>OY728150.1:561844858-563094858 GCA_963277665.1 Viscum album | reverse complement strand
AGCTTTGATTTGATTGGTCACGGAGCCCAAACAGACTTACAGATCAAAAGTTATGGAACTCAGAAGATTGATAAATTTTACAAGAGGACCTACATGAAAGAGCATTGTGGATGACCTATATAGTGTAACTACGAGACAATATAATTTCTATACACCTATGAGGAAGATCTACATGGAGGAACTATACGGAGGACATGCACAACAATATAATTTATACACACCTCCACATAAAAACTACATGGAGTACATACACAGAGGACCTACGCAGACCAAATCCCTTCGACCAACATCTCTCCTTGTATATAAATTGATCCCTTGGGCTCCCCATTTCATGGGTGGAAAAATATGGAAGGAATCCCAAAGTTTTCGTTGTGTAGCTCATTTTTCCATGTTCAAAAAAACTCTAATGTAATTATCTAAAACATGATATAAGAGAGAATTTGATGGGAAAAAGTTGTTCAAAGTCCCATCAGTGTCTAGAAAACTTGGAGCTGCGTAGAGCACTGGTACAGAGTACCTACAAGAAGTACCTGCAAGGCCCACCTATGAAGAGAACTTGTGCGGAGAACCTGTGTGGATAACCTGTGTGGAGAACCTATTCCCAACACCTGTGCAGAGCACCTGGGTGAGTTATAATGGAAGAGCACTTGTGTGACCCCTTTGGTTGATATTGTGGGGGATGCGCCCCCACACCCCTGCTCGGGATCACTGTCATACTGTGGTCATGGATCCTTGGTCCAGTCCCTTCACTATCATCACTCACCCCAATGAAAAATGGAGAATTGCACCATGAACTCTCTTGGGTTAGTACATCACACTCAATGAAGTTACTTGAGTTGACTTACTTCTCCCAGATACATTCACATGTTATGAGTTTGGACTCTCTTTATGCATTCCTCAAGTAACTTGAGTCAATACACTCATAAAAAAACTCTTCAATCCTCATCACCTGACTCCTATTCCAGGTTAAATCTCAAATGGGAATATTTATTTGGAGTAAGCCCCATCCAAATTTTAAATGGGAATCCTCCATTGGAGTAATCCATAATAAAAACTCGAATGGGAATCCTTCATTGGATTATTCCCCAATTAAAATTTAAAGGTCACTCCCACTGAGGTAGGTTTCTAATATTCTAAGAGTCGGGCTGTATGACCTTCAATGTCATCCCACATTGAAGGTTTAATTTCTCCAAACCATCTTCCTTGGTTGACTCTACCTCATCCACCCTCGCCACTATAGGTATGTCCTCTTCCACCAATGGAGGAGGAAAACTGTTCATGTTCTATTGTTGAATCATTGACCTCCTCTTGTTTCTCACACTGATCAAGAATCATGTTGGATTAAAGATTTTTAATCATCACAACATTTGTTTAAACACCTCACCATAATGAACTAGGAGAAAAATGATTCCCACCATAATTGGGATACATAATAAGGCTTCCTAAAGACCAATCTTCATCTCATTTCATCGATAAATGGGAATCCTCCTCAGGTGTAAGCCCCAAATTACCCCCCAAATTACCAAGGCATCCATTTCAGGAAGTAATCCCAATATAATTTCTCTCAAAGGAATATAATATCCTATGAGACTCATCAAACTATAAGAGCTTTGATTCCAATCCAATTGGGATATCTAGGAAGCCTCTATGAGGGTAAAACCCTAAAATTCAAATCAACCATGTACTTCCTGGGCCATATTCCTAACAGGGTATAATCCAACATGGAAACCCATATATTTTCTAGGTTCCTTGGGATTCTTAGGCATAAGTCCTACACCAAGGTTTTACTAAGTATCTTCCTCTTATATTTCCTTACTGCATGACATTAAACTGTACAACTATGTCCATATCACATGACCTTAAAAGGTATGATGTTCCACCATTAATTTGGACTGAACTATGAGGGTTATGATTCATTTCACAAGGATATTTAGGTACCTTATTTATGGGTATGATCCTAACATCATAGAAATACATTGCCTCCTTAGATGAAAATATATTCTATAGTGCCATACTGAGTGGCTTAAAAACCAGTACTATCATAATGATGGTTAAAATAATCTCTAAATAGTATAAGAGAGGATACCATTGATGGATAACCTCAAATACATACAAATATATCCATTAATGAGGAACCTAAAATACATACGGATGATTCTAAATTTTATATATACTAATAATTAATTGAAAATTGCAAGGGAAACCTACATTGTACTTGGTGAATTAATAAATATTCCTGAAAATATTTGAAATCTATAAGAGAGTACTAGTGTAAGAAATAATACCCCATAAATGGGTGTGATGAGACCAAACTATCATCCTCTCGACCAATTCATGTTTTAAGTATCATAAGTTCAAACATAACGAATGCCTTCCATTGGAAAGAAGGTACCTTTGGATAAAGAACTATTGTATGTTTCTAGTTCCATAAAAAAACAAATGGAAACTGCATAGATGTAGTCATTCCTAATCACAACACATGTTCTATGGGACAAAGAAACAAAGAAGTATACGGGTGACCACTGGAAAATCTCAGGTATAATAAGTAATATAATTTGGATTTTTTATTTTACCATGCCCACATGGTTGAATTGAGTTCAAGAGAAATTTGAGGTTCCATTTAGTGGAGTGGTCATTTTTAATCGATATTCGAATTCACATTCCAAGGTATGGAGAAACCAAAATGTGGTGTTTTGCACCTAGGATATGAAATTGAAAGTAGACTGAATATCATGAGGTTACCAATGAGGTGTTGATGTGGATTCTATAAAAAATAGTAGATCAACAACCCAATATAGAAACTATTAGCTCACTTGTGTTATCTTAGGTGGTTATAGAACGATTTTAGTAGAACATGAGATAGTCGATGGGTTTTAAGGGTAAAATATAAAATCTGTCCCCATTTATTTTCTAATAGGGTATGGCCTATTATTTTCCCTATATTATGATTATGAGTTAGTTGATCCCCTCCCCTTGGGTTCTTTCTCAACCATTTATCAAATAATTGTTGTAAAATCATTAAGTGGTAATTTAAGGTATGTGTTCTCATCCACTAGATTCCTTTTAACCTCTAATTCCAACAATCTTTTAAATGTGTTCCCTATTTAGGGATTTGGAATCAATTCCACTAAATCGTCATTGAATTTTTCATGTATCATAGAGATTTCATGTGTCTTGTATAGGGTAGACATTGTGATTTTTTTTCCTACTGTCACACATTATTTGGATATATGTATGTGGAAATTCCAATTTCAAATTTTTTTCCTTAACAAAAAATTATTTTTTGTTTTTATTGTAGATTTTAGTTAAGTATTTAGAACAGAATGTGGTTGGTACTATGCTTCATGTTTTTAAGAAGGGTTTGGATATGGTTTTAGTATAATCTGGTTGATTTTTTATCAATCATTATTTTTTTGGATAATTGTATAATTATTTATTTCAGATTATAATTAATTATTCTTGATATTTTAGTGTGAGTTAGGAGTTAATAATCCATCCATGGTGTATTTGAGTATGGATGGGGCTAAGAGATCATATGAAGTTACTATTGGACTTTGGTATTTCATGTGGGAAGGTTAAATATTGTAAGGTTCTCCCTAAAGTTTTCAATTGTACAATTTTTTTATTTTTATAAATGTGTGAGTTGGTGATCTCTTTAGTTTTCCATGTGATGAACATAAAATTAATTAAGTGTTCTATGTTCTTTCCTATATTAACACCCATAATCATTTTTTATCCTTAATAAGTGGTGACCCTAGTGGGGTGCCTTATTAATAGATTTAACATGGGTTATCCAACATAAGGGAAGGGTGTGTTTTATATGAAATTAGTGGATAATAATAAATGGGATGATTCTAGTTTAATCCTTAACCTTATTTTGGAATGATATAATTTTGAAAAAAATTATTATATAAAATGGAACATGGAATTTTTATTTTTTCGAATTAGTATATTTGAGATGGTATTTTTGAATGTTATTAAAAAATAGAACCCTAGAATTGTGAATTAGAAAATTAAAAACAAAACTTATTTTTTAAATTAAAATTATTGTATGGCATTGATAATGTTTTTTTGATTTTTTCATAGTGGTGTATTCTTCACACGAACCTTAGTTTTGATCAATTAATATGGTTACACACTTGTGTAATTGATATTATTTTTTTATGTATTGGATAATAAATCACCCAATGGTGTCATTTATGAAACTTATTGTCCTATTTACTAAATAATAAGACTCATGTTGGGGTGGTCCATATAATTATTAAATTTATAGGAAAAATATCATAGTTAAGGTCTGTATTACTTATTACCTATTCCCATGGATAATTAATACCGCACGAGGGAGGTTCATGTTACTAATTTTAGTATTAGAAAAACATGGGATTGTTATGTGGGAGGCATTTTCACCAAAACATGCTCAGAAAAACTGCAAAAATAGTCAAAGTATGTCTATTGGAGTCAATAACATATGAATTAACATCTAAATATACATACATGGCCATAACCATAAGACCAGGGTACCTATGGTAGGTTTTTAGCTTTTTATAATGTTTATTTATTAAAAAAATAATCTAATTACCTAGGGATCTTCTATTTTCACTTGTTATAGATTACATTTATTTAATGACACCATTGGTGGTGTCCTACTGAGTTGTATTCACACAATTATTGGGATGCAATGCAATATGTGTTGGATAGGGGAAACCATTTTTCTTCTTCCTAGTTATTGGTTTCGATAATGGAACAATATTTATGATGGATGGTTTGACTTCCTATGTTGTATTTTTAATGATTGGTCCTTTTTAAATTTAGGATCATTTGGGGATGATCTTTTTGCCTCAGTTTTATTTTTTTATTTTAGTACTACTTTAGTATGATCATCCTATGAGAGATCTAATATGGTAGTTATGGATAAAAATTTCATGTCATATTTGATGTTTCATTCATTTATAATTAATAAACATGGTTTTAATGTTCATAAGTGATGTTTTATATGATTTATCATGTTTAATTTTGTATTGGAAACAATAAAAAGAAGCTCATTGTCTCAACATAATATCCTCATAGGACCTCAATGCTAGTTAGTTGCATCTAGAATATTGGGAGGTGAGCTTGAGGTATTGTCATGATTGCTTGTCTTAGAATCAATTATTGGTCCATGGTAGAAAAAATTTCACAATTAAAATGAAATTTATTATTTTGTTTTTATATATAAAATAAAAAAATAAAAATAAATTTTTTGGTTTAGATTGGAAGGTTCCTAAAAACTAAAATTCATCTTTGATTTAGTTTTGATATAATATTAACCTTTTTTAATCTATAAATAAAAATAAAACCAATAGGGAACATGAATCATGACAAATGACCCAACCAAAACACATGTTTGTGAATAAAATACCTCTAAGACACTCATATGATTTATCTTTTAGGGAAAAGGTTTTTGTATAATGTTTCAAGGATAAAGAGATGAAACACATTTAATCCTATCATTTTAGGATGTATACATAAATATTTATATTTATTAACAATGGTTTAAAGTTTCATCTTTAAAATTTCGTGATTATAGTTTAAGAAAGTTAGAGTAAAAAAATATAGTTCATGTTTCTAGATAATATTTCTAGGATTTTTGGTTCAATGAGTAATTATATGATATAAAAATTTGATTTTGTTTATAAAATATTGAATAATGTTTTTTACAAATTAATTACTAATTATTATCTACATAAACAGGTGATTGAAATACAAAATAAAAATTTTAAAGCATATTTTTAAGGTTTTAAATTTAATGAAATTTTATCCTAAAAGGTATATTTTTAATAAGAAATAAAATATTTATATTCTACCATTTTATTCCAATACAATCAAATAATCTAGTATGAATTTACATACATGGGAGTAAAAATATTCATCTCATTTATAATATCATTTTAATGATTTTTGAGGTAGAAAATAAGTATATCCAATGTATGCTATATAAAGAAAATCATAAAATGTTCCACATAGTTCTAGGGAATAAAAAATGTAAGTATGATTAAAAATACCCCAGGATTTTGTTTCCTAAAATAGAATACATTTATAAAATAGAATAGAAAACAATGAAAAAAAAGAAAAAAAAATAATGATGATGCTTGATTTGAGGTGAAAATTTTAAAAAATAAAATAAAAAAATATTATTGTAAAAATATACGATTATATTCAATAAAAAATCTCAATTTACATCCTTAATCAAATAAAAATGTGGAAACCATACAAGGCCTTAGATCAAATGAACACATTTCCCATTAAATAAATATATAATAATATAACAAAGAGCACAATATATTACACCATATAGTCAATGAAAACAAAGAAACCATGGAAATTCATAATAGAAATAATAACGTCACCTGCATTCACTATATCATGAACATTATAGACCAACATTAAATCACTCCATTCATGAGTTATCTCACACATAACAGATAACATTGAGATAAATATTAGGAATCAATGTTTCAGGGGAAATAAGAAACCCAAAAAACCATAGTCCCTGAAAGATTAATGATCCAAGGCATAAAATAAAGTTAGGAAAGCACTAGATCACCCATGATTTGATAAGATATATTGAAACTCATTTTTGCTAAATTCATAAAAACCAAATATAAATTATTTAATAGGTAAATTAAAAACAAATTGATATGGAATTTATATATTTGATTTCATAAGGGGTATTTCAACATTTATTCTAGCATAAATATGTGATTTACCACAATTAAAATAGGTTATTGGGGATGATTTGAAATAATTATAGGCTCATGTATTGTCAGTTTGGTGTTTAGAGGCCAATTTTTTTGGAGTGTTGGTTCCCTTTCATGTATATATAATATTTATTCAATAAAAGGAGGGTTTAATAACTAGTCGAGACTAATAGGGGTGGGGAGGGGAATGGAAATAGGGAAGGGTGAGAACAGGGAGGGGTTAATATCTAAAATGGTTGTTATCATAAATTGAGATTGAGTGAGATTGTAATAGGTGTGGATCAGTAGATTGTTTGTTAATTAATGGATGTATGACAGTGAGAGGAGAGGGAATGGGGTCGTGAAGGTGATTATGTATTATTGGACTAGGTGAATAATGTAATGTGATAGGAAAATATTAATTTTTTTAAATATGTGTGGTTTAATCTAATAGGTTAGGATTTTTTTGTACCATTACAAGACTGCAAACAAAACTAGTGTATTCAATGCACACAAGAAACCACATAGTATGAAAAAACAAGCTACCTCATTTTACTTTGGATTATTTTGTTTTGTGGTTTGGTTTGGATCATGTAGTTTTTTACACATACCTAGGGATCATAAATAATAATTTTATAGAAAAAATATAGCACTATCATGATCCTGTAACATAATCAGTATTATATTCATTATTTATGGTCTAGTATTTTTTCATTGAAAAAATGGGTTTTATTGGATTTTTTTCTATTCATTTCCACAACATTGATTAATCATTAATAAGTCATTATAAAACTAGAAGATAGATTTTAAATAATATATCTTGAATGTTATTCTAGGTATGGACCTAGTCTTTCATATCATCTATCATGAGAACCCACCCTTGACTAGATCCCGCCATGAATAAATGTATTTATAATAATACAATTTTTTATAAGGATTCATTATATTCAGTGATTTTATTGATGGTGTTAATAAATTCCTTGACCAGATGAGGAGTGAAATCATCATGAAATTTTGGAGGACCAGGAAATTGGAAGTCTTTCATAATTTGAAAGGTTGTAGTCTCCTTTTGTGAATCCCATTAATACATAACTTGAAGAAACTATGAAATCAAAATCAAATCCAGGGGGTTACCATAGGTAATTTGTGTAAGGAATGATTCCCTAAAACATTCTAAATAACATTAGATGATTTCTCTAACAAGCTTGGTATTTATAGAATAATGTTTTTATCATTTTATATAGTATTCTAAAATTAAATTGTTATATTAATTATGTTAATTAATTTATAAAATAAATAATATATTATATGTTTTCTTATTTGAAATGCTAATTTAAGAATTATATAAATTAAATTTAACAAAATTAATTTATTTTTTAATTAATCTTTCAAAAACTATCTTAGTATGTTTTCATAATAATTTTCTATTTTTTTAATTTTATGTGAATAGTAAAAAATAATATTTATTTAAAATACGATATTTTTTGGGGAATCATCAAGACATAAATATGATATAAAATTTAGTAAACTTATTTAATGACTAAATTATGATTTTATAAGTGAATTATTATAAAAAGCCTTCTTTTTTTAACACAGTTAAACCTAATTTATTACATAAACTCTTCACTGGATACAATATAGAATATTGAGAGGTATAGTGTCTTTGAGACTTAGGAACATTACATATCAGCTTAGAACATAAAACACACAAAATCATTATTGAAAAAATCCTTTACATGACCACTATATTCCCTCGTACTTAGCATTGCATGGGATAACTTGAGGACATGCATAAGAAAAGGGTGAGCTATAAAGCCCAGTAAGGGAATAAAAATGGAATAACATGAGGAATACAATACATGTTAGACAATAGGAATATCAATGAATCACAATAGAAACATTAACTTAAAGGCATGATAATTCATGATAATCCTAACATGGAAATATGGCAACAACACTTTACATGGAATTAGCATGAACCAAGGATCATTGCACATAGAGCATGAGTAAACCCTCATTACACATGAATCACGAGTAAAAACTCATTTCACTTGAATTATCATGAGTCAACACCCATTTCACATGATTTATCATGATACTATACTTTACCCAATGCATTGGAGCGCTATCAGGGTGCACCTTTCTTAAACATTTCATTTCATGCCAAAGTGTGCCATGTGGATCTTACAACATGGAATCAATAAACATCATAAGTTATTCCACGATTAAGTAATGTGGAATAATTACATGAAGGTACCATTCAATATGTATATGTTCATAAAGGTTAATACCCCTGATAGAGACATGGGTATGGTATTCACTATACAATGATCTTCGCTTGAAAAAACGTAGTGCAATTTCGGCAGCATAACGGCGTGACATAAGGATTCATGAAAATGGTTGATGAGATATAAATGGGTGTCTCATCATAAGTACATGGAATGTATATTAAGGGGGTAATATAGATATGTGTCCCAACAAATGTAATTTAATTTAGATGCATAATTCAAAATAATTACTTGGATGTTAAAGAGGAGAGAGAAATCCCTCAAGAAATTTCGGCATGGTAACAGGTGTAAATGGGAGGCATTAATGAGAGTGAAAGGGATCCCCCATTATACAAACAAAAAAATGGATGTATGGGGAAGTTGCTAAATCATACCCCAATATTTTTAATTTAAAATAAAAGGGAATAACAATATTTAGAAACTTGGATAAAAAGAGAAAGGTAGGAATCCCTTACTTGGAAGTGTGATCCCAAAGGCTTGGGAGAGGCTTGAGAGAAGCTTCATGAGAGCTTGGGGAACATTGGTAGGATTATAAAGAGAGGATTTTAGGGGTTGGATGAACTCTAAAGTCTTTTAGTGAAGAGGAAGTGGGAGCTTGGGTGGGTTTATATAGGAAAGGAGGAGGAATTCTTTATTATTTAGGTTTGGGACAACACACATTAAACTAATCAAAACCACAAAAAGACCATGGTTTTTGCCCATGGTTTTGGCCAATGGGGAGTGGAAAACAATATTTTATAAGGCCAATGGCCGAAATTCTTAAGATAAAAGGGTTTATTATGTGGAGGTGAGTCACACTCTCAAAGAAAACAATTTAAAAAGACAAAATGATTTATAAGCCTTGAATAACCCACTAAAGCTTTGTAAAATAAATCAAAAAAACCCAAAATCAAATTATTTTAATGGTAAATCATATATTGTCCGAAAAAATGTTTATATTATTTTATTACTTCACTATTGGGTCATTATGATGTCATAAAACACATTATATAGTTAAACATTATTTAATTTTTACCCAAACATTCGAATGTCTCAGAAAATTATGAAAAATTCACCTTTGGAAAACATCGACATCTTGATTCCAACAATAATATTCATTTTATCTAAATAATTTTATAAATATGTAAATTTTTACTTTTAAAATAAAAACCAACATTTACCAAAAATTCATGGGTTTCGAAAAAAACATATTTCAAACCTTAATAAAAATTAAAATTGCATTCATAAAATTATATAATCATTTATATTTAATAAAAATTAATTTAATAATAATAATATTTTATTAAAATTTTATTTAATAAAAAAATTCATTAATTTATCAAAATAGATTTCTTAGTTGAATATTAACTAAAAATACTATTTTTTATTTAAAAACTATTTACAAAGTAACAATAATAAAATTAATGCACATTATTTATACACAAATAATGTACATAGTAATAATGCTAGGTTTTTATTACATAACCCATTATAACACCTGCAAAATACCGAAGGGTATGGTGTGCGATGGTGACAGACTATTGGGGTTACTCGAATAACATCGCTCGGGTGTTAATATCTATTAACTTCCACTTCTCCCGTAGTCAGTTCCGCTCAAGCTTAATGTGTTCTAGCTCATCTTGGGCTTGGTCAAGAGTGAAGCCCAATGAAACAACCTCCTTTCTGAGTTCCGACAAAAGGACTTCATATGGGACAAGTCTACTGGATGAGGCCATCGCTTCCTTTGTCCAAGTAAGTTGGATATGTTAAAGCCCTAAATTTATACTAATCATGTGATCATAGTTCCATGACTATATTAGCAACGGTCACAATTCATAATGGTATTTTAAAATCCGAAGACATAAAACTAATGAAGCCCACATTTTATATAACCATAATAAACATTTAATTAGATCAAGTGGAATTTCCATTAATGAATGTTTGGGTCATCACAATCTTCCCCCCTTAAGAAATTTTTCCCTCAAAATTTACATTTCCCACTCTAAAACAAATATGGTTAACTTTGGTTCATCACTTCCTATGATTTCCACATCGCTTTTTCAAACTTGTGGTTTCACAAAAACACCTTGATGAGGGGCATTAACTTATTTCGTATAACATTTTCTATATGATCTAAGATCTTTACTGGTTGATCCTCATAAGAGAGATCATCCTCTAGCTATACTACCTCTGAAGAGAGTACATGTGAAGGGTATGGTATATACTTCCATAGAAGGGATACATGAAAGACATCATGTATTTTGGCCATGTTAGGTGGAAGTGCAAGTCGATTGGCCATAGCCCCAACACGATCAAGAATCTTGATGGGGCTGATTTACCTAGGAATTAACTTCCCTTTCTTTACAAACCTCATGACCTTATTCCATAGAGATATGTATAAAAATACCATGTATCCAACTTTAAACTCAAGGTCTCATCGACAATTATCTGCATAACTCTTCTGTCGACTCTAGTCTACCTTGATATGATATAGAATGGTTTTCGCATTCTCCACCATTTCTTTGACCATTTCTGGTCCTAGTAGCTTACATTCACCGACTTCATCCCAACATGCTGTTGTTCTAAACCTCTTCCCATACATGGATTTATACGGTTACATTCGGATGCTCGATTGAAAACTGTTATTGTAGGAGAATTCAACTAGTGGAAGATGTTGGTCCCACCCTCCTTTGAAGACCATAGAACATGATCGTAACATGTCCTCTGGTGTCTGAATAATTTGATCAGATTGTCTATTAGTTTGAGGATGACAGTATGTACTTTAGTTTAGTTCAGTATCCAGAGCATGTTGAAGAATCCTCTAAAACATATAGGTGAATCTTGGATCTCGATCAGATACAATAGATAGTGGTACTATATATAGCCTTACCACTTCCATGATATATATCTGTGCCAGTTGATCCAATGAGAAATCCTCCCAAATTGCAATAAAGTGTGAAGACTTTGTAAGATGATCCACAGCAACCTAGGTTGCATTATTTCCTTTGTATGTCTTCGGAATTCTGGTGACAAAGTCCATGGTGATGTTCTCACATTTCAATACTGGTATGGAAAATATTTGAATCATCCCCTTATACTTCCGCCTCTCCACCTTTACTTGCTGACACACCAGGCACATTGATGTATACTCAGCGATCTTCTTCTTTATATTATCCCACCAATAATGATCTAGGATATATCAATACATCTTTATGTTTCCTGAGTGAATAGATAAATTTTAACTGTGTCCATCATCCAAACATTCTTTCTTCAGCTATGGAATTGATGGAACACATAGTCTTTTCCCAAATCTCACAATCCCTTCTTCATTAACATTGAACTCTGAGGATTTCTCTTTTCTGATAGCTTCCACTTTCTTCTGAATTCCCATATTATCCTTTTGAGCATCCTTTAACCTTTCCAAAAGAGATGGTTTAGAAATCATTTGTGAAAGGACTGATTATGTTCCATTCTTTATGATTCCCATGTCCATCTTCATCAAATAAAAGAAGATTGGATCCTTCTCAATTCTCATCAGTGAAAGAATTTCTGGGTCCTTTCTACTTAGAGAAACTACCACCTTGTTCGTTTTCCCAGGGTGGTAATGGACTGAGCAGTCATAGTTTTTGATCAGCTCTAACCATCTTTGTTGGCACATGTTTAACACTATCTGTGTGAATATATACTTGAGGCTTTTGTGCTCCGTATATATTTCAAACTTCTCCCCAAAGAGATAATGCCACCAAATTTTTAAAAATAATATCACCACAGCCAACTCCAAATCATGTGTTAGATAATTATGCTCATGAAAATTCAATTACCTTGAAGCACATGCAATGAATTTATCAGTTTGCATCAACACACTGCCAAAGCCCTTCTTCGAAGCATCACTGAATACCACAAAAAGATCTCCACTTGTGGGTAAAGTGAGCACGGGTGTAGTGATAAGCCTCTTTTTTAAATCTGTGTAGATTTCTTCACATTCATCACTCCAATAAAACATTACTCTCTTCTGAGTTAACTTGGTAAGAGGGTAGGACTATCGTGAGAAATTTCTCACAAATCGTCAATAATATCCAATTAATCCCAAGAAGCTACGGATATCTGTTACCGATGTTGTCCTCGACCATCCCTTAATTGCATCTTTTTGGGAATGATCCACAGGTATCCCATTGCTTATGATGATATGGCCTAAGAATGAGACCTCCTTCAACCAGAACTCACACTTTTCATACTTTGCATAGATATTCTCCTTCCGCAAGGTCTCTAGTACAGTTCTTAGATGCTCATCATGATCCTCATTTGTTTTGAATTATATAAAAATATCAGCTATAAAGACTACCAAAAATTTGTCTAGGTAATCCCTAAAGACTATATTAATCAAGTCCATGAAGATTTTTGGAGCATTAGTGAGTCCAAAATGCATTACTATGAATTCATAGTGCCCGTATCATGTACGAATAGCAGTCTTGGGGATATCTTCCTTCTTCACCCTTACTTGATAATATCCGGACCGCAAATCCACCTTGGAAAAGTATTTTTTCTCCACGTAGCTGATCAAAAAAGTCATCGATTCATGGGAGAGGATACTTGTTCTTTATCTTGAATTTTTAAGCTCACGATAATCGATGCAAAGGTGCATTGCCCCATCTTTCTTCTTGATGAAGAGGACCGGTGCACCCCATGGTGAAGCACTTGGGCATATAAAACCTTTATCCAGATTCTATTGTAGTTGTTTATTTAAATCCTCAAGCTCCATAATAGCCATTCTATATAGAGTCTTGGATATTGGCAACACACCAGGTATAAGATTAATTGAGAATTCAACATCTCTTCTAGAAGTAAGACCAGACAATTCCCTGGGAAACACTTTAGGGAATTCCCTCACAATAGGCATGTCTTCAAAGATGGTTTCCTCCTTGGAATCAATCATTTGATCCAGATACGTGTTCTCATACAGTAGTAATATACACTCTTAAGATGATGAAGCTAAATAAGATTCATCTTTATCCTTTCACTTTTATAGAATCGGGGGTCGATTCTCCACATGGAGAGTGATTTTCCTCTCACGAAAATTTATGTTGGCTCTATATAAGGAAAGCCAATCCATGCCAAGAATTGAATCAAATTTCACCAGAGGGAGTATGACGAGGTTCTACAGAAAATTAAAACCACAAATTCTGATAGGGGGAGTTATATTCATGGGTTTCAATGATTGACCCATTTTCCATACTCACCAACATCTTTACTTCCATGATTTTTGGTGATGGTGGTATTGTTCTACTAAACATTTGGGATATAAAAGAATACGTAGAACCTGAATCAACGATAATGTTCTATATTCTTGAATGAATAAATAGAGTACATGTCACCAATTCATTATCGGGGTTCACTTCGGCATTAGTGATGGAAAAATCTCTCCCTTGTTGCCTTGGAGGTTTTTGGTTTCCTCCAAAAACCCTTTCCTTAGGGAACTAATTTTCAAGATGCCTTGGTTATTTGCAGTTGTAGTAATGAAAAATGAGTTGAGGTTCGAACAGAGCGTTCTTATCCTCTATTGCAGTTGCAGGTTTTTCTTGTCGGTAGTTAACATCTAGGTGCCCTTATCTTCTACACCTAAAGCATTTCCTTGTCCCCTTCATGCAATTTTCAAGGTGCTTCATTCAGCACCTTTGGAAAGTGGGGTGCTGGATCTTCTTAGCACAGTTGGATTTATCCATTGGACCGCCAGCATTGAATTCCAACTTATGCTTCTTATCCCCATGATACCCATGAGATTCTCTGATCTCCATTTCTACCTTGAGGGAACATCATCCAATTTACTCATAGCTGTCGAAGTCACAGATCGCCATCACTTTCCATATGCTAGGTTTCAACCCACCAAAGAAGCTGTCAACCTTGCATTCAGGGGTAACGACAAAGCCATAGGCATATCATGTAAGTCTTGTGATGTTTTCCTTGTGCACTCTGAAAGATTCGTCATCTTTTTTGCTTGAGGGAAAGGAAGTCCATTTCTACCTTATGTCAGAGGGTGTGCATAAAATATTTATCAAAAAACATATTTTGGAAATCCTTCCATTACAACGCCTTGATCTCCTCCTCAGGCTTATTATTTTTGATCAGTGTCCACCATTGATCAGCTTCACTCTCCATACGATAAACAACCAGGAGAACCTTCTCTTTTTCAGAACATTGAAGGGAGGATAAGATCTTTTCAATGGAGTTGATCCATGGTTCGACGATTGAGGGATCAGATGATCCATTAAAAGTAGGATTCCTTTGTCGCATGAAGCTCTCGATAGCGACTTGTTCTTTCATGGGGGGGGGGGGGTTGAACTTTCCTCTTGACCAATGTTTCTATAAAAATCTTGAGTTAACTAAGAGAGAATCGTGACAAAGTTCATGATTCCCACTCCTATCAGATTGGGCATCTCATTAGCAGTTTCATCACATTGATCTTCACATTAGTTGTCAGCCCGATTCCTCCTATTACCGGAAATTGGCTGGAATAAAAGGAAAGTTAGGGGTAACACATAAAGTTTAATCCAAGGACAAAAATGATGACTTATAAATAACTTTTATTTCCTGGAGTAATGAGTCCATAGGCTTCAATCTATGTTATTTATGATCTACTTTTTAACATATATTCTTAGGGGAAATTTTTATCATTCCCTTAATAAGGGTTCATACTAAGCTTGTGAATTTACCAAATTATATCCTACGAGAGTTTCGTAACCAAGAGTACAGCAAGACCCATTTTCGTGCACCAGTTCCTATTGGAGTCTAGATCAATGCGTTGTTTTCGGGTTTTACCGCTAGTATACCTCTGTGCCAGAGCTGTCGTTACCTGATCGTATCTAGACAGGTATGTATTTGCTTGATAACCCACTTACTCAATACTAACCAATACTTAGATATGTTATTATTATTATTATTATTCTTGTCTCAAAGTATTCACTAAAGTTTTCTAATCCTAATTCCAAAAATAACTAAACGTATCCTCTGATTCTAACTATAACAACCCTGCTTTTTATTACACACATATACCAGATTTATTACATATAATATTCACTTGATACAACATATATGATCGAGAGTTCTAGTGTCTTTGGTTCTTAGGAACATTACATAATATCTTAGAACATAAAACACACAACATCTTTATTGAAATCTTTCTTTACATGACCAGCACATTCCCTTGTACTTAGCATTGCATGGGATAACCTGAGGACATGCATAAGAAAAGGGTAAGATATAAAGACTAGTAAGGGAATAAAAATGGAATAACATGAGGAATACAATACATGTTAGACAATATTCATATCAATAGATCACAATAGAAACATGAACATAAAGGCATGATAAAGCATGATAATCATAACATGAAAATGTGGCCACAACACTTTACATAGAATTAGCATGAGCCAAGGCTCATTGCACATGGAGCATGAGTAAAACCTCATTGCATATGAAGCACAAATAAAATATCATTGCACTTGAATTAGAATGATTCAACACCCATTTCACATGACGTATCATGATACTATACTTTACCCAATGCATTGGAGCGCTATCAAGGCACACCCTTCTTAAACATTTCATTTCATGCATAAGTGTGCCACATGGATCATACAACATGGAATCAATCAACATAATAAGTTATTACACGATTAGGTAATGTGGAATAAAAACATGAAAGTACCATTAAATATGTATATGTGCGTAAAGGTGAATACCCTTGATAGAGACATGGGTATGGTATTCACTACATAATGATCTGGGCTTGGAAAAACGTAGTGCAATTTCGACAGCATAACAACGTGACATAAAGATTCATGAAAAAGGTTGATGATAAATAAATGGGTGTCTCATTATATTTACATAAAATGGGATGTAATGGGGTCATATAGATATATGTCCCAAAAAACGTAATGGAATTTAGATGCATAATTTAAAAGAATTACTTGGATGTAAAAGAGGAGAGAGAAATGCCTCATAGAATATTTGTATAGTAATAGGTGTATATGGGAGGCATTAATGAGAGAGAAAGGGGTCTACCATTATCCAAAAATAAATAAGAAATTATGGGTAAGGTGGGATATCATACCCTAACATTTTTAATTGAAAATAAAAGGGTATAACAATATTTAGAAACTTGGATAAAAAGAGAAAGGTAGGAATCCCTTTCTTGGAAGTGTGATGCTAAAGGCTTGGGAGAGGCTTGAAAGAGGCTTCTTGGGAGAATGGGGCACATTTGGAGGATTATAGATAGAGGATGGAAGGGGTTTTATGAACTCCAATGGCTTTGAGTGAAGAGGAAGTGTGAGATTGTGTGGGTTTATATAGGAAATGAGAGAGAATTCTTTATTATTTAGGTTTGGGACACCACACATTAAACTATTCAAAACCACAAACCTGCCCATGATTTATTCCCATGGTTTTTCCAAAGGGGAGTGGAAAAAAATATTTTATAAGTCCAATGGAAGAACTTCTTAAAATAACAGGGTTTCTTATGTGGAGGTGAGTCACACTCTCAAGGAAAACAATTTAAAAGGACAAAAGGTTTTATAAGCCTTTAGGGGTCTACTAAAGCTTTGTAAAATAAATCAAACAAACACAAAATCACATTATTTTAATGGTAAAACATATATTGGCCGAAAATAATGTTTATATTTTTTTATTACATCACTATTGGGTCATTATGTTGTCATAAAACACATTATATATTGAAACAGTATTTAATTTTTACCCAAATATTCGATTGTCTCAGAAAATTATGAAAAATCTACCATTAGATAATTTCGATGTCCTGATTCCAAAAATAATATTCATTTTATCTAAATAATTTTATTAATATGTTATTTTTTTCTTTTAAAATAAAAAGCTATATTTTCTGAAAATTCATGGGTTTTGACAAAAATAGCTTTCAAACCTTAATAAAAATTAAAATTGCATTCATAAAATTATTTGTTAATATATTTTTAATAAAAAGTAATTTAATTATAATAATATTTTATTATAATAATATTTAATTAAGAAATCCATTAGCTCATCAAAATAGATTTCTTAGTTGAATATTAACTAAAAATACTATTTTTTCTTTAAAAACTATTTACAAAGTAACAATAATAAAATCAATACACATTTTTTATACAAAAATAATGTACATAGTCATAGTGATAGGGTATTGTTACATAACCCCTTATAACACCCATATAAGACCGAAAGGTAAGGTGTGCGATGGTGACATACTCTTCAGGTGGCTCAGATAACATTGCTCGGGTAGTAATCTCTATTAACTTCCACTTCTCCCATAGTTGGTTCCGCTTAAGCTTAATGTGTTCAAGCTCGGTTTGGGCTCGGTCAAGTGTGAATCCCAATGACACCACCTCCTTTTTGAGATCTGACAAATGGGATTCATATAGGGAAAGTCTAATGGATAAGGCCATCACTTCCTTTGTATAATTAAATTGTATTTGTTAAAGCCCTATATGTATACTAATCATGTGATCACTGTTCAATGACTATATTAGCAACAATCACAATTCATAAAGATATTTTAAAATCCAAAAATAAAAAACCAATGAATTTAAAATTTTATATAACCTTAATAAACATTTAATTAGATCAAGATGAATTTACATTAATGAAAGTTTAGGTTATTACAATTACATTATAAAAATAATTTATAACATGTATTTCATAACTTATTACATGATAAGAATAATAATCCTTCTTAGTGTAGAGACAAGGAATTCACATTGTTGAAAATGACAAATTTGGGTCCTTATTGATAATAACTTAGTGATGAAAATTATATTAACAAACTTTTTATAAATTATTTTGTTCAATACATGTTTGTTATGTTAAATTCATATTTTAGTGATATATTAAATAATAATTATCCAAATTCTATTGCAATGCTTTCTCAAAGAATGAAAATATAAAATTAAAAAACTAATGAACTTACCTTGACATGTATATGAGTAAATATTATAATTGATTTGATTTAAATTATTGTATTGAATCTAATAATTTTTTTATTATAATAGTAATTTATTTGTAATTATTATATATGAAATAATTAACATTAATTTTTATGCAACGCTCTTTCAGTGCTTTTGAAAAAGAAAAAATAATAATAAAACTGTTTTTAATTAAAATTATATGTTTCATTAAATGAAAAAAAACACGACTAAATATTTTTATATAATAATTTTTCAACAATTATAATAATTACATTAAAATTTGGGACATTTTTGACATACATGAAACATTTTATGAATTTTTTAATATTTTTTTTGAAATTAAGTTATGTTTTTCACACTATAGTTTTTAATTAGTATACTTTTTAATATATCATTTTCCGTAAGGTATATTTCAATCAAAATAATGTTTAAAGATAATAAATGTATATTCTAAATGATTTTTTTTTAATTTTGAGGCATAAAATTAATACCATTATATATTTCACAACGATGATGATGTATCTATTTAATTATTTAATATATCGAATTAATTAAATTAAAGATTATAAAATAAATTAAATTTATGATTTTTTGAGATAATTCAATATTTCCCTAGATGAATATGGTATTTATAAGATATATTAATATTTATTATTCTAATTTTATACTTTTTTGATGTGTTCAACATAATACTTCTGAATAGTGTTTAATTTGAAGATTTTTTTTTCAGTAATCAAAAATATTATTGAATTATTTATAAATCATAAAAGGTTTGAAAAATGAAAATAGTTGAAAATATTTTCTTCTAAAATGATACATCTTGTGAGTTTTAGGCCTTTTAAAGGATTTATATCTATACTAGAATAATTATATTTGATATTTTATGTAATTCTAAATTTTCCCCTCACATCAATTATAAAAGGATACATATCCCTTCATGAAATTTCATCACCTTGGGCCATATTTCTCGATTATCATTTGAAAAATTACATTCTCTTCATCCCTTTACACATTCTAGTTCTTATGGTCTCATAAAAATACCACTCTCAATAGCCAAAGGAGGTCCCCAAGGAAAATATTTCAAGAGGTGAATTCATTATTTATTTCTTGTAAACTCTTTCTCACTTATACCATAACCTTACCACCTATAAAATGTTTCATGATAAACCCATTATCAAATATATAATATAATTTTGTTGTGTTGATGGTATATCCATCATAAAATCTCTCATTTTCTGGTTTTGTTCTTAAATAACAAAATCATCATCCATGGTCTATTAATTCATCACCTTCATGGATGATGAGTTTTTTTTCCTATTCCATAATCATGGAAAATATAAATTTACTTATAATTATTTAATATTAACTGAATATATATATACTCTCACTTATGTAGTATTATTACTATTCTATAAGGGATTATTTAATAATCATACATTGGAAACCTTGAAAATAACACACCCATAATAATTGAAATAACAAAACATTATTAATAAAAGAGTATAAAATGTTACAAGAAGATAATGTATGATATTATAAACATTATTATAGTTATTTTATAAATTAATAACACTTCATAAACTATTATATATCATGTTTTAAATGTTTTTAAGGAATTTGAACCAGAGTTAAGGTACTTTCTTATTAAAACATGTAAGTGTCTCTTTTATGAAATTTATAAAGATTTTTTTATATATCACATGAGAAGTTTCTCCCACATTCATAAAACTTTATTAATATATTATTTATAAAATATTTTTAAATAGTTATTTTTGAGGAATATTATATCATTATTATATTCACGATTTTTATACTTCGAAAGTGATTTTTAAGAAAATACTGTATTTTGATATCAGAATGTGTTTTTGTCCTAGGATTAAATGATACATCAAGGGTTTTATTCATCATATGTTCTTAGTAAATTGTTTATTATGAGATAATACCCATTATATCTTAATAATTTACTATTAATCCCCATTATATCTCTCTAATTCATTGGATAATCCAGAGATAGAAGTCGAATGAAAGGTTATTCCATTTTTAGAGGAAAATGAAAGAGTTATTTGTTAAATATTTCCCAACAAAATTGCATGATTTATCAATTCATGCTAATGAGTTTTCATGAAATGGGTTTTTAACGGGTTTTCATGTTTTCATTGGAAACCCAATTTTCTTTTTTTATGTTCCTTATTGATCATTTAGATCTTATCTTATGTTTTGAAATATGTTTCAATGGTTGTAAGTGTATGTATGAGAAAAAAAAGTCATGATGAATATTATGAATATTTCTCTAAGAGATCAGTTTTGTTTTAAATGTTTTATATTTAGTAAGAAATGGATACTATTTTAGTAGTGTCTAATTTTAATAAATGTTGGATGTTATGTATGAATTATGACTTAATTCTCTAAATATCTATACCTTATAAGATATTGAATGTGAAATATACAAATATTCTTAACATAACTAAAGATAATGTAATGTTTCAAGGCCATGTACTTATGGTTGGTATCAATGTTTGGTTTAGATAACCATAAGGGTTATGATGATGTTAATAGAATACTATATGCAATATTTACTTTATGGTTAATTTAAAATGAAATTTCATTTGAAGAAATATTTTGTTTCTTCATCTATGATATGCCTGTTCAGAATGGGTTTCAATTGAATAAACAGGGAAACTAAAGTTGAAAGGAATTAAGAGGCTGATATCATTTAGAATCTGTAGCTTAGAATAGTGGAATTGAAACTGAGCAGTTTTTGATAGTAATGGATTAGTTGACATAGGCGATATATGGCAGTGGAATTCAATCTAGAGATGAACCTGATCTACCACAAAAGATCATTTATTTTATGGAGAATTTCATGAGGAAACATCCTGCATCATTTCGTGGATCATCTAACCTAGTAGTAGCAGAAGGATAGATCAATGATTTGGAAAATTTATTTGATTTCATGAGATGTTCGGAACATAAAAAAGGTAATCCTTTCCATTTAGTTTTTTGAAGGTGAAGTTGATCAATTGTGTTATTTGGTTAAAAATACAATAGGGATAAAAGATCATGAATCAATGGAATGGTAAATAGTCAAGGATCATATCATTGAGAAATATATCTCTAAGGTTGTTTGACTCATAATAGAAAAATAGTTTCTAGAATTAAGGAAAAAATATGATGATTTTGTAGGTATATATGATGAATACCTTACAATATTTTCTAGGTATGTGCCGGAGTATTTTGTGGCACTGATATAAAAATTAATTGGTTTTACTCATGATTGAAACTAGGAATACGAAGAGATTTGGCCACATGATAATTTTAAATATATGAAAATGTATTTCATTGTTCCGAAAAGATTAAAATAGAGTTTGGTGACTCATATATTCCTCATGGTGATATGACAAAGAAGTAGTAATATTGGAAGGATTTGGGGAATAATTTATCAAATAAATTTTGATACAAAAAATCAAAGTCTATTCTTGTGAAATGTGTTATTAAAATAATCCTGGAGAATGTTTTTTTAATTCTAGGGTGTGCTGCTGATATGAAAAGTTTGGAAACATGGAACCTGAATGTAAGTAAAGTGATCATAAGGATGAAAAGAAACTGATGGAATTATTCTTTAATTATAAAGAGTTGGTTATTTTTTTTCATTTTTGTCCAAATATAGTCACTCACACTGAAAATAATAATTATTGGAATCAAAAGAGTGTGGAAAAATCCTCTGAAACTACTTCAGTATATGTTAAGCCATCAAATAATGTGGAATCATGTAAATTTCCTTTTATTAATGAATATACTAATGTGTTGTTTGATCTTAGGTATACAAATTCATCCATTTCAAATATATTTTATTTTATATTTGAAATTCACCTCATGAAGTGAATCCAAGACATATGGTAAACAAAGGAGGAAATATTAATGAAAAAATAAA
This sequence comes from Viscum album, assembly GCA_963277665.1. NCBI lineage: Eukaryota > Viridiplantae > Streptophyta > Magnoliopsida > Santalales > Viscaceae > Viscum > Viscum album. The sequence goes on along the minus strand of OY728150.1, from coordinate 563,071,976 downwards.
TTATTATAATATGATAATAATTTTCCATGTAAGGATGTTACCAACAAACATTGTTGTTTTTATTTAGTAGAGTTTGATGTTATCCTATGTATCTATTGGATTTCTGTTTTCCATAAAATGATTGACTATAGAGAATAGAAAGTCATTTTTTAGAAAGAGTTTTAGTTTTTGTACAAGAATGAACCCATATAACTGATATCATATCAGGATTCTGAGAAACTACTTAAATATTGGAATGAATTTTATCTTGAAAATATTGTTTATAATAAAGTAACTATTCATAATAATGGTGTCTTAGGGGTAAATTAGAATCATGGTGTTTTTCTTAATGATTAATTGAGTGTTTTTCCTGATCGAGAGGTTGAGTTTACCATTAAATTATACCCTGATGTTAATCTAATTTCAAAACCCCCTTATAAAATTTATTAAGTAGAAAGTATAGAATTGAAACCAACGTTATAATATTTATTAGATAAAATCTTTATCCGACCTAGAACTTCAGGATGGGGTGATCATGTCTTCATTGTTAAAAATAAATATAGTTCAATGAGACTTTGTACTGATTATAGAGCCTTTAATAACATTACTGTTAAGAATAAGTATCCTTCAACTCATATAAATTGTTTATTTTACTTTATCTAAGGATTCCATTATTATTCAAATATTTAATAGAGGCCGGGTACTATAAATTGAATATAAAATTAGTATACATTCTGAAGAATGTTTTTTATACTAGATATGGGTATTATGAATTTGTAGTTGTCTCATTTTGGATAACAAATTCCCCTTCTATATACCTATAACTTATAAACATGATATTCCATGAGTTATTTGAGAAGATTGTGGTTTTGTTTATTGATAACATTTTGATATATATGAAAAGAAAATAGGAACATGATGGATATATAAGGGCTGTTTTTTAAACATTAATAGAAAAGAAACTATATGATAAATTCACAAAATGTGAATTTTGGTTGCAGAAAAATTATTCCCTTGGTCACATTTTTTCAAAATATGGAATAACATTTGATCTAGCTAAAATGACATTTTTTGAAAAATGGCCATGGCCCAAAAATATTATTGAGATGATTTGGTTTCTTGGTTTTGTATGCTATTACCAGAGGTATCTTGAAAACATATTTGCAGTTATATAGCTCTCTGACTATGTTAAATCAAAAAGTTGTTACATTCATCTGGATAAAAGAATCTGTGGATTGTTATCGAGAATTGAAAAGAATATTGGTGAATGCTCTAGTTTTGGCCCTACCCTCTAAAAATGATGAATCTATCATCTGTAGTGATTCATCATTGAAAGGTCTTAGTTGTGTCAAAATGAATGAATGATTATGTAATTTATTATTATTCTCAATATTTGAAACCACATGAGTTGTATTACTATATAAATGATTTGGAATTAGCATATGTTTTCTACATTTAAAATCTTGAGGCAATTTTTGTATGGTGTACAATGTGAAATATATACTTACCACTAAAGGATGAAGTATATATTGAATCAGAATGCACATAACATGAGATATAGAATATGTTTAGAACTAATCATAGATTATTATTGTATGATTCTTTTCCACATAGAAAAGAAAACAAAGTGAATGATTCATTTAGTCAGAAGTGAAATTCTAAATTAACCATGAAGGTTTTGGTATGTGACACTTTGGTTAATGATTTGATTACTTTTGGATTGAAAGTTTATAGTGTGGGAAATTCATCTATTTTTTAGGTGTTAGTGTAGTCATATCTATCAAAAAAATAAAGGAAGAACATTAGGATGATTCTAAGTTATAAAAAACACATAATTGGTTAATAAGGGTAAGTTGGATGAATTTAAATTTTATAAAGATTGTGTTCCGAAATTTTGGAAGAGATTATGTGTTCCATGTGATTCATAGTTGAATAATGAGTTGTTATGTGAAGCTCATATTTCTCCATTTTATGTTCATCATGGTAGTACAATGATGTACAAGAATCATCAGTGTATTACTAGTGGGATGGAATTAAAGGAGATAGTAATGATTTTATAATTAAAATCCTAACATGAAAATATGTTAATGTAGAGTGGATACTATCTAAGGGATTCTTAAAACATTTATTGTGCCATTTTGGATAAGGGAAAATATATTGATGGATTTCATGGTTGGACTACCAAATACCTCTCACGGTAATAATGATATTGGGGTTCTTATTGAAAGTTTCACTAAATCTAATAATTTTATTCCTATTCGAGACACCCTATCTCTAGATCAACATTTTCAGATGTATATGAAGGAGATAGTAAGGTTACAGGGAGTTACTCTTTCCATTGTATCATATCATGACTCAGGTTCACTTATAACTTTTCTAAAGTCATTGAGAAGTGTTTGGGCACTGAATTAAATTTATGTATATCATTTAGGATTCAATATGATGGATATTAATAGAGAAAAATTTATACATTTAAGTATATTCTTCATTATTATTCAATGGATTTCCAGGGAAGTTAGGATTCACATATTTCGTGAGTTGATTTTTTTTTATAATGTCATTTTGAATTCCAGTATACAGATGACACCATTTGAGGAACTATATGGAAATTGATGTCAAACTTCAGGATTTTGTGATGATGTTGGGGAAGATAATTTTATGGAACCAGAATTATTATAGGATGTGGTAGATATTGTTTAGTGGATCTAGCAACATATGAGGGAATCTCATAGTAGGAAAAATGTTATAAATATAATAGGAGAAATGGTCTTTCTTTCTGTGTTGGTGAACATGTTTTTCTTAATATATCTCCATGGAAAAGAGTTATGTGTTTTAATAAGAAAAGAAATTTATGTCCTTGGTTTGTTGGACCTTATTAAATTTTGGATAATATTAGACTCATTTTCTACTAATTAGCCTTTCCACTAAGTTTATTTCTGGTACACAATGTTTTTAATGTTTCTATGTTCAGAAAGTATGTGCCTTTTTCATATCTTGTTTTGATCTAATAAGTATTTCTAATGGATGTGAAACATTATTATCAAGAAAAATGTGTTTATAATCTTGATTATAGAGATCATGTATTACAAGACATGGTAATTTTCAATGTTATGGTTTTATAGAGAAACCACATGATTGAAGAAGCAACATGGGAATTTGAAAATTATATGAGGGAAAAGTATCCCCATTTGTTTAATAGGTGATTAAAATCGTAAGGAATAAATTTCAAAAGGGGGAGGGGGAGAATTTAATAACCCATTTATTTATAGAATAGTTTTTTTCATATTTATTAGTATTCTTGAATTAACTAGTTATATTAATTATTTTATGTAATTCATAAAATAAATGAATAATTATTTGGTTTTTTATTTAAAATATTGATTTTAAAATTATATAATTTTATTTTTATAAAAATAATTTTACTTTTTAATTAATCATGTCAAAATTATCTTATTATGAATTTTTGAGATTCATCAGAAAAAAGATCAATTTTGGTGAATAGTAAAAAACTACAGTATAATGACCCTGCCTTAAACATTACATAATATTTATTTACTTTAAGAATTCGCATTGAGGATCTTCGTATGATTACAATTTTAGATAATTAGGCCACAACTATTACATTACATCCCAAATATTAAAATTTAGACACTTCTACTTAGTATCCATTTTTTTCATAAAATAAAAAATCTTAAAAGAAAATAAGAATTATTTTCTTGATCTAAATCTTCTTGAATTCTTCCTTTCTCTCACCCTACCTTATACCCTGTGAAAAACATTTTAAAAGCATGGGATGAGCATAAAATGGTCATTAAGGGTTATAAAATAATGATAAAAAATCATTAGTCCATCAATACATACAAAACATAATATATTTAACATGCTTCATGAAATCATAAGATTTTTGAATACCAAATAGAAATCATAAATCATAAAGGTAACATGTGGAATCCATAACATACTTACATTTTTTCTTTCATAGCTACATAGGGAGTTACGTTTGGAATACCCTTCACGATATATTCCCTAAATCTATTAGGAGAAGCATTAATGTTTACCTATGTCATGTTACCTAATGCATTTGAGATCTATCTCAGGCTCACCCACCCTAGGATTATCATGGAACCACACATATGTGTAAAGAATTCCCAAGAATCATAACAAAATCATAACACATGAACAAGAATAAAAGAAATATATCATTTCCACATTGCAATAAAAAAATAACATTTCAAAATATTGACATAGAAATCCCTTCCCAGAACCATTTTCAATACCAAAATACATAAAAATATTATATGGTAATTTTTTTTAAAAACATTAATGCTTGTTAAAAAATCCAAATATAAAATAATGCTTACAATGACGGAAATGTCGTTTTCCCTGAAAATGTTAAAAATAAACATTCCTCTTGTTATTTAGTAAAATGATATTTAGAAAATAGATTACCTTTGAATGAAATTAAAATTCAAAGGAGTTTATATACTATATAAATGGAATTCATGTATAAATTAATGTATGCCTTAATGAAAGGAGATTGAGATGAAGTCCCTTACCTTGTGTCTGACACGACTCATTCTTTCTTTAATCTCCAAAATAAAAAAATAAAGTTTATTTATACTTGTTTATGAACCTTTTTCAAGTTTATTTTTCGTTTTTATATCACTTATTACCTTTCAATAACAATTAGTTAATTATTTGAATTCATATCGGACATTTTTTCGATGTTCAGAATGTTAGTAAAAAATGAACTTGTTATAATAAAAAATTGTCCATGAGGTCAAAATTACATTATCTCCCAAATTATATTCATGATTTATATATCATATATATCATATATACCTAATATTTTTATATATAAATATATGTATTTATAATAGTACATAACATTTGGAGATAAGAAATGAAATGCACCATTCATAAAGATGGTAAGCCGTACGTAGGGATGAACGCTACTTTTATTTCTATTTCATATTTAATGGAATGAAAACATAATGATACAAAGGTATATAATAATTACAATATAATATAAAATTTAATTTCATTAAATCCATCTTTTATACGTTCCACATATGGCATGAACCAGTCATATGAATTTTAGGAGGAGGTAGTATGCACTTCCTCAAATTAAATTATCGTATTTACCCATTATAAAAACCATAAAAGAATTATATAAATGAAAAAATATAGAATCACAGATACAAAATAAATATAATATATATCACATATAAATACAGTTCCATCATAATGGCCACTATGATAGGTGGTAGGATATAATTGAAAAATCATTGTTTCGTGAGGCAACAGTTCGCCGTCCACAGAAATAGTATGTTGGTATCCATTAGATAGAGGTGTGTGGGAGTGTAGTTAGAATTATTATCATAACAAAAACCTATTATATTGAGGATACTTATGTTTTTATGTAAATAATTAATATGAATATCATAGGGAGTGAAGAGGTAAAATAAAAGAAGAGAACTTGAGATAAGATGTTAACTTTAAATCGAGTAACTTCATTTGGTTTGAACCAAAATGCATTCTTGGTGTGACATCTACATAAGTTAAGGATTCTAGGAGAAATATAGATATTTCGGGAGATTATTAGAGTAGATTTTGGACAATACATGGGTCTTGAGTGGTGTGAGTAATGGGTTAGAGGTGGTGGCCTTTTATAAGAGGGAGGAGGGTCTCTTTAGGAAAGTTTGAAAATATTATTTTATTATAAAATGATTTTTGGATTCAAAAGGTCAAAAACATATTTAATTTGACGATAAGGTAAATATAAGCCAAAATAAAATCATCCAATAATAATTGGACATGTTGTGGATATTTTTTAGTCTTTATTGTTTTTATTTAACCTTTTTTTGCTCTTACCATTTTATGAAGTATTTAACACATAGAGAATCAATAGAGTTACCAAAACAAGAAAAAAAATCATATTAAAGAGTCAATAATACAATTTTAAACTTATTATAACTATTTGGAAGAATGTTAGATTTTTTGGAATTTCATAATATTTAATAAAATCCTTTATATTTTAAAATATGAATTATGTCAATTTTGACTTTTGAAAAAACATCATTAATGAAAATATAAAAATTCATCAAAATCTATAAAATTTCGTATATGACATAAAAAGTTTCAAAAAAATTTATTGTAATATTCATAATATCATTTATTTTAATCCTTTATTAATGAAGCAATTACTGTAGTATCATTGTGTCATAATTAAATTTATTTATTTAATGTCTGAAAATTTTATATAAAATACACTGATATAAGAAATAATTTTTTCTTTCTAATTAATATTTATATTGAAAAATATAACTAATATAACCCCATATAATTTTTTTTACTAAATGACATATTTTTATGTTACATATTCTTTAACATTTAATTAATTTTTATAAAATTTAATTTTCACTTACAAGTGGCTCCATGGGGTCCCAAAATAGACTTATGGATTCTTATGGTTGGAAATTTATCATCCAATAGGGTTAAGACACATGTTAGGGTAATTTAATATTATTATAATGTTATTTTTTAGCCTTATTTACTAGATTTACCCTTTAACCATGGTAAATAAAATATTTACTAATAATACTATTCATAATGTAAAAAAATAAAAGTTACCTATTTACACAATTTGGACCTCGTGATTACAAGTATGAAATCTATTTTTCCAAATTCAAAACACATATTTTGCAAAAATAAATTTAAAATTGATTCTCATTAAAACCAAAAAACATGTTTTTAATAAATAATAACTATCATAAGATTGACATGTGCTTATGTTTAATTAAAAAGCGAAATTAATTAAAAAGACCAAAGTTGGATAAAATAGTAAAACTATAATCCAATTACACTTTAAAACAAAATAAAAGGAAAATCTATCTATATAAATAAATCTGATGAAAATACAGTTTTGACTTAAAATCCAGTATTTTTTACTATTCATTAAAAATTGATCTTTATCAAAAAAATACCAAAAAATTACCTAGAGTAAATTTTAATGTCCCAATTCTGAGGAAGAATTTTATTTTGTCAAATGGAACATATAAAATTGTCAAAAATGATATTTAAAATGGGTTCTCCATTAGAAGGCGATAAAAAACCTTTTAAAAATATTAGAGTTTTTCAAGCTTAATATCAGATTCATTCTCATTTTAAGACTCTAAATTTTATTGGATAAATGTAAAAACATTGAACAAACACGTATAATAATATTTTAGTTAGTTATATTCATTCTCTCCAATAAAACTTCTAGGTATTAAATACCACATAAAATAAAATTATACTATTAATTTTCAGTATGACTCAGCCATGTGTGGAACATGAGATTTCAGAGAAACCCATTGTTGCGTGTCGGGTACACCATAGAACATTAGAATCCCTTTTAAAGTAAAATTAATATTTAATTCAAAAATATTAATAAATATGAAAATGTCATATTATTTATTTTCTTGGGATGTTACATCCTCCCCCATTTTGGAAATTATGTCCTTGGAGTTTTATTTACTTATCAAATAAATGGGGGGTATTTATCCCTCATATCATTTTTAGATTCCCATGTTTCCACTTCAACCATATGGTTTTACAAAAAACTTTTACTTGATGGATTACTTTATTCTGCAAAACTATCTCTATGTGGTCCAGAATCTGATAGGTTGTTTCTCATAAAAAATATTCTCTTCCAACTGAACTACCTCTAGACTCAAAACAAGAGATGGATCTGACATTTACTTTCTCAACATTAAAACCTAAAAACATTGTGTTCCTAGGATAAACATGGAAGAAAATCCACTATATAGGAAAATGATCAAACTTTTTCCAGGATTTCATTGTATCCAATGAATCTCAGAATCAACTTTCCCTTCTTACAAAAAACGCATCACATTTTCCCATGGAGAAACTTTGAGAATGACATGATCACCTATCTAAAAAGAAAGATACTTCCTTATGTTATCCTCATAACCTTTCTGCATACTCTGTGCTATTCTCATGTGCTTCCGAATTGATTAATCTTTTTCTAAAATATCTTCTACCAATTCTGGTCCCATCAGTTTCATTTAACTTACTTCATCCCGAAAAGCTATAGTTTGACACCACTTCCCATATAATTCCTCAAATGATGCCATCTGTATACTTTAATGAAAACTTTTATTATAAGAGAACTCATCCAAAGAAAGATGTTGGTCCCAAATTCCCTGGTAATCCATTGAGAAAGCACATATCATATCATCCAATGTCTAAATTTTTCATTCAGACTGCCCATCTAATTAAGGATGAAAAGATGTACTAAAATTTAATTCAGTACCCAACGAACTCTGAAGGCCTTTCCATAAGTTATAAGTAAGCCTGGTAACACGATCAAGTACAATAGAGGGGGAAACTACTTGGAACCTGACTATCTCTTTAATATACAACTGAGAAAGTTGATATAGAGGCAGAATGTCTCGAATAGGAATAAAATGAGAAGATTTAGACAATTGACCAGTAATAACCCAAATTGCATTGTTACCATGAGATGTCTTTGTTAATCTCACAATGAAGTCCAAGGATTTATTTTCATATTTCCACCCTGAAACTGGTAATATTTGAAGCATCACTTTTGGTAACTGTCACTCTTATTTAACCTGTAGACAATTCAAACACTTCACAGTAAATTCAGAAATATCTCCTCTCATTCCATCCCACTAGTAAAACTATCATAGATCTCTGTAAATATTAGTACTGCAAGGATGAACAGAAAACGGAGAACTATGAGATTCACATAACAACTCATTCTTCAATTATGAAACACAAGGCCCACATAATATCTTCCCAATATCTCAAAACAAAATCATTATCAATGTTAAAATTAGGAAACATATCCTTATGAACCAACTCTACCTTTTTCTGCAACTCACTTTCTTCCTTCTTCACTTGCATAATTATGTCTGATAGAGATTACTTCACTAACACATGAAAAAAACAGATGAATCTTATACACCAACAACATCTATGCCAATGTTCGTCAAGTAGTTAATAAACTGATCTTGTTCCAAATATAACATGGTTAATGTTCTATTATTTTTTCGAATCAAAGCATCAACCACTTTATTTTTCTTCCCTAGATGGTAATTAATCATGAATTCATAATATTTGATTAATTATAACCATCTCATATCTCTCATGTTAAATTATTTTTGAGTGAATATATACATTAAACTTTTCTGATCAGTATATATTTCACACTTTACGCCATATAAATGATGCCTCTAAATATTTAAATCTAGAAAAACAGCAACTAATACCAAATCATGTTTAGGGGAATTTAACTCACGTGCTTTCAACTAACGTGAAGCATAAGAAATTACATGATCATTATGAATAACGAAAAAACCATGTCCTTTCAATAAAGAATCATTATAGATTACAAACTCACCATTTCGGTAAGGTAGTTTCAAAACTGTAGAATTCACCAATCATCTTTTAAATTTTGTAAAATAATCATCACATTCATTTTTCCAAATGATCTTAACTCCTTTTCTAGTTAACATAGTTAGTGGGATAGATAACCATGTAAAATTATCAACAAACCTCCTTTAATAACCTTCTAAACAATGAAAACTATGGATCTATTTTATGTTTGTGGGTCTTGGAAATTATTCAACAACTTTTTTTTAGTAGGTTCAACAGTTATTCCATTTTATTGAAATAATGTGACCAAGGAATGAAATTTTTTGTAACCAAAACTCACACTTACTGAATTTATCATACAGTTTCTTTTCATTTAAGGTTTGTGAGATAACCCTTTAATGACTTTCATGTTCCTCTTTACTTTGGGAATAATCCAAAATATCATCAATAAACACTAGCATAAACTTATACAAGAACTCAATAAAATTCTATTCATAAGATCTAGGTATATAGCAGGATCATTGGTTAACCCAAAAGGAATATCTATAAATTAATAATGGCCATATCTAGCATAGAACATGGTCTTCATAGTGTCTTCTTCCTTTACTTTCAAGTTATGGTACCCTGACCTCATGTCAATCTTCAAAAAATATTGAGCTCCCTGGAGATGATAAAAAAAAATCATTGTTATGAGGCAAGGGATAATTGTTCTTAAAAGTGATGTTATTCAATGCGCTATAATCAATGAAAAGTCTCATCAAACAATCTTTCTTTTTAAAAAATAAGATAGGATCACCACATGGTGATTTTCTAGGTCGAATGAAACCTTTATATAATAACTCATGAAATTGCTTCTTTAATTCTAAAAGTTCAATTTGATCCATTCGAAAAGGGGGTTTTGAAATTGGATTAGCATCAAGAACTTTTTCAATAGTAAATTCAACTTTCCGATCAGGTATTATACATGGAAACTCATTAGGAAAACATCAAGATATTCATTTACCACTGGCATATCATTAATATGAACAGTTCCATTTTTTTCAACAATATGTGCAAGGTAACATTCATTTCCATCTATTACTAGTTTATCAATATCTTGATATGTTATCAAAATTAATCATTCATTCTTGTAAACAAACTAAAATACTTTCAAAAAATAAGCTTTTTTAGCTCTACAGTCAATCTTATCATGATTAATGGGAAGAAAATATATACCCAAAATAACATCAAATGCTATTATAGGTAAAACAATAAGGTTTTATGGAAGATTCCTTCTACACACATGGAAAATAAGGTTCTTATAATTTTTTTGTCTCAACATTTCCTCCTGATGTTTTTACTATATGTTCAAGATTCATATCATGAGATGGAATTCCCAATTTACAAGAAAACATCTCAGAAATGAATGAATGTGTAGACCCTGAATCAAATAACACATTGGAATAATTTAAATAAATAAACAATGTACCTAATACAACATCATTTGATTGCCCAACATCTGTTGAAGTATTTCAAAGGAATTCACCACCCCTTTTTTATTATAGTTTGGATGATTTCCCTCAGTTGAGTTCTTTGTTCGACACTCATTTTTATAATGACCTGTTTCATTGAACTTAAAACATTTTACTGACTGTAAATCATATTTTTTCTTACTATTACCTTGATATTTTTTAGTGCAACTATGATCCTTATGTCCCATTTTATCACATTGGTAGAACTTACAAGAATTCAAAAGGAATTACCCAACATTCTTTTTACCACTGTTTTCACAAACTGCAAACATAATTTTCTTACCATCAGACATTTTTGAATAGTTCTTCCCTTTATTTTTCCACCTCTACCTCTTATTATGTTGTTTTAAAAAAAACAACTGATCATCCAAAAACTCCATTTCTACCTTCTCCGCATAGCGAACATGTTTTTAATAACGTTTTAACTAACATGAAGCTAAACCACTTAGATATTTGGATTTAATCCAGAGTAAAAATGATTGATTTTACTATCAAGATCTTGTATAAAATTTTGAGCTTACCTTTCTAGTCAAGTGAATTTTGCTTTATAATCCTCCACCGAGTCATCTTCCAGCATCAATTCCACGATTTGTTTTTCCATCATAAGAAGAACCACCATAGGAAAATATTTCTCAAGAAACATACCTTTGAATTCATCCCAATAAAGTTCATAAATCTCCTCACTATCCCTGATATTTTTAACAACTGACCACCATTGATCAGATTCACCTTCAAAATAGTAAACAACGAGACTAAACTTTTGATGTCCTAAACAACCCATGACATCAAAAATATTTTCAAGTACATTAATCCACCTTTCATCTAGCACGGGGTCTGATGATCCTCTGAATGATGGGGGATGTGGCCTCATGAAATGATCCACTATTGAAATGTTTCTCTATGGTAGATCTGGATGATCTCATGCATGGATACCACCCCCATTGATAGCTTGAGTCAATTGTTCCATCACCACAAAAAACAGTTCAATTCTGGTTCCAACCATCTCAAGTTACAGATTTTTAAGGTTGTCTTCCTCCTGATGTCATCCCATTATAACTACCCAGTTTCCTCTATGGAAAAAAATTATGAACACAAAAGTATCTTAGTTGACCTATCATGGTAATCTATAAATGAAATATCATTTCTATCTTACAATAATTTAATTAATGGATTTTAATTTTGCAATATAATAATTTGTAAAGTTTTATAAAATGACCTTTGATACCAAATATAAGGCCCCAACCTTAAACAATACATAATCTTGAGTTATGTCATGAATTCACATTGAGTAACTTTTCAGGTTTATAGTTTTAGAGATGTATTCCATTCTATTACATTACATATAAAATATTACAAAGTAGATACCTCTACTCAATATCCATTTTTTCAAAAAATATAGACTCTTAAATGAAAACAATAATTCTTTTCTTGATATAAATATTTTTGAATTATTCATTTTTCTTACTCTGCCTTATACCCTATGAAAAACATTTCAAAAACATGGGATGAGCATAAAAAGCTGAGTAAGGGTTATAAAAGAAAGAAAGAAATAATTGGTCCAACAATACATAAAAAACACAATCTCTTTAACACACCTCATAAAACCATAAGATTTATGACTAACACATAGAAATCACAAATCATAAAGGTAAATTTTGGCATCTATAACATTCATACATTTTATCTTTCACAACAACATAAGAGTTACGTTTGGAATAACCATTACAGAATATTACCTAAATCTATTTGGAGAAACATCAATGTTTACCTCCGTCACATTACCCAATACACTATAGAAATATATCGGGATCACCCACCCTAGGTTTGTAACAGAACACCCCGTATACTTACACAATGCCCAATAAACATAATATATTCATAACACATCAACAGGCATAAAGGAAAGATAAAATTTTCACATTGCAATCCCAATATAACATTTCAATATATTGGCATAATCAATCCATTCCCAAAACAATTTTTAATACAAAAATAGGTAAACAGATTATATGGTATTTATTTTTCTTTTAAAAACATTACGACCTGTTAAAGGAGACAAATATCAAATAATGCTTGCGGTGGAAGAAAGGTCGTTGTCACCGTGGGCGATAAAAAAACATCCTCTTTGACGTTTAGTAAAATACTACAAAGAAAAAAAATATTCCCTTTGAATGAAATAAAAATTACAAGGGGTTTATACACCATATAAAATAAAGTCATGTATAAATAAATGTATGCCTCAATGAAAAGAGATTGAGATGAAGTGCCTTACCTTATGCCCGACATGACTTGTTCATTCTTTAATCTCATGAATAATAAAATAAAGTTAATTTCTATTTTCTTAAAACCCTTTTTAAAGTTTCATATTCCTTTTATGTTAGTTATTACCTTTATATAACAATTAGCTAATTATTTGAGTTTATATCAGACATTTTGTTGATGTTCAGAACTTGAGTAAAAAATGACATTGTTATAATTAAAAATTGTCCGTGTGGTCAAAAGTCCATTATCTCCAGAATGATATTCATGATTTAGATTTCATATATTTCATATAAATCAAGTATATATATATATATATGTATTTATAATAGTACATAACATTTGTAGATAAGAAATTAAATGCACCATTCTTGGAGAGGGTAAGCCATACATACACATGAATGCTACTTTCATTTTTAATTATGATTTAACGAAACAAAAACATAATTATACATGGGTATATTATAATTCCAGTATAATATAATATATAATTTCATAAACTCCATCCTTTATACATTCCAGATATGGCATGAATGAGTCATTTCCCTTTGATGGGGGAGTAGTCCATACTTCCGCAAATGAAATGATCATATTTTACCATTATATAAACCATAATGGTATTATATAAATGGAAAATAAATAATCATAAAAAAATAAAAATATAATATATATCACATATAAATACATTTCCATCCTAATGGACACTATAATAGGTAGTAAGAGATGATTGAACAATCATCGTTTCATGAGGTAGCATTTCTCCGTCCACAGAAACAGTATGTTTGTATCCATTAGATGGAGGTGTGTGGAAGTGTAGTTAGAATCATTCTCAAAACAAAAACATAGAATATTGAAGATATAAGTTTTTATGTAAAAAATTAATAATAATATCATTGTGAGTGAATAAGTAAAATAAAATATGAGAACTTGAGGGAAGATGTTACCATCAAATCAGGTGACTCCCTTTGGTTTGAGCCAAAAGGCTTTTATGAAGTTCCCTATAAGAGGGAGGATGAGATCTTTTGGAATGTTTGAACGTGTTATTTTATTATAAAATTATTTTCGGTTTCAAATGGTCCCAAACTTATTTAATTATAATATAAGGTGTATATAAGTCTAAATAAAATCACACAATAATAATTGGATAGGTTTTGGATATTTTTTAATCCTAATCATTTTTATTTAACACTTTTTTACTCTTAGAGTTTTATCAAATATTTAACACTTTGAGAAATAATATAGTTACCAAAACAAGAAAAATACACAATTAAAGAGTTAATAATAAAATTTTAGACTTATAAAAACTATTTGTTTGATTCTTATATTTTTTTTTAATTTCATAATATTTAATAAAATATTTTATATTTTAAAATATGAATTATGTCAATTTCGACACTATTCAAATCATGACATTATAAAAAATCCAAACCAACATGATTTATTTGAAAAGCCTTAATTAATTAAAATATAACAAGTCATCCTAATATATAAAATTTTTGGTTGACATAAAAATTTTCAAAATAAATTTATTTTAATTTTTAAAATATCATTTACTTGAATCCATTATTAATGAAGCAATTACTGCGACACCATTGTGTGATAATTAAATTTTTTTATTTAATGCCTAAAAATTATAAATAAAATATCATCATTTAAGAAATATTTTTAGATTTATAATTTCAATTTATAGTCGAAAATATCACTTATATAACCCAATATAATTTTTTTACTAAATGATATATGTTTATATGACATTTTCCATAACTTCAAATTAATTTTTATAAAATATAATTTTTACTTACAAGTGGCTCCATGGGGTCCCAAAGATGACTCAAGGAATTTAATGGTTTGAAATGTATCATTAAATTGGGTTAGGAAAAGTGTTAGGGAAATATAACATTATTATAAAATTATTTTTACCCTTATTTACTTTATTTTCCCATTAACCATGGTAAATAAAATATTTACTAAAGTTACAATTCAAGATGTCTAAAAAAACTACCTATTCACAAAATTTTGACCTACTGATTCCAAATATGGAATCCATTTTTCCAAATTCCAAACTTAGAAGTTGTTGAAGTTAATTTAAAATTAATTCCTATTGTCAAAACCAAAATGCGTGTTTTTAGAAAATAATAACTATCAAAAGATTGACATGTGTTTATTTATAATTAAAAAGTGAAATTACTTACAATGACCAACATTGGATTAAATGGTAAAAATATAATACAATTAAACTTTAAAACCAATTATAAGGACAATATAACTATATAAATAAATCAAATGAAATGACAGTTTTGACTTAAAGTGCAGTATTTTTAACCATTCATTAAAAAATGATTTTTATCAGAAAAATACCAAAAGTTAACCCAAAGTAGATATAAATGTCTTGATTCTAATGAAAAAGTTTATTTTCTAAAATGGAACATATAAAATTGGAAAAAAACTAGATTTAAAATGGGTTCACCACTAAAAGGCGTTAAAATGACCTATTTAAAATATTTGAGTTTTTCATGCTTAAAATCCAATTTATTCTCATTTTAGGCCAATAAAATTTATTGGATAAATGTAAAAACATCTATAAAACATGTATAATAGTTTTTTATTTAGTTCTGTTCATTCCCACAAATACAACGGCTGGGCATTAATTACTATTTAAAATAATAGAATATTATTATTTTTCAGTATGACTTAGCCTTATGTGCAACATGAGATTTCCGAGAAACAAATTACTGTGTGTCAAGTATGCCATCAAACATAGCATCCAATTTAAAGTAAAATTAATATTTAATTTACAAATATTAATAAATATGAAAAATGTCAAATTATTTCTTTTCCTAATATGTTACATACAATTTGTTTAAAATCTATTTTTTGGCATCGTTAAGAAATAAATATGATATAAGATAAATTAAATTTACTAAATGAATAAATTTTGATTTTATAAGATAAATAAAGTACAAAAATAATTTAGAACATGTATTTTATAATGTATTTCATGATAATTATAAGAATCCTTGTGAGTATCGAAGTAGGGTATGTGCAACATTTATAAAGTTAAATTTCGTTCCCTATTGATAATAATTTAGTACTAAAAATTATTTTCACACAATTTTTATTAATTATTATGTATAATTAATGGTGTTTTCTATTAAATTTATATATTATAGAAATATAACATAAGTCTTATCTAGATGTCTATGCAATTATTGACAATGGTAAGAAAAGAAAAAATTAACAAATTAAAGAAGATCTCTTAACATGGATATGAGTAAATATTCCAATTTAATGAATATAAATTATTATATTTAACCTAATTAATCTATTTTTATTATATTAATTTTTTTAAAAAAATTAATTATGAAATTGTTACTATTAATGCTTATGAAATGCTGATTTAGGGCTTATACCAGTAGATAACAAATAAATAAAATTATTTAATTAAGATTATAAGTTTTATTAAATGACTCATAAAATAACTGAATATTTTTCTATAATCATATGTAGACCATTTTATTAATTTTATTTGAATTTCGGTCATTTTGGATACACATGAATCAATTTAATCTATTTATAATATTTTACCTGAATACAAGTTAGGTTTTACATGCAATTGTTTTAATTAGTATAATATTTTAACATATCATTTTCAAGAATTTTTATTCGATAATAAATGATCATTTTAAAGAAAATAAATTTATCTTATTCATTATTATTTTAATTATTAGGCCTCGAATTAATACCATAAAGGCTTTCACAACAATGATTCAGTATTTATTTAATTAATGAATAAATTAAATTATTTACATAAAAAATAATAAAATAAAATATTTATTTTTATATAATTTAGGATTTTCCTAGATGAATTTTATATATATAAGAAAAAATTAAAAAATTATTTTAATTTGAATTTATTTATGTGTTTATATTCATTGTTATGCATAATGTTTAATTTCAGAGATATTATATTTTGGGAATAAAATATTTAATTAAATTAATTAAAAAACAAAAAAAGACTTGAAAAAGTACAAAAATAATAATATCCATTACAAAATTTGATATTATATGTTTTTTATGAATTTTAAATGTCATTAACCCTATAATAAATTAATTATATTTTAATATTTTATGTAATTACTAATTTTCAGCTCACCTTAATTATAAAAGGAGACTCACCCCTTGAAAATTATTCATCACCTTAAGCCATATTTCTTGAAAACATTCTACTAAATTTACTTATCATAATACCTTCCCACATTCTAGTGTTTCTGGTCTCATAGACTGACCAATTCCAAGAGCCTAAGGAGGTACCTAGGGAGAAATGTTCAACAGGTAAATTCATTCATTTTCTCTTTTAAATTCGTTGCCACTTATTACTTATCCATACCACCAAAAAAATTTTCATCTTAACTCCAATATCATATATATATATATATATATCATCTACTAAAAGTTTGTTGTGTTTATGGTATATTTATTATATAATCTATCATTTTATCCTTTTGTTCATAAATAATGAAAACGTCGTCAATAGTGTGTTAATTCACCTCCTTCGAGGATGATAAGTTTTTCCCTTTAACGTAACAATGGAAAGTATAAATTAATGTATAATTGTTTAAAATGAGATTAATATATATTTTTTTTATCAATTTGGTAGAATTATTTATTTTTGAAAAGGAATTACATAAACAATCGACCATGGAAACCATGAAAAAAACTTACCTGAAACAATGAAAATAAAAACATATTGTTAATAAATCAGTGTAAAATGTTATAATTAAATCATGTATGGTATTATAAAAATTATTATAGTTTATTAATAAATTAATAACACTCTTCAAACCATTATATATTAGGAATTACATCTTTTTGAGGATGTCGAACCAGAGGTAAGGGACTTTCCTTTTAAAATTCATTGAAATGTTTCTTTTATAAAAATAAAAAAGATTATTTTTTTATATACAGTATGAGTGGTTTATCCATCATTGATGAACAATTATTACAATAATTCTCCATTTTTATATTTTTTATGTTATTCGTTAAAAAATGATTTTATTATTGTGTGCGATGTTATTATATTTTAAAAGTGAATTTTTATGAAAAATGGTATTTTGAAATTTGATTGTGTTTTTCTCATGTGTTTTAATGAGTTAACATAGGTTTTATTCATGATATTTTTCTTGTAAATTGATTATTATGGGTTTATCCAATTATATGTCAAGATATGATGGTTTGATCCCCATTATAACTCAAGATAATGCTGGTTGTGCCCATTATAGCTCATGATATTATGAGTAAGCCCCATTATAGCTCCCCATTACATTGGGTATTATAGAGATGGGTGCTGGAAAAAAGATTTTTCAACTAGTAAGGGTTAATATAATAGTGATATGGTAAATATTTCCCATGTAAATGTTAGGTTTTTTCAATTAATGCTAATGAGTTTTCATGAAATGGGTTTTAATAGGTTTTCATGTTTTAATTGGACTAATTTTTTTCTTTCTTTATGATCCTTACTAATAATTTTGTTTCCATCTCATGTTTTAAAATAATTTTCATAAGATATAAAAATGGGAAAGAGAAATATGGTAGCCAGGATGAATTTTATGAATATTTTTCCAAGAAAACTTGTTTTATATTTATTTTTTTATATATTGGAAGAAATAGATATTGTTTTAGTAGTTTAAAATTTGTATAAATGTCTGATGTTATATAAGAATTATGATATAATTTTTTTAAAGATCTATACATTAAAAGATCCTCAATATGAAATAAAGTAAAATTATTAATGTTACGAAATATTATGTAATGTTTAAATGTTGGGTCCTTATAATTTGAGAGGTGGAATACTATATAATTTTTTTGAAAATAACATAATTTTTTTTAAATTTGTTGAAAATCCCAATTTTCATAACAATATCAACAATATTATATTTAATACCATTTTTTACTCTTTATTTCATTAATTTTTATTAATAAACATTTACTTTTTATACATTTTTTATCAAACATAAATTAATTGAGACAATATTTTAATATAATCTAGATGAATATGTGACATTCATTATATAAAATTGAAATAATGAACTTAATTATCGACAATGATAAAAAAATCAAATCAATGAATAAATTATATGTTTAAAATGACCTACACACAACTCATACATAAATAAGAAAATATATTTTATTTAGTATTAATGATTTTTTAAAGATTAATCCTCTAATTTACCCTAATAATAATTTAATCAATAGAAATAAAGAATATGGGATGACATACAGTCTTACTGGTTCCTATATATAGATTCCAATGATGTTGTATGAGAATCAATTCCATGTTCCATCCAAAATATAATTAAAGATATTAAACTACCTTTGCTAACATAGTATTACACCATAATTGTGTCGAAAATGAATATTTATTAACTACTTCCTTAGTCTCAATAACCCTTTTTCATAGATGAGATTAGTTCTCACACCCTAGAGCCCTTTATGTGGGATATGATACTATTTTATAATTACCATTACTCGATTACCTAAATGATAACAGGCCAGGTTTCCACAACACCAAAGGCGACCTTCAGGATATCAAAATACTAGTGTGAATACATGGGATTATGCCTAGTAACATTGTTAGATTATTTTACCAATTAGTATAATAGAGTTATAATAATGGGTCTATTCTTAAAGAGTAATGAAAAATGGTCTCAATAACTCTATAATATAATAAGACACTAGTTGAGTCATATGTGATAAATAATTATACACAAGATGCATGATAGAATATACATATTGATTTTCAAAATATATAGAATGAGGGTGTGTGTTAATCTTAATTTTAAAAAATCTTGTAAAATGAAATGGTAAATTAAAATTTAAATGATATTTAATTGATAAAGTTATAAATTGATGAAATAAAAAATTGATACATGATAAATTCAAAAAATATAAAGAAATATAATATCAATGTTATTTTAGATTTTAATCATGGTGGAAAACACAAAAAAAAAACACAATTTTAAAATATGGATATCAATATTTAGTAATGAAATGTGTTAAGTAATGAGTGTAAATAAGTATGATAAAGAAGTTTAGTAATAAATAATTGTGATCCCCTTTGTATCTAACCCTAAGGGTGATGGGTATATGTCATTACTCTCTTGATCAAGGAAATGACTATGAAACATTTCACTAAAATTCATGGTTTGTAAGAAAACTCTTGAACTTCATCAGTAGCCAAGAAACTCATCCCTTACTTGTCTGGTACTAATAAATCATTGAATAAGGCAATGATAATAGAGAAGTATTCTTAGGAAAACCAATTACAAGATACCTCCATAATAACTTTAATGTATTAGTATAATTTAAAATATATATTGAGAGATAATATAGGACATTATCCATTGATAGTGATATTATAGACAAAATTGGCTCATTTATTTTGGAGTAAAATGTTAAAGTTTTACCACTAGAGTATAAATCAATAATATAGGTTTGGAGAAGCATCATTGGTAACTAGTAGTCCTACCAGGAAACCAAGTACTTTATTTTATGATGTCTAAAAGATATGGAAACTATTAGATTTTTTTTGATGTTTTTGAAGATGAAGATTACTGATTCTAGTCCATGTTGACCATTAATAAATGAACCTCTAAATTATATGTCTCAACACCACTAGATACCAATAACACCTCACCATCTAGATAGTATATCAACTGGATGCCACTAACTTCACCAAGATTCTACCATCTGTATGATGCTCTTCCACTCGATTGACGGTGCACATGTATATATTTTAGAAAAAATATAATGATTAATAATAAACAAAAAATATAATGGAAAATTTAAATGGTTGGAAGAAGTAAAATAAGATAAATAAAGATAAGGATGAAAAAATTGTCATATACCTTTTCTAAAAATCTCATTTCCCCATATAATAGTTATACATTCATTGATTTAATATTTCATTGGAAGAGACTTGATGGAGTTTCCATAATATTTAAGAAATAATTTAAAAGTTTCATTCACGTTTAATTAAATTATTGAAAACATAAAAACATTATTAGAGTGGTAAATATATATATGTAAATTAATCACCATTATCCCTCATTTATGAATGATAATTTCATTTTAATAAAATCATATTCGAATAATTTAACATATAGTATTTAAAAAAAATATTATAAAAACTTATATTATTAATATAAATTTTATCTATTTTATAAAATGAGTATTTTAAATTTAAAAATATGCATAAACATTTTTTGACATTAGAAGGAAATTTTAAAACAAAATTTAATTGTTATTTTTTTATATTTTAAGATATAAAAATCCCCTTTGGATGATAAGTTATCATATAATATGGTTAATAGCGAAGATCAAATAAAAAAATACAGAATATAAATAAATTAAGAATTCATTGATTTTTGAAGAAAAATATCAAAAGAAATAGGTTTTTAAAAGATAGTTGTTGTTGTATAAGGTGAAATAGAATTTTACATAAGTGTTATATTCCCAATTCACCTTAAAAAAGATAAAACCGATAAAGAAAAATGGGTTAAATGAAAATATTTGGAATTTGAAATTACATTTTGACAAATTCCAACAAGATATGACCCTTTTGGAAGTGATCTCTCAAGAAATGTTTCCTATGGTAAATGTGTTTATTGAATGAATGTTGTATATAATTTATATATGTATTAGTATAATTATTCATATCAAATATTTTTTCATACACAAGACCAAATACTAATAGGAAATGTTTCACACATATTATTTTATCAAAACAACTCCCAAAAGTAATTGATTCTACTTTTGTAATTAAATTAGAAATTATGCATTACTTATTACTACTATATAAGATTGTGGATTTTTAATAATGGTGTAATATCTCATTAATACTTTATAAATATATTTGTAAACCACTAAAATATAAATTTTAAAAATTATTTAATTCAAAAAAACCACATTGGGATAAAATAAATAATTATTGAGTTCCTTGTAAAAATATATATAATTTTTTCAATGATTTAAGATGAAATTATTTTGGATTATATTTAAAATGATAAGAAATAAAAACATTATACTGGATGTCAGGATGTGTCGTAGTAAGACAATGTAGATTACTAATCATACTTTTGTAATGCTTTTTATCCATATTCATATAGGTTTCATAAAAAATTTTCCTAATTTTTTTTCATGGGTGTACTAATTTCCCTTACATGATCCCTTTAAGAACTTCCTAAGTGTTAATTGATATAATTTACCGATTTAACAAAAAAATTGTTATTATAATGATAAATTTGAAAACTGAGATATAATTTCATCTAAAATATAAATCCTATTTTCCTATTTTTCATTATATAAAAAAGTTAAATCAATGGGATTGATAGGAAGAAAAAAAAACCTCTTTAACAAATAGTGAAGTAAAAAAATTATTTTAGATGTTTTTGAAAGGTATTGAATAATATTTTCCATTTTTAGGTGATTTGATAAATGTTTTATATAAAAAATTATACCAAGACAGAAGGGATTGTTTTGAAACAAAAATATATTTTTTTAATTAGAGAACATGATTTAGAAAAGTGTAATTTTAAAACAAGTTGGTTATTTTGCAAATGAACATAATTAAAAAAAAACAATTTAAAAATATGGTTTGGATATCCATATGAATGAGTTTTAAATTTTGGTGAGAGGGGATTGAAAATTATATTCTAATCGATTATAAACTAGTGATGGGTTGAATGGTTTCATCAATTTCGATTTCGTCTTCTTGGTTAATAATTTTAAGTACCAACATGTCTTTATTTATAGTGATATTACAACATCATCTATTATATTACTAAAAACACATTTAGAGACTATAACTAGATTATCATTAAGTTCTTCCAAGATAAACCACATATAATTTTTAGTGAATTGATTTAGTTCCTATTTCATGAAAAGAACCCAATTTTCATCATTAAGTTCGTCATTTTGATTTTGGGTTTCTATATGAGAGACTAGGAAAATATGTTCAACCCTATTTTGGATCAATATTTTAGTTTTTGAAACTAATTAAAAATCAATAAAGAAATTTTCATGGTCAGTGTATCTATATTTTTAAAATAAATTATGAAAAGAACATAGAGGAGATTATTTATCCTTTTCAGATAAATTAATTTTGAAATGCCTATTTAGAATACCATTTAAAATTAAATTTATAAATATTTTTTTGGAAAAAAATTATTTAAAATTCCATGGAATTATTTTTATAGTGATTTAAAACTCTTGTAATAGATTCAGTTTTATTTTATATATTTGTGTTCCCAATTAAGATATTATAAGGACATGATACTTATTCAACCCATTATAATGATTTTTATCTCTAGATTTCAATTTTTTTAATTCACAATGAACTATTAAAGATCATGGATTTGGAATATATGGTTTTAAATCTTACATAATAAGATGATAATTAATAATGTGGACACTAGCACTCAGTATCAAATTCTTCAACAAAAATATACTTTTAGAACAAAAATTGTTTTCTTTTCATGAAAAATATTCTTTATTTTCAATTTTAATTCATAATTGTTCAAAATAATCCTTAAAAACAAGCTATTATAATTTTTTAACTTTTTATTTTTCACAAAATACTAAGGGACTTGAACATGAAAAAAAATGTTATTTCCATTGAAAACAACGAGTTCATATAAGAGAGTTTTGTTTTAACATAATAAATTTGAGCTAAAATAATTTTTCCCTTACACATGAAATTAGATTTATTACCCAAATTCCTTCATAAAACATATTATATGACATCATAATGTCTAGATAATAATAATTTATGGATTATTATAAAACATGATAACCCATTAATTTTTTAAAAATATACATTTTACCCATAGAGGGTATAATAATTCCATTAAAAAAAACACCATTAGATTAGATTATGAAAAAAAATAGTTCCATGTAAAATAATTATCAAAAATACATTTTTTATTTTTTTCCCTTAGGTTATTATATTCAATAAATCCATATATAAACCCTTACAAATTTAATAACCTACTATGTTAATTCAAACATAAATTTTCTGAGAACATAATTATTAACCAGTGCATTAGATATAATTTTTCCCTCACACCTCAACATTAACAATTTTCAAGGACCAAAAAATACATAAAACATATAATGTCATTCATTTTTGTCATCAAACTATTATAATATTTCTTTTTAATTTATAAATAAATAATTTTTAGATAAATATGTTTCTGATTGCATTAAAACACACTTTCATAAACTAAAATAACCACAAAAAGGTAATTTTGGACTTTATTTTAAAAAATGGAATCCTATAAAGGAATTAAAATTTCAAATAGATGTTTATTAATGGAAAAAATATGGTAGTGTGGTATATTTAATAATAGAACAATTTTTTTTCCTTTTGTAATGAAAGTGACAGAATTCCAAATAAATACATAAAATAATTCTATTTGAAAACCCTCGAAATAATGTAAAATGAGACCTAAAATATCTTTTATAATTTATTTATTTTAATATAAATAAATCTGTAAAATAATTTATAAATTATGGAATTGATGTGAAATTATTTTGGACATAAATATTCAATTTATTTAATAAGATGTTTTTTGTAAAGTGCCTATTACGTATAGTCTAACTTGTCACAAACATTATTTATCTTCCATAAAAAACTCAAGTAAATTTTTTACATTATTAATTACCATTATAATTATAATTATTATTTTTATTTAAATATAACCATGTCAAATTTAATTGCATAATCTATTAAGTTAATTCTAGATAATTTATGAATGTTTGGTTCATAAGTCCAAAATGATGTCGATTGGTTTAGAATTTTCAAATGGATCATGATTGTATCAATTTTATAATAATTATCATGTAATAGTTATCATCTATATACATTATGTTTTCTTTTATAACCAACCTTTTAAAGTGACTATGATAAATTATTTGCAGTTCCACATAGAGATGGTAGTCTTTACAGACACTAGAGTACTATTTCCATTTTTCCTAAAAAATAATCAATGTAATGTAAGTATTAATTTATTATTAAATAATAATATTTATATAATAAATATATTATAACTTAATTAAATGAACCTATAAATGTAATTAATTTTTGGTATTAATGAAAATTAAAATACATCAGTTCACGAGGTATTAGTATACATGTACACATGAGTTATATTTTTATTTTTATGGGAAAATATTAAAATAATTGGAATATTTATTTAATAATATAGAATTAAATAAATATCATAAATATCGTATTATTTTCATTGGATCCATTATAATGACTATTCGTAAGTTCCAGAGAAGAAAAATGAAACACATAGTCTTCTAAGGCGGTAGTCGACACATACATATGTGAAATGTATTTTATTTCTCATTATTTGGTTATAAAGATGAAAAAGGGCTCTAAAATAAAAAAAATAGGATTATAGTATATGGTATATATAGTTGGAAATATATTAAATGGTAATGATATAATTGAATGAGATAAAAGAAGAAATAAAATGAGAACATTTGGTTAAGAACTGTATTTCTTCGTATAAAATCTCCTCAGGTTTGAAACTAAATTATTCTAAGGTTGGTATTATAATAAGAAATGGACCTATATGAATATTCGATCCATGTCAGGAATATATTTATGACTTATTTTTTAGTTAATAATGTATTTATTATTGGATAATAGTTAATAAGGGGTATCCTTTTAAAAGTGATGGTGAAAACACACTTGGAAAATTTCAAATAGTATTAATATATTAATTTATTACCCCTATCTGTGGAGGAGTTTGAAGCAGCTAAAAAAAGAAACACACTCTCTGGAACCATCCAAAAAGCAAAGGAGGAAGAGAAAGGTTAAGGAAGTCGTTGCTGATAAAGAAATGACCCAGGCTAAGGAAACTCAATATGCCCCCCCAAGCCGAAGAAGCAAAAAACATATACAGATGAAGTGGTATCCAAGTGTAGGGAAGATAAAGAAAAGAGAAAGGAAGGGGATCCACAATTCGGATTGGACCCTGTAGAGGCTAAAGCCTTAAAATAAAAAGCCGCTGAGGAGCTAGAGAAACAAGCGAAGGAAAAGAGAATGAGAAAGAAAATGTCTAGAGCTGAATTGGTGAGATCTTTGCTAAAAGATACTGACTTAGATTCCGAAATGCTTCCAGTTCCACAAACTTTTGGTGTTGAACCTTCTTTACCAGAAAATCCAGAAAAGAACTATGTCACTCCATAAAAGGACAAGGGTAAAAAAGTAGTTAAAGAGGCCGAAGAAGAACATGCTGATGAAGTTCAGGAAGTGGAGGAAGAAGTAGAGGAAGAAGTTGAGGAAGAAGAAGAAGAAGAGAAAAGTGAAGATTTGGATACCCTGATCAAGAATGTACATGACTATAAAGATAAGGATGAATCCAAAAAGTTAGTTACTCTAGGAAAGGGAGATGAGGAAGCTAGCAAGAAACAACAATAATAAGAAGAAGATAATGTCTTTTATGATGAGGAAGAATCTTATTAAAGGAATTTTCTTGAGGAAGTACAAGAAAAACAAAAACCAGATGAAGACCAGATCGTTCAAGTATATTAATCCGAGGAAGTATCCCTTAATAAGGAACCTGTTCCAAGAGATGATAAGGGGAAGCAAACTCTCATGTAGACACCTATAAAATATGTCATCAGGAAGAAAGAGGTTGGTTGCACCTCTAGAAGAAAGTTGGTGCAAGCTGAAGAAGATCAATCTCCAAGCAAAGTTTCTGATTCAGAATCATCATCTCATGGGCATGATTTTGTGGTTCAATCTCTGAGGAAGTTGGTGGACACCATTCCGATTTTTTCAACAATAGATTCCAGATTCCAGATGCTGCAACAAACTATGAATCAGAAATCAGATTCTTTATCCATGGTTATGGATAAGTTTGTGAAGTTGGAAGCTGAATAGAAAAGTTTTCTTATCGATTATGATGTGCATAGGAAGTCCTACAGTAAGGTAACCAAGTGTTCTAAGAGAGTTGATGATGATTTAGTTCACTTTGAGAATTTTTAGGCTGAAGTTCAAAATGGTTTTGAAATGGAGGATAAAAAGGTTAATGAGATTTTTGAGAAGTTGACCCAGGAGAAAAATTTTCGGAATCAATAGGCCAGGGATCTGAATGGGAAGCTTAACTCAGTATCTCAAAATTGGAAAACTAAAAGAGATTTCTGGATTGAGTTTCAACAGAATATGGAAAAGAAATATGAGATAATAAAGTTACAGAAAGAAGCCTTGTAGGCTCAGGCAGAGGCTTTAAAAGCTCAAGAAGAAAAGGTAAAAGCCTTGGAGAGGCAACGAGAGGAAGATCAAAGAGACTTGAAGAAACTGAAAGCCTTGTTAAAGCAGCTCATTCCGAAGGAAAAAGAAGACAAATGAACCCACTCCGATCTTTTGTTGTATTTGTCTTTCTTTGTAAAATTTTTCAACTCTAATGAAATGATTATTTGGTTGGTTGTGTCTTGTCATATACTAATGTTTCAGGTACCATATTTTTCTTTCCATTACCTTCAATTATTTTTGAAAATCACAAAGGGGGAGAAGGAAAAAGAACTACTCCTAAGGAAGAGAAA
Source organism: Viscum album (assembly GCA_963277665.1). NCBI lineage: Eukaryota > Viridiplantae > Streptophyta > Magnoliopsida > Santalales > Viscaceae > Viscum > Viscum album. The sequence continues at coordinate 563,044,209 of OY728150.1, read as the reverse complement.
GAAAAATTTCTATGTAAAATATTCTTAAAGAAATGGAGAGTTTCTCACTTCGAAGTTTTTCATTACCATGTTAGTGTGAACTCCTCTCCGGAAAGTCAGAATACGATCCTTAGAGTTTCAATGCCTAAGGGGTATTTAGTTGTTTTAATTTTCATCCATGAACAAAGGGAGATAAGTTTTAATTTTAAAGTATAAGGAAATTTTTCAGAGTCCTCATTTTGTTTTTCGTAATGTTGTTTGTGCTTTCCAAAAAGGGATAGATTGTTGAGTCAATAAGGTTTTCCTTATGACTTTTCCATTCCTTCTTGTTTTGAAAATCAAAAACTCCTTATACTTAAGAAAATGTATGTTTTACCTCCATAAGGAAAATTTACTTCTTTAATGAAATCTACCCTTACCTAGAGTTTCTTATTCATAGAAATATTTTTTTTCTTAGAGTATAAAACCCGGATTGTTAACCAAGATCCCAGAATCATATAATGTCAAGTATTGGAGTATTCTGTTTTTAGGATCCGAATTCTGGATGTGAACTATATTGAAGTTCCAATCCGAATTCTGAACTCTGAACTCTTAAGTAGTTCGACTCCGAACTCTTAAGTAGTTCGACTCCGAACTCTTAAGTAGTTCGACTCCAAACTCTTAAGTAGTTTGACTCCGAACTCTTAAGTAGTTCGACTCCGAACTCTTAAGTAGTTCGACTCTGAACTCTTAAGTAGTTTGACTCCGAAATCTTAAGTAGTTCGACTCCGAACTCTTAAGTAGTTCAACTCCGAACTCTTAAGTAGCTCGACTCTGAACTCTGCAAGTTTAGATTCTAGTCTCCGGTGAAACCAGACTTCGAATTCCTATAAAACAGAATCCGAACATTTCTTATGATAGACTCCGAATTTTATTTTTGTTAGACTCTAAACTTTTAACTTACTTACACTCTGAAATATTGATTAGTTTTTTACTTACATATTCTTCATTTCAAAACGATGTCGTGCATTCAGTTATACATGGTTTGTTATAAAACGATGTCGTCTATACTGTTTCTAATTAACCGTTGGTTGAGTTACACGTGTACATGTCCCTCCGAATTTCATGGAAAATTTGACCGTTGGAAGAGGGAGCCAACCGTTGGAAGTTTTCCTATAAATAGGATCTCATTTGAAAGATCTCAACACAAGAGAGAAGTTGATTAATCTAGAAACCACACGCTGTTAAGGTGATTTCTAGAGAGAGAAGCTTTTCATGCTTTGTGCATACTGAACTGCTCGTTCAGATTGATTCGTGCAACTTTGAATGTTGGTGATTACATTTGAGTACTTCCGAGGATAGGAAGACAGAGGTACCGACTACCTTGAATTTCGAGGGCTTCCTTACTAAGGAAGACAGAGGTTCCAACTACCTTGAAGTTGAGGGATTTCGGGGATAGCATTACGGAGATTCTGATCTTCATATCGAGGGCTTACCCTGGTGTGGGTAAGACATACTTTCTTGAAAGTATAAATCAAGGGACCTTTATCCAAGGTTGTTGGATACCCTTCTCTTTGGGTTAAAAGACTTATATCTTGTTACTTGTAGTTTTACTACTTGTCTTTCCGCTACATACTGTATTGTAAGGAAAGTACCTTCTTGTAATTCCTTACTCTTGTACTCTGATAAGTTTAGATTCTATACGCTTTAAGGTAGAATATTATATTCTAAATCTCAGTTCCTATCCTACAATTTGTCTTAGAGGTGTTGTGAATATACTTAGTTTAACCTTGTAAAACTTAGACCTTTACTTGTCTAAGGAAAACATAGTTATCTGTAACCAACTTTAAGGGTTCCAAATGAATTTTTAAAGTGTACAATTCACCCCCCTCTTATATTTTGAGCATCTACATCATTATTTTGATCCTAAAATATGAATATGTTATAATATTGGGTCAAAATTTGACCAGAAAAAATGATTATACTGATTTAAGTTCATTTTAACCATTATCATTTTAGTTTTATCCCATTAACCCATTTTAATTGTTATAGTGGAAACTGAATTTATCACAAAAGATACAATTCAGAGTGACCCAAAATTATAATTCCCGATTACCAAATTTGTAAATTGTTATTCTAAATAATTAATCAATATTATAAAATGGAATTTCAAAAAGTGGATGAAAATAATATAAAAACAAAATGAAAAAACCCGATGAAAAATAGTTTTCTAGGAAAATACATTTTAAGTATATAAATGTTTTTATACCGAATCATACTATATTTTCGAATATAGTGAAATATATTAGATGTTTTATAATAAAAAATAACTAATTAAATTTTAATAACATTATGAATGGAAATGGTAAAAAAATACATTAATATAAATATACATTTTCTAAAAAAATTGTATTTACAACTATTCACGCAAAAAAAAAATCAAGATTTTCAGATAATTCCCATAAAATAACTCACACATAATTTTGAATTTATTATATCCAAATGATATCATTTTTTACATATTTAATTTAATAAAATTTAGAAATTACAGTTTTAAATAAAACCATGTTATACATGCAAACCAATTTAGTAAAAATAAAAATATTTTTTTCTTTATTAGAAGATTAATTAATATAAGTAAATTTAGTATAAGTATATGAAATATATTTCATGAATATTAACAAGTAATTAAAATTATTTATTATCAACATAAACTTAATTATTACATTCTACCACTTTTTATAAATTCATCCTCATAATTGTATTCACTACATAAAAAAATGGGGTTATTTTCATTTATGGTATTTTTTATTACAGTGTTTAATATTCAATAATATGGGATTCCGATGAAACGTTAACCTAATGAATAAACATATTCCAAAACACCAACTCTATATGGTCAAGGACATGAATAAGTCATTCCTCATTTCAAATATTCTCTTTAAATATTAATACTCTAGTGATTAAAACATCAGATGCATCCAACAGAAACATTTTTAACAAAGAATCATGATAAACTTCATGTACCTCAGAGAAAATAATACTTAAGTAAATTATATAAACCACTGATCCAATCCTACCCCAAAATTTAATAATATCTAATGATAAAAATATTTAACTTTCACTCATTTATAAAACCCATAACCATTTTTTGTGGATAAACTTCATGAAAAAACATGGTCTCTCACATCAATTGAATAATAATTACTCTATTGGTTTGCACAATGTCTATTCACATTACAAGCCACCGTAAAATGTTATTGAATCATATTCCCCTTACCAACCATTTATTCTTTTAATTTTATTCCCAAAAACATTCTTTCACATGATTCATCACAACAAGACGAATTTATACATCAAATTACATATAGTTCCTCCAATGGTTTCATCTGTGTACTGGAATGAAAATAATTATACTTAGAAATTTATAAAATTTACATATATTGATCATGACTTCCCAGTTAATCCATAAAATAATATTTAATGATATCTTCTAATGTTGAAATCATTCACACTAGTTTTCAATCTAATTTCAGATGAAGATCTCTATATAAATGTAATTCAGCACCCGTCTAATTTTGATGGATTTTAAAAAAATGGAGGTAAATCAAGATTCATGATCACATAAAATAGAAATAGAGACACCTTGAAATTTATTTATATGATTATCATAATGTATACCCAGATAATATAAAGAAAAATTATATCAAATTATAAGTTATCAAACATATTTAATTAAGTGATCAACAATAACCCATATAACATTGTTACCCCATGATGTCTTTGATAATACAACAAAAAAAAACATATGAATATATTCTCATATTTAAATTTCATTATTATAAAAGGAACAAGTATTCCATTTAGTAATTATTTATCCACTTTAAACTACTTCCAAGTCAAAAGGTTCATGGTAAATTTAGCAATATCACTTTTTCTTTAATCCCACAAGAATTTTTTGGAAGGCCTTTATGGATCTATCTATTTTGGGGTGAATAGAAAACCAAGAGTTGTGATCTTTAATAAAAAAAATTATTTCATCAAAAAGGAATCAAAAGGGACACATAATATTTTTTAAATCAAAATAAAACTTACCTTTTAATCATAAATTCATGAATCTTATATTTCTTGAAATATTTTACATTTAATTATTAAACATGATCTCTCTTATGATCTTGGTTAATTTCATCTGACAATGATGACTGCACTTGAATCTAATGAAAAACATAAAATGTTTCCATTTTTAAAATTTATAAAATAATATTCATTATATAACTTAACAAAGTATCATATTCTAAATGTGTAATAGTTAATAACACTTTATCATTTAAACATAATGTTCCATCTACCTGGTTTGATTTTTTTGGATGGTAATGAATCATATAGAAATAATCCTAAATCAGTTTCATCAATATTCTCTTCCTCACATTCATCTCTTTCTATAGTAATATATACATAAAATTATTTTAGTCATTATATACTTAAAAAATTACTAAATATAAATTATACATCCATATTTTTATATAAAAAATAAAGTATCTTACTCAAAGTTATTTATATGATAATATATCTCATGAGGATTTAATTAAAATTAATCATAAGAAATTACCACTCACTTATCACTAAAACCTAATAAATTAATTTCATAATAGCAACACTATATATAAAAATTCCAAATATATTGATGATATGGAAAAATTGGACTGTTCAATAATATTATTTTTAATTCCTATAAATATTCATAATATGCATCCATCAAGATGAATTTAACATTTTCATGGTATATTAATTAGTGTTCTAGATAACCATGATATATTTTCAATAATACTACAATACTTTCCTGCTAATCCATAGAAAACAACACTTCTCTATGGTATTAGTAGGTCTGGGTCAACCACTTCAGTTTTATCTGGATAAATAGTTATTCCATCATTAGTTTCAATATATTAATAGGATGAATTTTTATAAAAAAAAATTTACATTTATTAAATTCTTCATATAAAATATTTTCATTCATCTTGTTCATAGAATGTATTAGGTGTTTTCAAGACCCTAATTTTTTTGAATATACCAAAATATAATCAATGAACATAACCTTCAATTTATCTATGAACTAACAGAACACATTGTTCATAAGATTCAGAAATATAGTAAAAGAATTTTTCAAATAAAAGGTAATAAACACAAAATTACAATTCCCATACCTAGTAGAATGTTCCATCATTTTAAATTCATCCACCTTGACCATCAGCTAATGTTAATCAGAACATATATCCACATTCATAGAATAATGAGCTCCCTATATTTGATAAATAAAGTCACTGATATAGGGAATAAAATATTTATTATTAATAGTGATTTTAATAAAATATCTATAATGATTGGAAATCCGTATTTAATGAACATTATTTTTAACAAAGTTATATTATCACCTTGTTGGGAATTGTGAGGATGAATAAAACATTTATAAAGAATCTCATATTACTAGGTTTTCTGTTATGAAAGGTCGATTTGTTATATTTGATAAGGATTTTTTTTATGTTGGATTTTCATTAGGAGCTATATCAATACTAAATTAAATCTTATGATTTGGTATAATATAAGTAAACTCTTTATATAATACACATAGACATTAATTTACTATTAGAGCATCACCAATTTTAATATTTTAATACCTCTCAATTGTATGTTCAAGATAACTTTCATTTAGATATTTAATCAATTTATCATCTTCTTTATATGTTATATAATGTATGAATTAATTATTGTAAAAATAAATAAAAACATTCCAAAAAACATGGTTATGTATAAAATTATTTTTTCCTAATAAAAAAAATGAATCCATACATATAATTATATCAAAATCTAAAAGGGGATGGATAGAAAGGTTTCTAGGTAACACTCTTATAAAAATGAAAATAAAAAAATTCTTATAAATTATTCACTATGTAATACTACAATTGTATGTTTTTACAAAAATATTTTTCTTCATTTTTGAGGTTAAATTCCGAACTAATCATTAAATTTATAAAAAATTATTGAATTTATATATTTTAATTAAAAAAATTCATTTGAATAATAAAAAAAAACAAGTAATATACCAAACACCACATCACTGGATGGTCCAACATTTTCTGAGGTAGTCAAACATGATTTTCCCTCAACATTATACTTATTATCTTGGTTTCACTTACCCTTTCTTCAAATATTTTGTATGATACTCACATAATGATTTATTTCATTATATATTAACTATCCTAAGTCAATATTTATATCATTATTTTTATTATCACTATGATCTTATTTTTTTGAATCTACAACCACATGTCAAAACATCCCACATAAATAACAAATTTCAGTCATTAAAATTAATTCCCTAGGATTCATTTTACCACACATATCATAGAATGAAAACAATATTTTCATACCATCATATTTCATTGATGGATTCTTCCCCATTTTAATTTATATAGACATATTTTTCTATTTATTTACATAGATCACATGATCATCATAAACTATATTTCAGTGATCTTGTAAAATCAAAAAAAATTCTCATAAAATTTAAATTCATGATAATACAATGATATTTTATATCTATGATTCAATCCTAAGTAAAACCGATTAATTTATCTATCAAAATCCCGAATAAAATTCGGTGTGTACCTTGTTATTTAGCTGAGGTATTCTTCATACAGGGATACTAAATCTTCTTCCACCATCCCAAACACTAATATTTTATTTTCATTACTTTGTCTAATACCATTACGGAAATAATTTCATGGAAAATATTTATAAATTCATCACATTCTAATAAATATACAATTTCTCATTCTATGACAATGTTAACCATTTACCACTACCAACCTGTGTCATCTTCCAAATAGTATGTTTCAATAGTGAACTGTTAATTTTATAAATATCCCCTGACATTGAATTTATTATCACATTATATATCCCATACATCTAGTATCACATTGTATGATAAACCAATGAATGTTGGAAGATATTGTTTAATGAAATTCTTAATAATGGGAATGTTATTATATAGTGATCATGGTTTCTATCTTTATTATATACAACCAAATGTTATAAACTAATCCAAAAAATACATAATAGTGACAAACTACTCTATTATAATCCAAAAAATTATAGTTTTCTTATTTGGAAGGATATTTTCCTCATGGATGCTTCTAACCTTATCTTCCTTGTTTCCTATATAGAAAACCATTCTAAATAGATACAATTTATATTCAATCATAAGGTCATAATAAAATTCCCTGTTATGTAAACCAAAAATTATAATATATTAATATTACATAAATACATTTTCATAAACTATAAAATTATTCAATACCTACCTTTATTACAATGTATAAGGACACAACCTTATTCCTCCCAAAATATTGAGTACTAAATTAAGAAGTCAATTTCTAGAATTCTTTAGGATCTCATCAATTCTATTTTTTAATAGAACTAGTCATTAAAACCAATATAATAAAACCATTAATTATAGTTGAAACTTTTAATTAGTATCAATTTTTACCATAATACAACAGTTTTAAAATAAAACATGTTTTCTCTCCATGAAAAATCATCTCACTTTTCTATTTGACATCATCATTACTTTTACTCATCCTTAAAACCCATTGAAAATAATTTGGAAACATGGAATGGGAATGATAATATTAGTAAAGGATATAAAAAAGATAATAAGAAACCAACTAGTCCATTTGAAAATATTGAGATTATAAAAGGTAGCCTTTAGTTATTATATAAATCTTTGAACTCAAAGAATCATTTATGTAAATAAGAAATCATATTTAATACCCAATATTTTTTATAAAAAACTTTAAATGAAAACATTAATGGGAAAATATTGATCCTTAAGGTTCCATTGACATCATGAGAAACCATGAAAACCATTATAATGAAAACATACATTTTTAACTTGGAGGAAATAATCATTCCTTAGAAACGATTATTATATTACATTATAAAATCAAAACATTTCAATGTTAACTCATTATCCAATATATTAGAATCATGTAGATGAACTAGGAGATCATTTTTAGGGAACCCATAAAAGAACCTATAACATACTAACCATGGGGCCACTAAAATGGTTCCTCGAGTAGGACAGTCAGATGCCCTCCAACATGGTACCCTGCACAATAGGGGCAGTTGACTAGAAGAGTGGTTCTAATGATGGTATTATGGAGATACTATAGCCTCATGATCGGATTAGCAAAAAGATATAATAGATAATAAAAAAAATCAATCAACAATTTAAGTAGTTTTCATAATATATAGAGTAGTGGATGAATAATTATCACTGAAGAAAATAATAAGAAATAGCCAATGAAAAATATACAAAAAATCATAACCATTTATATTAAATAACCAATGTGGGAAAACATACAACATGAATCATAGTATAATACATGTACAATAAACATGTATAAAAAACCTCTAGGGATATCTAAATTGAATCCTAATCAATGACTCACTCCTATTCTCCTTATCCCAGGTCTTAAAAAAACATCATAGGAATAATACAAATAACTGAAACTTATAAACAAGAGGTTTGTTTGGGTACCCTGATGTAATTGATGCCTCAAAATGGTTTGGAAAGTACTTACTAGGCCACTAAAAATTATTTATAAAGAATAATATAGTCTTTGAATATAAATTACAATAGTGATTAGGTATATCAATGAAAAAAATATAAAAGTAAACCAGTCAGCTCAGGTTTCTAGGGGACACTTTACTTACTATTCATGATTCTAACTAAGTAGAAATATCACTGAAAAAATATATTTATATATATATAAAGATGATTTTTAATATTTATTTACTATTACTGTAAGAAATTGTATAAACATGAATGTAAATATGTAGTATTATCCAGGCCATAAGGCATAACTTAGGTGTCCATGATTAATATTGCTCATATTAATAATTAGAGTCTTGTATTAATATGTAAGTGACATGATTCCAAGTATTTTAATAAATATAGTATTTCATTACATGTATCACAATTAATAATGGATTCCATGTTGAGTACCATGAACAATAATGAGGTGGTTCATACCAAACCTCTTAATTAAGGGGGAGTGGAATTTCATATATAAAATCAAAGTGATGTGGGTGTCATGGAAAAATCACGAACCATGGACACGTGACATGTCATGGCCAATGACCCTAATCAATGTCCGTTTAGTAATTATTAAATACATGGTAATCCAATTACACTATGAATCCTTAGCTTGAAATTCTTTAAATTGGAAACCATAAATGACCAAGTAATAGTGGATCCTTTTTTATATCATTCACTTAATAATTTACGTTCTATTACAAAAGTATCAATGATCATAAAAATTCTATAACACATATTCAAATATACCAAAATAAGGCCAAGAAATTTTACCATTTTAATTATTGAATAATAAAGGACATGTACCTAAAAATAACTTATCCTATTCATCAAAAAAATTTAGAAGACAAAAGAATAGTTAAAAATTATAAAAAAATTAACGTGACATGGTATTACCATTTTCTTTATATTTAATTATAATTATAAATTGTAAGCATAAACCAACCAAAATTTATTAAAGATATTGTTTTTCTACAAGGGAGTAATTTGGTGGAGAAGACTAATTGTTACATATCTTGAGCAATATATTTATCTACTTTATTATAATTTTATAAGACATGGGAACTCAATAGGTGGTTTTATTATAAAATAGTTCCATACATAGAAGTGAAATTTAAGAACACACCATAAGGGGAGACCCATGATGAGCGAAGTAACCTCCAATGATGAAATTCAACAAAAATAATTATTTAGTTTAATGAATTAAGGACTACAAACATAAATATATCATTAATATCCGTCACATGGAAATAATACTATGCGGCATAATAGAGTAAATTATAAATGATCAGGACATTAAGGGAAAAGTAATAGACTACCTACCCCATACTAATTGTGGTGCACTAATCTGATATCAATATTTAATTTTAGTTGGTTCAATAGAATCAATGAAATGGAATAACACCATGATAATATGGTAATTATCCCACATAATTAAATCTATCTAGATGGATAAATAAATACTGAAGGGAAGAAGGATGAGTTTTAGAATCATTGATATTCTTTGATTGGGATGCATGAAACTCAAAATGTTGTCCATATGGTGTAGATATCACCATTCATAGATGATAGGATAAGATTCACATGAGGGTAATTGTGAATGAGTAAGAGAAGAAGAAAGAGGATAGAACATTAAAATAAAATAGGAGAAAGTTATCAAAATACCACTTTTAAAGAGGAACAATGTTTTATTTCATGGTTGGCCAACACATTCTACAACTATGAATACTGCCAAAGAATGGGGATAAAAAATTCATGCACATAGTTTGAGAAACTAATCTAAAATAGTGAATTTATTATCTATTAACAATATTTAATTAAGTGAATGGCCATGAAACCTGGTGCACATGGTTAAACCAAACCATGTTAAACCCTTATCCTATCTAAACAAGCCACAATATTTCTCATGGAGTTCCACATAGTTTCAAACAAATCATATGTGTCATCCATCATCTTTCAAATGTTAGTTTTCGGTGTCATCCACTTTAAAAACTCATAAAAACACAAAATACATATTTTGTGAATTAAAAAAAGTCTAAGAAATGTACAATTATGTGTTACAAAATTAGGAATTACATTTTAGAACTCATCATAAGAATAAACATTCCAAAAACTGTAAATATAAAATTCATTTATTATTCTCCGTTGGGCCAAAACACATGGCATTACAATCACCAAAACATAAAACATATCATCCCTGAGAATCTTTGAAATGCATTGAAAACACCACCCATCCTACTCTGGTTATGAAGTTTCTATAAAACTGGAAAATTTTGTTCCCATTCCCAAATCATTTACCAGAACCACTTTTATACACAATATTTGAACAATTAAAACTTGAGCCAAATATTTCACATAAAAACTAAAAAATCAAGACAATGATTACCCAAGATCATCTTACCTGATATATGGCATAATAATAATCTCATTAATTAAAAATATGATGAAACTTATTATCATTGGGTTATAATGATACTCCTATAATTATTTTTTCTCTTCTTGGAAACCCAATTACACATTATTATATAACATGATCCTAATTTCATTGAAAATGATGAATTACGATCGACCAAGATGATACTAGTCACATAATCATTAATTGAAATGCACTACTGACAATTATATCAACCCCATATTAACTTGGCATAATTCCAGAAATGGTTCCTCACTGATCACATTCATCGAACCAATAATGATATCAGTTGAGGAACTTCTAGCCAAAAATTCACAAAATCTCCAATATTAGGTGTTCTATATAACAAAACCTAGAGAAAGAAAACTTCCTCCAAGTAACCACTCATAGACATTAGACACTTCCATAAAATACCTTATCCTTCTTTAGGTGATATCTCAACCCAAACATTTATTTAACCTCTTATGCCTCAATACAAACATGGTGTATAGCCGATCTAGCACATTCAGATTATCTGACATCAATTAAATAACATGCCTGTATGAAGTCTAGGGTAAACATATAATCCTAAACTAGAATCCAAAGATCTCATCCATGGTATTCTATAATCATGAGTTTATAAGTGAGACATTGGAGCATAAAAAAATGTAAATGTAACAAGAACACTAACTATGATGAAGATAGTAATGTCAAAGAGTCAACTAATGTCTATGATTTTATTCAAGGAATTCCACCATGGGAATCCGTGAATCACTCAAGAGAACCAAAACTCATCACTTAACACACTATAGAAGTGAATCCTCCATGGAGTTTACTTACCAAGATGAATTCATTTTAAATATTTATCTAGATGTATAAACATTTCTCCCTTAGTTCACCAAAAATTATTTTATGATTGGAGACATGATCATCACTAAGACAATATTTCACAAATAGGTTTCCAAGAATTAATAAAAACACCTAAGAAAATACCTTTATGTCTAAGAAAAAGTTCTTGGTATAGTTTCTAACCAACCATATCCAACTACATGAAGGAATCAATCAAACCAAAACTGGACCATTTCCTCTATAAGAGCCTGAATGACTAACCCACAAATTGCCATTATCTGAAGACAATGTCCTTAAAACCTGAGGCATCATGTTATTACTCATGAACAACCAAAAATATGTATTACTAAATAAAATTTTCCTGAAGGTTGTGTACATACACAACCATTACATCATTGTGATATCTAACAAGAACTGACATATTTTGAATCGCACCAACCTCAAGGGAATTTAATATAACACTGACCATTTATGAATGAATGTTTTGTGGTTTTAATCCCTCTACATAGAAGGAAATGTTAAAAAAATTTACTTGATGATCCTCGCATAGTTGTGTCATAGTAGTCATTTACAAAAGTAAATAACTCATTCAATATAAGAAACTCCATCGACCTAAAAAACGGTTCCAATTCAAAGACAATAGATTTTATGGGGCATAAAACCAAATAGAGAGATATAATTTCCAAATATGAGTTCCTTAATATAGATTAACATTTTGAATACATTTTACACACCACTAAATTTACATCCATGTGGACAATACCATTTTTAAAAATGTTGAACATACATGCCAATGTGTCAAAATACCCAATCTTATTAGAACATCATCTCAAAAATTTGGACGAGTCATATTCCCTTTAATTCTTAGGTCTCTCTACACTAAAGATGTCCCATGAACTAGCATAACATGTTATGTCTTTGACTACTACCACCAAACTAAATGGTTTTGTTATACCATTTATAAACTGAAAGGTTACCAAATTTATAAATTAATACTACTATGATATTTAACAATAATAAAAAAACATATTTAATACTGTCAATTTTATAAATTGACCTATGATTCATTGTCTCAACTAAACCATTAAAAATATCTATCCTAGAGAAACATTATCACATACAACTTTAAAATAAAATGATGACCTCTTGAATCATCCAATTCTATGGAAAAAGGAAGAGGGGTTACCCCACCCACTGGTTGGACAACCATTCTCCTAGCATGTTTAACACTTTGAAAATGAGAATTTATAAATACTCACACATGTAACAAGGGTTAACTTATTAACATACTCCCATCTCTACAGGGTGTCACATTATAATATAAGAGTCTGACTAGGGACAATATAACATAACCAATGACTTTAGGCTAAAACTACTCATTACAAGCTTTCACCACAGATTTAATTTCTTAGGAAAATACATATACCATGACACCCCCTTAAAAAAATATAAAATAATCAAAATTATTATTAGTCATTATTAGAATAAGTCACCATTCTATATAAGCTATCTTTTAGTTTCAAAAAATAAAATAAGAGGCCTATACAAAACCCACACTTCTCTGTTAAAAGGTGAAACTGAGGAAAGATTTAAAAATCCTTACTAGAGGGTTGAAGACCAAACTCCATCGTTTTATTTTAGTCGATTCAATTATTTACATTTTATCTTTAATATTTTTCAGTTCAACTTAAACATCAAGTACCAATTATAAGGAAACATTAATTAGAAAATTTATTTACCTTATGAAACAAGGAACATATGAATGTTTTATTAACGATCCATTAAAAATTTAATATTTAGCCTAACTAATATCTTATTTAGGTAGTTTATCATATAATATCAAATCTTTATAACAATGTATCATTTGTTCATAAGATTTCTCAATTTTCTCAATTAATGAAAATGTAAATTCAAATCTATAGAGGAATACACCCATTAGTTTGTAATTAGAAATATAATTACCTAAAATCTCATAATAATAAAGCTAAAAATAAGATCACAATACTTTTTGTAATTAAAGAGTGGACTAGCCATCTAATATTCAATTATGGATTTAATGTAACACCATATAAGTGGCCCTAGAAACATAAAATTACCATCCCTATAAAAAATATACCCCAATAGAGTAGAGAACTATGGAATAAGAGATAAGGTTACCAAAGTGGGTTCTCTAAATCTAACTTGGGACAATAAAAAGGTATTATATTTAATATTTAGAGTATCAAAACACCATAACAGGTTTATATCATAAGAATAATACCCCAAATGACCTATGAAGATCCTATTGTTCATTTTAGAATTTGGATATTCAGGTCATCATTCCCAAGAGTTAGAGTTACAAAACTTATATAAGAAACCATTGTTGAAAATATTTAGATATTGGCATACATATACATTCACCATGGTTTACATACATGAGTCACTATTTCCTATTCATAAACGTATTTTCCATTATAAATTATAATTTCTACTCATATAACCACATATATGTTTTTGGATTCTATTTCATAATATCATAAGTTTTCATGTAAATGTTGGATTATAAAGGTTACCCTCAAAAATATATAATGTGGTCATACACATTATAATTTTTAATGGTCCCACATTTAATCGCAAAAAAAAAATCATCCCATGAAACTGATGGTCCATGGCTTAAACATTCCATAGTCAGTTATTTAAAAAGAATACCACCATCAAACTATTCTAGAAAACACCACATAAATTTATTTATACCTATTATTTGGAAAGAAACATACAATAACTATAAAAAATCATATTATCATATGAAATAAATACATTTAAGCATTCTAAATAAACACTATATCATGGTAAATAAACATGTTAACATATTACATAAGTTGGGAAACACTAAATAGTGGAACAAAAATATACATGTTAAACATATAACCATAAGTCAAGAAATAGTATGTATAATAAATAATTATAGATAAAAAATCAACATTAAAATGATGATAATTATTTTAGAAAACAAAAGTAGGTGGACCACTATGAATGTTACTAAAATACCTAGCATGGTATATCACAGGTGAGACAATAGAAATATAAGTCACACCAACATATCTCAAATATCCTAGAAATTAAATATACATGGCATGCGAATCTCTATGTTCCTAGAATGATGCGTGAAATAATATATCCTTACCGTACTAGTCGAAGGGAAAAATTCCACAAATATCATAAATCATCATGCAGTGGAAGTTAAGCTACTCACTCAAGATTAAATCAAAATCAACTATAAAAAAGAACTTAAAAATGTTCATTCCTATCCCCAACCATGTTTTCTTTTACCTATTCATTGTTTTATAAATCACATACACATCTATTTATCAAGCACATAAAAACTAAAAAAATCATGTTTACCATCCCAAAATAGTATGATAATGTAAATAGAAACAACTAATAAACCATTGCAATTTCACAACCTAGGTACAACTAAAACAGTTCTTCAAGAAAGATGGTCACAAGAACTAATTTGTGCCTCTCTCTATACTAGAGGCTTCAAAATAGAATAATGGTTCAAATAATGGTATGATGATGCAATTATTCCCTCATAATAAGATTTTAATTCCTATAAAATAAATAATAAAAAATTAACCAATATAAATACTAGAATACATAAAAGACAGATCATTAGAAGAATAATAATAACTTAAGCAAATAATATGAATTATCTAACACAAAATATATGAAAATACATGCCCATGTGTTTAAAATATTAATATAAGGATATTATAAAACATTTAACCTAATAAAATAAATTCATAAGGAACATGGAAAAAAATCTGTAAGGGATATCCCGATGGACATCTTGAGCTTGAACTCACTCTTGTTCTCTTTACACCCAGGTACTAAAAAAATAACACGTGCGTAATACATATAACCTAACCTAAATACATGATTTATGTTTAAACAATGAAATTGAAGGAAAAACATGGTTTGAAATATACTTAGTAGACCACCACAAATAGTTTATATAGAATAATCAAGTCTGTGAGTATAAAGTATAACCGAGTGGAGTTATGTCAAGAAAGATGAAAATAAAAAAAACATAAATCAGTCTGCTCAGGTTCCTAAGGGACTCATTTCTAAATATACTTGAATCTGCATAAAATAAAATATCTTTGAACATATATATATGACTATATTTGTTAATATATATACAATATGTCTGTAAGAATGTTTATAGTTATATATTTACATAGTATTAGTGAGGACCCGAGGGATAACTCAAGAATCTAGGAAAAATACAACTCATACCAATAATAAGGTCTCATAAATATATCTAATGGTGTTCATGAATGATGATCATAATAAATATAGGTCTCCATTCCAAGTAACATTATCAATAATAGATTTCATTCTGAGTATCATGCATAATAATGAGGAGGGTCATACTTGATATCCTTATCTTCAGGGTCTGGAAAATCATGCCAAACAACCCAAGTAATGTAGACACCATGCCAAAATCCTCGATCAAGGGGGTATAAAACTTCATTTCCAAAAACACTACTCAATGCACTGTTTGAAAATAAATAATACAAGGTAACCCGAATTCCCAATAATCCCTTATCACAATGTTCCACCAAGAGAAAAATACATTGTCCATGGACTATTGGATCATTTTAAATATCATTCATTTTATAATTTAATTTGAATTATCCAAGATTCCATGTTCATAAACATTCCATAACACAAATTAAAGTATAAAAAATAGATCCATGCCCATTAAAAATTTTAATTAATGAATAATAAAATTCATATACCTATTCCTTCCATAACCAATTTTTCAAATTAATTTACAATCGTAAAGAATAATTCATAATAATGAAATTAGTCACATGATGAGGTCCTAACATTCAATTCATATTTGATTGTAATTATTAATTTTAAAATTATCCAGACAAAAAACCCCTTAGGATGTGGTTTGAATAAAAGGTAGTTATTGGGTGGATAATTCCAAGAAATCTATATTTCAATAAATCTATTAAACTACCCCATTTTTAATTTAAAAGGCATCTCACCTCAATAATTTGTTTTATTAGAAAATATTTTCTTAGTTGATAAGGAATTTTTAGAAGATACCCAAAGCTATTTTTTCCACATTTATGATAGAAACCTAATACGATAAAATTGAATGGAAAAATTTATTTAGTTCATGTAATTAGTGTCAAAATAATTAAATCCACATTTAAGAGGCATTTTATAGAATTATTAGCCCACGACACAAAAATGTAACTTATAAATGAGGTAGATATTAATAGAAAAATTGTGGACCACCAACCCCATACTAAGGATGGTCCACTAATATAATATCAATATTTGATGTGATCCTATTAAAATGAAGTTGATGAAATAGAAAAATTCCTAAAAAATAAAGGGAATTATTGTAGAGGAACATAGAACCAATGATGGAGAAATAAACCAAGAAAGGAGGAAGGAGGATTTAGAAAATAACTGATATACTTTAATTGAAATGAAAAACTATCTAAATGGATTATGTAAGGAGGATATATTTCCATTCTTATAGGAGGAGAGAAGACCTGTATGAGAGGGATTCTATGAATAGGTAATTGTATAGGAATGCAGGAGATAACACAAAAATAAAATTAGGGAAAACTGTAGAAACACCTCTTTTAAATAGTCAAATGGGTTGTCTACATGGTTTGAGAATCCGTGTACCATCCATGCTTGGGAATATTCCTATGCAAGTGTCTCTCACGGTTCAATCTCATGATTTGAGAAAATATGTGCTAACCCACCTTTTATATTTTATTATGAGACCCACAAAAAGAACACGACCACGAAGACTAGTGCACATGGTTAGAAAAAATAATGCACCACTTTTATCCTCTCTAAATAAGATGAAATATTTCTCCAAGAGGACCAAATGGTTTTATTAAAACTACTTTCCTCTTCCAACCTCTTCTAAATTTTAGTTTTGAGAGCTTGATGCTCTTGAAAATCGAAAAAACACCCGATACAACTCTCAACCCTTTAACCATGTCAGAAAATAACATATTTAAGTGTTCTCAAACAATTAATTACATTCCAAAACAAATTTTAAACAAAATCTCATCTACCAAATGGTAAAATTCAAATTCCATTATAATAACATACATTGTCAATTCCAAAATAATTCTCCACAAAATATAATCATTATAAAATTCATTAGAGAGATATATTATGATCATATGTCATCAAAACAATTTCTAAGGACCATACATACAAGAATCATATTAAATATTTCATTTCAATCATCAAACACAAAAAATTATAATTTTGAACTAATAAGTAAAACATTTTCGAATATCAATATATCCCTTTCATTTTATGCTCGATTATTAGAACTAAAATTTTGAAAAATGGAATAATTTTTTTCCTAAACAAAACAATGAATCCTATAATGGAATCCTAATATAAAATAGTATTTATGGTGTTGGAAAAATATATTGGCATCATATACATTAAAATTTAAAAATAGTTTTTCCATTCTATAATGAAATTAAAAACATAAAGTATAAATTATATAAAAGAGATTTATTTTGAAAAAAATATAAATAATGAATAAATATATTTAAAATATCATTTATACATTATTTTTTGTTTTTATGAATAAATTCATAAAATAATTTTACGAATATGGTCAAGAAAAAAATATTTAGAAAATAAATCATTAAAGCATTTAAAATAAATTGTTATGGCAATGTGTCATTTACCTCGAGTCTTACTTGTCACAATTTTAATTAATAATACCAAATAACAAAAATATTTTATAAATTTACTTTCTTAATAAAATTTTTTATTTCTTCAATTGATTTCATTTCCCTTATATCCATGTAATACTTAATTACTTAGTTGATTAAGTTCATGTTTGAAATATTATGGATATTTGTTTAATTTTTTCAAAATGACATTGGTTGGTTGACTATTGTCAAATGAAAAATGATTATATCATTTATATATTATTAATAATTTTATAATTATAATTTTTTACATTAATTATAATTTTTGAATCACCCATGTAATTTAGTTATTAAAAATAAATTATCGTACAATAAGAAGGTGAGAATCTATATATACGCATGAGTAAGAATTACATTTTTCAAAAAAAATGTGAGAAATAAATTATTTACTATTTCATATTTAAAAAATTATAATTAAATAATGAATATAATATTATTTATTTATATAAACATAAATATACAATCCATGTGAGGCGATGATAAAAAAATACAACAGTTCCTGAGGTGGCAGTTCGCACGTACACAGAAATGATGTTTTTATTTTTCATGAGATGTTAAAGAAATAAATGGAGAATTTATTTACCATTAAATAATGATATTTTAAAAAAATATATCATATTACATAATTTTTATCCATTATTATGTCCATAATTATGAATTAGTGATGAAATATAAATTAAATCATGTAATGATGTGATAGTTTTCACGTATGCATGAGCAATGTTTTAATTTTTCATTAGATGTGTAAATAGATGAAAAAATGTAAAACCATAACCATTATAAAATTAATATATATATCATACACATATGTTATTATATTAAAATTGTTAAGACATATTTGGAGAATGTAAAAGAAGAAATAAATTTAAAATTATTAGTTAAGACCTATTTTTCTTCTTCGGACAACCTTCATAGGTTTATTAATAAACCCCTATGATGTTCATATTACGATAATAATATGACATCTATGTTGTGGTTAGTGATGTTTTTAATAAATTTGGGTATGTTATTTTATCCATAACTTTATCTTTAATTGTGAAGAAGAATGGATAAGGGTGTCCTTTCATAAGTGAGGGAGAGGTCACTCTTGGAAAATTTCAAAAGATTGATATTTATTAGAACATAAATCTATTCAAATGGACCAAAAATGGAAATTTTTTGATGAAAATATAATATTGGTTCTAATTATTACAATATGGTTGGATTTATTCATGTTTTTAGGTCATTATCATTGTTATATTTATAGGTCTAACCCATTTTAACTTTTACCAAGGTACATGATTTTTTCCAAACATTCTATTATTAATGACTAAAAATGAAATTGGAATCATTTCCAAATATGGATATTATTATTAAAAATATTTATTCAATTTTATAAAATTAATTTTTTAATTATAATAATCCAATTCCTACATGCAAAATTAGATGAATAACGATTTTCCAAATAAATTCATTTTGAAGTATAATTTTTTATTCAAAATTCAAGTATAATGTTAATTCCAATTAAATTATTTATATATTTATTTATAAAAAGAAATAATTAAATATTGAAAATAATCCATAAATATGATACCATTTAAATACATTTAAATAAAAGATTGTTTTCTTAAAAATTGGTATTTTCTACTTTTCACCAAAAGATAAACTTTTCCAAAATATTATAAATAATTAAATCTGATCTAATTTTTATTTTATAAAACTCAAAATAATATCTTATTTTTAAAAATAAAATTAAACATTTAAAAAAAACATATAGTACAAGTTAAAAAAATTAAGATTAAAATTAATTCCATTTTAATTGGAAAAAATAATATTTTTATATTGAATATAACTCTATAAAATATAATTCAGGAATAATAAAATTTACCAAATTTACTTATTATCAATATTAATAGTTTTGTTATAGATATGTGAATATAAATTTTGATAATTTTTTCAAATATTTCCCTTGGTTTTTAGAATATAAAATTTCCAACCATTTTGTTAAAATATTACCTTTTGATTTTTTTAAAAAGATAATATTGTGTGTTTTTTGGAATATTAATTATAAGATCATAATTAATGGAAAATCATATAGTATTCAGGGTTCCAGGATAAAATTATTCAGGTTAATTAAAATCATTTAAGAGTGATCAAGTGTTTATTCAATAGTTCAATTTCCGAAATATAGTACCCCATTTTGTTGAGTGGTTCAAAAAGTATAAAAATTATTAATATAGCTCTAAGAAGATAAAAAATCATCAATTTTTTTTTTAATTTTATTACTTAATCATTTGAAATTGAAAATATTTTAAAAACTTTTAAGCATTACAATATATTTTTTTACGAAATGATGATGACATTTAATGATTCTAATTTATCACATAATATATAAGTATGAGTGAATCTTTTAATTTTATTTAAAATAAAAAAAATCATAGGATTTACATCTTAAAATTTCAATATTAAAAGGTTATAACAATTAAAAATAAATTATTCCAATAAATTTTTAGAAAAAATTACTTTGTTAAATTTTTAGGTGGATTTCTATTTCTTACCATGCTGATAAGAATGATACTACATGGTATCTTTGAAATGAATTTTTGGTAAATCATGTACTAGTTTATAACCATTGATTTTTACAATAGAAGTTTTCTCTATAGTGACCAATTCATATATTAAAAATCCCCAACTCACTAATGTTTTCACTCACAAATATTATATTTTTGGCAGGTAGAGATTTTAAATTGATTATATAGACATTTGAAAATTTAAATGCAAAACATATAATATTTTTTTGAGATAAAATAATAAAAAATACATTTTCAAAGGAAAAATTTAAACTAATATAAAAAATGACTAATTCATAGTTTTTTTTGAATTCTGTGTGAAAGATAATATATTAAATAATATTTTTTATAAAATCTAATTTTTCATTCACCTAATATTTTACCCTTAAACTTATACATGATGGTGAAAACACATCCTTTAATTTTATTTTGATGATTGAATTTAGATAGGCTTCCAAATATGTGTTTTGATAAACCACTATCTATATACCATATTTCATCTCAGGATTTCCTCTAAAGACACTATTACTATAAAATCAAATGACTGAATGTATTGGTATACAAATGATTTTGGGTCCTTTAGTGTTAGCCAATAATGATTTATGTATATAGATTTAGTAAGAGTGTTATTTTATTTTGGAAATTATGGTTGAAATTGGAATTGATTTTATCCCCCATATCATTAACACTAGAAATCAAAATCATAGTTTAAATATAAAATTAATTTATACGAATTGAGAAAATAATCATAGAGATATCGTAAATAATTGTATTTTATATTGATTTATGGAAGTTCTATCATGATTTGAGATGCTATGGATAACAAATTATTTTCTATGTCTGTTATATCTAATAACATTATTTGGATTATTTTTAGATTTATTGAATTTGGGAAGATATATCATTAGGTGTTTGATTATAGATTCAATTTTATTAACATTTTTTCAATTCTTAAGTATCATGGTTAATTATTATTTTTTCATGAGGACCCATCACTTTTCATTTTGAAGTTGTTTTTTTATTTAATACCTTAATTTTATTTCTTATCACATACTTATATAATAGAGAAATAAAAATAAAATCATTCATCAGTTGATCATGATCATATCTAATATATTTATAATTGATTGGACTTAAAAATAATGATAAATAATAATAATGGTATAGAATTAAGAGAAGAATATTAATAGGTGGAAATTATAAGAGGGTTACTGACCTCATTACCATCATAAACATGTTCCATATAAAAATTAACACTTCAGTTAATTTATGTGGTTGAGGAAGTTGAGTACATGGGGACATCATTTAGACACCACATTGTAACATTGAGATATTTATTAATTTGTTTTCCTTCCATTGAATTTATTTTTGTATACAGAGAATTACATCTTGATGTTCCTTTTTTTCTCACATTTATAAAATTTCACTTTTAGATTCAAATTTTAACTATCAATCTTTTTTTAATTATTTTTTATGAATAATTTTTTCAGGCTCTTCACAAGTTGATATAAATTCAAAACATCACCTATGGATGAGTCATCACTGGTTGTTTTGAAGTATGTTTAATAAATTAAATCTTTTGAATCATTTTATTTCTTCTCATCATTTTTCTTCACTATTATTATATAAGTCATTACTGATTCAATAATTTCTTCTTCTTACATTTTTCACATTATTCATCTCCTATTTGGATATGACTTTCCATTTCCAATTTCTTATCCAGACAAATAGTGTCATTTTTACTAGGGTTTATTTAGAAAAATCATCCCAAATAGACATTAGATTACTGATAAATCTAGTAAAAATTGTATATAATCTATTAATATATTCATTAGGATTCATATAAAAACCTTTAAAATTATATATAAACATGTATAATCTAGTATCATTAAATTATTTCATTCTTTCATGTCTGTATTCGAGAAATTTTCATATTTTATAAGCTCTTTTATTTTTTTAAACATGATTTAATTCATTTCAATCTTGTCAAAACATTAAAATGTTCATATATCTCATATTATATTCATTTTTTAACATCATAGATTTTATAAATTTATTTAGGCCCTTTAGATTGAATATATTCCCGAAAAACTATTTTCTCAATAGGGTAACAATTTGTACTAAGAATTTTTGAATATATTCTTTCAAATCAGAATAATCGTTTCCATCAATAATAGGAGAATTTGAATAAGAATTATATTTCATCATTAAAACATCATACCTTCAAGATGATTATGATTTAAAAATAATTTTCTAAAATAATTTTTAAAAAAAGATTTTTAATATAAACATAAAGAAAAATTTAATACAAAAAATATTTTTTTCAAGTATATGGAATAAAGGGTGGTGAATATAACTTTTAAAGATAAATTTGATAATAAATGGTAAATTTTAATATAAAAAAATATGGAGTCATAAAGAGTTAAATTAATTAAATCATTATAGTGATAAAGGATAGATTTTATCCATATTAAAAATTAAATATCAAAATAAATTATGCTAGTAAGTACAATAGATAATAAAAAATATAATTAATGTACATAGGAATATTGTGATTGGATGATGAAATTTTAAAAATAATTAGACTAAAAACATGGTTTGATAATGGATTTAAATAATATCTTAGTGTGCTACCCTAATAAACATACCCACATTTATATGTGTTTATGCTATTACTCCCTAGATATTGGAAGTGATCAAGAAACTTTTCCCTCACAATTTTTTATGGACCCTATTATTATTCATTGGTTTCAAGGGAAAATTGCCTTAATTCTTGTGATAGTGAATTTTTTTTAATAAAGTGATAAGAATATAAATATATTCCATATAAATCCAATTTAAATTCATCTACCCAATCTCTCAAAATTATGTTTACATTTTAGAAGAGAGATTGAAAGATGATGTATGAGAAGAGATAATGAAAATGTTGGATAAAAGTGTATTTCTTATTTGACATTGATGTTAAATAGATAGAGTTTCGCCATTGGAGCATCAAAATTAAAATATGTATTAGAGAAATAGTACTGGTAACCAGTAGATCTTTCATATCACCAAATAACTCCTTTTATATCATCTAAATTACCTAGGAATGTTTTGAAATCATCAAGGGGAATTGGTGTATGAGAAGACCTATTTTATGAAATTTTTACCCTCATTAAGTAATCTATTGTATTAATATTACTAAATACATTATTTATTTAGTAAAACACTCTAGAAATATAGTAATTCACCTATAACACACTTGGGTCAATCTGCTTTTATAGACTGGTTGGGGCTCCCCAACATACTATATGGTCGAATCCTAGAAGAAGAGGGAACTTCTTCCTTCACTATGAGTTGTTCGGTGGGTCTTTAGAACACATTAGTATACTCACATTATGTAACAAACATTATTGTTCCCATCACACATGATCCTCTGCATCTAAAAGTATCCGAATTCAAGAAGGAACACCCTTTCATCCGCCTAAAATCATTGAAATATCCTCCAAAATCATTCCACGAACATAGGGTAATCATTAATGATTGGTCCAATACTTTTACAAGATATTTGAGAATACATTAAATATTAATTTATAACTTTATTTCAAGCATCAATGACATGACATGTATTAAAATTGAAGACACTTAAATTTAATCAAATGAAACCATTTAAAAAATTAGTGAGTTTTTTGTCATGAATACCCCATGAGAGAGAGGGGTACAACACATATGATCATGTACATGAAAATAGTAAACAATTATGAAAACACTACACTATTAAGTGGTAACATTAAAAAATTGAATATAAAAGGGAAGGTATTGGAAAATATGTCATAGTAACACAAAAAAGTGAATGTTCGAGATAATGTATCATGTTAAAAATACTGAGGATATACCCTATACATCTTCCATTCAAACCCTATATAAAAAAAGATACAATATAAATGGTTTCTAAGGATTTAATAATAGTTATTAAAAACAAGATATGATTTTAGAAACATAAAACCCATGAAAACCATGTTTTGTATCTCACAGTTCCTTGATTTTAATGATCCCAACACTCTAAAGTGTAGTATGATTTTATTTTTGTGATGTGAAGCTTGGTTTAAAACATTATAATAAAAATTACATTATTAATAATTAAAATGTGTTAAATGTTATTTATAAGAATCATATAGAGGATACATATTTTTTAGTAACATTGATGGATGGAAAGATGCCACTTTCTGATTCCAAAGGACATAAGAAACACCGTATAGTCAGTATATCTCCACTAAACAACCAGTGCCAAGAAAATCTCTGTTACATTAAAAAAAATACCCCAAAATATACTCAGGGGATGATAGGAAAATATATAGTGTTTATGGATAGTGGTATTCTTGATAACCATATTCCACTAGCCAGGTAGTGAAAATATACAGTTTTCACCATGTAGTAGCAAACCCACTAATTACCTAGTGGGGGCTATAGAGTACCCAATGGAATTGGATAAACTAATCCAAGGACTATATTTAATGTAGAAAACATCATCAAATATGGATTAATTAATCTTAATATCCCTTTAAGGATTACATAACACTATCTTAGTATTTATAGAAATTAAATTATGACTATAGGTGCCCTTGGAAATTTATAGTATGAAATATATACAATTTTCCCATTCAATCTCTAACTCCAATGTTCTCAATTTCATTAAAATATCTATCTTTATAAATCAGATCTCTCCTACTAGTGTGTGTGAGAAAATTTAACATATTTTCACTTTATTATAATCTACTCATTCCCTCTTTGAATTTGTTATATACTTTTATAGAATCAAGAATAATATTTAAAGATAATTATTTATAGAGATCTCTCCATCCTTCATATTTCTTATTTATTTGGTTATTACTACCAATTAAATAAGGTAAAATGGTTTTATTACCATTTATATTATAAAAACTCCTGGTATAATTTCTTCTTGAGGTTTCCAAAATTATTTTTAACGATAAAAGGTATATTTTATCTATTTTATTATTCTAACCTAATAATAAAGTGATAGATTTGTTATCTTGGATAATAATAAATCCAGGGTACTAATACATTAAATCCTAAATTGATTCATGAGATAGATATTGGGTATCTTTTTAAGAGATATTTCTGAACATCCCTAAAAAATATTATTTCTCTTTAACTTCCAGAATTTTCAATCATTTACCACATTAAATATTTCATTAAATTTTTAACCAATAAATTAAAACTAAATATCTTAATCATATTTATATTTAATACAATTTAACATCTTTATATTTTTTTCATTTAATCACTTAATTCATGAAATATTATCTATTTTGATTAATGGAATTTTATTACTAGGATAATTACAATGTTAAAATTTCAATCACTGAGTGTTTTTCATGAATAACTTATTTTATTCATTATATTTAATATATATTTTTTAAATACTGGATTGTTTTTTTAAAAAACGTTTAAGGTAAAGTAACCCCCACACACGACATTTATTCAAATATGATGGATATTTGGTATAATAGGGTTTTTTATTTTAAATATTTTTATCAAATATTTTCAATTTTTTTTCAAAATATATGTCTTCCTTTTCAAATAAATATTTTGTAAATATATTTTCAAATCACCCAGAGTGAATCTGAAGTAAAATACTAGGGTCATGCTCTATCTTTTGATGGATGTAATCATGGTTTTTAAAAAGCTAGGATGTAACCTTTATGTAGATATATTGGTTATGTTATTTTTAATTTTATTATATGTCCATACTCCAAAAAATGAAAAAAATATAAAAATAGACATTGTATTATATTTTTACACTATTATTTGATGGTAATTTTATAAATTCCATAAATTGTGGATAATACTAAAATGAATTTAATCAAAAATAGGCATCAAAATGGATCATAAAATTTCAAAACATTTAAAAGAAACTCTTAATGTAAATACCTTTTTTATTGATACCCATTTAGATATATTTAGAAAATATATTGAGAGTTTCTCCATTAATCCAATAGAATATATCATCGAAATGTTTACTTGATTTTATGATAGTTTTTGTGGGTGAAGGGATTTTTTTATTATTATTCTACAAATCCATTAGTAAGATATTTCTTTGGGTGTTATCAAGTAATTGGGTACCTAATTTCACCGCAATCTAAGATGATAATCACATTAAAATTATGGTGGTTAACAACCACATTGTCTCTCTCTTGATGCATGAAATTACTATGGAAAGGAAATCCAAAAAGAAATATAGCGAGTTCAATGAGACTAAAAGTAATATTTATTTGATGGAAAATAAATATGACTCATCCAGGAGAGAATATTTTATTTCCAAGTATACTAAGATGATAGACATGAACAAGAAAAGAAGATACCCACCAAAAATAAAAAAATAAAGAAAATAAGAATTTTTGGTAACTTTTTTGGTATCAATAAGACAACCCACATCAAACCAAATTGTTCCACTAATATGAAATATGGGTAATAAGAGAATGATATTATGAATTATCTAATGTTATATACTTGGTTTTAAAGAGATGATTCCATTTCAATATATAAATCAATTAAAGAAAATCTCAGGTTCTTAAACATCAATAATGAGGTTCATGACAAAGTAAATTGTAGATGATATAGTTTTTATTTGTAGAATTATACTGAATATTATCTAAATTATGAACATATTATAAATTATTAAAATTTGATTTAAAATGGGTTTTTGTTTTTATTTCAATATTTAATTATCTTAAAAAGAAACACAGTCATATTATTTTGGAAAAGGATCAGCAATTAATAGAAAACAAGGATATTAATTATAAAATGATCAACCAAATGTTGAAATTTTATAAATTAAAATTAATCATATTAAAAAATCTCACTATAATTAAATATATGGGATAAAAATTTTCATAATATATTTGATTCTCAAAATCCTATTAATAATAACTATCATTTCTGTGCAGAAATGTCTAAGTGGTTACTAAGTTGATCCTCTTCCCAAATTATAAAATAGTGTCTCCTCTCCTCTCCTCTTCACACATAAAAATAAATTCGATTCATAAAATCTGTAAAAACACATAATTAATTCCCTTAAAACATTAAACATACCTTATTTTTATTAGGAATCCCTCATAATATAGATTTTGGTGAAAATGAAAATAGTTTTATAAAGAAGTGGTATCATTCTTAAATGAGAATTTTGGTTTTATTTATTTTTACAAAACCACAAAATGTTATCCAACATTGATGAAATTATAACAATAGTGTATTAAATATTATAATATATTATTTTGTTAATTTAATAACTGATATCATTCTGCTTATCCATTAAATTTTAAACTAAACCATTGATCATGTGTACAACAGGCTACTACCTCACGAACAGATGTAGTTTGTTATAAATCATCGCTTCTCAAAAATGGGTATACAAATAAATTTAATTTTTATATATTATATTTATTAAATAATTATTCTTCTGAAAAATAGTACCACATAAACATTCTTACCTTCAAATCCATTGTAAAATGCTAACATCACTCGTGAATACATGTAAACAACTTTTTCCACAAAGTGTTGTGATATGTTTTTCATTTTATTTTCAAATTGACGGTAATAAGGAGATATTTAATGATTATATATGACATATACTATATAAAAATTGTTTATGTAAGGTGGTTCAATATTTATATTTCTTTAATTTAATCAACAAATGAAATGGAAGCAATGTTAATGCCTACGTATGACCTACCATCTCCATGAAAGGTGTAATTAGTTTACAATATTTAACATTTATAGATGTATATAAATATGTAAATAATTAGTATATATTATAATTGTTTAATTATTATCATTTTGAATATTATTTAACCATAATAAGACAATAATTTCTAAAACAACTGATCCAAAAGCATTCAACAAAAATGGATTATATATTACCTAAAATAGTTATTTTAACAATGAAATGAATATAAATTGGTGATAAATTGTAATAATTAAATAGTATATTTTATGATATATATTATTATGGTTCATTAATATATTTACAACAACCCTATATTTGTTATATAGGATTTTTGAATGGTTATGATAAAAATAGATACTTAAGGTAAGTGATTTTTTCCCACTTTTATTTCTATAAGACACATGTCATCTAAACAACTTGTTTATTTTTTGCGTTTTACATGTAAACCAAGAATTTAATTAATTATTAATATTATGAAAAATAATTTATATACATATCTATCAATTTTTCCTTTTTAATGTGTATTATGACTCATAAATTAATGAAGTGGAAAGGGTTTTATGTCACAATATCATTGTTTATTGGTATATTTTACAATTAATCTTATGATGATGAAATACTGTGATATATCACATAAGAAAAACATTATTTTTATTAACATATTTTTATATTTATAATAAATTTTTTCTTTTCATTTTCCTCTCTATAATAACTAAAGATACCAAAATAATATTTTATATAAAATCTAACTTTATTTCTTTTTTTGGTCAAAACCAATTTTTATTCCATATATATGTTTTTTAAATAATGTTTTGAATAATGTTTTTAATATTATAAAATGATTGTATAAATATATTTTTACCCATGTTTTAATGTTTTTTTAAAAATTAATATGATTCTTCTTGTATCATTTAAAAATGAGTCACTTTTTACTTTTTACTGATGAAGTGAAATGAATCATTTTTTACTTTAATGAAAAATGGTATTTATGATAGTATTTAATTATAAAAGATTTAAAAGATCCTCTACATATTTTAATTTTTTTAATTAAAAAATTTTCCATAAAATTTTAGATTATTTATTTTTAAAATATGCCGTTTCAAATAAAAAATATTATTTTCCTCAAGAAATCATTCAAGTTATCATTAAAAATTATTTTCTATCTATGATGTAATCTTTTTATGTTTCATAATATTTACTGTGAAATTGATCTAGTGATACCATCCATTTCACTTCTGTAGAAGGTTTATGGTTTTTTGAGATGATTTTTATAGAACTCATTCATTTTTAAATGGTTTTTTCTATGATGATTTTATAAAATAATTATAAAAATGTTTCATTAAAAATTGTTATGCTATGATAAAAGGTTTTTGAAAACCGTTTTTTCATGGTTTATTCTATGATGAAATGTTTATGAAACCTATTTTTTTAGTGGGATATGATATGATTATTTTTTATGATCTTATGGAAAATGTTTATTATTTTTATTATGTGATTTTTGGGACCAAAATTATATATCCCTCAAATTTATTAGGTAATGATCGATATCTCTTGGTATAAAAGGGGCTGGGATAGGGAGTGAACCAAATTTATGGGTGGAATATATCTACTATGATAGTATTGGATGTGACCTTTGACTAATCAGTGGTTTGGAGAGTGAACCCAATTCACTATGCTAACCTGGTCAATGAGCCTAAGTAAATGATTTTCAAGCATAAGTGTTTGAAAAAATACAAATTCCTCACTCCAATTGAATTATATCATATGAAAAGTTAATTGATTCCTTTTTTATTCCTATCTTATGAACTATCTATATTTATTCCCAATCAAAAAATTATGATCTTTGACATGTAGGGTAGGCTTTCCAAATGTGAATCTCATGTTTTCAGATACTTATAATGATGTTTTGATTATGTAATCATTTATATAATCCTTTTTTATCCTTACTAATCATTTGAGATCACCATTTATTATATTTCATTTCCCCATGTTTTGAAGAATTTTTTTATTTATGATATATTTAATTAGGGTTCTAGTTAGGGATGTCATTGTGGGAGATAATATACATCACTTATGAACCATTTGATTATGTTTCAATGTTTAAAACATGACTAAAACAATATGTTTATGATATATATTGTTTTGTTATGTAATAAATATTCATTTTTTATGATGTGATATCTATTTTCAAGAGTGTGGGTCCCAAAAGGTGGTATCATTATAAGGGAAGGAATATGATCTTTGGGAACAATTAGATTTGTCCATTGGGTGATGCATGGAAGTCAATCCATGGGATTCCTAAGGAATGTGATTCCACTAGGGATGGTGGTAAGAGTCCCACCTAGAAGGTGTATCAACCCATGGAGTGATGTTATAGGTAAAAATTATAGTTCTCTATTAATAATCCTTGACTTCTATAGTTGGTATTATAGAATGGTTTTGTTTAATTTTAGAAACTAATATGTGAAAACATTAGTAATAACCCTAAGGAAAACACTATGAATATGAAAGCATACTAGAATTTTATTGAAGGATAGAGTAGGTTGTTTTGATGAAATTGTACCCATGTATATATAATATTAATCTATGTGGATCAAGAATAGTTGTACATATCAGTAATAACTAGGAAAAGGGAATATTTTAATTTCACAGTATTGTCACCCATTACATGAAAATGTTCCCTTTTCACAATTAATTGGAAACTCTTGAGGGATATGTTTTTGAAATTCACAAACTTCTTGTGAACCATCAAACTGGATTTGAATAGGAGATGACCAATAATGACCAATGATAAAACTATGGTTTCATTTATTGAAAAAATGTGTAATTATGTAGACATCCATTATATTATTTTTATTACTATGTGTTTTAAATCAATGATTATTGTTTCTCACACTATGGTAATTGGTTTAAGTCTATGGATGGAACCCTAATGAAATGAATTAATAATGAATTCAACAAACAATGAAATGATTTTCCACCTTATTAATAAAATTTTATGGAAACGGAATGAAAAATCTTGTTTCTTTTCTCACATAAAATTCTAATAAATGAATGTTGATGAACTTCAAAGTTAGAAAAGTGGAGAATAATGTTCTTTGGAGACTTTCTTGAGGAAATATTTACCATTTTTGGGGATCAACTAATAATATTTTTTTAGTGATGTATTAATACCATTTAAGAGACATTTTACATCCTTATGTATTTTTAGTGTGAAAAAATAAATTTAATTCTATATCATTTTGAAAGAATAGTGGATCAATGGTGTAATGTTATCAATAATATAACAAAAAATGTAGAAATAGTCTATATTGGGTGGTATTAGTTTAAGATTTTTTTTGATAAGTACTTTCATCTTATTATTCATAAAAAATGGAGAAGGAATTCCTTGTACTAAAGTAGAATGTTGATGATTCTGTTGGTACATATAAGATATATTTTACTAGAAATGTGAGGTATTATATACTTATTGTCTCCCTACAAGAGTGTAATGTTGATAAATTCATATTTTTCCTAAAACAATCCCTCTAAATGGAATTATCCACAAGGAAATTTATTAACAACGAATTAATAATTCTATGTTCTATCAAGGTGGAAATGGATATTATATTTACCCATCAATCTCAAGGTTTTCATAAGAAAAGATACTTATAATTTAATAAAAACTCTAAAACCCATGGAGAGAAGAAGATGAGTTTTCTTTCATGATCAGAATGTGGAAGGAAACATAGAGAAAATTTCATAAGTTTACTGAAAAATGTTTTTCATTTGGAAGGGATGGAAATTTGGAAATTGAATGAAAAAAATATGAGAAGAAGTTATCTAGTGATTTCAATAAGAGAAAGAGAAACAGAA
Source organism: Viscum album (assembly GCA_963277665.1). Lineage (NCBI taxonomy): Eukaryota > Viridiplantae > Streptophyta > Magnoliopsida > Santalales > Viscaceae > Viscum > Viscum album. Next base: position 563,011,460 of record OY728150.1, on the reverse strand, counting down.
TGAACAACCCACTCTCTAGTGCTTCAAACACTATAATTATTGTATTTATGTTTACTATTACCCAATTATGAAGTTAAATGATGATGCTCAGTATAAAAAACCTTTTATTTCAAGAGACTAAGGTAAATATCATGCGATCACTATTTATGATAAGGGTTATGAAAATGATGTGGTAAAAGATTCACCTACCATCCAATATATAAATCCTAAAGTTTTATTTGAATCTATATATACAAACTTGTTTATACATGTTGATTTTTTAATTATATCATATTACCACCTCATGGATTATATGAATATTTAGTTCTAAAAATCCCTAATGGTTCCATGATCAAATTTTATTTCTATGGTTCTTTTTCGATTGATTTTTTTTGGAATGTTCTTCTAGAAAATCTTGTTATTCTCTTCGGTTGAATTGGAATATTTAATAGGTATGGATCGGAATTCCATAGATAAATCTCACATAATTTTTGGAGTAAGGGAAGTCAAGTTTATTACTTTAAAAAATTCAATGATCATCTATATGTGTAGTGATAAATATGAACATCTAATAGAAATTAAAACTATTGTATGTATCTTTATTCCAATTCAAAAGTGGTGTTTATCTTAGATTATTGGGTAGAAACACAACATTGAAGGTATGTTTATATGAGATTACATATATCTATTTCCAGATGAGGTTTTGAGTCTTCAACAAAATTTTGAGGATGAGTTTTTAATATAACTCATACCTTGGACTACACATATTTGAAAGACTCCCCATAGAATATAAAAAATAGAATTTTAGGAATTAAAGAAGAAACTTAAACAGAATAATGATATGGGTTCAAATCAAGGATGTGAGTCACCTATTGGTGAATATGTTCTTTTTATTAAGATGAGTGATTGGTAGATGTTACCCTATATTGATTATTTGTAAATGAACAAGATAAAAATCGATAACAAGTGTGTTATACACCATATTAATGATTTCTTAATAATCTAATTTGGTCTCGACAATTTTAAAATATTTAACTCCATTATATATTTCATCAATTGGTGTTAGAAAATGAGGATATATCCAATACATTGTTCTGTACAATGAATGGAAACTGTTAGTATATAGTGATTCATTTTTGTCTTACTAATACCCCATAAATTATTAGAACTTTAATGAATAGTTTCTTCAGATATTAAATTGATTTGTTTTTCGAAATATTTGTAGAAAATATTTTTATATATTAAATGTGTAAATAAGATTTTGAAGATCAATTTATAAATGTTTCGAAGACCCTAAAGAAGAATATATTATAACAATAATTTACCATGTGTGAATATTTTCTAGAAATTGATTAATTTTTGGGTAATACGACTTGAAGATAGTGTATATCGGTGTACCTAACAAATATAGAGGCTGTAGAATGTTAGTCCAGACCAAAAACAGTGACAATGATATTTAAGTTTCTTAGTTTAGTAAGATATAATTGATACTTTGTGGAAATTTCTCATGACTATCTAATCCAGTCACCATGTTAACTCAATGGGTAATAAGTTCCCATCAATAGATGAATGTTTGAGAAATTTCATGAAAATAAAGGGAAGGTTAGTAAGTGAACCTATGATTTATTAACCTTTTATAGAGAAGCTTTTTTAATCCATTTTTATTCATTAAATATGTTATTGGGATGTTCCCTCAATAAAAATGATATGGTGATATCTTATGCCTCACAACAATTTATCTTCCATGATAAAAATTTCCCAACTCATGATTTCAAGTTAATTGTGGTATTTTTTTATTTAATGATATATAGGAATAATATTTACAAATAAATGTCTGATATATATATTGATCATAAAATTATAATGGATTTATTCAAATAGAATGTGTTTAATATGTGTAAGAGAATAAGGTTGGTGTTGATTAATGATTTTTTATGCATTATAAATTAACTTACTGGGAAAGCGAACATGCTGGTCGATACATTGAGTTGAAAGGATCATTGTTGGTTATCCATAATGAGGATGATATATGATACAATATTTCTGGGATTTCAAAGGATGGATATTTAAATATTAATGGGATGTAATCACATATTTCTCGAATGACTATTCAAACATATATCTAAGTGAATAATAAAGAGGAATATATTGAAGATGTAGATATATAGAAGGTTAGAAATAATCTAGAGTTTATCCATCACTATTATATAATGAAAAGGTTTTAGAACCAAATATGTGTCCCATCTATACTAGATTTAAAATTGATATTTCGAATGAGGATCATAGTCCTATATTATAAAGACCCCAATCCTAGTATCCCAGAGTCAGTGCCTTATATTATTGAACTAGCATAGATATAAGACGAGAATCCCAAAATATTGATCATTTTATTATTTTTGGAGCTGACAATATATATATATAAATTTTACATTACATATTTAAAGGAAAAAACATTATGGAAAATCTATCAGAAAACACCCACAAACTTCAAGATTATCCCTGAAAGTAATTCTTAATATACATCTTCACATCTGGGGAAAACTAAAACAAAATAAAGGGGCGATAATTGATTCACAATAATGTCAATCAATAAAATTGAATCGATCATAATCAAAAACAATAATACATGGTTAATAACTAAAAACACATGTTATTTAAATGTAATCTAGAGCATAAAATGGCTGGAATAACAGGTGATTAAATAAAAGCACAATAAAACATAAGCATGGATCCTATACTAGTTAAATAATCAAATGGACTATTAATTAGTAGTTTTATAATGAGTTGATGTATAATTTTAGACAACATAAACATACCCTCAAGGCCTTGGCTAAGACACTATACATAATGGGTAAAAACCTAGTCTAGTTTGTCTCCTAAGACCTGCTGATGCATCAATAGGTTATAGATGGCCCCACCTATCACATACTAAGTTCAACGCATTCTCCATGTGAATGGATATATATATATATATATATATATATATATATATATATATGAAAAGTAAATAACTTTCCCCCATTAGTAAACATAATCACTAACCATTCTGAGTAGTATGGTGAATGGTATCAAGATAGAACATCAGTAGTAAAATTGATCATAAACCATTTAATAATATATGTTAGATGATAAAAATAAGTGATAAATCTCAATAAAGCATAAAATTAAACAGTTTTTTGAAATAAATGAAAATTGTTTAAAAAAATCATCGATATATTCTTGGGAAAAATACCAACTTTTATTTTGCAAAGAAGAGTTCTTTTACAAAATTATATTGTATTTGTCATAATTGTTTGTTTAAAACCAGAAATCAAAAAATATAGATTTTCATGAAAAAAGTAGGCATTCTAAAAAAATAATTGTTTCTTAATATAGATTATGGATGGTACAAGAAAATGGGTAATAAATCAGAAAGTTACCTTTAATCAGGCCTCTTTATCAGAAATAAATAGGAAGGGAACATTGTAAAACCTATATTTTCCCATTAAATAAAGATGAAATAATCCAAGTAAATGAGTTTGGAACAAATAAAAATAATATATATGAATAAAAAAATAAATAATCATTACATTAGGGTAAATAAATAGAATGTGTAACCCGAATGACAAATGGATGTTTTGGGGAGAATTCCTTTCCTTATGATCAAATCTATTCTTCACTTGACAATAACATCCTAGATAATGAAATTAAATCCATTAATTATTTTATTAAAAAACTTATATAAATTTATTTGATTCATTATTGTTTTATTAAATTCATTTGAGGTCTTATTGATGATATATATTGTTTTTTTTCATCATTTGAGGGCATTCGTTTCCATGTTTTTCATGATTAGATCACTTGTTTATAAGTAAGGGAATTAATGTAAAATGGGTATAATTCTACAAAATTGGAATTATTTGTAATTAATGACATACAGAAGTTTAATTGTTCTTATAAATATTTTTATTCTCATATATGAGGATGAATAAAAGGATAACATGTTTATAATATTAGTTTAGATTAATTTTATCGGTTTTAGATCACAATGAACATGTTTTGTTTAATCATTTATTATTATATAGATATGTTACCACCAAAACATAAAAATGTATGTAATATTCATTTTTCAATTTATTTCAACCATTAAAATCATTTTATGGACAATCTTGAAAACAGTGTGGGGAAATTAAAACATGTCATCCTTAAAGATGATGAATCAACACCTCATGGACAACGTTTCCATTTATAGAGTAAAAGTGAAATGGGAAGGGGTTGATAAAGAATTATTCTATTAGAAAAATAAAATTTCAATATATATAAGGTACTGAAGTTATCATGATATTTTTATTATAGGGGTTGAAGAGATAATATAAAAACTGAACTTGAAAATAAATATAAAGAAAAAGAAACAGGTTTTTACATCTTGATTTTCTTATCCTTGAGAATCCCCATAGGGAAATCTCTTCCATCTTTTGATGAGACCAAGAGCTTAAGTATTTTTGGTAGGGATTGAGAATTTTATTTTTAAGAAATTTGACATGTTCTAAGGCTTGAAAGGTATGAAGAGTAGGGGTGGTGAGGAGTGGTATTTATACTGGAGGAGAGGGTTTTTTTTAAATATTTTATTTAATTATATATTATTTTGGCTCAAGACTATTAATAGATTAAGAATTATAATAAAATATATTAAAATAATTAAGAATATTTTGAGATTGTGGTATTTTATCATCCATGCATCACCTATGACTCAATAATTTGTGTATTTAGCATTTATTGTAAATTAATAAATTTTATTATTCACAAAAAATTAACGTACAATATAAAAATATAAAAAAATCATCCAAACCATTTTTTAAGATGTATAATTCCAAAATGAAATCCATTTTGTAAAACTAATTTTCTATGTATGAGAAATTTAATTTTTAATTAAAATCCTTACTTACTAAAAAATTATATTTTTTTAAAATTAAAACTAATTTTATAACTCGTAAAATTCACTAGGGTATCATTATATTTTCTTACAATTAATAGAAAAAAATAATAATTTATAAATAAATTTCATGAAAATTAATTTTAGTTTAAATAATTTTATAAATTATACAATTTTAATTAAATATTTATGAATCACAAAAAAACCACACTTGATTAATTTTTTTTAAATTATTCATTTACTGATAATATGATTTAATTACATGATACATTCATTTATAAGATGCCTAAATTTTATTTATGCTTTTTTAGGTTATGATACTATTCATTGGCTGGTTTTCTATTCATATGGGTCATATTATGTTTCTTAAGGAAAAGTTACAATTTCATCAGTATACATTCTTCGACTTCAAGAAATACCTCTTATTTCATTAATTATTAATTTCTAAATTTTGTATTATTTTCAGTATATTATTTTCTATGATTTTTATTATAATAAATAAATATAAGAAGGTAAATATCATAGATATAATTTTGGGTCATTACAATCTCTCCTCGTACAAAAATTTTATCATTGAAATTTCTAGAATGTCACCTCATAAAATGAATTTGCTAGTTGTTCATTATAATTTCCTAATGTTCCCACATAACCTATTAAATATTCATGTTTTCTCAATGTACCTTAATCGGATGAGTTGTTCGATCCCTCAATACCATTTTTTTAGAGTCTAAAATTCTGATAGGCTCATCACAGTAAGATAAATGAAGACCCAAATCTAATACTTTAGAAAAGTAGACATGTGTGGGTATGGCATGTACATTCTAAAAAAAGATATGTGGAACACATTGTGTATTATATAATGGATAGGAAACATTTCTAAATGATAAGAAACAAATAAAATTCTCTCCAGAATTTTAAAATGATAAATGTACTTATGGCTTGGTTTCCCTGTCTTTACAAATATTATAACACCCTTATATTGAGATACTTTCAATAAAACCAGATCTCCCACTTGAATTTGAAAATTCCTCCCTCAATTATCAGTATAGAACATTTTACTACATTGAAATGCCTTGATATTGGTTTGAATTGTAGTAAACTTTTAGGTTTTTTCCTATACATGCTCTGGGGTTATGGCATTCCTTTCATAAAATCCATCCCAACATGTTGGTGTACGACATCACATTTCATAAAGTATTTTATATGGTTCCATTTGAATACTAGAATGGGAACTATTGTTGTAGTAAAACACTAAAAAAGGTAAATAATAATCCCACATAAAAAGAAATTCATTTGAGCATCATATCAACATGTTTTCTAATGTTTGTATTATCCTGTATGACAGACTTTCAGTTTGAGGGTGATAGGATGTCCTCAAATGAAACTCAGTATCCAATGTATTCTAGAGACTTTTCCATAATATTGATGTAAATCATGGATTATGAATAGAAAAAATTGATAGAGTTTCTCCATGAAGTCTTACAACTTCATTAATAAATGTAACACCCATTGATTTCATAATACGTTATCCCATTAAAGTAATTCAATAGCTTGAGATAAATGCAACACCGAGTTCGACTGTACCACAAATTACCAAATTAGCCATTCAAAAATCATTTTTGAATAGTATTAACTGCATATTGAATCTTATATACTATATATAACTTTAACATCCATATTATGTGTTTCTTAGACATAATATAAGAACAAATTTATTTTTTCAGATAAAAGATGTATTTTTAATAAAATAAAATTTTACAGCCTATTTAATGGAGAATATTTTGTAAAAAAAATATTTTAAACTTTTATATATTTAATATAATGAAATTAAATTCTTATTTAGAATCAGGACATAAAAATTTAGATTGGATAAATTTTTGTTACTTTTCTGATAACATTCATATTTTGATAAATACTAAAAAATAAAAAATTTTAATTGAAAACATCTTTTTTAATAAAAATAATATATAGTGTAATATTATACATTTGAATGGTGTGGATGTATAATTAGATTCTATTTTTATCATTTAATATGTTTTAGGTTCTTATAAATAATTTCACATTTAAATTTGACATAAGCACATGTCAATATTTTGATAGTTTTTACTTTTTAAAACCACGCTATTTATTTTAGACAATGGGAATTAATTTTATATTAATAAATTCAACTTAAAAGTTTTGAATTTGGTAAAATAGACTTCATTTTTGAATTCATAATATCAAAATTAACTTAGGGTTAGTTTTTGGTATTTTTCTGAAAACTTTCAATTTTTGATAAATTGTGAAAACAGTGCTTAATTATTTAACACATACTTTTTATTTAAATAATTATTTATTTTATTTAAATTTATTTTAAGTCAAAATAAAAATATGATACCTATATATGTTCAATGTAATTCATTGGAGTCATTTTTGTAATAAAATTAGATATATAATTGTTTTTGACTTTTAACGTTTTTTACCCACCTTCTACAAGCATTTGCAAATTTGCATAAAACATAATTTTACCGCTTCTATGAGTTTAATTTTAAAAATCTGAGAGACACGGTTAAAATCAGTACGTAAATTTTGGTTCAATATGATGAAAATAATTATTTGTGAATAGTAATTTTTGACTTTTATTTACCACGGTTAAAAGTAAATATGGTAATTAATGGTAAAAATGATATTATAATTACTCTAACACATGTTCTAATTATATTGGATAAGTGTAATTCAACCAGAAACAACCTTAGGAATAAAATATGATCCTTTAGGTCCACTTTTATTAGATTAGGACATTTATAATTATTTTATTTAAAGAAGAGTTATAAGTGTTAAATTCAATGTTTAATAACTTAACTATTTTTAATATAGAGTTATAAATAAGTTAAAATCGACTATAAATATTCATTATAAATATAAAAATATTTCCTACATCATGGTATTTTATTTATAATTTTTATATTTTAAACAATTAAATTTATTTATGACACAATGATGATGCAGTAATTTATTTATTTATGAAAGAATCAAATAAATGGTATTATAAATATTAAAATAAATATAATTTCAATGTTCTTATGAAATACACGAATTTTATAGGTGACTATGACATATTAGGGTTTATTCAATGTATCTTGTTCTATGTAATCAAGTTTTGATTACTTTCACAAAAACCAAAAACCAATTACTGTTAAAATTGACATAAATTAATTTTTAAAACAAATGCTATATTATTGGTTGATGTAATATTTCTAAAAAACTAAGGTTAGAACAAAGAGCTTATATAATATTATATATGTCATTAATGAACCACTTTATGTTCTCTTGGAAGTATAGAGGGAGTTTATAAAACATATAGTGTAAGAATACTAGAAGACATGGTAAATGTTAAACTATTCCACTAGGAGTGAAATCTAAATGATATGGTTAAAATAGTAAAATAAACTATCCTAAAACCTATTGGATGAAATTATTTCGACCCATAACCACCTTAGCTTCGAAATAAATCATTTTTGATCCATTAGAAACCGAAAATGATATTATTATAAAATAATATTTCCAGTTTTTCCTAAAGTGACCCTCACCTCTCTTATAAAAGGGAACTTATCCTTCTCTCAAAATCACACCTCCAAAGCCATTTGGCTCATGAAAAACCTACCCAAATATCTTTCCAAATTCTCTCACATAAAACTAGAGTCCTTACATTGAACAAAAATCCATCCTAAGGATCCCTTTTGATCAACTCAAAAAGAAACACCTGAAGAAGAGATAATAATTTCACCACCCACTTACAAGTTATTTTCTTTATGCACTTCCCCATTCATTGTTGTTTCTATAACAAAATAATAACTCTAGTACCTCCTAAATTATGTAATGTTATTATACAAATGGTACAACCATATTCATTATTCTATCCATCATATGAATGACAAAGTCACCATACGTGCGTACGTACGACATACCGTCTCCACGTCGTGGTGTAGTTTGTTATTCAAACACTTAATTATTTGAATGGGTATAATAATGAGTATAACTGATGTAAATAATAAATATAACATGTTAATTATTTTTTATATATGATATAACATCCAATTACATACGATTTCACCATCAATATAATGATATTGTTGCTCGTGCGTACGTACGGATTACCATCTCCACGATGCGATTTGATTCAATCCCACAATAACCATTCAAAGATGATTATAAAAATATATATTATTAATATGTATGTAATATATATATATATAATTATATATATATTTACTTACATATATATTATTCACTTACTTCCGTTTTATAAGATATGAAAACAGAAAGAGTGTTTATGCGTACGTACGGCCTACCGTCTCCATAAATGGTGCCTTCCATTTCATATATAGATCTATTATAAATATTTATATTATAAATATATATGATATATAAATCAAGGTTTGTTTTATGGATTTAATTAAATCATTATATAAATGATACGATCAAGAATTACAAGTTAAAACACATTCGATAAAGAAATCGATTATTACCCAAAATTCTAATTTAACATGGAAATAATTATTAAATGGGTTGTATAAAGTCATAAATGAATAATGTATGATATTATAAATATGAATATGGTTATTGTATAATTTAATAACATACTATGGTCATTATAAAAGAGGTTAAACTTACCCTCAAGCAAAGAAAAGTGCAAGGTAATGGTTAATTTTTCAATCTTATTATTATTCGAGATTGTTTATGTGTATGTTTTTACTGAGACATATTTATTATCCATATCCATGATTCATAAAAGAGTTTTCAAAGGGATTATTTTTTAATGGGAATATTTTATTAAATCATCATTTTAAATGTTTTAAATATTTATTCTTCTAAATCATTCTCTTTAATGTCTATGTTTTCAAAATAGTTTTTTAGGATTTATTTATATGGACATGAATGTTTCTAAAATGTTAATTCCATTCAAAAGATTCAAAGTGGTATGGAACATTTTTATTCAAAAATGTATTTAAATGTATTCCATTCTAAATTGTGTGACTTTTAAATGTTTTCATGAAAAAGTGATACTTCTCTCAAAGAGTTTTACTAATAATTTTCATCTATGTCAACATCCTTTGATGGATTTTAAACTTGTTTGAAGTTGAATTATTATTATAAAAATCTTCCATATTATATTGAAGGTTTTGAGATATTTTTGACTGTGGATGTGTTATTTTTATACCATTCATGGTTTATGGATAAAGTATTTATATTTAGTATATTAGTTTTAATACGAATGTTATATTTTGTTTCAGCCTTTTCATATGAGGAATGTATTGGACATAGTAAGTGACAGGTGGAGCCTGCTATAGCTCATAGATGCATTATTATGTCTCATAAGAAAATTATATGTGGAATTGGAAAAGGCCTTTACCAATTTGATATATGGTTTTGGCCGAGTCCCTAATCATTTTTAGACATCTTGGTCAAGGCCTTGAAAAAATGTTTCAGAATGTCTGGCATTATACATTCCCTCATTATGAAAATAATATTGATAGTTCATGAGGTTATTTGACTAGTAGAATACCCATGACTATGTTTTATTATGGAATTATTTACTCTGATCATATTTCTACCATAAAGTTTTCATTTTTATTATTTTTAAAGGCATGTGTTTTTTATTATTCATCATGCATATTGTTTATGTTATCTTACACTAAATTGTTTACCCTTACAGAGCATCTGATTTTACCACTTTCTTTTGCTTTATTTTACCTTTATTTTCAAGTAGTGTATTATGATTGATATGCTGGGTTAAGCTAAAAGGGAATAATGGAGTTCTCAAAGAACTATCTATGCTTTATTTTATGTTTGAAATTTTAATGTGAAGATGATGTATGTAATCCTTTTCCAAGACTGCTAAACTGATCAGTCATTTGGGTCATGATTACCTTGTATCATGCCAATGTATTAAAATAATGCACCGACTCAGGATAACTAGGGTCGGGGCATTATAATAGGAATCAAAAGAAGTTTAGAAATAACCTGGGAACAATATTTAGATAAACTCTGACTAGAGAACATTTCCCTAATATAGAAATTGAGGATTATTATAACGAACTTCCACAAAATTTGGTAATGTAGAGATTTTGTGTATTTTCCAAGAAATACATACCTATATGGATACGAGTAGGTAGAGGTAGCCCTGGAACAGATGTACCAAGGAGTGGAAACTCTGATAAGGAGTTTCAGGCTTGACTTGAGGTATACTGGTACATGAAAATGGGCCTTACTGCACTCTTGGTTTTGACACTCCCAGGGGATATATTTAGGATAATTAACATTTCTGTTATAATCCATTATGAAGGATTTAGGAGTAAATAATTACTCAAATAAAACATTTTATGATTATAAATTATATGCTTAATCTTTTCAATTTATGTTAGGTATTTTACAAGTTTGGAATTATGCATTTCGATTCATAAACTAACCTTGTGTATGTCATTGTTTAGAAACAGTGTATAATAGAAGGAATGAGAATTCTAGAAATATGCATGATTGAAAGATTAAAAAGGATCATATATTTCATGGTATTAAGACAACATTTAAAAGGGAACTAGTCTCCCGTATAATCTCATCATATGAAGAAATAATATCATGTGTTAATAAGATAAGTAAAGAATTATCTAAGTCCTATGGATTTGAAGGGAAACAATAGAAGAAAGGGATAGAAGAGAGAAATGTGGATAAATGGAAAAGTGGAAAGAAGGATTTTCCAATATGTGATAACTGAGGAAAGAATCACCTTGGTAAATTCTTGAAGGGAATGAGAGTTTGTTATAAGTGTGGAGAAAAAGGACACAAAGTATATGATTGCAAGGGTAAGAAAAAGGTTTCAAATATACAAAGGTTCATCCGCAATGAGTTAGGAAACTACGTGAATCAATGTCCAAATCATCAGAGTATTCCTCAAATGCTGATATTAGATAATAATCATGTTATGATACTAAAAAAGATGAAGAGGAATGATTAGAGTTCTTATGTTGTTAAATTACTGTGTCATTTGGATGGTTTATTAATTATGTACATGTTATAATAATTATAATGTATATAAGGATTATACTACAGTAGTATTTCATTAAAGACATGAGATTGTGTGGAACCAAGAAAAGAAACTCAATAGCAGGTTAAATTTTTGGAAAATATATGGTTTAGTGAAAGATAAACCATAATATGGTTCTCATACTGATATAGTGATTTTGGAATGAGATATTATTTATTTGGATAAATTATATTGGATAATATTGACTACCTTGAAACTGATTAATGATTTGTATATTCCATCATTGTTATAATTTATAGCATTTTTGGATAGAAGAAGTATATTTAGTATTATAAAAGGAATAATAGAGAATGAATGTAATTGATAAGGTTTTATGGTAATTCAAGAAGTTACAATGTTTTAAAAGAATACCTGATGAAGGTATTCACATGTTATTACCAGGAAAAATTATCTTCATTGTGTTTACCTTCCTTAAAAATTTTGGACTGTGAGTTTGGAAAGAAGTATTTCGGATAAGTCTAAAGGTTGGAATTGATTAAGTTTGACATTAGATACTATTGTTAAGTTTAAATAATTTCTTGAGATTATTTTTGGATTGTCATAAAAAGGAAAACCCGGAGCATTGGCAACAACCTGTCGTGTCCCACAAGGCTGTGACCTACAACCGAAGGGAGACAAGGTTGGATCACCTACCACTGGCATACGTGACGTCTTGGTTTGTATAATGTAGACTTTTTTAAATAGTCTAACAAATGAATTATAAATTCATTATTTTTGGAACCCTTTTCAATTTGGATAAATAGAATATTTTTTTTGGAATTCTATTATCTTTTGAAGTGAAAGATGAGTTTGTGGTAGGAATTAATTGAATGATGAAAATATACTTGTGAAGTTTATTTTTTCCTCTTATTCTATGAATAAATTAATTCTTAAACATTAGGGATGGGATATTAAAACCAAAAAATTGTTATCCTAATTCCTTTTGTTTTGTTGAATTGATTATATTTTAAATCTTCATAGATTGATGGCTTTGAGGCCCTCAATTTTACACTTGTTTGTGATTGATGACCTCTATAAATCCCTATAAATATTTATGTTTTTCATCCAATTATGTGTCTCTAATTTCCACCAATGTTATCCTAATCGAGATTATAATTTGGTGGAGAATTTTTCATTTTTCTATCCCTCTTATTATGAGTAAATAGTACTAACCCAATTTCTGATGTGGGTTTTCCAAAAAGGTATTTTTCAATTTTTAACATTTTAATTTTGAAGAACAATTTAAAATTTCAAGGAAACAATTTATTTAAATAGGGGGGAATGTAACACCCCAGTATCTCATAGTACGTTATCTCATTAAAGTAATTCAATAGCTTGCGCTACACGCAACACCGAGTTCGAGCGCACCACAACTTACCTAACTAGACGTTCAAAAAGAAGTTATGAATATTATTAACTGGATTTTGAATCATATATACTCTATATAATTTTAACATCAATATTATTTGTTTCTTATACATAATATAAGAACACCTTCATTTTTTTAGATAAAAGAAGTATTTTTCAAAAAATGAAATTTTACCTCATATTTAACAGAGAATCCTTTTTAAAACAAATATTTGACACATTTATATAATAAATTTAATGAAATTAAATTCTTTTTTAGAATCGGGACATAAAAATTTATTTTGGATAAATATTTGGTACTTTTCTGATAACTTTCATATTTTGATGAATACTGAAAAATAATAACTTTTAATTGAAAAAAACTTTTTTAATCAAAATAATTTATAGTGTTAAATTATACATTTGAATAGATTATATGTGTAATTAGATTATATTTTTATTATTTAATACATTTTAGGTCATTATAAATAATTTCACATTTAAAATTGACATAAACACATGTCAATCTTTTGATTGTTTTTACTTTTTAAAAACACGCTTTTTGGTTTAGACAGTGGAAATTAACTTTAAATTAACAAATGAAAATTCTAAATTTTGAATTTGGTAAAATATGATTCATTTTTTAATTCATAATATAAAAATTATCTTAGGGTGTATTTTTGGTATTTTTCTGAAAACATTCAATTTTTGATGAATAGTGAAAAACAGTACGTTTTTATTTAAAACCGAATTTTTATTTAATTAATTAATTATTTTATTTAAATTTATTTTAAGTCAAAATAGACATATAATTTCTATATAATTTCAATGTAATTCATTGGAGTCATTTTATAATAAAATTTGTTGTATAAAATTTTGTTGAACTTTTAATGTTTTTTACCCACCTTCTAATAGCATTTGCAAATTTGCGTAAAACATAATTTTACCGCTTCTATGAGTTGAATTTAAAAAATCTAAAAGATAAGGTTAGTATTATTAAGTAAAATTTTGTTCAATAAGATGAAAATAATTTTTTGTGAATAGTATCTATTGACTTTTATTTACCATGATTAAAAGTAAATAGGGTAATTAAAGGTAAAAATGATATTATAATTACCTTAACACATGTTATAATTCTATTGGATAAGTGTAATTCGACCATAAAAAACCTTATAAATAAAATATTATCCTTTAGGTCCACTTATATTAGATTATTACATTTATTATTTTTTTATTTAAAGAAGAGTTGAAAGTGTTAAATTAAAACTTTGATAACTAACACATTTTTAATATAAGGTTATACATAAGATAATTTTGACTAAAAATATTAATTAGAAATATAAAAATATTTCCTAAACCATGGTATTTTATTTATAAATTTTAGACATTAAATAATTAAATTTACTTATTAAACAATGATGATGTAGTAATTAGTTTATTAATGAAAGAATCAAATAAATGGTATTATAAATATTAAATTAAATATAATTTCAATGTTTTTATGACATACACGAATTTTATATGGGAATATGATGTGTTAGGGTTAATTCAATATATGTTGTTCGAAGTAATAATTTTTTTATTACATTCAAAAAAACCAAATACCAAATAGTGTTAAATGTTACCAAAATTAATTTTTAAAACAAATACTATATTACTTGTTGAAATAATATATCTAAAAATCTAAGGATCTTCCAAAAGGGATTAAATAATAGTATATATGTCATTAATGAACCACTTTAGGATCTCTTGGAAGTTTAGAGTTAGTTTTTTAAACATATAGTGTAAGAATACAAGAAGACATGGTAAAAGTTAAACTATTTAACTGAGAGTTAAATCTAAAAGATAAGGTTAAAACGGTTACCTAAACATGTCTAAAACCTATTGGTTGAGATTATTTCGACCCAAAACCACCTTATCCCTGAAAAAATTATTATGGAGCCATTAGAAACCGAAAATGATATTATTATAAAATAATATTTCAAACTTGTCCTAAAATGACCCTCACCTCATTAATAAAAGGGAACTTCCTCTTCTCTCAAAATCACACCTCCAATGCCATTTGGCCCAGCCAAAACCTGACCAAATATCCTCAAAAATTATATCACATCATCCTAAGGTACTTACATTGATCATAAAGCCAACTTAAAGAGACTTTTTGATCAACTCAAAAGTAAACACCCGAAGAAGAGATAATAATTTCACTACCCCCTTTCAAGTTCTTTTCTTCTTCCACATCCTCTTTCTTTGTTTTTTAAATAACAAAATAATAAATCCAGTACCTACTAAATTATTTGATGTTATTATTAAAATGGTACAACCATATTAATTATTCAATCCATCATGTGAATGAAAAAGTCACCATATGGGCGTGTGTACGGCTTACCGTCTCCACGTCGTGGTGTAGTTTGTTATTCAAACACATTATTATTTGGATGGGTAAAATAATGAGTATAACTGATGTAAATAATAAATATAACATGTCAATGATTTTTTAAATATGATATACCATCCAATTACATACTATTTCACCATTAATATAATGATATTTTCCCTCGTGCATACCTACAGATTACCATCTTCGTGATGCGATGGGATTCATTCCCACACTCACCCTTCAATGATGATTATAAAAATATATATTATTAATAAGTATGTAATATATGACATAATAATTATACCGGATATATATATATATATATGTATGTATTCACTTACATATATCTTATTCACTTACTTCCGTTCAATATGATATGAAAACAGAAACAACGTTTATGCGTACGTACGACCTACCGTCTCTATAAATGGTGCCTTCCATTCATATATCTATCTATTATAAATATTTATATTCTAAATATATATGATATATAAATCAAGTTTTATATTCTGGAAGTATTTAAATCATGTTCTAAATGATACGATCACGAATAATAAGTTAAAAAACGTACGATAAAGAAAGTGATTATTACCCAAAATGTTAATTTAGCATGAAAATCATTATTAAATTGGTAGAATAAAGCAATAAATGAATCATTTATGATATTATAAATATGAATAGGGTTATGTTATAATTTAATAACATACTATGGTCATTATACTGGAGGTTAAACATACCCATAACCAAAGGAAAGTGCAAGGTAAGGGTTAATTCCTCAATCTCATTATTATTTGAGATTGTTAATGGGTATGTTTTTACTGGGAAATATTTATTATCTATAACAATTTTTATTAAAAAAGCTTTCAAAGGGATTATTTTTAAGGTACTCTATTATTGAAACATAATTTTATATGTTCTAAATATTTATTCTTCTAAATTATTCTCATTAATGTTCATTTTTTCAAAATGGATTTTAAGGATTTATTTATATGGACATGAATGTTTTTAAAATGTTAATTACATTCAAAAGTTTCAAATTGGTATGGGACACTTTGATTCAAAAATTTCTATAAATGTATTCCTTTTTAAATAATGTGATTTTAAAATATTTTCATGAAAAAAACGATTCTTCTCACAAAAAGTTTTACAAATCATTTTCATCTATGTCAAAATCCTTTGATGTATTTTTAACTTGTTTGAATTTGATTTATTATGTTACAAATCATCCATATTTTATTGAAGGTTTTGTGATATGTTTAACTATGGATGTGTAATTTTGATACCATTCATGGTTTATGGATAACGTGTTGACATTTCATATTCTTGTTTTAATACGAATGCTATGTTATGTTTCAACCTTTTCATATGAGGAATGTATTGGACATAGTAATTGATGGGTGGAACCCACTATATCTCCTCGATACATCAGTAGATCTCATGAGACAGTTAGACGTGGAATTGGATGTGGCCATTACCAATTTGATATATAGTCTTGGATGGGGCCTTATTCATTTTTAGATGTCTTGGCTGAGGCCTTGAAAAAATGTTTCCAAATATCTGGAAGTATACATTCCCTCTTTATGAAAATAATATTGATGGTTCATGTGGCTATTCGACTAGTAGAATACCCATTACTATGTTTTATTATGGAATTATTTACTCAACTCATATTTTTACCATAATGTGTTCATGTTTATTATTTGTAAAGGAATGTGTTTTCAATTATTCCCCATGCCTATTATTTTTTTATCTTATGCTAAATTGTTTACCCTTACTGAGAATCTAAGCTCACCCCTTTCTTATGATTTATTTTCCTAGGATTTATAAGAAGTTTACTATGATTGATATGCATTGTTAAGATAAATGGGAATAATGGCGTTCTCAAAGAACTATCAATGTTTTATTTTATGTTTGAAATTGTAATGTGAAGTTGATATATGTAATCTATTTCCAAGATTACTAAACTAATCGATCTTTTGGGAAACAATTTCCTTGTATCATGCTAATGTATTAAAATAATACACTGACTAAGGGTAACTAGGGTTGGGGTGTTACAATAAAGATTTGTGTAAGGATCTCTGTTGTAAAATCCTATCTTATATGGATGAAATGTACATATTTGGTATGTTGATCAACATGTACCCATATTGTAACATTATTTCTTTTAGTTTTTAGTAATCTAGTGAAATAATACATGGTTATGTCATCCCATTTAAATGATGGAGTAGGCATTGGTTTTATGAATCCTCTAGGATGTCCTCTTTCGACCATCACTTATTGAAAAACTAAACATCTCAATACATAATAATAAATTTCCCACATCAGGATTTACCACCAAAAATGTTCCCTCAAATCTCTATACATCTTATTGCTACCAGGGTGTATAGAGAAATTTGAACTATTATCATCATCAAATAAATCCCTTTTCAGCTCGTTTGGAGAGTTAACAAAAAGCCTCTACCCAAATAATTTAATTCCATCCTTATATATGAAATCTTCCAACATCCAATCATATAGAGATTTAATTTTCTTTTCAAGGTTCTCATCATCAAAATGAGAAATTTTAATCCTTCTTAATAAAGATGGTTGGTAAACCAGTTGAAAATGTAATGATGTTACAACTTCCTTGATAATTCCTATATCCATCTTTCCATGATAAATATTCACAAGGTCCTTGTCAAACCTTATTTTGTTCGTGACTTTATGATCTTTCTTTCTCAATTCATCTTCAAACTTATTCAACTTCTCAAGGTGATATTGTATTGAATAATCATAATCCTCAAGAATATTGAGCCATCACATTTTCCTCATATTAATTTATTTCATTGAGAAGATATATTTCAAGATCTTGTGAACTTTATATATCTCACATCTTCTTCTATAATGATAGTGTCATATTTTCAGATAAAAGGTTACATATTATAACTCTTGATCATGTGTCAGATAGTTCTTTTCACGAGTTTTTTACTACCTTAATACATAGGCAACAACTATATCATTATGCCTAAGGAAACAACCATGTCTATTCTTTGATGCATCACTATAAATAAAAAAACCACTATTTCTCAATAGTTGATTCAGGATCGGAGAATTCGGTAATATCATGTTCAATTCATAAAAACAATATTCACATTAATTTCTTCATATGAAATTGTCCCCATTATGAGTAATATTAGATAATAGGTTAGATAATCGGGCGAAGATCAGAATGAAATGCCAGTAATAACCTTCTAAACACATAAAACTATATTTCTTAATTATTTTTTCTTGTGTAAGCCATTCCTTAACTGCCTTTGTCTTTATAGGATCAACTGAGATTCTCTCTATAGAGAAAATTTGACCATGAAAAGAAACTAATTGGATAAAAAATTCACACTTTCTAAACTTTCCATATAATTTATTTATTCAATGATTTTTCATAAAAATACATATGTTATTATCATGGTCTTTATAGATATTAGAGTATAAAAAGGTATTATTGATAAATACCATAATAACTTCATCAAGATATTCCTTGAAAAAATCTATTCATTAGATCTGTGAAAATATCAGGTGCATTATTCAGTCCAAATTGAATTACTATAAACTTCTAATGTCCATACCTGGTTCGAAATGATGTCTTTAGAATATATTCCTTCCTCACACTCAAATAGTGATATCCAAATTAATGGTAAATCTTAAAAATGTATTTATCTCCATGAATTTTATAAAATAAATCATCAATGTGTGGTAGGGGATACTTGTTCTTTATTTTAATAACATTTATCTACCAATAATCAATGAACAGCTTCATAGATAGATATTTATTCTTAATAAAGTGAATATGGGCTCCCTAGGGATAAAAAAATGGGAGAAAAAAATCATTTATCGCTAAATTTCTCTAGTTGTTTCTTTATTTATACTAATTCTACAATGACCATTCTATAATAATCCCTTGATATACATCTTTCTCCCATAATTAAATTAATAGAGAACTCTACTTCCCACTATAGAGGATGTATAGGTACTTCTCTGGAAATACAACAATATTTTCATTCACAGTAGGGGGAATACTCCATTTGAATATTAAATGATAGTGTTTTCTCTTCCACCCCAAGAATTTCTTTTAGAATAGTTACAATAGGTGGTGTAACGTCCCGGTTCCGGAAGCCACCCAGAGGCGCCCCGTACCCGGTTGGTCACATGGACTCAAGTTCATTTCCCCAAACACCAGAGGCTGCCGACTAGTAGTGAGGGCCTTGGGTGTTATAGTGGGGAAACTTTGCCCTCATTGGCAGAGTACATAGTGTAAGTAAACAACATACAATAGCAGAAGTAATAATAATCCATACAAGTGTAAAAAATAAATAGCGGAAGACTAACAGTAAACAACTGGAGCACACACACATGTATATAAAATGATTCATGATACATATGTCTAGGAAAACAGCTAAACAAGTCACAATGATGAATACAATACTAAACCAAGTGCAAAAGGAAACCAATAAACTCCTCAGCATCGCAAGCCATAGCTTGATCCCATGCTCTCCAGCTCCACATCAAGTCATGTACCTGAATTAGAAGGGCGCTTGAACTTATCTATAACTACAACAATATAGTCTGCTTGGGCCCAAAATCATGGCCCAAACAGGGTGTGAGAAAAGGTCCCAGTAGGAAACCACCCAAAGATCTGTGCCTAACAGTCAGTGAATACATGACAAGTAAAAGTATAGAAAGAAGTAAACAGGAAAGCACACAGTAGCTATAATCCATAGTGTCTAGCATAGAAAGTACAGAAGTAACAGCCAATCGAAAAGTAGAACAATAGGTAACCCCTAGGTAGTTCTAATAGCCTAACCCTTATGGTTCAACCTATAAGCACTAGCAACCCTCTAGAGGCACATAGTCTCAACCCTCTGGTTCAGCTAAAGAATAGACTCTCTAAGGAAGCACTCACCGTCAATTCCCTCTATAGTCTCTCATCATACTAAAGGCTCTTTGGGGAAGCACTCAATGTCTCATTCCCTTTGTGGCCTGCATCGAGGAGCTATAGACTCTCTAAGGAAGCACTCATATTAAATTCCCCCTGTGGTATCACATCGTAAATTAAATACACTTTGGAGAAGCCCTTACGTCCATTATCCCTATGGTCCACTACACTAGGTTCTCACAGCCCTGTGTAAAACAACATGCATAGTGCGTGTATCGCCCCACGTAAACCTCAAGAACTACTTGTCTATCATTCTAAGGCACAAAAAAATAATATTACAACAGTTCCACTATCCTACAGCTAGGCATGGAAACTGAAAAAATGCCTAACAAGAAAAACATGCAAGTCAAACATCTAAAGCACAGTAAAAATTACCCTATTCACAATAATTTACCTCTACTCAAGAAATCAAGAAAAGCAGGCAACAACAGGGAAAAAATTGGAAACACACACAATACCATGTTTAAGGTAATTGGTGGAATTGCACAAAATATTCAAAGAATTCCTACATAAAGGCACAAACCACTTACCTTGATCCTAGGATATTGATATACTTGAACCACGAGGCTTGATTATCCTTATAATGGCATAGATCTATGAAAATTCACAAAATGCTCAACCCACGATATCTTGAGAAAGAAGAAGAATTGGAAAACAAAGATCTAGGAGAAGGAAGAACTCACCGCTGTGGTTCCAACGTGATCGACATCGGTCGATTCAGAGAATAGAAGGGGGGAAAGTGGCTCAGAGAAGAATCACGGCCATACGGGTCACTATCAGATGAAGAACCTGAAGAATAATCGTGTTCTGTCTATCAGGTGCGACCCTAGTCCGATTAATGAAGAAAAATAAAGTACACGATGTGTACTTATGGGGTACACGACGTGTACTTGGATTTTCTGTACTCCGCTTTAAGCAGCCTCCACATCACCCCTACACACTGTATGTGTGGCCTGGACACGGCCAACACACGCCCTGGCGCTGCATCAAAGTACATGCCATGTACTTATAAAGTACACGACATGTACTTAGGAAATTTCTATATTTTCCACTTTTTCTCTTAAACAACCAAAAAAAGGAAAAACATACCTGAAACGATGATCCGGGTTCTTACAAACTTCCCCCCTTAAAGAAAATTTTCTTCAAATTTTCTTAGGGAGGCGTAGAAGAAGAAACCCCGAACAACTCTGGCCACTGTGATCATACATCAGCCTCCCTCTCCCAGGTCTCGTCCTGTACTCGCCCGTGCTGCCCTAGAACCCGTACTAGAGGAAAAAACTACCCACGAAGAACCTTTGTACTATGATCGAAAATCCAGATAGAATGATCCTCAAAGGATGCATCCTCTTCGAGCTCAACCTCCTAGGGCTGAAAGACATGAGACATGTATGAAAAGTAACGTCGGAGCTGAGAGACGTGGAAGACTTCGTGCATGGCCCGGTACCTCTAAGGTAACTGCAACTGATAGACAACTAGACCAACTCTCTCTAATACCTCAAACGGCCCGACATACCGTGGTGAAAGCTTACCCTGTATCTGAATCATCTTGTGACCCAACCTCGATACGACACACAAGAAAACCTGATCCCCGACCTCGAACTCCAAAGGTCATCTCCACTGATCATCATAAGACTTCTGTTGAGACTGTGCTGTATCCATACTCTTCCAAATCAACTCTATCTGCTCCGAGGTCTCCTGAACAAGATGAGGTCCCAGTAAAGATGCCTCTCCTGCCTCCAGCCAGCATAAAGTTGATCGGCATGGCCTACCGTACAAAGCCTCGTAAGGTGCCATCTGAATAGTCTCCTGAAAACTATTGTTGTAGGAGAACTCCCCCCAAAGGGACATGCTTCTCCCAAGAACTGCCAAAGTCTATAATGCATGCTCAGAGCATATCCTCAAGCACCTAGATCATACGATCAAACTGGCCATCTGTCTGGGAATGGTATGCTGTACTCAAAAGTACCTATGTACCCAAAGCCCTTTGAAGCCCCTGCCAGAACCGAGAAGTAAAGCGTACATCCCTGTCTGAAAAAATAGTGTGTGGAACTCCATAAATACGTACAATCTCCCAGATGTGTAGTCATCCCATATCATCAACACTGATGGTCTCCTTGATCGGTAAGAAGTGAGAAACCTTCGTAAGCCTATCAAAGACAACCCAAACAACATCGTTCCCTCGAGGCGACCTCAGAAATACGGTCACGAAGTCCATCTCAACATTGTTCCACTTCCACTCCGGAATGGGTAACTACTGTAAAAGGCTTGCTGGTCACTAATGCTCCGCCTTCACCTGCTGACAAGTAGAACACATCAAGATGAAACCAGAAACATCTCTCTTCATACCTGGCCACTAGTACTGGTGATGAGGATCCCGATACATCTTGGTGACACCAGGATGAACTGCCCAAACTAAGGAATGAAAATACCGCATCAGCTCCTCATGTATGTTTGCTGGCACCCATATGCATCCCTGGAAACGCAATATCTCATCCTCACCCACTATCTATCCAAGAAGAGGGTCTTCTCTCGACACACTCTCCCACAGGACCAAGCCTTCTGAGTCTGATAGCTACCTCATCCGTACCCGATCAATAAGTTTAGAGGTAACAACTATAGAAGATAGGTAAGTCTGTCCCTGTTTGTCGTGCACTTCCAGATGCATCTCAGAGAATAGATCCATAAGATTCTACTCACTGCTGGCATCCTGAACTGCCTGAATATGAGTTCTACTGCTCAACGCATCTGTCATTGCGTTTCCCTTTCTCGGCGTATAGGCAAGCTCGAAATAAAAAGACTGAAGGTACTCAACCCACCTGCACTGTGTGAGATTCAGATCACACTAAGCGAATATGTACTTGAGACTCTTATGGTTGGTGAAAACCACAACATGATCTCCTAGAAGGTAATTTCTCCAATAGCGTAAGGCATGAACGACATCTGCCAACTCCAGATTGTGCATCGGGTAGTTCCTCTCATGTGGCCTAAACTACGGAGACCCGTATGCAACGACTCCATCTCCCTGCATAAGCATAACGCCCAACCCGATACCTGAAGCATCATAATAAACAGTATTACTCTTTCCTGGCTCTGGAAAGACTAGTATCGGTGGTGACGTCAACCTTCCCTTCAGCTCCTGAAAGGATGACTCACAAGATTATGACCATAGGAACTTCGCCCCATTCTTGGTCAGACCTGTCAATGGTGATGCTAGGCGTGTAAAGTCTTGAATGAAGCGTCTGTAGTATCCAGCCAGCCCTAGGAAACTCTGTACCTCAAAAACGTTATTCGGATGCTCCTAGGAAGCTAAAACTCTCACTTTCTCTGGGTCCACAGATACTCCTGCCTATGAGATGACATGACCCAAGAAGTGAATCTGATCAATCCAAAAGTGGCACTTCGAGAGTTTATCATAAAGCCGATGATCTCTCAGTGTACTCAGAACGATATCAAGGTGGGTAGCATAGTCATGTCGAGTGTGAGAGTACACCAAGATATCGTCCATGAAGACCACAATGAAAGAATCCAAGTAATGATGGAACACTCGGTTCATCAATGCCATGAAAACCGCTGGCGCATTCGTGAGACCGAACGACATAACCGTATACTCGTAGAGACCATACCTGCTCCTAAAGGCTGTCAGAGGTATATATGATGGTATAACGCACAAATGATGATAACCGGACCTCAAATCGATCTTCTAGAACACCCGGGATCCTCGAAGATGATCAAAGAGATCATCAATACTTGGCAAGGGATATCGGTTCTTGATCGTCAACTGGTTCAGCTTCCGATAATCCAAATAGAGCCTAAGGGTACCATTTTCCTTCTTTGCAAACAGGACAGGCGAACCCCAAGAAGAAGTACTGGTTCGGATGAAGCCCTTTTCCTGCAACTCCTCCAAATTCTTCTTGAGCTCCTATAACTCAGGTGTAGCCATCCTATAGGGAGGAATGGACACTGGTGCCACTCCTGGCACGGGCTCAATAGAAAAGTCTACCTCATGCTCTAGAGGAAAACCTAAAAACTCCCTTGGAAAGACATCTCTAAAACAATCCACCACTAGAGGAAAGTCCAACTGTGAAGTCCCCTGGTCATACAGATAAAGACTATCAATCTGGGCTATAACCCCTCATATCCCATGATGCTCGAGTCCTGCTCGACTCGCCTGGACATCGCATTCCCCTCTATGAAGAAAAGATTCACCCTCTAGTGAAATGAAACTAACCCTACGACAATAACAGTCAAAGAATGCCTGGAAGGGAACCAACCAGTCCATCCCGAGAATGACATCATAACCTATCATCTCTAGGACATAGAGATCCCATAAGAAACGATACCCTACAACCTCAAGAGGGAACTATCTACACTGACGTACACTATATGTCCTCGTTCCCAATAGTGTGTCTAGTGTCAACAAGTCGGCATAAGAAAAGATACAGAGTGCAAGGCTCTCCACAATAGCAGCAGAGATAAAGCTATGTGTAGAACTAGTATCAAAAAGAGTTGAAGATAAAACTGAGGCTACTCAGATCATACCTCGAACTGTAAAAGGTCCGAGATCCTGATCCTGATAGGTCTGCTCCAATGAAAAAGTTTGGCCTACCCCGCAGCCCTGTGACCCTACTTGACCACTCTGAGCCGATCCTCCCTGCTGATGCTGAAAGACTGGTGACTGACTGCCATGACCTCGACCTCCACCTTAGCCTGAACGGCAAAAAGAACTCCAGTTTCCTGATTGGTGAGAAACTGGTGGTGCTGCTCCCGAACGAGGAGTCATGGAAGAACCCCCATCACCATCTAATAGTGAGAAAACCTGGCAGAAACTCTGAATGTGACCCATCTTGCCGCAAGATCGCCACTCCACTAGGCCTCTCTAGCACTACAGACTCATGTTCCCTGCCCTTCCAAACTGGTATCACACTACCTGGCTACCTGAAGATGTATCTCGCCTCCTTAGATCACCGTGCGTAGACTCCCTACGATGCTTCCTGCTATCAACTAGAGGAACACTAGCACTGGAAGTAGAACTGCCCTGGATCGCATCTCCAGAGTCTCTTAGATTGCGCTCCGAAATCAGTGCCCGATTAATGATGGAAGTGATGGAAGTCAACTGGAAGATATTCACCTGCGATTGGATCTCCCGCCTGATACCATCCTCAAAATTCCTTGCTAAAAACACCAAATCTCCACCAGGAGGGGTGTGAAACGCTGCAAATCAGTGAAACAAGAGGGATAATCCATAAAAGAAAGAGTCCCTACTCTAGACTCATGAACTCCTAGGCTCGATCGGCCCTCAGGGTCACCAGGTAGAAGTAGTCGTAGAACACGTTCTGGAACTCCTCCCAAGCAATAACCTGCTGATGACCCTCCTGTGAGATCACGTCCCACCACATCTTGGCGGAGTCTCGTAGCATATAGGTGTCATGCTTAACCCGCCTCTTTGGAGGCATTTCCAGATGCTCAAAGATAGTCATCATGGCTTCCAACCATGACTCTGCAACCTGTGGTCCTCCTTCCCTTGAGAAAGTTGGAGGATGCTCCTGCTGGAAAACCCACGTCAGGTCTTCCATAGTCGTGGCAAGAGGTGGTGCTCCCTAAAAGGTATGCATCATCCTCATAAAGAATTCCCTGAATTGTGCATCAGCTCCTGCAACTAGTATGACAGACGGTGCCAAGGCTGGCACGACTGGAGGATCGGCAGGAAGTCCTTGATCAACCATATCTGGTGTCTGATCACTATCCTACAACTGACGTACAACCGGAGGACGTCTAGGAGTCATATCTATGGAAGATCATAAACATACCTTAGATTAGGAATATCAAAGATTGAGAACACAAGAGTACAAAGCGGGAACAGAAGAATGAAACACTAAAGTTTTACAAAACATGACTACATGGCACGTATAAACTCTACACGGCGTGTACATAACTCTATTCCCCTGCCCGAGTCTCTTTAGATGGATAACCGACACGGTCTTCATAAACTGAGACTACATGGCATGTTCCCCGTGGACACGGTGTGTAGTAGGCAAGGTTTCAATGACCCATGTTGTTAGTTACATGACTGGTTACATGGCTGAGACTACACGACATGTTCCAAACAAACACGGTATGTACTTGAAGATTTTTCCCGACCCGTGTTTTTAGCGACACGACCGGGTACACGACTGACCCTTACATGATATGTTCCGAAAGAACACAACATGTATAGGAGGAGGTAACACCGTCCCGTATTGTACATGACACGGCCGGGTACTGAGAATGAGGATACATGGAATGTTCATACACAACACAACGTGTATGACACGAGCTTCCCCAACCCGTGTTGTTAGTGACACGACCAGGTACACAACTCACTACTACATGGCGTGTACCTACCGTACATGGTGTATTAATGGGGATTTTTCATACCCCATTTTTCTTCTCACACAGTCATTGACATGGTTTAAAAACTACATGGCGTGTATATATAATGTACACGCCGTGTATTCTGGGTTTTTTCCAGGCAGTAGCTCTAAAACTGCACCGAAGCATAGAAAATACAGAAAAACAAGCATGAAGGTGACAAATTACGATTCGTGAGGGACCATACTCTCCATGAATCAAAGCTTGACATCCAATACAATCACCTTTAAGGAAAAAAAGGTTAATGATTCACCAATTTTCTATTCAAGAGGGACCACAACACCTCAAGAACCAAAATTTGGTGTTCATTTAAGCAAGGTACAATACAAACAACCTCTCTTGTCAAACTGAAGGGATTCTATCAAAGAATCTATCACAACAACATACATAATCTACACAACATCTATCACAACAACATGCAATTGCTAATGCACCCTATATGGCATGGAAAGAATGCATGGCATGTGATTTCTAACAAGTACCTAT
The DNA here is from genome assembly GCA_963277665.1 of Viscum album. NCBI lineage: Eukaryota > Viridiplantae > Streptophyta > Magnoliopsida > Santalales > Viscaceae > Viscum > Viscum album. Next base: position 562,983,922 of record OY728150.1, on the reverse strand, counting down.
ATGATTCATGAGATGGAATACCCTCATCTCATCGGGTTGCAACAGAAATAGAACCACAATATCAACAACAATAACAACACAAGCATGTGAATCACTCTAGGTGAAATCAGATCAACTGTAACATAGAAAAACCAGAAAACTGTAATAAGCTAGGTAGATTGGCTTTTCCCTATACACGAGTTAGCTACTCCCGAGCACAACTTAATACTAAGTACCAAATCCGTCCTATACCTGGATAATGGATCTAAATAGTAAATCAAGAGAAAAGAAACCCTTTGATACCACTTTGTAATGTTCCGGTTCTAAAATCCACCCAGAGGCGCCCCATACCCGGTTGGTCACATGGCCTCAAGCGCATTTCCACGAACGCCAGAGGCTGCCGACTAGTAGTGAGGCCCTTGGGTGTGATAGTGGGGAAACTATGCCCTCATTAGCAGAGTACATAGCGGAAGTAAACAACATACAATAGCAGAAGTAATAATAATCCATACAGGAGTAAACGATAAACAGCGGAAGACTAACAGTAAACAACTGGAGCACACACACATGTATATAAAATGATTCATGATACATATGTCTAAGAAAATATCCAAACAAGTCACAATGCTGAATACAATACTAAACCAAGTGAAAAAGGAAACCAGTAAACTCCTCATCATTGCAAGCCATAGCTTCGTCCCATGCTCTCCAGCTCTACAGCAAGTCAAGTACCTGAAGTAGAAGGGCGCTTGCCCTTATTTATACCTGAAACAATATAGTATTCTTGGGCCCAAAAGCATGTCCCAAACAGGGTGTGAGACAAGATCCCAGTAAGAAACCACCCAAAGATCTATGCCTAACAGTCAGTGAATACATGACAAGTAAAAGTATAGAAAGCAGTGAACAAGAAAGCACACAGAAGCTATAATCCACAGTGTCTAGCATAGAAAGAACACAAGTAACAACAAATCAACAAGTAGAATAATAGGTAACCCCTGGGTAGTTTTCACATCCTAACCCTTATGGTTCAACCTACAAGCACTAGAAACCCTCTGGAGGCACACAGTCTCACCCCTCTAGTTCAGCTAAAGAATAGACTCTCTGAGGAAGCACTCACCGTCAATTCCCCCAATAGTCTCGTATCATACTAAAGGCTCTATGGGGAAGTACTCAATGTCTCATTCCCCCTGTGGTCCATGTCAAGGAACTACAGACTCTCTGAGGAATCACTCATCGTCAATCCCCCCTGTGGTCTCGCATTGTAAATTAAAGACACTCTGGAGAAGCCCTTATATCCATTCTCCCTATGGTCCACTATACTAGGTTCTCACAACCCTGTGTAAAACAACATGCATAGAGTGCGTATCTCCCCAAGTAAACCTGAAGAACTACTTTTCTATCATTATAAGGCACAACGACATAATAGTACAAGAGTTCCACTATCCTACAGCTAGGCATGGAAACTGAAAAAATGCCTAACAAGGAAAACATGCAAGGCAAACATCCAGAGCATAGTAAAAATTACCCTATTCACAAGAATTTACCACTACTCAAGCAATCAAGCAAAGCAGGCAACAACAGGGAAAAAATAGTAAACACACACAATACCCTGTTTAATTGAATTGGCAGAATTGCACAAAATATTCAAATACTTCCTACAGAAAGGCACAAACCACCTACCTCGATACTAGGAGATCGATATAATTGAACCACAAGGCTTGATTCTTTTTAGAACGGCGTAGATCTATGAAAACGCAAAAAATTATCAACCCATGATTTCTTGAGAAAGAGGAGGAATTGGAAAACAAATCGATTGATGACGGTCGATTAGGAGAACAGACAGGGGCACATGGGCTCGGAGAAGAATCACGACCGTACGGGCCGCTCTTGAACAAAGAACTTGAAGAGGAAGCATGTTCTGTACGTCGGGCATGAACCCGATCCGATTAATAAAGGAAAAGGAAAGTACATGGCATGTACTTATGGGGTAAATGACGTGTACTTGGACTTTCCATAATCCTCTTTAAGCGGCCTCCACATCGCCCCTACACACCGTGTGTGTGGCCCGGACATGGCCAACACACAGCCTGGCGCTGCATCAAAGTACACGGCGTGTACTTATAAAGTACACGACCTGTACTTAGGAAATTTCCATATTTTCTTATTTTTATCAAAAACGACCAGAAAAGGAAAAACATACCTGAAACGAAGATCCGGGTTCTTAAAGGTGGATCCAGATATGACTTAGATGATGTCATTTCCACTCTAAAGATAAAGGATTCTACATCTTACTCAACAATAATCATTTCCTACTTATTTGAAATATATTTCACATCATATATTGAAATCCATTACATACATAGGATTATTTCAATGGTAATAAGAGATATGATGACATGGTCATCAACTAAAGAACATTTATTTATCATATAGAGGATTGAATAACACAAATTTGTTACAGTGATACATTCCTTATGAGTTTTGACTGACCTCTCCTTTATTAAATAAAAGGGGAAATGTCGAATTTTCTTGAAAAAAATGAAAGATATAAAATAATTTTTTGATAAAAAATAAAATAAAGTGTTCCTTATGTTTGAGGAAATGATTAAAGAACCTTCCACCAAGTCATTGGAAACATCAACCTCCACTGTTGTGACTACATATTCTTAGCCTTTATCACTTATCCATTATTGGGGAAAAAATCTTTAACACTTAGGAAAATCATTTGTATAATGTCCCATTTTTTTAATTATAACATCGATCATTAGTATCTTCATTATTTGCCTTAAAATCATGGGTATGGTAGCCTTTTATCCACACTTATAATAATAATTCATACCCTTTAGCATGTACCAGGGTGTTTTTTTCCCACCATCATCATAGGATAGAAAATAAACTCTTTCATTATTCCCCTTTTCTTTGTTTCCTTTTTCATAGTGTTCATCCGCCCTCTACTTCTCTATCATTATATTGAATTCATAAGACATAGATAAATGTTTTACTGTGATATCACATGAAACTACGTCTTCATAATATGTTAAATTTTGGGAAACCAATTCCATTCAGATGAATGGATTTAATCCATCAATGAATCGATCAATCATGCTCAATTGATTACATATTTTTCTTTCAACATTCCTTTCTTACCATTTAATGTTTATATCATACATGGAATCATTTTTATCCACATTTTTCCTTATACACATGAATTGAGTCTCTATATATTCTTCTTGTTGGTGAGGGAAATATGTTTCCATGAAAATATATTTAAAATAATTCAATTCCATATTTGTGATTTCTTCCTCCTCCATTGTGTTTTGAATTAACGACCACCACTAATTTGTAACTCCTGATAGACTATAAAATACCATAATAACCTCCTCCCATTAATTACATACAAAATTAAGAAATATATTATCTATGAAACTTATCCAATGTTTTATTACAAATGTGTTTGTAGTCCCATAGAATGATCAAGGCCATTATCATATAAAGTAGCTGAACAATACTCTTCCTCATTGTGGATCGGGATTCTCTATACTGGTACAGTTATTATTCATAACCTAATTCAATTGTCCTAGTATATTTAAATTTTTCTCAACACCAGTAACATCTCTAATACCAGTATCATTATCTTGCATAGGAGACCAATCCCAACATGGGATAAACATGTTGATAAAATTTTAATTTCTTCCACTAAGCTCCATTTCAAAATTCTCATATAAATTAAATTAGGTTATGAATAATAATGAATAATATAGAATTAGAACACAAAAAATTTAACGAAAATGTGAATTACCCTTATAATTTCTCTCAGGCATTTCAAACATGGTATATAGTAAGGCCTGTTGTTGTGTACTACGATACCTCGAATCAATTCCATTACACCATGTTCGAGTTGTTACCCCTAGGTACATTTGTGATGAAACCATGTACACTAGTACTATCAAGACATGAATTCGTTACTAGGAATATCCAAATAATCTATGCCTTAACAAAACTCATTGATTTTCTTCTATTATTATATTCGATGTCTATATTGGGGTTATATTTCCTAATAAATATATTCTAAATCTAGTTTCCAAGATTTCTATTGATCTTACTCTAATACCAGATGTAAATACCCCAACTCCAGTAGCCCAGATTTAGTGCCCTATATTATTATAGAGGCATAGATACCAGATATGATTCCCCAAGGAACAATTAGTTTCATAGTTTTGAAAGATAAAATACATACATGAATTTTATATTAAATATTGAAATGAAAAAAATATAGAAAATCAATTGAAATCACCCATAAAATCTGAGATTATCCCCATAATTCATTCATAATATATATCTTTCAATCCTGGGGAAAATACGTAAGAATGGGGTGAGATAAGATGATCAGTTAGGGTGAGAAATATAGTGGAATCCATCATATTCTTTAATAATAATGCTTGGTTAATAACTAAAAACACATGTTATTGAAACATAATCTTGATCATAAAACTAAATGCATAACAACGAATTAAATAATTCCATAATAAAACATAAAAATGGATATTATAATAGTAAAATAATCACATTGACTATAAATTACTAGTTTCATAATGATGGAATTCATAATTTTGGACAACATAAATATACCATCAAGGCCTCATCCAATACACCACATTATGGGTAAAAACGTAGTATTGTTTGTCTCATGAGATCTACCGATGCATCAAGGACCTATAATAGACCTGAACCATTAGTTACTATGTTATATGAATTCCTCATATGAATGGGGTTAAATATAAAAAAAGTACATATGAAATGTAAATAACTTTCCCCAATTTTTAAACATAATTAGTAACCATTCTGAGTAGTATAGTGAATGGTTTTAAGATATCATGTCCATGGTTAAACTGATCATAAACCATTTAATAGGATATAATAAATGATAAAAATTCGATATAAATCTAAATAAATCATAAAGTTCAATAGATGTTTTGAAATAAATTAAAATTCTAAGATAAAATCATTTAAAAATTTATTAAGGAAATAACCCTTTCACTTTGCAAAGAATAGTTCTTTTCGAAAAATTAATTCCAATTGTTATAATTGTTTTATGAAACTAGAAATGAGTGAATATATAATTTAATGAAAAAATTATTGTTTTTATAAAAATAATGGAGTGTTTAAATATATTATTAATGATAGATGATAATGTTTATGAAATTGGGATGTTTTCTTTTATCTAGTTTTCTTATCGTGAAGAATTGAGAAGGGAACCTTGAAAACTCTGTAATTAACCAAAAAAATAAAGTTGAAATGATCTAAATATATGTTTTTGGAAAATATTAATATAATATATAACAAGTATAAAATAATATATAATAATTATATAGGGTAAATGATTGAGAAAGAATAACCTAAATGAAAAATGGATGTTCGAGGATAATCACTTTCCATATGTCTGAATGTGGTCAGCACATGAACTTAATGCCCTATATAATAAAATTCAATCCATTAATTAATTAAATAATAAGCTTATATACATATATTTTATTCATTTTTGTTTTATTAAATTAATTTATGGAATTATATATGAGTTATAGAGTTAAATTTCATCATTCAGGTGCATTGATTTTCTTGGTTTTCATGATCATTTTGCTTGTTTATAAGAAATGAAGTTCATGTAAAATATGAATAATTCCACAGAATTAGAATTATATTTTATTAATGAAAATAAAAAATTGTTATTTTCTTTATATAATTTTTTCCTATATATGAAGATGAATCATTATATAACATGTTCATTATATTTGTTTATATTAATTTATGTTCTTTTAGATCACAATAAACCAATTTTTTTTTTTTAAATTAGTATTATGAAAATATGTCACTTACAGAACATAGAAGGGTTGTAATATGAAATTTAAAATCTATTCCAAATATTAATATTGTTTTACAAACCACCTTGATGATGATTATGTAATATGAATACTTATCATTCTTGAAGGCAATGAAACACTACCACACAGACAATGTTTCCATTTTTAGAATAAAAGGGGGATGAGAAAGGATTGATGATGGATTATTACATTAGTATTAAAAATTTAAGTATATTTATGGTAATATACTTTTCATGATATTTTTATTTTTGGGAGGGGAGGATATAATAATAAAAGAAAAGAACATGAAAATAAATTAAAAGGAAAAGAAATAGGTTTTTACCTCTTGATTTCCCCCCCCCCCTTGAGAAGCTCTTTATGGAAATGTTTTTCTTCTTATGATGAGGCCAAGAGATCCCAGATGTTGGGTCAGATACTGGGACGTGTATTTGGGAGATAATTTACTGGGATAAAGGATTTTATAGTGTGAGGAGAAGGGAAGGTGTTTATAGTGGAGGAGAGGTGTGTGTTTTTAATATTTTATTCATTTGTTTATTATTTTGGATCAAGATTATGAATAGTTAGAGATTTATCCTCAAATATATTAAAATAATGAAGGATTGTACTATATTATGGTCTTAAATCAACCATACATCACCTATGACTCAATAATTCTTATATTTATCATTTATGGTAAATTATCATATAGTACTATTCACCAAAAATAATAGTATCTTTGAAAAATCACAAAAATCCACCATAACCATTTTTCAAAGTCTAGAATTTTAAAATAAAATCCATTTTATGAAAATATTTTTCTATATATAAGAAATTTAATTTATAATTATATTTGACATTTAGTCAAACAATATAGTTGTTAAAATTATAACTGATTTTATTACACTCAAAAAAATTAACTAAGGTCCCATTAAATTATATTAAAATCATAAGACGACAAAATATTGATTTATGAATACAATTTATGAAAATGAATTTTATTTTAAATAAATTTTAAATTATAAAATTATATTTTAATATTTATGAATCACAAAAATAAAACACTTAATTATTTTTTTTTAAAATTATTCATTTACTAATATTATGATTTAATAATATCATATATTTATTTATGATATGCCTATAATTTATACATACTTTCATGGTTGAGGTTACTACTAATTTATTCGGTTTACTATTCAAAAGGTTCATATTAATATTCCTAAGGTGAAGCTAATATTTCATCTATATAGGTTCCTTAAATTCTAGAAATCACTACTATAAAGAGGTTTTTCCCAATAATAATATCAAAGTGGTTTTCCAAAACCATTTGGATAGACTATTATTCTAAAGGATGTCCCAATGGTTCATTAAAAACTATTGAGATAAAGTAACATAATCCAATGGTTTTTAAAACTGTTGGAATATGGGTACCCCAATTTCCCCTAAATCAAGCTCTCCCCTCATGGTTCCCCTTCTCCCATCTGGACTGCCAGCATCCATGATCACCTCCTCCTATCACCAAACCCCTATCACATGGCTCCCCTCCTCCCCTCATGCTTCCCATTCTCCAATATCAACTCCATGTAGCTCTTCTCCTCTCATTTCATAGCCAAACCTATCACAAAACACCCTACCCCCATTGCGATCTCATCCCGACCATATCATCCTACCATCACAGATTGGTTAGTTGAAGGGGAAAACTATTTTTTTGGGTGATTCACTATATGGGATTTCCTAAAATTTCAGGTTCTGGATACTCAAATTTTGGTAGTATCATGAGTGTTCCATTTTCACTTTTTCTAACCTGAAGAATTGATTTCTGGTATCATCATCTATGCACCGATTTTAATTCTATTATAAATATGTGTATTATATTTTTCGATAGAAAATTGGTGGAAGATGAATTTATCTAGTGAAAGAGAAAAATATTTTTTATTCTTATCATATTCATTCTCCCATTTTTTTTCACTGGTAATTATTCCCCTCCCTTCAAGTCCATACCATTTCATTTTACTTTTTGTTTATAATGATGTTTTATTTACCAACCTTTGTGAACATTACAGGTTGTAAAGTTAAAAAACATAACCACATAATATTTAGTTCAAATTCATCGATGTAAATCTAAGCATCTGGTGGTTGTCCACACTTCTGTTCAGGGTTTCTATGATCTATTGTAATTAAAAGCTGTGGACTACTTTTCTTTCATTGATGATTGAGATCCTTAAATATGGAAAGTAGTTATAAACTAAAAATTAATGAAGAAAAATTGTTTTACTTTTTTCATAGCTAGTTAATTTTTATAGAACATCCCATTTGGTTAAATAATATCAACTAAAACTAGGTGCCATATTGTCTTTAATGTCACAAATCTTTAGTCACTTTAATTTACAAAAGATTGATGTTGTCTTCATTCTGCTTATATTTTTTTTTCACTGGATACCGGTAGAAAGGCCCTTAACATTATGCATTTTTAAATAGTTTCTTAATTTTTTAATTTTATAGAAAGAGTTATGTTTTTTAATATGTTTACCATTTATGGATCCAATATGAATTTTCACGTGGATGATATATCAATATAATTTATTAATATTGGTAAGGTGTCATATGGTATGTAAGAGCACTCAATTTTTCTCTTAAAGGTCTTCCTCAGTTTAATTTAGGTAATTTCTATTAAAACCATAGTCAAAATTTAATTTTAAAGTGAACAAGAAATAATTAATTCTTGGCTCTTTGATGACACTTTATTTTCATGTTCTCATAATAATATAACTCATTTATGTTTTATAGATAGTGGAATAGTTTTTTTATATCATTTAATTTTTTTAATTATTTTCCACTTAGGGTGTTGTTATCAATATAAATCATTGAAAATGGAACATTATTTCAAATATAATTTTTCCATAAAGGTGATTTTTTTTATTCATGTGTTCCCTGTGGAAGAGTAATCACTTATATTCCACAAAATATTAACCCTTACATATAGAAACATATGTATTAAATGAATCTAATGTATCATCCAAATCAACATTTTCATACCATTGGATTTTTTAGAGTTATCCTTATATATAATCTGATAAAACTTAATCCCTTACATAGTGATTTTATTTACCCTAATATAACTACCCATATATTCTAAAGATTACAATTTTTTGAATCCCTTGTGTATCATAGAAACCATTATATATCATTGGGTTACGTGTAATAACCCTTATATATAATTCATAGAAAACCCTTATGAATACTTATTTACTATAGGGAAACCCTCACATATTATATAGTCTATCCTTACAAAGAAAATGTTTTCTCACACATCTTATGTATAACCCCTTTAGTATCAACCATTAATCATTATATGGTAAAAAAATATTTATCACTTGGTGACTAGTTCTTATTCAGATTTCACCGGCGTATAAGAACCATTATATATATGGTACTATCATGTATCTATGGTTTAACCCTTATCACCATAATTATCAATTAAGTATCCCAATGAGTAAACTTACATATTATAAAGTGTTTTAACACATAATCATGATATACCCTTATTATTAACAACTTAATGGATTTTTCACATGAGTTGATTAGTCTTACATATATGTATTATGGTTCCATTATTTATGGGAACATAACTAATTTATAGAAAATTTTAAATTCCCAGATTTTGTCACATCCTATAATATAAAACACTCATATCCTATGATTTAGTAATTAGAACATCTATAATTCCTATGGAATTCATCCCTATGATTTTATACTTATTTGACATAAATATCAACTCCTTTAAATTATTTTAAAATACTTCTTAGAAATGTTCCAATACATGAAAAATTAATTGAAACCAAAAAATTAAAATTTCTCAACTTTTTTACCAACCATTAACGTAATGGGTTATTACCGATATAACACATAGGATATTGATTTGTTTTCATTTTATCTCTTTGAAAATATGAGAGTTGGGTAATTAATAAAGATATGTATGTTGTATTAAATGGATAGCTTTCATTCATCACTTGAGATAGAATATGTACTATTAGGAAACCATCTATTTAATGTCATGGCTACCAAAGGTCATGGAGTGAAATTAATGTGATATGGATTGTGGAAAAAAGAACCTATATGGATGTATCCTTTATTATCCATGATGTAGAGGTCTTAGATAGGTTTTTTAGTCTCTACTATGTATAGAGTTGAATGTATATCATAACATTTTTCTTGAGCTAACCACGTTGTGATAACATTATCTATTCCTGCTATATTGGATAGCTTTTATATGTAAGGGGAAAGTGGAAAACTATATATTTAAATATATATATATATATAAGGGGTTTATTCCTTGGTTATGGATTGTATGAATGGGGTTGAAATGTGAGGACTGTCTACCATTATAACATTGATGCATAGTTGATACTCCCAATCGTAAATTCTTCATTTATTCATGTTTTATTATACACATTAAAGGAATTATATTTGGGGTTAAAGAAACCTAATTTTTGAGAATGATATAAACATTAGATACCACTCCCATGGTATTATATTTGATATTAATGTATCAAAACTAAATCATGTAACTTCTATTAAGAACATTACGAAATATTATAAATTTAAATATGTCCATTACTTCAAATATATAATTTTATTATGGTGGGAAATAATTTTCTTATTGTTGGGTTTGGTATCTACTAAATAATTGAAGATGGTTATGAAATTATACGGTTTTAGAAATGAAGAAATAAAATAATTTATAATAATCTATTTATATTTGAGTTGAATAATGTGAAAATCATCATGTTTTCATATTTGATGATTATCCCATGTTGATACCTCGATGATAATATGATTATGTTTTTAAAACTAAATCATTACATATTCTTTTTATTTTTTTATATATTGAATATATATTTTTATTTATTTTCTATGGTTTAAACTAAAATAATTATTTTGTTGAAGAGGGATGTTTTAATTTTTGAAGGGTGTGTGCATAGGCTGAGGATGACCATGAGAATGAGGGTCGGGATGGTAGTGAGGAATATAGGGGATGATGGAGAGAAAGATGGTGGGAAAGAGGATGAGGATAAGTGTGATAATGAAAAACAAGTTGAGGATGAAGATGATAATGAGGATGATGGTGATAGTAAAGATATTAATGGTTATGAGGGACATATTAATCCGTTAAATTTTTATCTAATACTAATGACATTTTATGTTGGATGATTTGGTGTTAGATAATATATATAATATTTTTTATGTTTTTTGTCATTGGTTAAATTCAGCAGTACATGTGGTGTTCGGTTGACATTGCAGGTGTAATGTGTGTTGATTATTTTCATATGTTTTTATTGCAGGCACAATGAGTGGGTAGAGGGGTTGTCTTCATTACAAGTGTTTTCATTGTAGGTGTTCTATGTGTTGAGTATTTTTTATTTATTTATTATATGTGATGGAAGGTGCATTGAGTGGGTAGTGCAGATGTAGTTAGTTGGAATTGGAGTGAATATTTTTTGTTTGTTGAGTATTTTTTTGTGTTTTTTTGAATATATGCTCTTGTAGGTTGAATGCGTGGGTAGTGGTGATGTTGAGCTTGGGGGGGGGGGGGTGTTATACCAATGGTTTTTAAACCGTTGGTATAGATCCATTCCAATGGTTCAAACTGAACCTTTGGTATATTAACTCTCTAGTACCACATATAAACAATTTATTTAGAACCATTGGAATATATCTATACCAAAAGTTCTAAACCGTTGGTATATGATTTTCCTAATGGTTCTCAATTAACCATTGTTATATTTAAATCCAAACCAAACTATACCAATAGTTCATTATAAACCATTAGTATTGGGGTATCCCAACACACCACATATAAACAATTTATGAAACCTTTGCAATTGGTAATCACAACTATTTTGGGGTATATCCCAATTGTTTAAAACTTTTAGGATAAGTACTATTATTAATAGTAGATACCCCTTATTTTATTCATTATTCATTTACAATGTTTTTATTGTGTACTATTTTTATTTTATGTGATTTATAATATATGACATAAAAATAAGAATGAAAATTCTATTGATATAATTTTGTTTCATTACATAAATTATCTATTCATCCTATAAGTATGAATATGTATAGATATATGAAAGGAAATTTATAGTTGTACAACATGAAGTGGGATATTTATAAGTATGTATCTTTCTCATCAGTATGTTAGTAAGTTAAGGAAAATTTACCAATGAATATAGGGATGTTACAACCAATACCAATAATATAATGAATATGAGAAAATATCACCATGGATTTTGTCATCACACATAAAAAACATCTAAAACGAACAATTTCCATGTGTGGTAATAAATCTCTATAAAACTTGATCACAACTCATTGAGATTAGGAAATGTTAATATCTATATTAGTCTTCCAGAATTTATATTATGTAACTAGTAAGGTTTCATAGAGTTTGATATTTTCTTGTATCTAATTGGGATCCAATGTTTACGTCAAATATTTTGCAAACACATCAGCAATACCATGATATAATGTTTAATTTCAGTGTTGTGTATCATCCATATACATATAGTCAATCTGAGAGAATATTAAAAACCTAGTAGTTTTGGATAATTTATTTTTCTATGAATTTAAAAGGATTCTATGATCAACAACTTCTTTTAGTTGTGTTTTCTTAAAAAACATCTTTTAACCGATCATTCATATGGCTCATTTTGAAGCCCTTTATAAAAAGAAGTGTATAAATAAAAAATAATGGGGTGAAGTTGGGGAAATAAAGAAATTGGAATATGATATAGTTGATTTTATTTAATATAATTTCAGTCATTTAAAAACACATAAAGTCATTTTAGAGTTAATAAAAATGTGATGGTGGAAATTGTTGGTGTGATCTAGAATTTAATGTTCATGAATTCATTTTTAATTTATCCATAAAAGAAGGATATAAGATTTTGGAATAAAGTAAGGATAATGAAAATGTATGTTGTTACATTTGGGATTATTTGTCATGTTTTTTTGGTATCTTACAATTTTACACATCCATATGAAATCTCTCTTGTTCACAATGTGTTACATATATCTCTCCTGAAAAAGTACATAACTAATCCTTCACATGTAATGAACTAATAGGTCATTGCACTGCAGAATTATCTTTTATTTGAGGAATAACCAGTAGATATTCTAGATCATATAATGAAATGGGTAAAAAATGACTACTCACCTAGCTAATGTTTTGTGGTGAAACTTAAATTTTGAAGAATCTATGTTGGAACCTAAGGATATGAAGAGGTAGAAGTATGCCTCATTGATTGTATTCGAGTGAACAATTTTCAAGGGAAAAAATATTTTTAATGGGATTTGAATGAAACACAATGGGTTTTTATAAAATATATATTTTTTCAAATAAATTTAATTTTATTTATAGTGTACATTACATGAAATACTAAATTTATATAAATTCTAATATAATAATAAAATATTATTATTTAATGTTATAGTGATAATATAGCCATTAAATTTGATCTTATGAATAGTACATTATAAATAATGAGTAATATATGGTCTAAAAATATAAAAAAATTCAATAGTTATTAATCTCCAATAAAATATATTAAAAAATATATTTTAATGTAAAAGAATTATTTTTATGCAAAAACTATTTTTATACACACCTTGTTTTCTTAATCATATTAAATTAAATTTTTCATAATTGGTGAATGATATTAAAGGAGCTATTGTTTGTTATTTAATAAAATGTTTTATCGTTCATCAAATATTTCTTCTAGTCATAAATAAGAATAAATTATGTTTTATTCTTAAAATTTATATTTTCATAAATTTATATTTTCCATGTTTTGATCACTTATTATAATATTTGTTTTTCCAATTTTATAAAATTTATTTGAACAAATACTATAATTTTCTAGATAAATATTTCAAAATTTACATGAAAGGTTCTTTTCATAATTTTTTGAAAAGAATATTCATTTGATGAATAGTGAAAAATACTGATTTTTATTAAAAATTATCTCATCTAATTAATTAAAAAAGTTAAATTTCGGTATAAAATTGTATTAAACGTAATATTGATTAAATTATATATGTAGTAATATAATTTTAATAATTGGACTCAATTTTAGAGTCAATTTTGATTAATAATCATTTTTACATATGATAAACTTTTATTTGGAAAATATCTTTTTATTGCATTTACATATTTATGTCTAAATTAAATTATACCACTTATATGAATTTAATTTATTAAATGGATAAAATATTAATAATTATACTAATTAAAATTATATTATATTTTAAACTTTGTTTTTGTTCATAATTAATAGTAAAAATTGTAAAAACAAATTATTGTGATTATAGTTAAAATAGGTTTACCTGGGGTTAAACAAAAAGATAATAGTAATTTTTACAATTAAAATCGTCTACATAATGTTTTATATATGTTTTTGAAAGTTATCATATACAAAATTATAATTTAAGGTCATTTGGAAAAATATATCTTTGCAATTAGATTATTATTTCATATTCATTAGTAAATTTCTATGTGGTTCCCATGTAGGCCCTCTCCCCCACTAATGAAAGGATATATATATTTTATCTTATATACTATTCAATATACATATGGATTTCCCAATAACTACCATAAACCATTAATTAATTTCTTTCTCATGTCCTAGATTCATTATTTTGATTAGGAAACCCTCCTATGAAGATTTTTTTTCCAAACCTAAAGAAGTTGTTCAAAGAAGGGGTATCATTCTTAACCAAGAATTTATATTTTATTTTTCTTATTAATCTTTAAAATATTCTCAAAATATGATGGAATGATAAAAAATATCTTTCTTATACCGATATTTTATTATTATAATGTAATAGGATATATCGATCTCCTTTATCAAATGAAACATTAATCCATCAATTGTGAGTATAGTATTCTAGTGCCTCACAAACCAATATGATCTGTTTTCCATCATTGATACTCAAGGATTGGTTTAATATGGATTTAATTTTTATATGTGATATATATAAAATTATCATATTTCATTAATAATAATATTTTATATACCTTTTTACCTTCCAATCACTTAGAAAATCATAACATCGAACATTTGTACATGTAGAATACAATCTCCACGAAATGATGTGATATATTTTTCATTTAATTTTTACATTGATAATAATAATAATATATTCAATAAATATAAAGAAATACATTAAATATAAATATTTATATAAATGTGGTATAAACTTTTCTTCCTTTCACCTCATCTGTCGACAAAATAGAAACAACGTTTCTACTGATGTATGGCTTACCATCCCCATAAGAATTGTAATTCATTTATCTCTATCCCTAAATTTTATATATTAACATAAAATTTTATATAAAGAAAATATATATGATATTTATATTATTTTTAATATTATAGATATTATTGAATGATAACTAGTGTACAATTATTAAAAATAACGAACCAAAGTCTTCATGAAAAAACAAAGATATTTATGAAACATTAATTTTAATATAAAAATATTAAAAAATGAGTGATCAAAGTTTATAAGTAAATTATAAACCTTATTTTATATATTAAAATGAATATATATTAGATTTATTATATTAATATATTTATTATATATGATTTTTGATCCTGTGTGATAAAATCCAACACTTCAGGTATGATATTTTCATCTGACATTTATTTATATGGGAGAGATTTCATATGCACCAATGGATACTTATTGGTGGTGTACATACTGAGCAATAATGTATTTTATGATTCATATTATAAAAATTTTCATATTTACATTTCCTTAAAAGGTTCTTTAATTTATATTGATTATAATTAAAAATTCGTCAAAGCGGTATGAGTTTTATGTTAAAAAATCAATATTTTTTAGTTATTTTATAATTATTCTTCTCATGATAAAATATTATAATATATAACTTTTTAAATTAATGAATTTTATACCTATATAATTATTTATTTAGAATATATTTTTCCTTTAATCTTCCTCCCATTATTAAATAAATATACTAAAATATTTTTTGAAGGAAAACCTTACTTAATTTATCTTTCTGTTGAAAACCCTTTTTATTTGATATGAAAAATATTTCTAATTTTTTTTAAATAATTTTTTTACTTATTTTTTTAAAAACATTTTTACCCATGATTTTATTTTTAATATATTTTTTTAAATGAATCTTCTTGTCGCTTTGTGAAATGAGAAACTTTTGAGTTTCCATAAAAAATGTTAATTGAATATTTTTTTAACATGTTTAGAATAAATAATGTTTCCCACATTCATAACCTCTAAAGTATTTAAATAATCCATTAAATTTCCCCAAGTTTATTTTCAAATAAAATTTGTTCCTTAATATTGGGGAAATTTTCTACATTTTAAATAAGTGAGTTCAAATATAAAATGTTATTTTAATCAAGAATGGTTTTAAAAGTTATTTTAATATGATTTTTAACCTATTATAGAGTCATAATATGTTTTTTAATTATTAATGGGGATATCATTATAAGATTTGATCCCTATAATTACTCTAGATTGTGTATGATTATGATAATAAAGTGTTTATGAAACGGGTACCTTTTTCCACTAGTTATGATATGATGAATTGGTAAAATTTTTATGAATAATGTTTCTTTTACACAAGTTGGGAAACGATTAAATGTTTATGAAAAAAACTTCTTGAGTGACCCACCTTTTTATTATATGTCTATTGCAATTATTTCTCAGATAAATAACATAATAGTGAAACAATCCACGGTCTGAGGTTTTTTGTGTCTAGAGAAATTTGGCTTATACATCAATTTAACATAATAATAATAAAAAACATTTATAATAATATACATTATCATTATAGAGATATCAGGATATTCATAATATATATATTCAACTAAGTATATACATCAAGAAAGGGGAGAACTAATTGATTTTTATGTGGAAGAGTAAGGCATATGAGTCAATATTACATGGGTGCACATAATCATCATTGTTATATCATAAGTATTGGATCATCATCATAAGAATGATGTATATATTTTATTAAGTCATGTATGTTAGAATATTAATAATAATGACACATCATAACATAGTGTTTAAATACCACACATAGTTTTGATTAATGCTCGCATCATGTACACGCATAACCTATGTGCATAATATGAAGAACATAAATTCTAACAAATATAGAGTCATGTTCACATGTAATACACATTATCTCAGGATAAAAAATTAATTATAGGTATATATTATCATAGGACCATACGTAACAACATAAAATTCTCATTATCATAAATTCCACATAGAAAGTACAATAATAGTTGTCATGAAATAAACCCATAGAAAGAAATGAGTTTCATAAAGTAGTATTATATAATACCTCCATGAATAAACATTATGGGTTCTAAATGAATAATAGAAAACATTTTAAGGAATAAAACAACATCATTCATGAGTAAATATGAAACAACTTAAGAGGAGTTAATATGATGTTTTTTGGAAAATAAATGATTTTTAAAAATGTTTTATAAATGGAAAAGAAGACATTATGAAACTATATGAACTTTTATATGCAAGGAAAATAAATTTTAACGGATAGTGGAAGGGAATGTCAACAACATTCATCAGGAATCCATATTGAAAATAATGTGGAGATTAGATATCCCCAAAGAAGGTGTTGCCGTTCGACAATACTGTTAACTTAGATCACAATTTATTTCAATGATTTTGTACATAAGTAATAATAAAATTAGGTTTATTAAAACATGAAATAATATTTCAATTATGATAATTTTTACCACTTTTTATCAATTATAATCATTTCATAAAATTTCTTAATTCCCTTCTTCAAGGGAAAAATTTATCGATATTATGATTTCTATAATAAATTCCTAGTTTTCTTCGATTTCTATAGTATTTTAATTTTTATTTATACAATAGTAGAATAAATTAAAAAAGAATAAAATTAAAAAATATATAAATTTAAATATCATAAGTAGTTCAATATTTAAATCTATAAGTTTTGTGATAATTTAATATTTGGAAACATCCTCATTGCTGGTTAATCGACTATTAATGGGACATTTTCCAAAGAATATGAGTAAGATGTATAATATGTGCTTATATTAAAAACAACATTTTTATAGTTTATTAAAATTATTTAGATCATTTTAACTCAATTTATAATTTATTCAATATTGTTTTAATTATAAAATAAAAGGAGGATATGAAATTTCAAAAAAGGAAATTAAATAAAAGGATGAAAGGAAAATACATTTTTCTTGAAGTGGTTACTTTTTGAAAAACCCTAAATTATTGAAATATTATAGTATTATTACTCTATAATATCCATGTGGATAAAAATTTTATTTTTAGAGAGGATTTTGATAGAGTTGTTTCCTTTGGAAAGGTATTGAGGTGTTGTTTTCCAAATATAGAGATAGGGTTTTAAACATGAGCAGTGTGGTGTTTTTGGAATAAATTATTAAATAAAATAATATAAAAAATGAAAACCTCTTATAGTAAAATTTTTACACAATTAATAGTATATCTTTAAAATAAAATGGTTTTAGGAATTTATACCCCATTATAAATTGAATTCAATATTTTTCTAAAAATAAGAGTGAAATAAATGAAAAACAATTGTTTTAAGGGAAGAAATTTTATTATAGACTTTGGGAAATTCCTTGTTGACTTTGAGAAAAATATTATTTTTGTAAAGATCAATTTATATTACTAAGTTTATTTTTCCTTAATTGACTAATTTGGTATTTATAAATTCATTATTTCAGTAAACTTTTGTCAAAAATCATGCGGTATTTGAAAAACTATATTTTCACTATTCACGTAAAAGTTGAAGTATCTCATAAAATTATAAAAATACATTATTGGATAATTTAAAAATTCTAATTGAAAAAATGAAATTCATTTTTACAAAACAATTTTCTAAAATAGGTAACATTAATTTTAAATATTGAAATTATAATTAATCAAAAATACCATAAAACACAGTTTATTTAAAATGGGATTATATTTTCATTGATTTTTCAATCATGAAATTCAATTTATGGAATTATAATATTTATATTTAAATAACATAGTCATGATAAAAATTAGTGGTATTAATTTTTCTAATTTTGAGGTCAAATTACTATTCCAACGATCATGTTACCATTCCTAATGATTAAGTTACAATTCTGAATGATGATGTTACTATTCTAAATGTTAAATTACTATTTCAATAGTCAAGTTACTATTAAAACAATTATATTACATACTATAAATATCACTACATTCCTTCGTTAATCACTTACTAACATTTCCACCATTGTTCTATACTTTAATTTTCTATTATTTCAATTAATTTACTAATAATTTGTTTAATATCTTTAGTTTTGGTTATTGGGGTGATGATTCCAAAATATTTGAAGGATCCACACTTTCCCATTATACTTTTTCATGACTAATATTTCTTGCCTTATTTTAATGTTTAAAAATTTTATGTGTTTAGTTGTTCATTAATGTAATCATATAAACTAATTAAATATATTGTTGTCAATTTATTCATGTGTTATATGTGTTTAATACTATGTATTATATCATAACAAACATTTATTTCTCCATAGTATTTATGGTTATTTCATAGTCCTTTAGCGTGGTTGGTTTTCTTATTACGTATAAGAATGTCTTAATATTCCAAGATATTCACTAGAGGCCTCTCATAATGGAGATCATTCTACAGTTGAACCAACTCTAGATTCAATATGTTTAATGGATCAGGTATGTATAACCATAAGAGATATAGGTCAAACACATCATGAACATGAGACATATTTGGTGGATGTGAATGTCAACAGGACAATTCTACTACGTATTCATAGATCTCAAATGCAAAAATGAACTTAGGGGTAAGATTACCTTTCTTTGCAAACCACATAACTCTCTTCTATGGTGATAATCCAAGGAAAAACTTACCTCAAACTTCAAAAACCATGTACCATATATGATTATCAGAATATCTCTTCTAAAATAAATAATAATTTTTTTTATATTCTATTTTATTACATGGAATTTATCAATCATCAATTTCACAGGATCAAATATAAGTAGATATCATTCTACCAATTCATCCTAGTAAGTAGTATTTCTACATCACATCCCATAATAAGGTTTGTATAGGCCCATTTCAATACTTTAGTGGAAGTTAATAATTAATGATAACTCATCTAATGGGATATTTTAATCCCATCATCTTTTAAATTCCATTGAGAAAGATCTCAATATGTCCTTATTAGTCTGAATGGACCTTTCAGAATTACCATCATTTTAAAGGTTATATGATGTACATAAATTCAATTTAATATTCAGATCATGTTAAACAATTATAGAAAATATAGGCGTAATGATGTGATCAAAATATGTTCTCATTGTTTCCTAAACACTTCCATTACCTAAATATTGGAATGTTATTCAACTGAAAATCTTCCTGAATAGATAGTTATTGGTGAGTCTTGGTGAGTTGATCCACTAAATTTCATATCACATTTTTTACTTTGGTGAAAAATGATAAATTCCATTATGATGTTCTATAATTTAAACATGGGTATGGGTAATGATTACATTATCCCCCAAGACTTATATCCCTCTACTTAATCTTACTGACAAGCTAATAAAATTTTGTTTTAATCAACGATCTCTTTCTTCATGTTATCCCACCATAAGTTCACTCGATGATCATGTTACATCATGGTACATCCCATATATATGGAGAATGATTAGATATGTGAATTGTCCTATAGATCTATCATTATCTTAGTTTATGAAGTAATAAAAAAATATTTCCAAAATGAATTAACACACCTTCATCAATGTGGAACTTATGATGCTTCACTTCCTTTACTACTAGCACAATATTTTGAAGCTCAAAACCATCCCTTTTTACCTCCCTGATCTTAAAAATTATAATTTTTTTTGAAAATAAATTTTGAATTGTTGGATGTATTCCACCCTTTAATGATTTCTAGATCCATCTTATGAATATCCATGATGATAGTGTCGTTCTCAATATGTATCATTGATAAATTATTCAGTTATTTTTTTACTAAATGTATCTTTTACATTTCTCACCTTTCCATTATAGAAATAAATAATGAAATCATAGTGTTTAATCAACTCTAACTCTCTTTTTTTAATTCATTTTGTGCACATTCTATGTGAATATTCATTTTTACCTATTGTGATTAGCATATATTCCACACTTATCAATATAGTGGGAATGCTTTAAAATCTTCATATTGAACATCATTAATTCTCACTCTAGATCAAGTGTTAGGTAGTTAGACTTATGGATCATCAGTTTTCATGAGATGTAAAATATTACATTGTCATTATTAATGAGTAAACAATCTAATAGTTTCTTTAAGCTTAACTATATATCACAAAAACATTCTCCACATGATGGTAACGTGAGAATAGGTGCAGTGTTTAGCCTCTTTATGAGATCCTTAAATTACACCTCACATTATTTATTTTAGATATAATTTACCCCTTTTAGTTTAAACTAAATACTGGTCTTGCATATCATGAGAAATGTCACAAAAAACATTGGAAGTAATCTTATATTCTAAGAAATCTATAGATATTAGTGTCACTAGTGGGTCTGAATCATTCTTCAATTGCCATTGTATTTGAAGGGTCCATTGAAATTCCTTGAATTATAATCATGTACACTAATAATGTGCCTATCAAGAACCAAAATTAAACATTTTAGAATGTTTTATAAATTTTATCATTCATTATTTCCTCTAGTATAATCCTTATATGTTCTTCATGTTCATCTTTACTTTTGGAGTAAATGATAAAACCATCGATGAATTCCACCACAATTTTTTCGAGTAAGTCTCTAATTACTATATTTATAAAATCCATGAAGATAGTAGGGGGATTAGAAAACTTGAAGGGAATAATTATGAACACATAGTGTCTATACCTTGTATGAAAAGATTTTATATGAATACCATCCTTCATTATATTCAATTGACGATATCGAGAATTAAGATCCAATTTGGAGAAGTATTTATCTTCAATTATTAGATATGAAAAGTGATAAATCCATCTTATAGGTACTTGTTCTTTATGGTAATATTTTTTTATCATAGAAATATATAAAAACCTTATTGGTGCATAATTTTTCAGTATTAAGGGCACATTTTTACCCTAAGGAGAAGCATTACGGTCTATAAAAACATTGTCTAAATGCTCTTAAAACAGCTTCCTTATTTAATCATCTTTTATTAGGGCCACACTATGTGGTAATTTATATATAGGATTGGATTTGGGTATATCATCTATTAATAACTCTACCTCAAGATTTGGTGGAACTCTGGTAAACTCTTTGGGAAATAAATCCTTGTATTCCCTTATAATGGTCATTTTATCAAGGATTATTCATTCCATTCACTGGACAATTTAGGAATGGTATGTGACTTCAAAGGGTATCATCACCCACACCATTTAGGGATTCCATGAAAAAGATTCACAAACTTCCATTCATTTTTATAGGATCAATGTAGAGTTTAAAATATATAAATTGGTTTTATTGTCATGAAATTTAATGTGTTCTTTATATGACTAGATCCAATACATGCCAAAATATATAATTAAATTAAACCATATAAACTATTCCATGATTATCTAGAAAAATCATACCACATACTATAATATTTAAAGAATCCTATAGTGACCCTAGCCTTATACACATAATATTACATGACATTAATCATAATTAAACATCAGTGTACAATCCAATAATTATGAAGTCTAGTGTCTTTGAAGACATGGTACATAAAACTGAAAACATGGAATGAAATAAAACACTTCATTATTTAATCTTCATAAAGATATTATAACTTAATTTGAGCCCTTAAATCTACATATGGTAGCCTAGGGAAAACATGAACAATGATATGATATAAATAGCTTAGTAAAGGAAAAATAATAATAATAAAACATCAACACCTCAGTTAGATGGAATGGAATGTTGGCATAAAAAGTCATGTAACATATGGAATCATAACAAATAAACATGGAATAATATAAACACATATTCATATTAATATGGAATAAACATAAAACATGAATTTAGCATGAGTAAGGGCTAACCTCCAAGAACGTTTTACATGGTAGCACATGCCAAGGCTCACCGCTGAAACCGTCGCACATGGTAGCACAAGCCAAGGATGACCCTCAAGATCGTCGCAGATAACATCTCATGAGACTAAACTTTACCAAATTCATTATACTGCTATATGGGTTCACCCATTTTTACATTCATGAATATTTTTTCCACACAAATAATCTTACATAATCAACCTTACAGAGACATAAGGGTTACCCATGGAAAGAATTCGGTACCATAATAATGTCATAAAGCATAAAAAATTTTGATATCTTAAAAGTTTCAACGAAAGAAAGGAATTAAAACATACATGAACATTAATATGGTAAAATAGGTATATATCATGGTAAGTGATGTCAAAAATAAGTTACAACATTTAAGAAGATCATATAGAAAATGATTTTTATTAATACATTTTACTATGGTTTTAAGGAAAATTCTAAAAAGCATTTAAAATTGAAAATAGAATAATATTTTATATAAAAGAAGAAGAGAAACAATAAGGTTTTCAAAATAAAAAACTGATTTTATAAAAAATATGTGGATTAAAAAAATGGTATAGTGCACTTGAAATTTGGTAAAATGTTGGGAAGTTCCATAAAAACAAGTTTGCTTATTGGGAAGTATCGAGGAGGGAATCATTTAAAAGCATATATATCCCCAAAAGATAACGAGGTATGAATATTGAAACATAGATTGGATCATATAAATAGTATTTTTAAGTTTTATGTAAAGATAAATGAAAACTGCTTTTGGTTAAAAATAATAATAGAGAAACCCGAAGGAATAAAGGCGGTTCTGGTAGAATCCCTTACAGAATATCAGCATGGTATCGAGTGTACTTAGGTGGTCTTAATAAGGGGGAAAGAGATTTATAATATTTTATAAATCATTATTGATGTATGAAGATGGTGTGAAGTTACACCCCATCATTAGGTATTAAACATAAAAGGTCATTACATAGAGGTCATTCATGAATAAAATTTAAATAGAGACGATCACATACCTCAATTCTAATGGTGTTATCCACTTGATATTAATGACATGAATAATTAAATAAGGATCATTAATTAATAATTCCATAACCTATTATATATTTAACATTTTTATTATAACATGTTTAAGATCATTTACAACCATTTTTATTGGTTATGAGGTTCAATATTATTGTTCGGGTTCATTTGATTCCTTGTTTTTTAATGATATGTTTACTTATTTTCATTAACGTAGAATCATGTAAAATTGGGATGGTTGCCCAAAATTGGAGTTATATTTTATTCTTGAACATATTTAAGGTTACATGGTTTTAAATTTAATTTAGTTACTTGAGTGATGTTGAATCATTATTTAAAACATTAATGGTAAACACATGAATTAATTTGGCGACTTTACTCATAATTAACTTGTTTTGTGTTATGATTTTACATTGTTTGTGAAAAAAGATTTCAAAACATCACATAAGATAAAATAAATATTTAATAGTCTTTTTCAACCATAAATGTAGTTTCATGAAAAGAATTTAATATAGTAAAAGAAATTGAAAACCCTTCATCTTTGAATGTGGTAATTTAACAAATCTGAGATCGTGTCTTTGCTACCAGTATAAAAGAAGAGTAAAGGAGGGATGGTAATTAATTATTCGATTATCAAAACAAAATAAAATTACATATAAGGTAATATAGTTTTCATAACATTTGGATGATGATATATAAGGATAGAAAAGAAAACAAAATAACTTGAAAAGAAAGTAAAATAATTGAAAAGAGGAATTTACCACTTGAATCATCCTTTCTTGAGAGCCTCTTAAGGGGAGAGGATTTCATCTTTTGAAGAGAGTAATGGATGATAGACATGGGGGAGGGGCTTGGGGAGATATTTAGGAATAATTTAGGCAAGTTAAAAGTCTTTAGAGGAGTGAATATAAGATGTAAGAAGGGGAGGAATTTATAGTGGAGGAGAGAAGGGTTTTCATAATATTTAATACCATAGTTTATTAATTTCCCCGAAGACCATAAATAGTGATGATTCCATGACCAGAAACAGTAATACATGCATGTGAGTTTGAACTATTGTCTATTTATATCATCCTTGACTCAAGAATGATGCAAAAATTCAGGTTTTTATATATGTAGTGAATTATCGTACTTTACTATTCATCAAAAGTTTAATGTATTTTAGAAAAATCCAAAAAATTACCGTAACCATTTTTTGACATGTATAATCCCAAAATGACATCCATTTTTCAGAAATAATTATCTAAATAATATTAATATAATTATTAAATAAAATTATAATTTACATGAAAAATATATATTTTAATACTATAATTGATTTTATAATACATTCAAAAATTACATAAGGTATTAGAAAATTATCTTAAAACCAGAAGGCATAAAATTGTTAATTTATGAACAGATTTTATGAAAAAATATTTTCTTTTAAATTAATTTATGAATTTTAAATTATTATTTATGACCTACAAAAATACAAATACTTTTACTATGGTCATATTATCACTTATGAGTTGCCTAAATTTTATTTATACATTCATGGGTGAGGTTTATATTATTTTGGAAAATTTACTATTCATGATGGTGAAATTACTATTCATTATAGTATGTTACTATTCATAAGGGTAGGATACTATTCACCAAAAAATTCAGTTTGTCTTTTCCGACTCCAAACATCTTACTGATCACAACTGGGTATGTAATATTTTGAAAATTCTAAAAAAAGAGACAAAATTATGTTTAAATGTCACATAGTACTTAGTAGTTCATTGTGTTGTGATTTCATGTGATTATATGACATAATTATAAGAAGGTATTTTCTATTGATAAAACATTAGGTCATTACAAATACAATACACACATTATATTAATCTCACAATTAGGTATTTTTATTGATATATAATTCATGATATTGGGGTTCTGATTCAATGGATCTAGAAAAATTATATGATATAAAATAATGAATATGACTATAATCAAATGAAACATTTTCGATTATTTTCTGAATAAGAAGTTCCCTGTATAAAACTTCATTTTCATGTTCTACATCAGATGTGGTAATTTTATAGGATCTCAATTATTCCATGGGAGTTTTGGCTGTTGATGTGAATTACCCTCACCGGCTCATGGTTTAGTGCATTAGCTTGAATAGTTTTTTTTCTTGCTATAGTTGAATTATTGAACAATGGATGGTACCTTTAAATAATCCATCACATTTATCATCTTTATAATTAATCTTAGACATTTTTTATCTTGGTATCCTTCTCTCCCACATTTGATGAATTTCTATGTCCCATTGAGGAAATTTTCATGATTATTCTTCCCATATTTTTGACACCTAGGAGGTAGGATCATTTATCCCCCATTTTTACATGATCATCCATTATAAAACACTATCACTTATTTATTTTCTCAATACCCATGGGACCATTGACCATACACTATCTCAACATTATGATAACATCAAATACATTTATGTAAATCCCAATGTCTTGAATAACATGAGCTTTCTAGAGGTGTGGATTCAAACCAATATAGAATCTATCAATTTCTATATCATTGTTCATTATTAAACCATAATTGTATCTTTCAAGTCTTTTAATTTTCATCTCATAATCTATGGAAAATTCACCCATCTTTTAATTTATATCTATTAATTATATCTTTATATTTTTCATTGAGTTCAAGGGAAATACTTGTTATGAAATATATACTTAATGTCTTCCCACTCAAACACATTTATTTAATCCTTTGTCTTAGTAATTTTTATTATAACCCCCCATTTATTAGATTCTCTATCCATATAATATATGTATAGACTAATATTTTCCTCATTATAAAAGTAGACTCTAAAAAATATCTTCTCCAATAAGTTAACCAGCTGTTATGTGACAAGTAGATCTGAAGTCCCACTAAATTTTAGTGGTCACTTCCATATAAAAGACTTGATATATATTTTCTCCTTATTTTGTGAAGAAATAAATTCCACATGGTTCATGTTATTATTAAATGTCTGAGACATCTATATATAAATAACTATTAAATTTTGAACTCCACCTCCCATGGAATAAGGGATGTCATTCTAGAATACAGTGCATTATCCCTTAGACAGGTTTTTTCCTTGTTTCACATAGATCACACCATTTTATAAAATGAAATTATTAAACTAAATTTAAATTTATAAAGAAAAAATTAATGATTTATTCTTATGTGAAAAATAATTCTGAATTCATATCTTATTGGATCCTAATGTTTTTTATGATTCATCTAGGATCATGCACATTACTTCTTCTATATCAGTAATTTGAATAATTACTTTAGTTAATTATCTTTCATAATGGTTTGTAGAAATTTTTAATTAATCAAACCATGTTCATTGGGAGTTTACAAATAGGTGTACAACAAGGCCTATTGTAATGTCCCATGTGATGATCGAGTAAATTTACAACATTCCTTCTTTTGGTTTTATTACACCTAGGAACAACCGTTCCAGATCCACATCCACTAGTAGTATATGGACATCGTTTTTAATGATTAGAAAACTTGCACTATTTTACTTTACAAAACCATAATATGTATCTCTTAAAAATAAACCTTATCACTAGGGTTTTCACTAACATTTTCTAATCTTAATTCTGATATTAAAAAACTAATGATCTGATACTTATTATAGTGACCCAAAATATTCTTATATTACTATTATATCATGTTTAGTATAAAAATATAATAGTGATAAAATTAGGGATCCAATGTTTATTATCTTGGGAAAATTAGTATCATACAATTATTTTAAATAATAAAACATAAATATTATTCAAAATCTACTTATTTATACTTATATATCTCTCGTGATCAAAAAATTATATATAATAACATAAAGATATATATCAAGATAATAGTGTGATGAAATATTATTATGATGAGGAATAAGGATTATAAATAAATAGTACATGGATGATCATAATCAGAATCATTATATCATAAACATTGTTCATCATCATAAGAATCAAGGAAACCATTGATAATCACATTTTATGTGGCATTTTAATAATAATGAAACATCATAAATCCATTTATTTCAAATGTATATCCATCTTGTTTTTATCATAATATTTTTTTAAAAGACATGCTTCTTGAATAGGAAAGAGTGTCTAGGGAAATATGAAGGGTAAAATGTATTAAAGAGATGGATAAAGAAACAAATTAATTTCAAGCATTTATTAATAAGAGGAGATGTTAAACTGATATAGATACCCAATATTTTCATTGTAATACATTGTAATTTTTCTACATATATTTCTAGAGCTAGGTGCTGAGACAGTTTGCGATTCCAAGGCCTGGTGTTCCCGGAATAAATTTTACAAAAATAAAAGTATAATTTAAACTTTTAAGGTGGTTTAAATGGGATATCTCTTAAATGGTATATTGGGTGAAAAATATTATGGCACTGTTGAGTCAGGAATTTAGCATTTACACTAAGGGAGACATAACTTTTGTTGGTGTGGAACTTCTATAGAAAATGTCATGGAGGAAATAACCATAAATAATAGAATTAAATATTAATATTTTATCTTGGATGAAAATTTGAATATATATTGAATGGGGAATTGGATTGAAAATTTGATACCACCATTGGGTATGTAATGGGGTGCTTTTCCTATGAACAACCTAAAGTGAGAGGGCATGGGATGTTCAGATCTCGCGAAAGTTGGTGGATGACTTATGGTTTTTCTATAAATATTTAATTTTGGAAATGACCACAGATTGGTTAATTTCTCCCATAGATAGAGGAATCCCTCCACCTCTCCATCCTATGGAAAACCGGTGGAGGATCCTTGATGGATCATGATGAAACATCTGATTTGAGTAGATCAGAGTATAGTGAACGTAACTATGGATCCAAAATCATGTTGGTATTCTTAATTCATATTCCGCATTCCCTAGTTGATGTTTTTGTTGTCGAATTTCATTATTTATTATTTTATCTACTTCATATGTGATTATTGATGACCATAATAACATTTCCATCAAAATGTTCTATTTGTGAAACCTTAGTTTTTCATCATTCTACACAAGCTTCATTGAAAACATTTCACATTGTCAAACCATCGATGAACCATTGGTCGAAGAAATGGTCTATGAGGATCTCAATTTGAAGAGTCCATATCTATTCTTGGATTCTACTTTTGGATTCTAGAGGAACCGTGATATTTAGAGGAAGTAGAGGGTACTTTTTCTCACAAATAAATGTTGACCGATCTTCAAGTGAAGCTTACAGATGTGAATGTCGGTATCCAAGGATCCTAGATCTGGTCTCAATTTTGATTTCTGAGTACTGAGGTGTTCCTGATGGTCCATAGAAGGGAAAACAGTGTACATTGGACAAAGGAGGATCTTGGGTCGGGATGGTCTGAGAGGGCTACCCTAGGTGGAGTGGACCAGATGGAAAGGGTCGGTCCAGTCAGAGCAAGCCGGGGTTAGGTCGAGGGAACTTCAAACCCCTATATCATTCACACCATGTTCCTGTTTTGCATTATGTCTACAACAATGTGATCCCCCATTTGAGGCCGAACATTTGAGGTTGGTTTGGGAGTTTTATGTTTCATGTTCATGGATTGGTCCCCTAAAACTATCGAATAATAATAATAATAATATATTATTATTATTAAAATCATTGAATCACCATAACTATAACATACCATGTAAATAAAGAATAATTCATTTTCATATTAATTAATATTTATGATTTAAATATTAATTTTACTTTTTAAGGGGATTCTATGTTCGATAGACTACCTGATATGCAACAATGAGTTTCTTTGAAATTTTACGTTGTACACAACGTTGAGTCATACTGAAAAATAATAATATAATATTATTATAAATGGTATTTAACGTCGAGCCATTGTATTGGAATGAATAAAAAAACTAAAAATATTATGATTAAACATGTTTCTTAATTGTTTTTACATTTATCCAATAAAATTTATAGGCTTAAAATATGAATGAATCTAATTTTAAGCATAAATACTCTAATATTTTTTTAAAGGTAGATTAACTACCTTTTGACGAAGAAACCTATTTAAATATAGTTTTGGTCACTTTTATATGTTCTATTTGAAAAAATAAAATTCTTATTTAGAATCATGACATCCAAATTTACTTTGGGTCAATTTTTGGTATTTTTTTGATAACAATCATTTTTAATGAATAGTAAAAAATACTGTATTTTAATTGAAAACTGCCTTTTAATCTAATTTATTTATATGGAAAGATTATCTTCATGATTGGTTTTAAAATTTAATTAGATTATATTTTTACCATTTAATCCAATGTTTATCATTGAATGTAATTTCACATTGAAATTGGACATAAACAAGTGTCAATCTTTTGATAATTATTATTTCTTAAAAAACACTCATTTTATTTTGAAAATGGGAATTAATTTTAAATTAATCAATGAAACTTATATGTTTTGAGTTTGGTAAAATAGAAATCATTTTTGAATTCATAATATCAAATATATCTTAGGATGAATATTTGTTATTTTTTTGAAAAACATAAATTTTTGATGAATAGTGAAAACACAAAGTAGTAGATAAAGAACCGACATTTTAATTTAAATGAAATATTACCACTTCTGTGAATTAAATTTCAAAAATATGACAAGAAAATTTTGTATTACTATGTAAAATGTGGTTAAATAAGATGAAAATAATTTTTGTTGAATAGTATGTTTTGACTTTTATTTACCCTGATTAAAGGTAAATAGGGTAATTCAAGGAAAAAATAATATTATAATAATTTTAAATTACTCTAACATGTGTCCTAATAGTATTGGATGATACATTTCTAACCATGTTCATATTTGGGTCAATTTGGGGATCCCATGGAGCCACATAAGAGTGATAATGACACTTTATATTAATTAATTTAAAGTAATGACAAAAATGACTTAAGCATATATATTTTAGTAAATAAATTCTTACATGGGGTTAGATAAGTTATCTATTCGACTATAAATATTAATTTGAAATCTAAAAATATTTCCTACAACATGGTATTTTTTTTATAATTATTAGACATGAAATAAATAAAATTATTTATGATACAATAATGATGCAGTGTTTACCTTATTAATGAATGATTAAAATAAATAAGATTATAAAGATTAAAAAAATATCCAAAACCAGTCCAATTCTTATTGGATTATTTTATTCCAAAAAAGAGTCATCTTATCTTCGGATTTAAAAAAAATTCACCTTTTGAAACCGAAAATCAATATATAATAAAATAATATTTTCAAACATTCCTAAAGAGCCCCTCCTCCCCCTTATAAAAAGTCCTCAACTCTAAACCATTACTCACACATATAAAGCCCCTTGGATTGCCAAAATATACCTAAATAACTCTAACAATCCATCTCTTCCATCTACAATCCTTACCTTAGGTATAAGACACTTCAAGAAATCCTTTTTTTTTTCAAACCAATGGGAGTTATCCGATTTAAAGGTAACATCTTCTCTTAAGTTTTTTATTTTATTTTAATTCTACAATACCCTAAAAAATGTTTATTCATTTCTTTTATAACAAAACAAGTATCCTAAATATAATAGGTTATTTATATGAGAATTATTTGAACTACACTTACACACACCTTCATCTAATGTGTAAAGAATATACTGTTTTTGTGGAAGGTGAACTACTGCCGCACGAAACGATGATTGTTCAATCTTCTCCTACCACCTCTAATGGTGGCTATTAAGATGGAATTGTATATACATGTGATATATATAATATTTATATTGTCTTTATAATACACTATTTTTCATTTATATTAGCCATAAATATAAAATTTTATTATGCAAGAGGAGAAGGATACAGGGGAAGAGAAGGCATAGCAAGGTCTAAGGGGGCCTAAAATAATAGAAACCAAGGGCATCCACTTGAATCAAATTCACCCCCTATGGTTTGGATAAAGAGATGTTGGATAAGATCGTGATAGTATAACCTTTTCCCTCCAAGGATGCCAGGTGATCTGCAAGCTTGTCCCCCCCACGCCAAGTGTGGGTTACTTTAGTGTTACCGTTGAGGAGCCTTCTGCATTTTCTAATTATGTTATGACTCATTCTTTCCAAATGTGGATTGTATAAAGGATGGAGATAATTAAATTACATAACCTATATATTATACTAGAATTATAATATACCTTTTTATTATTAAATTTTCATTCCTTTAAATATAAAATAGAAATGAAAGTAACGTTCATGCGTATGTACGACTTACCGTCTCCATGAACAGTGCATTTCATTTATTAACTCAAAATGGTAAGGAATATTATAAATTAATATAAACTATATATATATGATATATATGATATCTAATTCATGAATATCATTCTGTATATAATGTACTTTTTACCACATGAACAATTTATAATTATAACAAGTTCATTTTTGACTAAAGATGCAAACATCGACAAAATGTCTGATATGAATTCAAATAACTAACTATTTTTTATAGATAAGTAATTAGTGATATAAAAGAAATAATAAATATTAAAAACATTCTTAAGTAAGTATAAATTCAATTAAGTTTCTTATTCAGGAATAACACGGAACATACGAGTCAAGTCATACACGAGGTAAAGGGTTTTCATCTCACGTTTTTTTCCTGTGAGATTAATAAAATAATTGCCACTATTTCCTATTATGTGCTATATGTACTTCCCATGATTGTATTATCTTTGTAAAATAAATTAATTTATTGGTATTTACATCTAAATTTATGATCCTACTTTCATAGGGTGTAGGTTTCGTATGTTTTCCTATCAGAAAGGGAACCTTTCAGCCTCCTATTTTTAAAAAATAATTCTTTTTGTTATGTATTTTAATTTACATCTTCTTATGTTGAGATATGTTATTATATATACTTAATGCTGTAAATTTTATGTCCAAGTGATGATATACCAATTTTTCTCTCATCAAATAATTTTCTTAAATTTTAATGTGAAGCTGTTAGGTTGTCAAATTTCTGTAAGGGACTTCTTAACCCAATTTCAATTATTTGGTTTAAACTTTTAATTCCCGATTATGTCATGATATAAATATTTGTGAATGACCTCTTATTATTTTTCACTTAATATCCACTTATATTGGATGTATTTATATTTTTCACACATAATTATGACATTGATTTATCCTTAATCTAATGGTACAATCTTTGTATGGTATTTCATCTCAATTTACATTCCATTGAGACTTATTTGTTGTTATGAAGTAATAAACATTTATATGGTGTGTATAATTCCATTTGACATATTATATCATGAATCTCCTTATTCTCATGATATTATAAGCTTTTATTAATGTTATTCTCTAATTATTTGTATTCATGCGTCTCTCATTTGGTTAAGAACTCCTTAATTAAAGTATTCTTTTAAAGATTTATTCTTATAAATTGTTATCATTAATATCCATGTTTTAAAAAAGGTTTTAATGATTTATTTATATGGATATGAATGTTTGAAATTAAAATTCTTTTTAAAAGTTTCAAACTGGTATGGGTCACTTTTATTAAAAAATATCTTTATTAAATGTTTTAATTGGTTTTGAAAATGGTTTGATAAATCATTGATTATGTCAATATCATGAAATGATATATAGTGATTGCAATGTGGAATTTTTTTCTTTCTATTATTCTTGTTTTATGTGTTATGAATATGTTATGGTTATTGGGTATTGTTTACATATATGGATGTTCCATGATAAACCTAGGGTAGGTGATCATGAGATAACTCTCCAATGCATTGGGTAACGTGATGGAGGTAAATGTTAATGTTTATCCTAATAGATATAGGGAATATATCATGATTTGTATTCTAAGTGTAAATCCTTATGTAGCTGCGAAAGATACAATGTAAGTATGATATGGATTCTAGAAGTTACCTTTATGATTTATGATTTCTATTTGTTATTTATAAATATTATTATTTCATAAGGCATGGTAAAGAGCTTGTGTTATGTTTGTATTGATAAAATAATGTTTTCTTTAATTATTTTATAACCATTAATGATATTTTTATGCTCATACCATGTTTTTTGGAATGTTTTTCATAGGTAATATGGCAGGGTAAGAGAAAAGAAGAACTCATAATTTTTTATATCAAGAAAAGATTTATTTTTTTCTTTTAAGAATTTTTTATTTTATGTAAAATTGATACTAAGTAGATGTGTCTACTTTGAAATTTTTCAGATTTAATGTAATTGTTATGGCCTAATTATATTAAACTATAACCTGAAAAGATCCTCAATGTGAATTATTAAATAAATTCAATATTATGTAATGTTTAAGGATGATGCCATATAGTTGGTATCAAAGGTCAGTTTAGAAAACTTTAGGGATTATGAATTTTTATTAGAAATACTGTTAGTATTTATGTACACACTTTAAGTTAAATGTTAGTTTTATAACTTTTTCAGATATGGAAAGTAAGTTAAAAATTGAAGGTTTAGGATCTCAAAAAACATTCCTATCTTTTCCCACTGACATGCTTTCAATAATTATTGCAAATTCTTATTTAGATGATTATGAAACTTTTTCTAGAATACAAATCACTTGAGAGAAGTTGTTTGATATATCAAACACCTCCACTATACTTCTATATCATAATGGATCGTGGGTTGTATTTAATTAAATCATATTTTTACAATATTCTAATATTTTTAGAAAAGGTAAATATTATCATGTCATTTTCAAATACTTTACATTATCACAAGATTTTGAAGCATATTATGATTTTGAAAAAGATGTTGAAGAAGGAGACCCTTGCGCAACCTATTTATATTTTATTTTAAATTATAGTCTTTCAAAACATACTTATGACATTTTAAGAGGACCATTGATTGAAAGTTTCAACTCAAACTCAGTCAGACTATTTTATAAAAATCATGTTTTATCAGATGTTTTGAAATTATATGTTATTCATGATTATTTTCTTAAACTATTTTTCCGTGAACACCCATATGACCCATGTTATACAAGGTGTATTTTGATGAAAGAATAAAATGATTTTTAAGGATATCTAAATCATTGATGTGATGAATTCACCTCTTATATACGTGAATAAGATGAGAACGAAATCTTGTAGTCACCATGATCAAATTATGATGTTCTTTCTTTTGAGAATAGTTTTATTTTATCAAATGGTGGTGAAATAATAAAATAACAATATATATAAGTATTCATTAAGATGTTAATGTCTTAATAAGTAGGGATTAAAATGATATGTATAAGGCAATATTTGAGGTTAAAATATGTTAGTGATAATTTTTGTGTTTTATAAAAAGGAAAACCCGTAATATTGGTGACAACCCATCTCATCTAGAAAGGCCATGGGAATTGAGCCCACTACTGATAGGAGACAAGGGTGAATCACCTACCACTGGCCTATGTGAAGTCCCTATTTAGTATGAGTGATTTATTTAGTTAAATGATTTTATTGATCAATAATAAGTTGATTTTGGGAACTTCTATTTTATCAAATTGATATCCTTAGTATAGGAAAACGATTTGTTGATTAAGTGATAAAGGTTATTTTGGATGAAGTTCTATCTTTTGAGGAAACACTATATTCATAAGGAAAATAGAATACTATGACAATTTATTTGTGGAATAATGGTTGAAATTATATTTTGAAAGAATCTATGTTTTATGGATATTTGGGTTATTTATGGAAATGACTATCCTATCATAGAAAATATGTTATTAGGTTAATTAAACTTCAGCATGAGATATTAAGAGCAGTCGATGTTATTTGGAGGTAAATGTAAAGATTTAATATAAAAGACTATGTGATTAAATCATTCAGATTTTGGGGGTTTCAATCATAGTTTGTTTTACTTTGAATAATTAAATGGACAGTTGTTTATTTAATGGTATTTTTTGAACTTTGGGTATTGTTTATTGAATTTTAGAGATTCTTAATAATAATTATTTTTTTAAAGGATTATCCTTTTTTTGGGATTATCTAGTCTTGTACTAACCATTTTGGGTTTGGTTAATGTCTAAAGATAGGGAAAATATATAGTTCATCTTTTTGGATTATGTGATTCTCTAAATGTTGATCCTGACACTTTAGATGTGAAAGAGTCATCTTGAATAATCATTATTTGGAGAAAAGATGAGTTTTTGGTAGAAACTTATTAAAGTATGAAACTCTTATTGAAAATTCAGTATATTTCCTTATGTACTTAGTCAATATTATAAAAAAATCTCTAAATTTATGAAAAGGAACATAAAACAAAAAAAGTTTTTTTTACTTTTCTTACTAGGAAAAATACCATTAATCTTTTCATAAGTTTGTGATTTTCTAGTGGTTAAATTTCTCCTAATCATGTTTTCTATCACTCCCTATTAGAACATGACAATTAGTTTCACCTCCATATCCCTTCTTTCATGGAATATTGGTATTGGTTATCTTGGGTGACCTTTGTACTCCTCTTTCTTTCTTTTAATTTGATAGTTTTATTAACTTTTTTTCCGATGTGGTACTTTTAATGAACTTTCTAATCCCAATTTTAAAATTGTGAGGACCCTATTTCTAAAAGGGGGAAGGATGTAATATCCCAAGTAAATAAAGTATAATAAATTTTAATATTTATTAATATTTTTGAATTAAATATCAATTTTAATTTAAAGGAGATTCTATGTTCAATGGCATACCTGATACGCAACAACAGGTTTCTTTGAAACCATACATTGCACACAACATTAGGTCATAATGAAAAATAATAATATAATATTATTTTGAATTATAGTTAATGCCTAGACATTTTATTGGAAGAAATGAATAGAACTAACCATATTATGATTAATCATGTTTCTTAAATGTTTTATTATTTATCCAATAAATGTTAGTGTCTTAAAATGTGAATGAATATAATTTTATGTATAATACACTAATATTCATTAAAAAGTCGATTTACCATGTTTTGATGGAGAACCATATTTAAATAATTTTTTCCACACTTTTATATGTTCTATTTGAAAAAATAAAATTAATCATTACAATAGGGACATCAAAATTTACTCTGGCTAATATTTTGATATTTTTCTGATAAAATTCATTTTTTAATGAATAGTGAAAAATACTGTATTTTAATTCAAAAATATATTTTAATATAATTTATTTATATTGTTAGATTATCTTTTTAATTGGTTTCAAAGTTTAATTAGACTATATTTTTACTATTTAATCCAATGCTGGTAATTTTATGTAATTTCACTTTCATATTAGACATAAACAAGTGTCAATCTTTTAATAGTTATTATTTCTTAAAACACACATTGTTTTGGGGAATGAGAATTAATTTTAAATTAATTAATTAAACATAAATGTTATTGATTTGGTAAAATATACCTAATTTCTTAATTCATAATATCAAATATATCATTGGATGATTGTTTTGTTTTTTTCTAAAAAAACATCAATTTTTGAAGAATAGTGAAAACATTCTGTAGTAGTTAAAAACACACTTGTTCATTTAAATAAAATTTTAAAACTTTTGTGAATTGAATTTATAAAATCTAACATACATGGTTTTTATTAGTAAGTAAAATGTGGTTCAATAAGATAAAAAGAATTTTTTGTGAATAGTAACTTTTGATTTTTATTTGCCACAATTAAAGGTAAATAGGGTAATTAAAGGTAAAAATAATATTATAATAATATTAAATTAACCTAAAATGTGTTATAATCATATTGTTTGATAAATATATAGGTATGATCATCGTTGGGTGGATTTTGGGACCCCATGGAGCCACTTAAAAGTGATAATGACACTTTATACTAATTAATTTAAAGTAATGAAAAAATGACATAAACATATATCTTATAGTAAATCAATTCTTACACGAGGTTAGCTAAGTTATCTCTTCAAAAATAAATATTATTTTTAATTCTAAAAATAATTAATATATCATAGTATTTTTTTTATAATTTTTATACAACAAATAAATAAACTTATTAATGACATAATAATGATGCAGTGTTTACCAAATTAATGAGTGATTTAAATAAATAAGATTATAAAGATTAAAAAAATATAAAAAACCTACCCAATTCTTATTCAATGATTTTATTTTGAACATGAGTCATATTATCTTTGACTATAATATTTGTTTCATTTTTTGAAACCAAAAATCATTCTATAATAAAAAATATTTTCAAACATTTATAAAGAGCCCCTCCCCCCCTTATAAAAATCCCTCACCTTTAACCCATTACTCACATCTCCCAATACCATTGGATCATCCAAAATCGGAATAAATAATCTCTCAATATCCCTTTATTCTACTTATAAGCCTTACTTTAGGCAGAAGGCAATTCAAGAAATCCTTCTGTTTCAATCCAAAGGGAGTTATTCGATTTAAATGTAAGGTCTTCTCTTAAGTTTTTTATTTTATTTAAATTATAAAACCCTTTAAACTATTTTTAATCCTTTATTTTATAAAGAAACCAGTGTCCTCAATATACTAGGTTGTTTATATGAGAATTATTTGAACTACACTTACACACATCTTCGTCTAAAGGGTAAAGAACATACTATTTCTGTGGACGGCGAACTATTGTCTCACGAAATGATGATTGTTCAATCTTCTCAAACCACCTATTATGGTGGCAATTTATATGGAAATGAATTTATATGTGATATATATTATATTTATATTATCTTTATACCAATTTATTTTTCATTTATATCATACCCTTATGGTTTCCATAATGGGTAAATACGATTATTTCATTTGAGGAAGTGCGGACTACTACCCCCTCAAAGTGATATGACTCGTTAATGACATACATGGAACATATAAAAGATGTAGTTAATTAAATTAAATAACCTATATATTATACTATAATTATAATATTACTAATTATTATTATTTTTTCGTTCTTTTAAATATAAAATAGTAATGGAATTAGCGTTCATGCGTACGTACGACTTACCGTCTCTATAAACAGTGTGTTTCATTTAATAACTCCAAATGATAAGGATTATTATAAATAAATATAAACAAGATATATATGATATATAAGATATCTAAATCATTAATATCATTTTGTATATAATGTAATTTTTACCACAAGGACTATTTTTATTATAAAAACTTCAATTTCGGCTAAAGATCTGAACATCGAAAAAATGTCAGATATAAACTCAATTAATTATATAATTTTTATATCAATGTAATAATTGATATAAAAGGTATAATAAACATTAATTTTTTTTAGGAAGTATAAATTAACATATGTTAATTATTCAGGAAAAACACGGAACATATGAGTCAATTCAGACACAAGTTAATGGGTTTTCATATCACTATTTATTCTTGTGAGATTCATGCTATAATTGCCATTGTTTCATTTTGTGTGGTATATGTGCTTCCCATGATTGTATTATTTGTTAAATATACATTAATTTATGGGTATTTACATCTTCATTGTACGATCCTTCTTTCATTAGGTGTGTGTCTTGTATATTTTCAAATCGGTAAGGGAACCTTTCACCATTTTCTTTTTTAAAAGACTTATTTTTGTTATGTAATTTAATTTACATATTATTTTGTTGGGATATGTTTTTATATATCCTTAATGTTTTAAATTTTATTTCTAAGTGATGTGATACCCTTTTTTCTCTCATAAAATCTTTTTATGAATTTTAAAGTGACGTCATTAGGCTGTCGAATTTCGGTTAGGGGAATTCTTAACCCAATTTTAATTTTTTGGGTTAAACTTCTACTTCATGATTATGTCACAATATAAATATGTTTGAATAATCTATGATTATTTTAAACTTTATATCCACTTATGTTGGGTGTATTTATATTTTTCAAACATAATTGTGTCATTGATTTATCCTTAATCTAATTGTATGATCTTTATAAGGGATTTCGTCTCAAATTACATTTTATTAAGACATATTTTTTGTTATGCATCAATTCACTTTTATATGGTCTATATAATTCCCTTTGACATATTATATAATAAATCTCATTATTCTTAGGATATTATATT
Source organism: Viscum album (assembly GCA_963277665.1). Taxonomy (NCBI): domain Eukaryota; kingdom Viridiplantae; phylum Streptophyta; class Magnoliopsida; order Santalales; family Viscaceae; genus Viscum; species Viscum album. The sequence continues at coordinate 562,943,800 of OY728150.1, read as the reverse complement.
CTTTGATAAATGTTATTTTCTCAATTATTTGTATTTAAATGTCTATCATTTGGTTAATAAATCCTTTACTAATGTATTGTTTTAAAGATTTATTCATCTAAATATCTCTCATTAATATCCATGTTTTAAAAACGGTTTTAAGGATTTATTTATATGGATATGAATGTTTGAAATTATAATTCCTTTGAAATGGTTCAATGTGGTATGGGACACTGTGATTCAAAAATATCTTTATTAAATGTTTTAAATGGTTTTGAAAATTCTTTGTTGAAGAATTTATTATGTCAATATATTGAAATGATATATTGTGATTACAATGTGGCAATGTAACATTTACTTTATTCTTATTTTATGTGTTATGAATATGTTACGGTTATTGGGGATTGTTTACGTATACGGGTGGTTCCGTGATAAACCTAGGTTGGGTGAGCCCGAGATTTCTCACCAATGCATTGGGTAACACAACAGAGGTAAACGTTAATGTTTCCCTAAGATATTTAGCAATTATCATTTGTTGGTTATTCCAAGTGTAACTCCCTATGTAGTTGTGAAAGAAAAAATGTATGTATGATATGGATCCCAGAAGTTACCTTTATGATTTATGATTTCTATGTGTTATTAATAAATCTTATGATTTCATTAGGTATGATAAAGAGCTTTTGATTTGTATGTATTGATAAACTAATGTTTTATTTCTTTATTTTATAACCCTTTTTGAGATTTTTATGCTCATCCCATGTTTTGAAATGTTTTTCACAGGGTATAAGGTATGTTAAGTGAAAGGAAGAACTCAAGAATATTTATATCAAGAAAAAATTTATTTTTTTTCTTTTAAGAATTTTTATCTTATAAAAAATGGATACTATATAGAAGTGTCTAATTTGTAATATTTGAGATGTAATGTAATATTTATGATCTAATTCCTTACAACTCTAAACTTGAAAATATCCTCAGTGAAAATTATTATCTTCATTCAAGATTATGTAATGTTTAAGGTCAGGGCCTTATAATAACATCTTCACATGATGACTAATTAATGCACCATCCGAAAATTCATGACCCTGAAATTGACGAAGATGTTTTAAGAACAATTTAGTTTTCTTAAACCAAAATGGAGGTATGGGCTTCACGAGGCCTCATTTTAGCTTTGGCGGATAAATGTGACCTTTTCACCTAGTGTATGTTTTGGACGAATTAATAGAAAAAACCATGCCTTTTTTCCATCAGGATCACAATGGTATGATTTGTTGGATGTGTATCCGGATCAAACTATGGTCCCCCCGAAGCACTATTTCTAAACAATTTGGTGGAATGCATTTTCTTTACTGGGCGTCTGATTCGATCAAATGAATATTTAGGCCTATGTGTATTCCTGCAAGGATCTCAATTATGTGATCTATTTTGTTATTAGGGGACTTTTGAAATGGAATACCAATAAAAGTATGTTTTCCTTTCAAGCCGATAATGAGTTTCGTGAAATTGTCATCATTTTTTGGAAAGAGGGGCCATGTACTCTGAGAGTACACTAGATTTCCTATGAGTACTAGTCAACAGTTTAGTGCTTGAGTATGGATAGATTCATGCCCAAGCGATGAGGTGGGTTCACACGTTGTGTGGCCCCCCACACAACAAGTACCACATAAGAAGTCTTCCACCTCTCATATCTCCTCCTTTTGGACACGAATTTTATAAAGCGAGTATCATATCCTGAGTGTTTTTCATGTAGAATGTGATCATTACCTCTGTAGTGCTTTCAGATATATGACACAAGATGCTCTGATATTGATGATTATCGACGTTAATACTCAATTTTCTGATTATGATGCGTATCTGAGGAGAGTCTCGATGGTATCAGTGTTTAGGTGAGGACTCAGATCTATTCCAAATGGAAAACTCTAGTCATAATGGGCATGTGTCCTCGAACAATTCTGAGTTGATAGCTATAGCCATGCTAGGAATTGGTCCTTGATGACACTAGAGTGGAGCCCTCAAGCTGGGCTTCGCATGGGTCCATAAAATTTTCTGTCTGGAGCCCTCCTGCCAGGCTAGGAATGGGTCATCCACCTCTTGTGAGAGGTACCCTCTAATTGGGTTTGGAATGGGTCCTCCATGAAACTAGAGTGGAACCCTCAAGCCAAGATAGGCATGGTTTTTTGACTTATTTTGAGTTGAATCCTCTAATAGCATGGGGCATGGGTCCTTGATGAAATTAGTGTGGAACCCTTCAGCTGTTCTGGTCATGTGTCCTAAACCTTAAGGCATGACCTCTTGACTATACGGATAAGTGTCAAGACATGGTTTGACGTACCGTTGGAATTATAAGAAATAGGGATGCTTTCCACACTAATAACCTTCCATGTAACATGACATAAAACCATGACGGAAATAATGTTCTTACCAATACAGATAGTATTATGGTGTAGTTATTGATTCCCTTTGACTTTCACATTTTGGTGAGACATGTTAGATGCTTGGAATCATTGGTGTTTACTTATGAAACTGCTATATACTCTTCTTCTTAGGATGAGTTGTGATATGAAGATCCCCTTACTCTATCATTTGGGATTATTTTACTAAGTATATATATATATCATGTTTCAATACCCAGTCATTCGGTTATGTTTACTCACCTTCTAGGAGAGGCGAAGATGTGCAAGATATGCCATGTACTTTCTGTGTCTATGTTATCATGGTTGGATTAGTCTACTCTCTAACTATAAATAGAAAATACTTGATGAGAAGTTCAAATTATTGCAATATTTTTCTCTTTGTGTCTAGATGAGCTTACATCACTCTCTTGTGGGGATGTGCAGTACTCTTTACTATACCTTTTTATATCAGTTTCTTTCCTCTTTAGTTGTATCCCTTACTACCCCCTGCATCTTTTTTGTGGTGTCCTATTTAGTATGTTTATACTCACCCATGAATGGGATTTTTTAGTATGTGTCATTCTATATACATACACTGGATTAGTTGATCATGATTTTAGAAGAGCTTATGGATACAAGTGCTTAGACCGCATGTAGTGGTTGTAGCTTGGGATCCAGGAGTGGGGACCTCTCGACTATTTTACTTTTCAGAAACAACATGGTTGTGGCACAATTCTAGTTGTGCATTCATTTTTCCCCATTCCAATTTAGTTTACATTTATGTACTTATAATTATTAAAGGTCGATCCATGTTTGGTTACCTTTTATAGAATTATTGTATCAATTGTTCATTTCACTCTGAACTTTTTAGTTGATATAGCTACATGCATGTACATGTTATTTGGAAAATTAATCCTCATGTTTGTGAGCCATCAATGCTTATCTCCACCCCCGACCAAATGAGGTGGTCTTGGGTTAGTTTTGTCTTGAGCCCCAACATGGGTCGGGTCATGAAAAAGTGGTATCATATGTGTCTTGACACTTGGGACGTTGTTCAGATGACTCACTAGAAAGGTCTTAGTTGGTTTTAGGGAAATGGTGTCAATGCATCTCAAGAGTGGATCTCTTGAAAGGGAATCTAGTGATAGTGTGGTGGCTGACGTAGCCACTCACTAAGACAATGATTTCCAATTTTTTGACCCAACATGCTAAGATATTTGTTGCAGGGAAATTTGATACAAGAATCCTATAGAACTAATTCTTTGTATTTAGTTATAGAGTCAGATCCAAATTGTGGTTGATATGTGTGTGTGTGTGTGTGTGATCATTTGACCACGATACTCCTTTTTAAGTTTCAAGATGCCTCCATGATTAAAGTCATCCAGGATACTAGATCTGGATCATGATAATGACACTATGAGTGATGAGGCCTCAGTTCATGATCTACCATATGATCCCCCCTTCCTTCAAGTATATAGGTTAAAGAACCTCCACCGGTTGAACATAAGTTAGTACTGGTAATGCAGGCTGTAGATGTGCGCATGCGGAGTGCACTGAATGAGTTCCAGCACTAGAGACTGTGGAGTTTTCACAGTGAGATATATCCTCAGGCTGTATAGGGTGGGGTATAGTCGGGGTCCACCTCTTAAAGATTTTTTTGGACACCTACATATCAGATGGGGACTTTGGCATCCATTATTTTCCACGGAGCAGCTTGACATTGGTGGAGTATTTTTACTAAGATGTATAATGAGTCGATAATTTCATGGGATTAAGTCTAGCAGTTGTTCCCAAATGAGTAATAACCTTCCTACACACACTTAATTTATATTTAGAAGCTTCTAGATCTTTAGTAGTGAAGGATGACTGTGGATGAGTATGCATCTAGGTTCGCTGACCTTACACATGGTTATCTAGACATGATCTTTGATGGATGATTTGGAGCATGGATGTTTGAGTAAGGACTCAACAAAGATATCTGGGTCAATTTAGTGCCATTGTGAATCCCCAAATACACCGGGGTGCTGGACTGGGCACTGGTGACTTAGAGATTTAAGTTAGTGGAACACCAGTTAGCTTGTCATGGATGTGGGAACATCAGAGATGAGACATCTGTCGCACCTAGATGACGTCATTTGGTAGTTCCTTGTTGTAGGAGGCCTTCATATGATAAGAATTATGAACATGGATTGGTACAATGTAGATAACCAGGGAAGCCTATGGGGGCCGGTGTTATGCTTGTGATGGGAAAGGTCATATGGTGTGAGACTTCCCGACCAGACGTGCTATGATTCCTAGGATGATAGTAAACGAAACCCCATGGCAGAGACAATGTCATGATCAGGGATCTCCCAGATGAGGAAATGGTAGTCCATAGGTATTTGGTGTTGGTAGAGGTGTAAGAAGTAATGTGTTTGGAGGAAGATACTATTAATTACTTCCACCGCCACCAGTAATCCCACGTCAGGCTTATGGAGCCGGTGGTTAGGTCCGCGAGAAGATAAAACCAATGGATGTTTATGATCCTTCATCCCATGAGATGATAGGAGTTATTCCCTATGTCTTTTCTACATTTTTTAGAATATATTATACACTATGTTATGTACACTTTCTTCTCTGCTTATTTCATGAGTTTTGATCAGGCTGGCATGGGGTGTTAGTGTAACAATTTATATATGTCGTTTGATTTAGCTTTGAATGCCTAAAGAAGAGGGGTAATTACCCAACCAAGATTGTTTTTGTGATATGAGAAAATACATGAGGCTGAGTCAGCAATGCCCAAAGAGTATAGTATCGAGGTGTGGTGTATGAATCCCACTGACTTGTTTTTTCAGTGTGAGGTTATGCGATGGATTGTTAGAGCATGTCTGATAATTTCCAGTATAGATTTTCTACTTGACCTCCTATTGATTGGGATTCCTCTAGCGGGGTTTATAGAGTTTATGGTTTGTAGTTACACTCCTTTCAATAGAGTATAATATTTGTGAGGTTTTTCATGTGCTTTTTGTGTCCATCCTCACCTGGTTGGATGAGTTTACTCAACTGTCTTATTCATTGCTACCTTTACGTGCTCAACATCAACCATGATATGGCAGTTATCAAGTAACATTCTAGGTGATAGAGACCCCATGAATAGAACTATGAAACTCAAAACCTATTCCTGGTAGTGGTAGTCTTCTCTTTGAGGATGTGGGGACACTGTCTTCTGGGAGTGATTTATGGTTTGTTTAGACCACCAAAGTCTCAGGTACATCTTCACCCAAAAAGACTTTCACCTGAGGCCATGAAAATAGTTAAAATTCATGAAGGAATCTGCCTTTAAGATAGCCTATACTCCGATAAAGTGAAACTTTGTAGAAAATTCCCTTAGCAAGATGTCTCAAAATTTCCTATTGCGAGAAGTTTTAGAGAAGTTAACTTCTCTATAGCTGGCCCTATAGTGCAGGAGGGTACAATTTGTTTTCTTGAGTCGATGGTGTTGACACCTTCGCTTCATGTGAGTTTGATGGAGTCCTAGCAGTGAAACTTTGACTAAAAGATATTGCGTGACACTGATATCCATGGTCCATGCAAGAGATATATATTCCAAATGAGGGAACCATGAGACCTTGTTCCATGGACAAATAGTTGTTTTGATTTCGATGTGGGAGGAGGTGATGAAAAGGTTCCACACTTCTCCATTATTTGTACATCCCGGTGTGGGGAATATGTATAGGGATATTCAGTGGTTATTTTTCTGGTCTTTCATGAGATGAATCATATTTGAGTTCATCTCATGATGCCACACCTGTCAGTGAGTGAAGGCTGAGCTCCAAGTTCTAGAAGGTTGTTGTTGCCTCCTGAAATCCTAGAGTACAAATGGTATGACATATCCATGGACTTAGTTAATGGGATTCCATGCGTAGTAAAGGTCCATGATACCATATTGGTGATAGTATACTAACTCACAAAGTTGTTACTCTTCCTTTCTATCAATGAGAAATGTTCAGTGGGTTCTTTGGGGCAGTTGTACATGTGAGAGATTGTCCAACATAATGAGGTTCCCCAAATGTTTGTCTCCGATCGTGAAGTGTGTTTTATATCAAGATCACATAGAGGCTTGAAATAGGAATTTGAGACCCAACTGCGTATGAGTACTGCCTTTCATCCCATATTGATGGGAAGACTAATCACACTATCTATGTGTTGGAGGATATGTTGAGGGAATGTGTGTTGGTTTTTGTCTAGAATAAAAATCTATGCCTAAGGTTATTTATGTCATTTGACTTCATACAGAGGGATGGTGAGGAATTCTACTTTATTTACCTACCCCCACATCTAGATCAGGTGCACAATGTATACCACATGTCACAGTTGAGTAGATATGTGAATGATCCAATTCATGTTATCTACAGGAGTGTACCTTAAGAGGACAGACCACCCCCTTGGTTCACGTGTTTTGGTAGCATGAAAACATGCACGAGATATCCTAAAAGCAAGAGATCCAGGTGTGAGAATAGTTTTCTATGTTTTATCCCTTTTTTAATTTTCATGGTCAAAAAATTGATGGAGGGAATGATATAAGGACCCAATTTTTGAATTGTAATAATTTGGAATATTTCTACCCATATTTTCAGAGCTAGGAACTGAGAAGACATTAGATTTTGAGACACAGTGCGCACAAAATAAATTTTTTAAAAATATTTATTATACATTATACTATTTATAAGACTAAAATGATATATCTTTAAAATGATAAGTTGGATCATAAATTTGATGGCATGGATGAGTTTGGAGTGTGGTGGTTACCCTAGGTAGGAAAAAACTTTTATTGGCGAGAATGTTCAATAGAAAAAACAATGAATGATGTAACCGTAAATAAAGCGAGAAAATATAATTATTTTATCCTAGATACAAATTTGAATATATTTTGACTGGGGACTCTAATTGGAAATCTAATACCACCATTGGGTTCTTAATGGGGTGTTCTACCTAAGCGTGGCCAAAACTGTTAGGGAATTGTAAATTTAGATTCCCCGACCATTGGCACGTGACATACTATTTTAAAATAAATAGATCACTATGGAAATGACTGAGGGTTGCCTCCATTCTCCCACAGAAGATGTAATCCCTCCTATTATCATTCCATTGGCGACTCAGCATCAAATCCTTGATGGATAAAGACAAAAGAACATATCAGTGTATATAAGATCACATCAAATACAAAAAGGGATTAAAAATCCATTTAGAATTCTAATTTTTTATTATACATTCCCCAATTGATGATTTTTTGTATAATTTTATTATTTATCATTTTTGCTACTTCACTTTTCATGGTTTATGGTCAAACTAATACAACCATTAGAAGGTTCGATTTCTGAACCCTTGTTCCTTTTCGTTCCTCGCGTTCTTCTTCAGATAGTTTTCACTTTATTAAAACATAAATGAATCCTCAGGATAATAATAGGTTTGTGAAGATATCAATCATAGAAGTATAGATATACAATCAGATTCTAGTTTTGGGCCCCAGAGGATTCTCTCCAATGAGTAGAAGTGGAAGATACTTTTTGTCACATCGATCATGTAACGAATCATCAAGGGAAGCTTAAGACTGTGTAGATTAGAACTTGAGGAGCCCATATCTGATCTCAGTTTCCCTTTCCAAGATTTGGTATGTTCTAGGAATATTGTAGAAGGACATCCTTCAAGAGAGTGTTCGTGGAGGTGCGCGGTGGTTGGAGCTAGAGGTGGTGCAAGACAACGACATTAGGTACGAAGGCGATAGTGCAAATGGAAGCTGACAGGGCCTGAAGGATTAGTATAGTGGGCTGTGGGCCGACAAGATAGTTTGGTTCATCCAGAGCGGGCCGACCCAGGTGAAGTGCACCGGTTGAAACGGGCCTTTTCTGCAAGAGTAGGACGAGTTTTTCCAAGTGGACATCGACCCCCTGTATATTTCATACCAGGTGCCCATTTTTCATTCTATCTATGACAACATGATCTTATTTTTAAGGAAGACCATTTGAGGTTGGTTTTAGAGATTTATGTTTTAAGATCATGTATCAGTCCCTAAAAATGCTAAAATAATAATAATAATATATTGTTATTATAAATTTGACGCACCCTAATTTGTGCACATAATGTCTGATTGATGCGTCGTCAGCGGAATCATGACCCTATAATTGATGGAGATATTTTAAGACCAATTTTTTGAAAATAAATAAAAATTGATATGTCAGACCAATGTGGATCAGTTTTGGTGTTTTCGATGAAATGTTACTTTTTAACAAGGTGCCCGTTTTGGATGAATGAATAGATATTCTTGTGTATTTTTTCATGAGGATCGCAAAGGTGTGATCAGTATAGTGTGTTTCAAGATCGAAACATGGGACCCATGAAGAACTATTATGAAGAGTGCTATGGAATATAGTTTCTTCACTGGGTGTCCAATTTTAGAAGATAAATAGTCAATAATGTGCGTATTTCTGCAAGGATCATAATAGTGTGATCTGTTTTGTTTTTTGAGCTATTTGGGAAGGAATTCTAGTAAGAGAATATTTTTTCCAACAAACCAACGATGAGAATTATGAAATCATCATGCTTTTTGGCTAATGGTTCCATGTACTCTAGGAGTAAATTTAAATTCCTAGGGGTACTATTGTGTAGTTTAGTACTTGAATATGGATAGGTACACTGATAGGCATTGAGGAAAGGTCACATATTGTGGGGGAACCACATTCACTAAGTACTAGATAAAGAATTTTCGACCTCTCAAATCTTCTTATTTTTTATTGTGATTTTTTAATGTGAGTAGCCTTCCCTGGGTGTTGATTCATATATAATGCGATGGTTCCCTCCATAGTGGATATTGAGATATGATAAAAGATTTTTTAGTACGAAACATAATGATGGTGAATATCAATGTTCTACATGGGATGCCTTTCTTAGGAGAGACGCTCAAAGGTAGTAGTGGTCAGGTGGTGACTCAGATCTATTATGATTGGATCCTTCTAGATGGTTAGGGAATGCATCTTTGATATATTCTCAATAGAACCCTATAGTCGATCAGAGAATGGTTCCTTGTCGACACTAGAATGGAACCCTCCACCCATGCTTGGCATGGGTCCTCAAAATATTCTGAATGGAACCATCCACCTGGGAAAGGCCTGTATCCTCAACCTATTCCAAGTGGAACTGTCTAGTCGGGAATGGCATGGGTCCTCGATAACAATAGAGTGGAACCCTCCATCTGGGCTAGGCAGAGGTCCTCAACCTATTCAAAGTGGAACCCTCCATCCGTATTGGGCATGGGTCATAGATGAAATTAGAGTGGAACCAGACATCTTGGCTAGGATGGGTCCTCGATGAAATTAGAGTGTAACCCTCCTTTTGGGATGGGCATGGGACCTCAACCATGAGGCACAACCTCTTGAATATGTGATTCAGTGATAATACATAGTGTGGAATACCTTTAGACTCATGAGAAAGCGGGATTCAGTCCCCACCAAGATTCGTCATTGTGTTGTGACCTAGAACTGTGAGGGGAAGATAGTGTCAGCCAAAGTGGATAGTATCATGTGGTGGTGATTGAGTCCCATTAATTGTGTGTTCAGAACAGATGTGTTGTATGCTGGGAGTCATTGGTGGTTACTTTTGGAACTGTCGGCTACTCTTCTTCTTCACTTGAGATATGAGATAGAGATCCCCTTAGTCTCTTGTTTGGGATTCTATGATAGAGTATATATATATCTATGTATGTATGTATTTGTATATGTACCCTATTTCAGTATGAACTTCTTAGGTTTTGGTTACTCTCATTCTAGGATAGGTGAAGATGTGTGGGGTATTCCACATGATTTCCATATCTATATTCTCATGGTTGGATGAGTATACTCTCCTAATATAGGTAGTGATGACTCATTGAAAAGTTCATCTTCTCTCCATTTTCTAGCTCATTTTTTTGAATGATCTTAATACAGGCTCTTGTTGGGATGAGCTATACTCTTTACTATACCTTGTTTTATCTACTATTTTCCTCTTCAGTTTTATCCGTTATCGCTCCACTTATTCATTTTTGGGTGTCCTACTGATCATGTTTATACTCACCACTAAAGGAGACTTTCTTTCACATATTGTGCTATATGAATATGATACACAAGTTGATCTTGACTTCAGGGGAGCTTAGGGATATTGTTTCTTGGACTGCGTGTGGTAGTCATAGCTTGGGATTCAGGAGTGGGGCTCTCTCAGCTATTTGACTTTTCATTTTGTAATGGTTGTGGATCATTTCTGGTTGGGTGTGTATTTTTTACCTTTACCTTTTACATTAAATTTCTTTATTGGTGCTAACTAATGGTCGATGCATGTATGGATTCCTTTTATAGCACAATTGTATCATTTTTTCCTTTTCCTCCTCGCTTTTACATTGATTTGTTTTTGTGTGTGTATAGGTTATTAGTCAAAGGACTCCCCCTGTTTATTGTGACTTCAATGATTTTTTCTTGCCCCTGGACTATGGATCTCGGCTTGGGGTAGTTATGGCTCGATCTGCGGCATGGGTCAGGTTGTGATAGCTCCAAACAATCTTCCTGAAGATAAATATATCACAAACAATCCTCTAGTGGTTGGAGGTAAAATTGCATCAATTTATTACAAATTATTAGAATATGTTAATCCTCATATTTTTTATGGATAACCTATAGGATATGATGATCATGTTGATTCTATACCTCATGTGATATGTCATATCAATAAATATTTTCAAGAATCATTATGGTGGGAAAGAGATTTGGGGGTGGTTACTATCCTTAATGTTGGGTGTTATGCTAGGCCTAATGGATTCAAAATTTCATTCAACATTATATCATGGGATATTATTAAGAAAGAGATTTTGGTATAATTTAGTAATTTTTATAGGGATGGGACATTAGCAGAGTTTCATATGCTACGACCCTCATTATTTTTCATAATATTAAGTTTCTATCCACTGTAAAAATATTGGCTAATTATTATATGTAACATCCCCTATAAAATATTTGATTTCATAATAAACTGATGGCTTGAGGTTAACACACATACCTAGATCTATGAATAACAACATGGATTCATTTAGGGAAGGTCCATCCAAACTGATATTGCCTTAACTTAAGAAATGATTACTGATTTCAATAGGAAGGTTACGGGTTCAATCATTTCCATCATTCATGATATGGGAATGTCCTATGAAAGGATGGAGTCAATTTTTATCATTATAGTCATGAGGTGTATGGGCTTCATTGAATGAATGATTGATTTCCACTTCTTATTCATTAGATATATATGGTTTTCTATCACCATAATGGGTAAATGTTATGTATTATTCAAGTCAGTTAGGGGGATATAGTTGGGAGACCCCTTTTCTCATTGTATCTTCATTACGGTCCAAAAAAACTTGTGTGGATATCTTTATAAATAATATACCGAGGGACAAGGTTATCCTTTCCATGGTAGGTGAAGCATCCCTAGGATGTCCCACCTTTTAATTAAAGATGATCTTCTTCTATTATCCATTGGAAACAGTAGATCTATATAGAATCTCAACCCAATTCTATATCACTATAGCATGTGGAGTGGTCATCTAATCAACATTGGAAAGAGCAGTGAATTCATATCAAGGTCCTACATGGATACAAGATTTATGTTTTTTGAGAAATGTATTGGGCTATATAGAATTAAATTTCTAATGTGTTATTTAGGATCCCCATTTTACCTTTATAGAATTTTTATACACCACATTTATGGACTTTTTGTTAATATCACTGAGAGTATCCATAATTGGTAAACCAATTATATATCCCTTGGGGGAATATTAATCTTTTTAATAGTGTACTCTCCTAAATTACAATACATGTTTTTCATCAATATTTTCCTCAAATATTTGTATTCAATATATAGAGAATATCTTGGACAACTTCATTTGTGATGGGAATGATGAGGAAAACTGTCATTGGACCTCATGGAATTAGATCAACCGTAAAGATGAAAATGGTGGAATTAATCTACGAAATGTCATAGACACCGCGAACTACCTCTAGGTGAAGCTAACCTTGGATTTTAAGGAAGGATATTCATTATTGTAAAGGTTTATGGCCAAACAATATGGGATGATCACTAATGGCCTAGCAGGTCCATGCTCATGTACGTAGACTTTCACTTTTTTGACATATAAACACTCTCCCTCAACACTCATAGTGGATAATGGGATGTGGTATAGTCAAATTTTGGAATGATAAATGGATGGGGAATGTGATAGGGTGATATATATTTACAGTATCCAAAGGTTCATTTATTTATTCTAAAAAAATTAATTCATTCACCAAATATATTATTAATTCTCAATAAAAAGAGGGTTTTTATATTAATTGATTTCCACTTATAATAACAAACTAATTTTTATCAACTAATTTAGTGTATTCTTCTCATCGAAGGCTTACCAACAAGTTATGTATTCATAAATAGATCATGATGTCAGGGGATGAATTATGTGGTGAATCATTTTTCCTAATAAAATGAATATACTTGTATGGTGAATCCATAACTAAGAGATACCTACTGATGAGGAGTGTGATGCAAGGTGGTATCCACATTACCTAGGTATAACTTCTATCTTGTTCTCAAGGGGGATTTGGCCTCCCACATATTATTTGAATTCTTATTTTAATTAACCATATGCAAGGATATTATAACCTTTACTCAAATTTATGTCCAGGTTCATTTAATCGATACATTCCCTCAAACCTTGTTTCATGGCCTAAAAAAACATACATGAAAGAGAGGAAAAAATTTATTAATTGGGGGTGGTTGTTGGGGTATATAAAACAAAATAAACAAGTCAATTTAAAATGGGGTTCGAAGCTCATATATGGAATTGACAATTCAATAAATATATTTATTAGTGGAGATGGTTCTACTATTAATGTAGTGGTATTTATCACCCATAAAATGAAAGCTCATGGATTGTAAGGGGCCTTCTCCCTCAGATAATATACTTAAAGCACAAGGTAAATGGTTTATATTGAATACCCCTCATAGTGGGCTCAAGATAAATGTTGATAGATCGTTTTAGGAAGGATAAATGTGGGGAGGAGGAGTTTTCAGGATTAGGGTGGCATGATTTTATTTGATTTTAGTTTATTCCATGGATAGGGTTACACTCTCCTGGATGAAGCTATTACCATGCTTAAAGGGTTGTTTTTTTTGCTTGTCTCATGGCCTTTATTTGAATCTAGTGGACATTTATTCCACTATTATTCATAGGTCTGTCCAAGGAGTGGTCACTATCCCTTGGATTATTATTTATCTTTTTCATAATTCAAGAACTCTACTTACAAGTGGAACTGATTTTACACATATATGGTTAGATTTAATCATGGTGGAATACTACTTGGATTCTTATAGCACAGTAGGTAACCCATGAATTGTTTTTAATAATACATTAACCCTCCCCCATGAGCATGTTAACCATGTTAGGGAGGACTTCCTGGGCCATCATTATTTTTCACCACCATGACATATTTGGGCCTTTCCCCCTTCATTATTTTCTATAAAGAAATTTAATGATTCAAACATAACATTTTACTCAAATACAACACATGTGTTTGAAACATGCTAGAATAATGTTCATGCATACCATATGTGCATAAATTGTAACATAAAAAAATTTAAAAAATCTAGAATCATGTTCATACATAATAAAAATTATAGGATGAGATATAACACTTTACCCAAATCATTAGAGGGATATATAATTCTTGATCCACCCAAGAAATAATAAAATGGTCATAATTATATATTCCTTATAGAATATATAGAATAATGGTATTCATAAAATATGTATAATGATTTATTCCATTAGTAACATTTTGGGACTCCCAATGAACAAGGGAAGACATATTTTTGACATGAAACATCATCGTTATTGATTAGTGAAGAAACCAATTATGATTAGTAAATAAGATGTTATGGAAATTAATTTCTTTTTGAAAGAATATTGTAATTTTCTTGGAAAATATTTTTATAGTGATAAAATTTGAATATACATTAAAATAATTGGGAAATGACTATGGAAGGAAATTTTATATACATTATAAACAAATACATACATAAAATAATTAGATGAAGGGATTGACAAAGAACAAAAAATTGGGGTTTGAGAATCCACTTGATTTAATTCATAATTTATTTAATTCTTTTCCCATCTTGAATAATAAAAATATTATGATTAAAAAATGGGAGTAGAATGGAATTATTTTCATTTTTTAAAAATTTATCAATTATAATATTTGAATAATATTTCTTAAATCCATTATTTATGTGGGAAAAATTTTATCATCATATTTTCAATAAAAATGTCATGTTTTTTTATCAATATTGATTTTTTTCAAGGTTATTAATACATTAGTGGAATTAATTCCATATAATTAAAATAAAATTATAAAATTATAATTAATAAATAATTTATTATTACAATCCATAAGGTTTCTAATAATAAATAAATTTGAAAAATCCTCTTTGTTGGTTAGTCGGAAATTAATAATTTTTTTCCCAATGAGAGGAATGAGATGTATAATATCTTAATATATTAAAATTTAAAAATTTATAGTATTTAAAAATTATAATGGTAATTAAAAAATACTATATATTTATATTAGTATGGTTTGAATTATAAAAAAATAGTGGATATGAAATAAAAAATGGGAAAAAAAATAAAATAATGAAAGGACATTACCACTTTCTTAAATTGGGTCCATTTATACACACCTTAACGTCAAGAAAGAATAGTGTTTTACAACACAAAATCTTCCATATGTATTATAATAGGATTAAAAGATATGAATTTTGTATTTTTTAATTTAGGGGGTAGTGGGGATCAACGGTGGGAGAGCAGGGTTATTTATACTTGAGGAGAAGGGTGTTTTAGAGGGAAATATTGAATAAAATACTATATCAAATGTAAACTATTAAATACTAAATTTTTGAAAATATGGATTATATAACAGTAAAATAATATGGTCTTTGGAAATTAAACACCATTATAAACTGAATTCTTGAATTTATTGAAAAGAATAGTGGAATAAATGAAAATTGTTATTTTAAGCATTTACATTTGACATTAGAATTGGAAAAATAATTCCTAAGTTTGGAAATTAATTTTATTGATTTTAAATGACCAAATTATATTATTAAATTTATTTAGGGAATAAATAACCAATATGATATTATATTATGTCATTATTGTATCATCCTTTAAGTCATAAAATATTTGGGATTTGAGAAATAATATTTTTTCTATTCATGAAAATGTTGACGTGTCTCATAAAATTACCCAAAAATTACTCTTAAACCATTATACAATATTGATTTTAAAAATGATATTAATTTTATAAAAATTATTTTATTATATATTGAATTTTAATTTTCTTTAGAAAAAATAGGATATTTATGAAATGCCTGAAAATATAGTTTATTAAAAATATGATTATGTTTTATTTGAATTTTTTATCATGGAATTGTTTATATAGAATTGTAATATTTATATTTACTTAAATTAATCTTGATAAATATTATCAGTATTAAATTTCATTATCAGATGTTAAGTTACTATTCAAATTGAAAATTCTATATTTCTAATATTAAGGTTCTTATTTCCAATGATTATGTTATTATTCTGAAAGCCACAATACAATTCTGACAGAATATTTTCTCTTTTAATGGCCATATTACCTTATATAAATACAAGTATAGTCCTTTATTAATTATTTACTAAAATACCACCAAGGGTTATATACTTTCATTATTTATTTTATTAATTGTTTTACTAATATGTTGTTTTATTTCTACAGTGTTAATCAGGTGGGAACGATTCTATTAGATTAGATGGATTTAAAATTTTCCATTTTAATTTAGTTAATTAATATATTTTTTAAAAAATAATGAGTGTAATTTTCAAGGGTTTAGTTTCTTATTAATGTAACCATATTCATTGATGAAATAAGTTTTTTTAGATTTTTTAGATTTATCTGTATAATAATATAAAATATAATATGAAACACATTTACTTCATGAAGAAAATATAATTTTAAAACTATGGGTTTTTACAGTTTCATTTCATGGTTTATACAATGATAAAATGTTTTTTAATATAATTTATTTTAACATGTTATTATATGATGAATTATTTACGATCTTGTAGAAAAAATTTGTATGATTTTCATTATGTTACTGGTAGTTCATAAGTTATATATTTTCCCAATGCATTGGGTAAAGGATGTTATCGCATGAGACAAATTAGCCTTGAATGGGGAGTGACCCCAATTCAATAAGGGACTCTATGCACTATGAAAATCTTGGAGGTGAACCTTAAATACTATGATGGATTGGGGAGTGAAATAAATCCACTATAACATCCATGATAATGATAATTGAAAACTAAATAAGTTATTTTCTATTCTTATTTGTATTCCACAAATCTATGTCTTGTGATAATTTTTACACTCTCATAGACAATGTGGTTTGATTCCTTTATGATTAATTTCTTATGTACTACAATGCATTATCTTAGGACCCAAGATTATGATATTATATATACAATGAAAACTTTTAAAATGTTAACCTCATGTTCTCATACATTATTTTTAATTTTATGCTTATGAGATCATCGATATCATGATTTTTTACCCATACTAAGATTTAGTGCTCACCCTTTCCTAGGAAAGGAAGAATGTATGGTACGTATATAAAGACTTCTAGTTATGAATAAAATTATATAATATATTTTAGTTCACTTATTAACCATTTAATTATTATTCCATTTTTTCAAAGCACTAGAACTATACAATTCTATCATGGATCATTTTTCTATGAAATGAATATTAAACTATCACGTTCTGATAGATATGTATGTATATTTTGGGTCGGTATAATCATAAATCCCCATTATATATTGAAAATATGACTTCATTTTCTAAATCCATATAAATAGTCCATTATGTCCTTTTTAGGGGAAGTTAATACCCTAGTATTTGTTGAAAAATTTATAGCTTTTAATTATTGACATCTATACTAGATTTAGATATATTTTATTGTTATCTTACAAGAATGATACCCATAATATAGTTACTTTTTTAAAAAAAAATATGAAATTAAAAAGGATACAAACTATTTTACAAAATAAGTGACTATGTGGTGAATTTAATAATAATGAATTTGATGAGTTTTGTACATCTCAAGATTATCATCTGTACTTTTCCGCTACTAGATAATATAAACTAAATGGGGTTTCCAAAAGAAAAAATAAGTCCATATCTGAAATGTTCAGGACTCTCCTAAATGAGTTTTAACTTCCACAATACTTTTGGGTTGAGGAATTTACTTCCTTTTTATTTAACATTAACTATATCCCTAGAATTTATTTATTAGAAAAAAATCCCAATGAAATTTGGAAATTTAAAATTCAAAATGTTGGCTTCATTATATTCTACGTTTTAATTTCTCTATTCTCCAAACAATGGAAAATTTTGTAATTTTTTTCCCTAAATATATTAATAAAATTTTTATTGGGTACTATAAATCATATAAAGATTCTTGGGTATTTAATAATTGGAACAAGACTATAGAATATTCAATTCACATCAAATTCAATGATAATCCTCCATAATAACTTCCAAAAAGTTTTGATGATGTTTACAAAAATATTATCATTACTTAACCTCAATATTCTCATTTAATTAAAGATAGTCTAGAATCCCCATCCCATAATTTTCCATGTTATTATAATAAATCCAATGAAAATCCTCATGATAATTTTATCATACAATCCAAATCCAAAAGAATTAATTGATGTTCGATTTTATATAAAATTGAACATCACGATTTTCTCTCTTAATTTGATCTTAATTCCGTTGATGATTCTATAAATGAATAAAATTAGATACATTTCATCAAAGATTATTTAATACAATTTGAACGGAAAAATATTTGGACACTCTTGGGAATTATTTATAGATACTCAATTATTAGAGCAAATAGGGTTTCAAAAAAAAATCATAAATAGTAAAATGTAATTTTTAAAAAACAATCACTAATTGTTAAAGGATATAAATAAGAAGTCGGTATTAATTATGTTCAAGCAAATTCTCTCATTTCTCAACTAGAATCCATTATAATCTTAATATTTATTTCTTTTAATTATAATTGTATACTATTCCAAATATATATAAAAAGTTATCATATAAATGGTTTTACATTAGAATATTTCTGTACAACCACCTGATTTTGAAAATCATAAATTTCCACATAATTTTTTAACTTAACCAAATCACTGCATGGTTTAAAACAAGCCCCATAAACATGGTAGTACAGATTAATTAAAACCCATTTAATAAATAAATTAAAAAATATATAAAAAAATCCAATTCCACTATTTTTTTCAACACCTTTTCAAATTATTTATTAATCATTCAAATTTCCGGATATGAAATTACTTTTATCTCAATTAGAGAACCCATTTGCAGTAAATTTTCTTGTTTTACAAATAATGATTGGGAAATTATTTTTATTGGAGAATAAAATATTCCCATGGTTTTAAAATATTATAAAATTATAATGTAACCTTTTAAAACAAAATTAAATACCCTAATGAGCATGCAACCATATTTGAAAAGACTTATGCTAAATAAATTCTAATTCTCATGAGTGTATCCTTTAATCTGACATAGGATGAAGTTTTCCAATCCATCAATAATAAGGTTTGTCAAATTATTAATGGAAATGCACATTACCTTACATTGACACACCCAAAAATTAGGTTCATAGTTTTCATTTGTGGTCATTTTTAATTTAATATAAATAAATAACATTTCAAATCCCTAAAAACCATTTTACATTATTTTAATATAACTAAAAACTATGGACTATTTTATCCTAATAAAACCTACTTTGAACATTATTTTTTATAGATTATAAATTTAGAGGATTCCAACTATATATGAATATTTCTAGTGTATATTTTCATATATTATGAAAATACCATGTCTATAGGAGTAGTAAGAAGAATAACTATATTTCTCATTCTACTACTAAAGAGGAATATTAAGCTACTGGTACTTTTTCCCATATAATATATGTATAAGACAAATTTTTTTTTAATTTGGGATAATATATTCTTATATCCATATCAAGTGAGAAAGAAATAGTGAAATAAATATTTTAAAATAAACAATCCAACAATCTATCACTATTAATATTGACTTGAGATAAAATTTTATAAGAGTTTAATTTTGACACAATAAAATTATTTTTGAGTTGTTTACAACAACATTCGGCTTGTAGATATATTAAATAAACCCCAACCTCTGGATCTTTTTGACATCATCAATGGTTCCTTGGGGATGATCAACCAGTTATAGTTATATCATAATCATTTTCTATGATTGTAATGATTTTATTTTATACTATTTTTCTAATTGTTTTCTATAATATATTTTTGAATTTTTTTTATAGATTTGAAAATATACAGAGACTATGATACACCAATTAAAACATTCACATCCAGATATTGAAAAATTGTATATCGTTATGTAAAAGATAATACTAAAGGATTATACCAAAAAATGGTTGATTGGGATTTTATCCCTTATTCCTTCCTGTGCATGGTGTGTGATCCTTGACTGTACATCTAGTTTTAAACTCTAAATGAGACATCTGTAGTTTAATTAAAAAAAATTAGCAAGACCATAATAATGTATTTATTTGTCAAAAAAAAATAATTTATATGAATTTTATTTCATTACTTTAGCCTTTTTGTAGGAATATTATCCCTTTAAATTACTTGAAGAATTATTTTTTGGGAAGATAAACTTATTACTATTGAAATGATTTTATAGGGGAATGTTTACTTACAAATTTAATTCCCAAAAATAGTATTTTCATTTATTTTTTCAAAAAAGATTTTCATAAGAAAATATATTTCAATTTTTTAAAAAACATTTTTGAATTTTTTTTATGATTATTATTGAAAAAAATAAAAAATATAATGCTTTTAAAACTTTTTTCAAAACATTATTTTAGTCTCACTCAAAAGATCATTACTCATGATAAAAATAGCCTTCAAATTTACCTCTTCATTTTGTGTCTCTTTTTTAAACACCTTCTTAATAATCTTAAAAAGGGAGACCTTTTAAGACTATATATATGTATATATTTTTGGATTTTTTTTGTTTTTTGATTTATAAAATGTTTTGTTATTAAATATATCGTTTCAATTTTCTCTATTTTTAAAGGGAGAAAATTCTCAGTATCTCGATATCACAGTAACTATTTATAATTATATTAATATTTTAATTAAATTATTATTCATGTTTTTATGATCATTTGTAATGGGTTTCTTATTATACACTCCAAAATTCATTTATTTTAAATATCATAAACACTCTAAATGTGTTTAATGTTTTCATTTACATGATGTGAAGCTTGGTTGACAAAATCATAATAGAAATAAATGAAAGAATTTTTAACAAGTGTTAAAGGATATCTATTAGCCTTATAATGAGTCTACCGATTATATTGAGGAATGTAAATGATGGTAGGGTCCACATTGTTAATCTAAACGAAACAAGTAGCACCTTTAAGTTGGTGTAGGGTGAATGACCAACTGGAAAAATGTCTATCTCATTCCCCATGTAGAATAACTCGACTAACTACCCAGTTAAAAACACTATATTAATTGTGGAGATTGATAGAGGAAACCATGGTTAGAAAATTCCACAAGTTAGCCAGTTGTGGTCCATTATCTAGTCATTCAAAGCATGCACCATGTACCATATAGTAGCAATACCCCTAGAAACATGATGTATGTTACTGGTTACCTGATGGAATCAGCCAAAAAAAGTTGAAGACATATTTTAATGATGAAAAAATTAGTTGAACATTTATTTCTACAACTTAATGACATTAAATAAATAAAAAAAATTAAAGAATAATTTATATCCTATGAATAGAGAACATGGGTGGCCTTGGATATCTATATAATGATACAAATTCCCTTTTCCTCATTTGGCATCCAATGTTAACCCTCTCACATGATCTCGAAGCACTCAATGTCTAAAACCACTATAACCTTCCAGATTATGAAAAAATATTATATAATTTCTCTCCCTTCAAATTTTAATATTCGATCACAGTGTTCATAGTATTCATTGGGAGAATCAATATGAATCTAAAAAGCATATACTTCCTATAAATCTTTTCATCTTTTATCTCTCTTTTGTAATTGGTTCTTATAACCATTAATGTAAGGGAGAATGGTTCCTTTTTGTTTTCATTAAAAATTAGAGCGGCTATTACCTTTTAAGGTTTATATATTTACCAATAAATTTATAATTTGGATTGTATCTATTTATTTCAATAACATAGAAGGAGGGGGATATTTTTTCTGTATCTTGGCTACCAAAAAATCCATGTGACTACTATATTAAATACTCAACAAATTGAGGTGGTGGAAACATGTAATATTTTTAATATCTATTGGTTTACTTTACAACCATATATATAGTTTGTTAAAATATTAATAATTTCAATTATTTATCAAATTCAATTATTCTTTAATTATTGAATCCATCAATTAATACATCATTGCTTAATGAATTATATATCTGAATATATTAATCGTTATTATTATCTAATTACATAATAGTTTTATTATTTAATTGTGATTTATCATTATTCTTCCTATTTTATTATTATATATAATTATATTTTTTTCATTTTAATATTGTCATTATTTTTCAAAATGTTTTAAATTTTCTCCAATCCATTAAAGAGATGTTTTTAAACATGGGTTTTGCTATAGTTTTATTTAAAAAGGAATCTCCCACCATAATTAATATTATTCATCTATGAACAATAAACCATTATATAAAAAACCAGCAAATATTAACAATTTTTTTTTTCATTTTTTAGTAATCATTGAATGATAATGATGATGGCTGGTTGTGTGGTATAATTATTGTAACAAAATTTTTTGTGTTAAAGGGGAGTATTGAAAAGGATTTAATGACAAAAACTAAAGGTTCTATTTGTTAAATACATGGAATACATATGACTAGATGTAGAATAATTGATTATTGATATGAGAATGCATGAAATAGATATATATTTGAAGAGAGTTACATGATGTTCATGTGTGATTAATAAAATCAGTGACTAATTATGAACTCGTATAAATGTTTTTACCGAGAATGGAATGGAATCATGAAAATAGGTTAAATTTAAAATTTTTCAACCTAATCAATTTTATAATTTTGATTCCAATTAAGATCCACCAAGTAATATAACCTACGACCGCATGTAAATTAATTATGAAAATAAATTAAACCCCAACGACACCTCATTCAATTTTTATCGAATGAATGCTTTCAGTATTAATTATGATATTTTCATGATGGAAGTAAATAAAAAACCGTATATACCATCTATACATGATTCAATATATTTTGTGAATGTCTCTATTTTATTATTAGGTTTTATCATGGAGAATAGAAGGCAATTTTTTACATACTCATAGTTATGAGAACATATTGTTCATCCTAGAAGGGTGATCTGGGATTATGGTGGCAAAAAACACTCATTCTGTCTATAGAACATGATATAATAGAAATAATATATTTCAAATTTTATATAATGAATAATAATTTAATTTTTTTTCTCTAATTCTATACAGGTAGGTTAAAACATACATAAATTTCACTTTATAACTATAATAAGATTTCCCTTCCAAATAATATCTAAAAAACAAATGTGACCTATTAAAAATATTATAAACCTAACAAATATTTTATCATATACATGAAACGTGAAGATTATATTACATGATCAATTTTTTTAAACCAACTCAACTTTATTCTTACAAAAAATATTTATAAGACATTGAATAATGAGTATTCTTAAATTAAATATTATTAATGTTATGTTAAAAATTTATGAAAATAAAACCTTAGTAAATTATAATATTACTTTTAGAAACATGAATTGTATTTAATATATATATTTTCTTATAATACTTCATACTTTTACATTACCCAAACCATGAAATGGATCAAACCATGTAACAATGTTCAATTATATATAATTGGTCAATCATCTAAATATTCTTCAGGTGTTACCCTATAGGTACTATATTCATAGCAGTGAGTGTCACCCATAAACCATAAAAGGTGTCAAGAAACCCCTGATGGAACATATGGAGGTTAGTTTTAGTCATGAAAACTATAGTTTCTATGGGCATTACATATGTAATATAGTCTCTTTGTATCAATAACTCTATTAATGCAGGATGCATCACCTGTGTAACGATCCATGATTTATTTATTTTTTATAATGAATGTTTTTGAAATAAAATCCTTTTTCTATCAGGGTATGTATTTATGAAAGTTGCTACCATTATGGTAATATAAACCTATGATATATATTCCTCTAATAAGATGTGAAAAATAATATCTTGACCATTCAATCAATAATATACCACCAATGACATACTCATCACAAGCTACCTCAAAATAACATAAATGATAATGATATATTCTAAAATAAAATAACTTGATCAAATTATACACCTTTATAATGATTTACAGTCAACAGACTAATACACATGTTCAAATGTAGGAACATATAAAGACAACCAAAATAGGCGGTGTTCATATTGGTTGGTTGGTCCTCCTAATCTACTCAACTCAAGATTACTGAGTTTAAACAACATGATATTAATTCTCAATACTTATGATCCCATAACTCTTTATATTTAGAAATAAAAAATTCTCATCAGTATGATGTATCAGGACCATAAAACATTTTCTTAATAATAATATCATAATTAATAAAGTATATCATTATAGTTGGGAACTTCTACAAACTTTTGATATAATAATTAATCTTATGAAATTACATTTTTGAAATGTTTATTTTTATGTATTAACGTTTTTATCGTATGATAACCTCATTAATAATTCTACATATACATGACATGTTAATTAAAACTAACTGCTTATGCTGGGTATAGGAAGCCACGTTCATTAAACATATAAATTTCCCTAGATCAAACATGATTAATATACACCTGTTTCCAACCAACGTATATTATACTTTTTACACTGAGTAATTAATTTAGTCATTGGGCCTACTGAATTTTCTTAAATGGATGCATTTAAAAATATTACATTTTCTACTTTATTAAACACTCCCAAAGAGAGGATTTCTCTGAGTATATCAATTTTTCATCTTTCATAAACATGATTTCATAAAATCTTCCAATTTTATAAGATTATATTGGTTTATATTCGGATAATAATTTAATTTTTTACTATCATTCCAAAAGATGGATCAAATCATTGTATATTTATACTAATAATTCAATGAAATTATAATCTCCAACATACATGGTATTTATATATTCTACTACCATTTGATATAATGAGAATATCTTTCTCATTTACTTAGTAAAATTATGATATATGATGAGTTGATACATAATAATAATATTTTAAAATTCCCTTTATAACTTATTTTTTTTCCATACTAATTATAAGTCATATATCCCTTTTAATTTCTGAAATACTATTTAATATTTTAATCTGTTACCTTTTCAACTCTACCATAATTAACTAATATCTTCTTACAATAATATATGTATTGTAAATATAATATCTAGTCAGTTTCATGTAATATGTGATAGATCCATCACTGATGAATATAAAGTTCTACTCAATATTTGAATCTCATCCAATGAATTTTACATGTTTTCTTGTAGAGATTTATTCCATGTGACATTGAAAAATTTATCTCCTTAATTGTTCTAACATGTTTATTTTTCAACCCATTTTCAATATATGAACTTTGAATTGGTCCATAAAACACAATGATTTACTTAAATTAACCGTGTTCACAATAATTTCCATTACCAATCTATGTTAATCTCTGTAGAGATCAATTTTTTTCTGTCTCAACTAATAATAATACCAATAACTATTTTCCTTATGTTATAAACATATTTTACATGGATAATTAATTAACTCCCACAAACCTCTTATAGTCAAATGGAATTATTTAACCCAAGATGAATATTATATAATCACCATTCTAATATTAATTTATATATGGATCACTATAACATGTATTAATTTTTGGAATTATATAGTATATATTGTGAAACTCATCTTTTATGGATATTATTACAGGATTTAAGGGATAATTATCCATCAAATAAAAACCAAGGATCATAAAATATACTATTTTTGGAATAATAGATACATAAAATTTAAAACATGGAACTATAATAAGTCATATCATTGAAATTATTCTACAATGATCTCTTAACATCGATTTATCTCCTACATCTTCGTATGATAACCTAGGGAATACATAGACAAAATGGATGATCTAAAAAGTCTACTAGGGAAATAATCATTGAAAAGAAGCATAACACGTGATTCAAAGGAAAAATGTGATAACATAATAATAATGGAAGATGATTTAACTTGTTGGTAAATGAAAAAAATAACATGGAATCATATAATCAATTAAATATAGGAATATGTAGCATCACAAAACATGATATAAAACCGAGTCAAAGATAACTGCAAAGATGGTGTAGCATGGTTGAAAAAGTTCCATAATGGAATAGGTTTACTCTTCAATTGTTTACATAACATCTCATCTGTCAAAACATTACAAAAAAGAATTGAACGAAATCTAGGAACACCAATCATAACATG
Organism: Viscum album; assembly: GCA_963277665.1. NCBI lineage: Eukaryota > Viridiplantae > Streptophyta > Magnoliopsida > Santalales > Viscaceae > Viscum > Viscum album. Next base: position 562,917,651 of record OY728150.1, on the reverse strand, counting down.
ATCATGAATATATTTTGAACCTGAAGAATCAAATATAAGGGATAAATACAGGGGTTACCCATGAAAATAAATCGGTATCATAGTCGTGTCATAAAACATAACCACTGAGCATATAACAATGGTAACCATGAATGAAGGGATTTAAATAATTCATGGTAATTCATAATATCATAATTAATTATGCACAACTAAATTGGAATGAAGAAAGTGAGTGGTTGGGAATCATTAGGTATACCTGAATTAAGTGCAGGTTTAAATAAAATAATAAAGGATCTTTAATGAGGATAGAGGAATAATTATTTTCATAAAACTAAAAAAAACTGAGTTAGTTTCTCATGATAAAATGTGTGATTTTATAAAAATATGCGTGGCATAAAATATTTTATAGAGTGTACTTGAAAATTGGTATGAAATGGAGAAGTTCCCTTTAATTAAATTTTCTTATCGAGAAGAATTGGGAAAGATAATTTTCAAATATGTAATTCCCCATAAATTAAAGATTAATAGTGACATATATATATATATATATTTATATTATACTTGTGTAAAGATACCTATTATGGGTTATAATGTTAAATTTCTTTGTTCTAGGAGTGTTTATTTCGTGGTTTTCTGGTGAGTTCCCTGGAGTAAAATAATTGTAGTGATTATAAAATGAATGAAAATGACATAAGTGTAATGAAATGGTATTAATATACTTCCAAAATTTTATATTTTCCTATATATCATTTTTCTGAAATGAGGATAATTCATTTGATAAAACATTTTTGAAAAATGTTTATTATTTATGAGTGTTATTTCTACCATCATGAATTAGTTTTGTATTATTTTATATTATATCTATATATTGGTTCCAAAACATGAAATACGTTATTATATAAAAACTAAAATATTATTTAAAAATAATAAGGGTTTTATGACTATCGATAAAGTTATTAAGAGAAAATGAAAACCCATCATCCACTAAGGCTGTGAAAAGACACATTACAGATGATGTTTTCATTTTTACAATAAAATACAAAGAGACATAATTTTATCATAGATATATCATTAAAATAATGAAATTAATAATATTAATGACACTAGAGTTATCATGTAACTTTTGATTAGTTTGAGGATAAAGTTGAAGAAATAATGAATTTAAAAAAGAAAGGATAATTTTACACCTTGAATATTATCTCAATGAGAACCTCTTTAAGGAACATGGAATTGGTTATTTGGTGAGACAAAAAATAATTGGATGTTGGAAATAATCTTTGGAATGAAAATTTTTAGAATAATGTCAATATCCAAACATTATAACTTGTGAGGAGAAGAGGTGATGATGTGTGGTATTTATAACGCATGGAGAGTGGTGATTTTGATTATTATAATCATTATTTTTTTATTTTGTCTCAAAAATATATATAGTGTTGAATAATATGACTATATAATGTAAGTACCGCATGTGAGTTCAATATAATGAGTTCTTACATCATCCATGAATCAAAAATTCATGTATTATGATTATAATCTTAAATACCACAAATTATAGCATTTCAATATTCACAAAAAATTAACTGTTCTAGAAAAACCAAAAAAATAACTCTTAACTTTTTTTAGATGTATATTTAAAAAATGAAATCCATTTTATGAATATATTTTTCTAAATATGAAAATTTCAATTTTAAAATAAAATCCTTATTTTATGATAAATATCGATTTTCATATTCTAATCAATTTTATAACCCTTTGAAAAATTATTTATTATGACATAAAATTATCCAATCATTATAATAATATTTAATATTAGTTTATGGAAATAAATTTCATTTTATATCATTATATTCAATATAAAATTTGGAATAAAATATTTATGTTTTACAAAAAATAAGAAAACATAATTTATTATTTTAAAAACATATATTTACCTGATCCATGAAATCAATATATTTTATTATAATGAATAAAATACCTAAAAATTATTTTAGACATTCATATGTGATTTTACTATTAAAACAACTAGATCACTATTCCCAACAGATAGATTACTATTCAAGATGGTCAATTTACTATTCTAATTATATTAATACTATTCCAATAGTCAGAGTTATAATTGATATATTTGTTTACTAAATCCTATAAATACTTATTATTACATTCATTATTTATTTAGTAATATATTATATCAAAGATATATATATATATATTCATCTTTATAATGAATATTTTATTATAAATGATGTGTTGTATTTCCCCATCTTTTTTCGTGAGCTCATTTATTTTGGTGGATTGATCACAATCCATTATTTTCTATTTTTTATCTAGATGTAATATTTAGAATTATTATATATTTATTTTCATAAAAATATATCATTCTAAATTTAAGAAAATAATATTTTCTGGTTTCTCTATATGATGTTTTTTATTTATACTTACATGACATAATTATAATATATGAAATTTGTTTGATAAAATATTGGGTTATTTCATTCATACCCTTATAAAATTTCATCATTGAAATTTATTTTTCATACTAAGGTGAAAATTGGTGATGGAATTTCTCTATTATCGCTTTCTACAGTTCTCATTTCACCTCTTTGTATTTATAGTTCATCTTAAGAACATTGTCCATATGAGTTGTGTTTTCTCATATAACATTATCTCTATGATCCAGGAACTTCACCAACTACTCCTTATAAGATATATATTTTTTCCAATTGTACTACCTAAAAATTCAGTACATGTGAGGGATCATTTATGTAAATCCTCAATTAGGATACGTAGATTACATCATGTACTTGATACTTGGCTGGTGGAAGTGCTGGTTGATATTCCACTATTTTGATGTGATCAATAATCTTAAAGGGGTCGATATACCAATGAAATAGATTTCTTTTCTTCCCAAATCACATGAATCTATTCTATAAATATTTTTGGAGGAATACCATGTATCCAATGTCAAAATCCATATTCCATCGATGATTATCTACATATCTCTTCTTTTGACATTGGGTGTCCTTGATTTGATGATGATTAGTTTTCACCTGTTCTATAATTTCATTGGACACTTCATGTCCCAGATTCTTAAGTTCACCGACTTAATCCTGGAATTCTGGTGTTGTATATAATTTCCCATAATGGGATTCATATGGATCTATATGGATTATAGAGTGGAAATTATAGTTGTAATAGAACTAGAACAATGGAAAATGTTGATCCCATACTCTTTTGACGTATATTGAAAATTATCTCAATATTTCAAACACTATCTAAATAGTCCTCTCATATTGGACATATGTTTGAGATTGATAACCCGTATTGAAGTTCATCTCAGTTTTTAGATAATGTTGAAGAATTTAAAGAAATAAGAGGAAAATATCAGATCTTGATAAAATACAATCGATAGTTATACTCTATAATGCCTGACCACTTATCTGATGTATATCTATGAAATTTGGTTAAGTGATAAATCTTCTTGAATTGAAATAATATTATTTGTATTTATAATATGATACACAACAACCCATATAGAACTATTTCATGTGGATGAATTTTTATGTCAATTAAAAAATACTATGGTTATGTATTCCCATTTCTATGTATATATGGGTAATGGTTTTATCACCCCCTTAGACATTTTTCCTTCCAACTCTCATGCCATTACATACTAGGATATTTTATGTATATTTAGAGATATCTTTCTTTATATTTTCCCACAAATAGTGCTCTTCGAGATCTTGATACATCATTTTTCTCCCTAGGTGGATATAAAATGTCTAGTTTTGTGCATTATTCAAAAGATATTTTCATTATCTTAGGATTTAATGGTATACATATTTGTGACCCAAATCATAATACTCTTTCCTCATCTATTTTTAATTATAAGGATTTCCCATTTTTGATAGATTCCAACTTCTTTTAAATTTCCTCATAATCTCTTTAATAATCCTTTATCTTATCTAAAAGGGATGGTTGAGAAATCATTTTATAAATGAATAATGATGTTCATTCTTTTTTAATTACCCTTACATCCTTTTAATGTTCAATAATATTGGATTCATCCAAATTCTAATCATTAATGAGGTTAAAATATTTTTTCAACTTATTGCATCTTGTACTTTATTTTCATTACTAAGATGGTAGTGGATTAATAATTCGTAAGCCTTGATGATCTCTAACCATGTTCATTGGATCATATTAAGATACTAATTTTTTAATATATATTTGAGACTATTGTGATTAGTATATGTCTCACACTTCACCAAATAGAGATAAGAACGCCAAATGTTTCATGAAAAGATCACAACCACAATTTCTAGATCACGTATAGGACAATTTTTCTAATGCACATTCAGCTTCCATGAGGCATAGGCTATCAATTTATCATTTTTCATCTATACATATCATAATACCTTATTTGAAGAATAATTTGATACCACAAAAATTTCTCAATTTGTTGGTATTATGAGTAAAAGTATTGTGATAATCATCTTTTTAAACTCTTTAAAGATGTATTCATATTCAGTCATCCAGAAAGAAATTACTCCCTTCCTAGTCATCTTGGTCCATGGGTTTGAAAATCATGATAAGATCCTCTAAAATCATTGACAAAACCTAACTAGACTAGGTAAATTGTGGATATCCATTATAGCTTTTCTATTATGACACTTTTAGATTACCACTATCATTAAATAGCCTATAGATATTAAATTTTTAGTGATAATATTTCAAAAAATGATACTTCCTCTATTCAAAACACACATTTATTGTATGTTTCATATACATTCCCTTTTCAACAATTCATTACAACATTATTAAAATTATCATAATGGTCATTATTTATCTTGAATTATGTTAGAATATCAATTATAAAGACCACCACTAATTTTTGAGGTAATTTCTAAAGACTATATTCATTATGTACCTAGAAAGTTTAGAAGCATGAATGATTATGAAGGGCATCACTATAAACACATAGAGTCCATACCTCATTTGATATTCAATCATTATAATATCTTCTTTTTTCCCTTTATTTGGTGATATTGAAGCAGAAGGTCCACCATATAGAAATAATTGGCCCCCTGATTTTTATTGAACAAGTAATATTTTTTTCACAGGGGATACTTTTTATTTATCATGATTATTTTAAGCACTGAATAATCAATGAAGAATAATGTCGATCTATCCTTATTATTGAGTAATTGAAATTTTACACCCTATGGTGGATCAGTTAAATGTATAAACCGTTGTCTAGATTTCCTCGTAAATATTTATTTAGTTATTCCAACTCAATGATGTACATTTTCTTCTAATTTCTTAGTATAGTAAAATATCCAAGAATACGTTCAACTGATAACTCAACCTCTTCATCTTGAGGAAGATCATGAAATTAATTGAGGGAACACATCGGTGTAGCCCCCCCCACAATTGTCATGAATTGAAGAATGGTTCTCCCCTTTTTCTTAATCTATTAGGATGTATATGATTTCACATAAGAAAATAATATCCACAATTGAGATTATGAATCTATGGTAAATTCATGATCCTCTTTACACATGTATAGAATTGAAAGATGCCTCAGGATATAAATATTTACTTCCCTTTCCCAATAGTTGATGTTTGAATTATATAAATATATACATTCCATGACCAATATATATTAAAACTCCAGAAATTGAAGTGATATGTTATTTTCATGGAAGTTCAGTATGCCAAAACTAACTAGGGAGTAGTTATATAACTTGGATGTAATAATTTCCCCATTTTTTGTTCTTACAGATAATCAACCTCCATACTTTGATGTGGGGTTTTCATAACTATACTAAACATGAAAGATATTAATGAATATGTAGAACCAAAATCCAATATTATATTCTCTATTATTTAATTAAAAACCATCATACTTATCACCACATAATTATCATGAAACACTATAGTAGTAGGGATAACATATGAATTTCCTTAATTCCTTGGAGTTTTTTTATGTTGATTGTCTCCAACAACACTTGTATTTTTGAATTGTAAAGCATAATTCACATGTTACACACAATTAAAACACTATACCCTAGGATTAGTTTTTATTTTAACCTTATTTTCATCTTCCAAAATTTTGGGCTTTCTCATATCCCTTCAAAAAGTATAATCCAAATGCCCCTATTTTCCACATTTGAAGTATCTTCTGGTTCCCTTTATATTGTTTTGATGATTCTTCTTCCCACACTTCTTAGACAAGGGATGATGTATTTACTTTACCCCATGATATCTATCTTCCAATCCTCATATACGAAATATTATTTTAGAATTTTTATCACTGATCCCATGATAACACTGAGAGTTTCCAATATACATATCATCCTTAAGGGAACCACAGTAAACCTCATCATAGATGCCAAAGTCTCGAATCATCATTGATTTTCATATACTCATCTATAATAGAATAATGAAGTGATAAACCTAGAATTTACTGTTCATGAAATATCCATAGGCATATCATGCAAACCTTGTAATGTTTCCCTCATATTCCCCTATAGATTTGTCTTATTTTTTCATCCATCCATGGAAATCACTATCCACCTTAAGAGCATGATTTTTGGGAAAATATTTATTGAAAATATTTTCCCCCTCCATGGAATCAATTTCTTCCTTAGATTTTGTGTCTTTGGTCAGTGTTCACCAATAATTAATTTTTTTACCTAAATGATAGAAATTGAGCAAAAATTTATCTTATTTTATAAACTGGAGGATATAAAATTTATTCTCAATTTAGTTAATCCATTATATTATGATGAGGGGTCTGGAAGATAAACTAATGATTAGAGGAATTTTTGAATAAAATATTCAAAAACACCATTTTATTTATTATGAGAAAAATGAATTCCTAAAATATTCATGTTATTATTAATAAACTGAGATAGTTGATCTGGTATATTCTTGAAGTTATGATCTTCCATTCCTATCATGTTGAGAATCTTGTTAATAAAATAATCACAATTCCTATAAAATTCAATAAAATCATGAGTTTTGTTATTTCAACCCATTATATAAAAAATAAGATATAACATGGGTGAAAAAAATACATTGCTAATGAGAATATAAAATGATAAAACACGAAAGATATAAGGATAAACTCTTAAATTAAAAGTATATCCCATATTATGATTCCCTAACATTTTATCCTGGTTATCTACAACTTTATAATTATACATAGGGTTTCATATAATGTATTGTACTTATAATACTAATAATAATGAGTCCATTCAATGATAAAATTTTAACAACCCTATCCTTTTACATATATTATGTAATGGTTTAAAAAAAATATATCCATCAAATACAAACCATGGATGGTGAAATCTATTTTATTTGGAAGACTACGTATATAAAATTAAAATTGCGGAACTATAATAAAACATATATTTAATGATATTCCATAATGATTTCATAACATCCTTTTAAATCCTAAAAATGAATAGGATTTGATTAAGAATACATTAATAATAGGGTTGAGCTAAAAATCATAGTATGGGAATCAGGTTGGAAGAGAAGCATAACACAAGATTCCATGTCATAACATGATAACATAATAGGAATAGAACCTAATTAATCATGTAGATGAATATCATATAGATCATGGAATAATATGATCATATAAATATTGGAATTTAGAAGCAACACATGACATGATTTAATCATGGGTCAAGGCCAACTTCTAGGATAATATCACATCGTGGAAAAAGACCCATAATGGATTAGGAAAACTCCCTAATTCTATACATAACGTCTCATGATAAAAAACAATACCCAATTCATTGATGAACTATCTTGGTGCACACATCATAACATGTTCATGAATATGTGTTCCATATAAAGAATCAAACATAAGTGATAAAGATAAGGGTTATCCATGGAATGAAATGTGCACTGTAATCATGTAATAATGAATAACCAATGGGAGTATAACAATGGTATCCAAGAAAGAAGGAATTAAAATAATTACAGTTCTCTCATAATAAAAAATATAAATATATCATTAATTTTGATTTCTATATCATTTTAGAATAAATAAAATAGTGGTTAGGTAATATTAGAAATGTCATTCTTAAGTGCGGTTTGAGGGAAAAGAATAAAGATTCATTAAATAGAATTACGGAATAATTGTTTCTATAAAGACAAAAATGAACAATGATAGTTTTAAATTATAAAATGATGGATTTTTGAAAATTATATTTTTCCTTAATATTTTTTATAGAGTATACTTGAAAATGGGTAAGAAATAGGAAAGTTCACTTTAATCAGGTTTTCTTATCGAGATGAATTGAGTAGGGAAGCTCTTAAAATAAGTATTACCCTATAAAGTAAAGATGAATTGAGATAGATTTATAAGTATGGAACATAAATAAATAATATAAAATAAGTAAATAAGAATAGTTAAGAGGAAACTTAAGTAAATAAGAGATAAAGAATCACCCAAATGAAATATAGAGGTCTAGAGAGATCCCCTACATATTTTTGAATGTGTTCTTCAAATGAAATGAATCCCATGGATAATAAAGTTTGATAAATTAATTCTATAATTCAGATCATTTCCCAAATATATTTTATTTATTATAAATTTACTACATCGATTTTTAGGTCTACTAGGTCGAATACCCTGAGAGGGGGTGAAACAGTATATGAAAGATTAAAACTTTCTCCTCTTTGAATAATGTTTTTTTGTTAGAAAAAACAAAATTCCATCTCCCACACATTGAAATATATGAATATATATAAAATCATGAACATGAAACTATTATTTTTTCTTGATTCACCCTCACTAGGATACATCCAAGGAGAATACATCGATGATGTTTGGCTGTACCAAATTCACTAAGGCTCACTGCCGATAATGAGTACAATGTTCAGGCTAGATCTTTTATACCCATGATCACTACCTTTACAAGGTTTATGGTCTTCCCACTACATTAACAAGGGTCACTTCGTATTCCAATTTTTTTGGTTCATTTCTGGTGGAAAGGGTCACCGTCTTCCTGTTCCTGTACTCACTAATCTTGGAAAGGAATCCACACACAGTTTATAGACATGTTTTTCAAACACAGTTTATGGACATGAAGGTCCCCTCATTTGAATGAATTATTCCACCCTCAATTTTTGGTAGATGCTATGTTCTAGTTCCATTTCCACCCATAGAAAAAATTCAACATTCTTGAGTACTCCTAGATTCTTGAAACTACTTTCACAAATTTATTTGAAGCTTTGACAAGCATCCTTCTAAAAATCACAAACCACCTGCTCCTCCTACATACTGTGTACCAGTTTTTCTATGTGGAACGCCTCCTCCGCTTAACGATACCACTTCTTCCAATGGACCTTCATCCACAGACCACCTCCACCTTCTCTATCAAGTGCCTCCTCTATGTACTGACTCTGTGAACCTCATCTTCGAATCACCCTATGTCCGTGAACTATTCTCTGTTCACTGACTACCTTCACAAATCACCTACGTACCTTTATTTCTTTATCTGTGTACCGTGTCTTCTTCTGGCACATACCGTGTCTTCTTCCTCTACATACTATGTCTGATGCAGGGTAAAGTTCTCCATAAAAACCTTCAATGTAATTTCATCCACGCTAAACACTTTAGTTTTTGTGGAATTCTCCCTCACGAACATCCTTCTGACTTCATCAAATTTTTAGAGAAAAAATATGTTTTTAATGATATTCAGTCTCAACAATAATCGATGGGATTATAGATTCTTATATAGGTAATGATTAACATAAAATATGATATTCTATGATATACCAAATCCTCAATTTAGCCTTAACTGAATAGTGATCTTTTTTACACTGCGAACCGCAAGACACCGGTGAACCATTTTTAATATCCAGTATGCGTACACTATTTTTTCCTACACAACCGATATCCTCCACTAATGTCAAGCCATCCACGTACCGCACCACCTTCTACCATGAACTATTTTTGGTTTTTCAAACTGCTTCGGCGTACAGTTCCTGCCTCTCTACATACCTTTCCCAGAACATGGTATGTGGTCCATGAATTGTGGTACACAGTTACCATCCTTTTCCAAACACTAAACATACTCATTTGCGATCATCTAGCTTTGTCAACAAACACAACCACATCCAAAAATACTTAGAGGACACCTTGAGGGATTTTTTCCCAACATCCATTTATGTTCATTTTTGGGTTATAATATTCAATTTCATTATTATGAAGGTCTTCGTTTAATTGATTTATGGTCAGTTACATTGAATATCTTAAGTGTATTTCTTTTAAATGGAAGAAAAACTACAGAAGATGAATTAAATTGTATTAATATAATTTTATTAATATAATTGATCCCATATATAATTTTTTTTTCTAATATGAAGGTGATTCATTTGATAAAATGTTAATAAAAAATGTTTAGTTTTTTATTGATGTTTTTAAGACAATCATGAACTTGTTTCATTTTATTTAATATTATGTTTATATAATGGTCATAGAACAGTAAATAAGTTATAATATTTATATTAAATTATTATTTAACCCTAAAAATTATTTTATTACCTTAATTTAATGTGGTAATGGAAAATTAAATCACTTTGTCTATAAAGACGGTGAACCAATATATTACAAATGATGTTTTAGTTTTTACTATAACAGGATAATATATTTGATTTTATAATGGATATTACATTAAAATTTGAAAATTCATTCATATATATGATACTAAAGTTATTATGACACTTTTTATAGGAGGTGAGTTTAAATTATCACAAATAAATAATTCAAAATTGAAAGAATGAGGATTTTACCTCTTAAATATTGTCTCCTTCAGAACCACTTTAACACATTGGGAATTTGACTTTGGGTGAGAATATGAAGAAAAATACATGGGGAAGAGGCTTAGGGAGGTAATTTGGAATAATATTTGCAATATATAGATATTAGAAGGTTTGAGGTGATGTGGTGGTGATGTGTGGTATTTATAAGGGGAGGAGAGTGGTGATTTTGATTATTATATCCATTAGTTTATTATTTTGGCTCAATTATGTCAATAGTATTAATTCTTATTACTATATATAGAAAATTAGTAATACTACTTTGAACTAATGGATGTTTGGATCCACAATGACTAAAAAAATCGTATTTGAATTAAAATATAAAATATTGTAAAATACCATTAACTATTCACAAAAAAATCATTTATTTTATAGAAATTACATAAAGTCACCATAACAATTTTTTGATTTTTAGATTTCAAAAAATGACTCTATATTATAAAAATAAGTTTCTAAATATGTGAAATTAAAATTTCAAATAAATTCCACATTTATATGAAAAAGATTGATATTAATATTATAATTGATTTTATAACCCTTTGAGAATTAATATATATTCTCATAAAATTATATAATAATTATAATAAAACATAATATTAAATTACCAATTCATTTTATGAAATAAAAAATTCTTTTTAACCATTGTATTCATTATAAAATTGTAAATAAAATATTTACGTTCTACAAAAGTTCCAAAACATAATTTATCATTTTAAAAACATTTAATTAAATAAACAATGAATGAAACCTATCTTTTTTTATTTATATGCTACATAATGGTTAATTTATTGTTTTATAGGTGTATTTACTCCTCTAAAACCCATATTACTATTCCTAACGATTATATTACTATTCCTAACAGTCATATTTCCCTTCCAATGGTCGGGATACTATTCCAAGAGTTAGATTTATAACAGTCTTATGGGTTTACTGCATCCAATAAATGCCCATTATTATATTAATTATTCATTGAATTATTATTTATATTAATTAAATATATATATTTTCATCTTAAAAATGAATATTTTATTATTAACATTATTTTTTGTTTCTATATATTTTTCAATGAGTGTGGTAATTCTAGTGGATCAAGTAGATTAACTTATATTATATTTATTGTCCTACTATAATATTTAAAATTCTTATTGGTGTACTTTATGAAAAATAATTCATTATTCATTTATCAGAATGATATTTTGTTCTTTCTATGGGTGATTTTTATAATTTATAATTACATGACACAATTATTAGAAGGTAAATGTCATTGATAAAATTCTAGGTCATTACAGTATCACCAGCCCATTAAAATTAGGTTGTATATAAACTTTCCTTGAAATTGGTCCTTTTCCAAATATGTGGATCATAAAATTTATATGACAACTATTACTCTAATGTATATAATCAGGATGAATTTTTGTAACAAATCAATTATCATTGGTTCCATGATTATTCCTCCCATATATTTATTTTCTCTTCAAAACCCACCAATGAATATAAATATATTTGATAAACTACTAAAATAGAAAACTGAATTTTTGTACATGGAATCCATTATTTAGTTCATATAAAATTTTCATTCATAACATGTTTTCATTATATTATTCATTATAGGATTAGGATTTATAATATATTGTGAATTATGTATCACACAAAATGGTGATCATATAACCACCTCTATGGTCCTCATGTTCCAATTCACTACATGTCTATATAAAATACCTTTTTACATGAGAACGTAAGTAACATGTTCTTATGAAAACTGCTTGGGAATCTCAAGAAACAAATTTATTATTGTTTACATCACTACTATCATAAAAATTAGATAATTACATGATATTATTTTAATATAGTCATTTAATTTACAACTACTATTAAATCATAGGTATTAATTTAATATCGATGAATTTTTAGGCTAATTACCTAAGATATACTTTGGGTTTTACTTGATGATTTTTTTGACCAAGTGATAACAAATGTTTTCCATATAAACACTTCAATTATGAATTAATTGAAATATTTTATACTATAAATCACTTGAAATGAAATTTTAATAAAATATCTAATATATATAAGGGATAATGACACTATATTACTGAGAGTATCTCATAAATGATAATTGAGTAATTCTAATACTTATAAGGATCATTCCCTATACTCCATTTACTAACATCATTGATTCTATGGGTATATATAAATATGAGTTTATGAATTACTCCACCGAAGATAATAATGGTCATTAAATTATGAATAGACTCAACCTTGATCCTTGTTTTATTATCATGATGAATATGATTAATATAAAAATGCGAATTTCAATATAAATATCATATATATTTAAATGATTAAATAATACTTAGTTTAGATATTCATTGGCTCACTAACCTTAAGAATTTCATTTCATCCAACTAATAATATTCTATTATTAACTATTACATTACTTAAATTAATTAACTTGAAATCATGGATTATGTTAATTTACACAAATGTTATACTTTAAATAGATCATAAGTATCTGATCAAAATTTTTGATGTTTCTTTATAGATTTATCACCTGCAATTTTAAAGGTGTAATTTTCATTTTACCTAAAATAAAACATACATTATCCCTTTTATTTTTACCTCATGAAGATTCTAAACAAAATTCAATGTTTTTAGTAGATGTTTTATACTTGGTTTAGTAGACCAATTATTTTCTTCCCCTAACAAATAATTAATGAATCATAAATATTAAATTCATCATTTTTTAGTAAATATTGTAGTATTCCTATACTATTAGTTGAGTTTGAACCACTAAAAATCATTCATTTGAAATATAAATTATATCTTATAGTTTCTAATAATTACATGAGATAAATATATTGGTAATACCTTAATATGTTCAACAGTACTTGATGAACTTGGAAAATTGATAGCAGCATTTATCTCACAACTGATGTAGGAATCACCCATTCTCAACTTCTTGGAGAATCAAACACACCTATTTTAATTTTTATAAAATTATTGGTTTATATATATTAATAAAAATAATTATGCTACATAATGTATCTAATACCCTATAAGTAAAAAAATATTTCACTCAATAGTGAATAATTTTTATGCATAAAATTATTCTTTTTTATTCAATTCATTGTAATTTCTGATATTGCAACCATTTAGGCCACGTGGGACAAAAATATAATCTTTTTTTGAACTCCCCCTTTATTTATGGTTTCACTGAAGGATTTTGAAAATTATCTATTAAATAATAAAAAATAATTTCTTTTTCAACATTGCATTTCAATTTTTCACTATAAACATCCTTTTAGTTCTTATAAACTTGAATAGCATTGAAAAAATATCATAGAATATTTTATATACTCTTCATTTTACAATTATAAAAAAATATATAAATAAACTGGTTGATAATGATGTGAGAATGAAATGTATTTAAATATCATGATATGGTTTGAATCCCATCATCCTCGATTAATCAATTAATTTTATAATCATGGGTAAATAAAGATTATATTAGATTATATATTCTGATTTTATTGCCTTTGGAGTTATCATCATATAATTCATTTCATTCTTCATATTCTACTCATAAAATTATCATTGATGAGACAACATGGAATAACCATCCATGTTCCTATTTTTCTTTTTCATCTTATGATACATTGATGATATAATTATGATATAATCATCAAGTATATCTTTCAAGAGTCTTATAAATGATTCCTTTTCACTATCAAATAATTCATGATGTTCCTCAAAAGGTAGTGTCGGTTTTATCACTAAAACGTTTCCTCCATATCATAGTACTATGCACAATCTCTTTTTCAACTCTTATAAATTATTTTTTGTGGGGACATGTTCAGCGATCGGTATTGATCTCTTTGTTTCAATGTTATTACATTCCATTTTAATAAATTCAATTTTTATAGGGCTATAATTTTTTAATGACTGATTTTAATTCATTGTGTATTTTTTTAAATATTTGATTCCACCCACTCTTTTATCACATCCTAGTATCCATTAACTACTAGATTCAGAATACTAAGTTTCATGAGTGATATAGTCACTAGTATTCTAAAAACCACTCCATATAGTCCAAAATTTTATATTCCCATGATTCTTAGAGTATCTAGGTATAATTTTGGATCCTCAAGTGCATTGTTAAATTCATCCTTGATCATTATAGTGGATTCACATATCCAATGATTCTATAACATGGATTTATTCAAAACTTGAATCTAAAATTTCAATAAACAAGATATGGATGTTTCTTCAATGATAATTTTAATTTCTTCAACACACCACAATTTTTAGAATACCCTAACTATTTAGGAACCCTAAACTATGTATGATGATAACCTCATACAATTGGGTTTTTAACATTTTTTAGGGAAGGATTTTGTGGCCTTATATTTACTTTAATGCATTTTTTTAAAAAAATTAATGAAATCATTTTATTAATATTATTTTTCTAAGTCATTATACCCAAAATATAATTATGAATTAATAATTGAATATTCAATTAAAATGTAAATTTAATTTTTTTACGCATGATCCTTAACTATACAACGTGATCATTTCTCATCCACCCAAACAAGAATAATTAACCCTGAAAAAAACAATATAAAATGATCATGAGTTTTTTTATAATAGTTGTTTCAACAAGTGAATGTTTAATCAATTAAGAACCTTGGGGTAACATCTTGAGACATGTTTTACATGAGTTATAGTATTAAAACCATCCAATTAATTAGTGTTTTAATTATTTCATCACTAATACTCATTGTGGAAATTTTCACATTTCATCCACCTCGTTATATAAAAATACAATCACAATACTAAAGGTGTATTGAGAATATGTGATACACATTAATAATATATGGAATGAATATTTAGGCCCTTATATTTATGATGAGGTGTAGGGATGATAACCTAATCTTCAGATATTAATTAACTATTTCAAATTTCTTACATTGAAAACAATTATATAAATAATAAAAAGACATTCATTAGCTGGTCAAAACTCATGATCATTCATGATTCATTAAATCTAAATAATGATATTAAATATTAAATAAATTATATTTAAGTGAATTAATTATTAATTAATGTAATTAAAATAATTTAAATTATAAATATTTATTGAATTTTCATAAAATTAAATGTATTTTTCAGAATTTCATGATATTCTATTGAATTTAAAAACTCTCTTCTAGAGGTTACATTCCCATGATAGGCTCGAATAGGTTGGGTGGGTGGGGGTAATGAGAATGGGTAGCCAAGACATGGTAGGTGTGAATCCCATGGGATGGGTGGAGACACATCGAGGATTTCAATTAGAAACTTTATTACAAAAAATAAGAAAAAATATTTCATTTTAAAAACTACAGTGCCGAATAGAACCACTAATTCTTAATATTCCCCCTATCAGTATGGGGAATGGACAAGGCAGGTGGCTCCCACCCCCACATAAAATTAACTATTTTTTAATCTTTTTTATTTTTTAAAATAAATTGATGTGGAAGAACCTCCCCCCCAAATGATTCCTTATGGAATGAAAATTCATTTTTTATCAGTGAAGATGTTTATCATAATTAAATAAGAGATCTCTTTGATACAAATTGATAGTATAGAATGCATAGTGGAAGTGTGTAATTAAGGGAAATTAAAATTTTTACCACCAGATCGATGTTATAATGTTGAATACGATTATGTTACACAGTATTATAATCCCAAATATGTAATATGAATTAAATATGTATGAATATTTAAACCCATAGTGCTCCATAATCAATATTGATCAAAAAAATGTAGTTCTCATTTACAATAATAATTTCCCAAACAAACTAAATCTAGAATCATATAGATAATCCATAAATTCTTCAAAAAAATTTATACTATTACATTGTTAGAGATCTAAATGGTAACATGGGGATTTAAACTTATTTTTGAAATTCACATGATCATGAGAACAATATTTATTCTATAAAAATATTTTTTCTGGGATCGAGGTTCCCTATACACTCTTTTCTCCCCCTAGAAAATAAATTATAGGGAAAAAATATCTAAAATTAAATGTAATGAATAATACCATAAATGTAGGTACCTTTGAACATAGATAAGTAGGTTAGAACTTATCGAATTTTCAATTTGGAAACACGAATAATTTTATCCTATTAAATAAACCATAAATAACACATGTAATGCACTAAACAATTAAAAAAATCATAAAAAATTTATCATTATCTTTTAAAATTAATATTACATTGAGTGATAATATATAATCCATGAATGTCAATCACTTATACAATAAAATATTAATTTTAACCATGAATAATAAATATTGTTTCATTAAATATTTTTTATATTCACTTGTTGCCTTATGAATACACTGTGTTAATAAAATAAAATTTTATGGTTCCAAACATGAATAGTATTTATTTATTTTTGATTTTTATAAATTGGATATTACTAAACCACTAACATAGGGACAACTATATGTTAAAATCCAATTCCCAAGAATTGACTAGTATTCGGAATACAATTTGTATGTGACCCTATATTACATTATCTCGATATAACTAAGTCAATAAAACAATATGAGTGGTGTATAGAAACACAACAATTCCTCTATTAGGATATGGTTTAGTCATAGAAATGTCATCTTCTTACCAAAATACTCAATGAATTATAGTCCTGATGTTTCATGGTATCTCTTACAGGAGATTCATAACATGTTTCACCAACCTTTATTTATTTATTTATTTATTATTTCAAGGAAAATTATAAATATACTTATATCCGTCTAACATGAACTTTTATTTTTTTAATGTAATGTAATACTGATTGTATTTTCTTGAGATATATCTTCTTATACTAAAAATATGAAAATATGGTGTTGATAATTCAATCAATGAAATACCACCAATGACACACCCAACACAATCTACCTTACAAAATCATAAATTTCTTGGTTTTAATTTGGAATAAATTTTCATAATCAAAATATACACATTAATAATGATCACATGTAAAGAGAAAAACACACATTTTCCCAGATATAAATAACCAATGACCCCCAAAACCAGAAATGTTCAAATTTTAAGGTGAGTCCTGATGATCTCCTCAACTTTAGATAAATAATCATGATAATAATGAGAACAAATATTAATAATTATGAGCCTCCAAAACCTCATATACAAAAATAGAATGTGTCTAATCAGTATGATGTATCAAATCTATAGAACATATGTTTCAAATTACATTCATAGTACCAAAAGGTTATTATTAATGTTGAAATCCCCAATAACCATTTTATATGAATTTTAATCCATGTAAATTAGTATAACATAGTCTATAAATAAGTATTAAGACTCTTATGATAAGATAGCATCATACATAACACTTTATTAAAATTATATGGTAATTAATATTTATTTCTCATATTGGGTATAGGGTGAACACTTTTATAATAGGGGAGCTGAAAAGACCTACACATGTATTCACATATCAAAGGAATATATTTAGAATATCATGATTTATGTTCAATGTGATGTTTTGATAAATATATGGTTAATGAATCTTAATTCCATTATAATTTTTTTTCATTATTTGGGAATATTTGGAGCTGACAAGGAATTTCCCAAATATTAATAGAAGTTGTATTGTGAAGATTGAAATCAACACATCGTGATCAAATAGGATACATTAGGATGAATTAGGAAATAATGAGTTGGATGAGTTATGAGTGTTTTGGAAACCTTTATTGACTTCATTAAGATTAAAAAACAATTTAAATAATGCATGTATAGGTAAATCTAAATTTTAGGATTTATGTAGAATTAAACTGGTGAAAATGGTATACTTATGAATAAAAATATATTTTTAAGTTATTCATACAAATAAATCAAAGGGATTTAACACATATGAGAATAAACCAATGATAATTTATGTAATATATAAATAAATACCACCTATGATATATTGTATTGGATTTTGTGTGAATGTAATAATAATATCATTATACACTATATGATATTAAAATTATGTTTCCCTAGATCATGTCATAATGTAACGTCATTAATCAAGCTCCTGTAAGGTGAAAAAATATGTGTGTGAGGAATAATTGAAACAAATATTTGAAATAAGGGAATACATTGAGATGTTGAAATGATATACATGCTATTTAATTAGGTTTTTTGAAAATTATGGTGGACAAATAATGTATTGAAACATAGGGATAATGGGTAATACAAAATAACAGAAACATGTTGGAATTAAAAATCCATGCAATAAATATGGATAAAAGAAATAATATTTTAAATATTGTAAGAACTATATGTAATAATTATTTAAAAAATAAATTGGGAAATCTGTATTTCATGGAAGAAATTGTTTGAAGTATTCATTTTTCTAGAGTTAAAGTAGAAATAGGAAGAAAATCATGATGTAATCCATTTTAAAGAATAAATTTACAAAAAAATTCTATGTTAAGAGAATTCAATTTCTATTCCACGGTATTTTTAATGAATATGTTGAAATTTCAGTTTTAAGTAGAGGAAACCCCATGGAGTTTGAAAAACTAATGGTTATAACCATACTTGAGGAAATGGAACTACATTATCTATTTTGTGCTTATTATAAAATATATATTAATCTAAATAGTGTAAAATAATTATTATTTACTTGAATTATATCCAATGGAATAGTTTTATGTATGGAATTGTAGGGTCTAAAATTTCATGAATACATTTTTGAAATTATAATTTCATAACATGAAAATTGGGTGAGAAGGCTAGAACAAGATAATGAGAAAATTCATAACAATATAATATAGGTAGAGATTATAGAAGAAAGGAATATGTACTTATATGGAAAAGTAATAAGTTAGAAGGTTATTTGGAATATTGGATTCATTGAATTCATGAGTTGATAAAGAATAATTTTTTGATGATTGAAGTTATCCTGAAGACTACTTTTAAAACTTGAATTGTAGTGTTTCGTATCATGAAATTGAATTATAATAAGGATAAAATTTATGAAAGATAATAACATCAGATGATGAGATATAAATAATATATCTCTTTTTTATGTTTGATTTTAATAATGTTTAATGAGATAATTCATAATATATAATTATATATATCGATATAATTTTTTGTGGTGTGAAACTATTTTGATGATAAAATATTCAACTAATATCACAATTATCTATTTATATATAGTTGCGCTATTGATATTTGCATCTAGTATACATTATATATCACCTCCGGTGTAGTGACCCACAATTGACCCTTGGGGGAAGCAGTGTGATTTTGATGTTTTGATGTCCAAAGAACTTTATATGGGTAAAATTTTAATTTTACACTATCTAAAGTCCTCAAAAATAAATTTAATGTTTGTTGGGTTTCAAAATATGGGTTTTAATTTGGGGTTGATCTAAAATAGGAAAGCAAGTTACATTGATTGATTAAAATAATAAAATAAAAGACATTATTTTATTTTGTTCACAAATGGTTATTTTTAATGATATCCTCAGGTTCCTGATGGTTCAGATTTATGCACAGAGCTAGAGAAATAAAGGGTTAATTAATTAATTTATTTTAACTAAATATTTGATATAGTAACTTCTTCTATTTAATTTCACTATAATTTCATCACTTTGGTTATACATATTTTTATTGAAAAAATGCTTGGGAATAGGGGAGATGGAGAGACATCGAATTGGCAGTGGAATTGATAGAAATTTGAGGTGTGGGATCAGATCTGCAATGTTAATGAAGATTATTTTTTCCATTGATGACTAAGGGATCCATGACCTTAATAATATATTTATCTGATTTACTTTATGTTATAAGTGACACCTTTTTATGTATGATATTTATAATATTATAGAAGATGTCATGGACATGGATCAATCTTCCAAAAATTTAATAGATGATAAGGTATTTTAATGGGAATGTCTTTATTTTTTATTGATAATTGTATATTAGGATAAACTAGTTATGAAAATACAATTAATCCTTTTTCATCATATTTCTCCATCATATAAGATGATTAGTCACACATGATCATCATTATTACTTTTTCTGTCTTATATATTTATCCCTATGTTCATCATGTTCATCATCAGATTTCATTCTGTGGATGGTTATTCAACTAATTAATGGGTCTATACCATGTGTAATTGGATATGGTAACTCTATCAATCAATTAGGGTTCAACATATATGATTTTAATGTGGCTGTGTAATTTGAATGATGATACCATGTAGCAGAATGACATGAGTGTATTTCCTCATCTGTAGTAGTGACACAAAAATGGTGGTAATTCATTTAAAGATAGTTATTCAAGTGATTCATGGATGAAAATCAACTTCCAATAATTCAATATTCATAGTATATGTCTGTAGTGGAGGAATGTTGATGGTGTCAGAAATCTGTGAAATAATAGAGGCTAATGTTTTAGGAGTTAGGGCATGTAGTCAATTTGGAATGGTAATTATGATCTCTTTCTGAGTAATCATTGGATATATTTTTCATACAGAAGTTACACAATCTCTCTAAAAACATTATTGTTATTTTTGTGAAAATAATTATGAAATATAAATAAAATGGATTAGTTTTTTAGGAGGATAGGTGTCATCAAATTTATTTACTATATGAGATATAACTAAAAATGCCTATCACATGTCTTAATGATGAAGTACCATGGTTTATAAGTGAGAAATAAATTACACTATTTTTTGGATTAGCCCACACTTCTTGTTTCCCTACATGACTAGCCTAATATATAAAGAGTGAACATTCCCTTTAATCTTGAGTTCTCACACACATCATGTGTATTGAACACATGATATTATACGTTGGAGGAAAATGACTCAAGTATTGTGGCATACGTTGTGTACCATATCTAGTCCCACAAGCCATTTGAATGGAATATTATTCAATGTATTAATTTTTATCATTCCATGTTGAATGATATCATATTCACATGTTCTCCACTTATGGTGACACCCTATGTACCCCTTGGATAGGTCATGTACCTTTCATTATCTTGGATTAAAATATCCAAGATATTCTTTTTGGATGGGTTATATAAGGGATGTGATGGTTGATCCTTTGATCCCACTCAATAGAATTATGTCTCAAACCCTGTTATATTTTTTATTCGATCCCTTATCTAAAATTAGATCAGTGATAAGGTTATGTATTCCCCTGTTGGGTATGTTTCCATGATGCCCGATTATTTTTTCCTTATTAGTGTCATGTATCTTATTACATTCATTAAATACACGTGATCCACTCATTTGGATAGCACAGATGGTGTCATGTATCTCACCATGGCTCATGGAATGATCCTATATTTATGATTTTTTTTCTCTGATGAAGTTAGTTATCCACCTCTACCCATATTGAGATCCTCTAACTATCAATTGAATTGATAGGTCTAAGGTTCCATCCACTGTGGTGTTCTTTTTTATTTTTATTTTTGGATGTATTATGACCACACTATATTAATTGTGTCCCTACAATGAGAACATTTGGGTTTATCCGTTACACTCAGGTTGCATTGGAATCCTCAATAGGTGAGTGTGCTACCAGGATGAGCAAAATCCCCTACATTGACTCTTGCAGGTGCATGCCTATGTAATGTTAGAACAATATTGAATTCTATAATACATGAGACTACTCTTCACCCAAGGGATTGAATTTGACATATGATACACAACTCAAACTTAACATTTGGGATCAGGGACTCTTTAGTGTTTTGAGAACCCCTAGAAACTCATGTTTCATGGTTTGTAAATATTTTATATGAGGGAATCAGAACTGATTCATCACCCCATGCCTTCTATTGATTTATAATATCAATATTATTCTTCTCAAAATAATTTTGGATACACTATATTATTGGGATATCTGATATACCTTGTTTATTTATAAAATTGAGATGTTTTTTATGTTTCCTTGTTGAATCATGCCAAATGAGTATTGAAAAATCTATAAGAGAAGAAAAACCAGAAGCATGAGTACTATTTTCTTTTGAAAGAAATAGTAGATATGGTGTCCCGAACACATAGACCATGTAAGCTCTGAAAGGATACATGATCGCATGGCCATCAGAAATTAATGGTAGCTAGTAATCCAAAATACATGATCTTATTAAGATCACATAAGAACCTTTAGAAAACCTCATTTTTTGGGAAGGCATCCAAGGCACTCACTGATCAAGTGGAGAAATCACGAAAAGTTCTACCATGATATGAGTATTTTCAAACCAAAAAGCACTATACAATCATCCAAAACTATTGTAAAATAAATTGGAAATTTATAGAAAAGTTGGACACCTTATGCAGTCATTAATCTTCTTGTGATGAAATTATATAGCCCTCAATACACCATAGGGTATTGGATAAATGACCAAATTATCCTACAATATCCTTATTGAATGCCACCTTTATCATGTGAACTGTTTCAAACCTGAAAATTTTATTCATTGTTTCCCCTTTGACACCATGGAAGAACATAAGGATAATCTATGTCAATAATCAGGCTTCGTTGTAAGACCCATCATTGGTCATGTGACGCATCACTAGAAAGGAGAGTGATTTCCATTAACAATGCCTGTACAAATTTATAATATCCCCAACCCTTTTGAAATTATGAAATTTATAAATGGGAAAAGGTGGAGGCTTGTTATGGTGTGAGGATGTGCAAGCCTTCATGGAAAAGGGGTCATACTCCCCAGATGATCATCATTAATCACATGAGGCCCTTTATATAAGACAAAATTTCTCCCAAAATCTCTTAGACATGAATTCTTGATGTCATGAAGGATTCCTTGAAATCCAATATGATC
Organism: Viscum album; assembly: GCA_963277665.1. Taxonomy (NCBI): domain Eukaryota; kingdom Viridiplantae; phylum Streptophyta; class Magnoliopsida; order Santalales; family Viscaceae; genus Viscum; species Viscum album. Next base: position 562,893,972 of record OY728150.1, on the reverse strand, counting down.
TCGTGACCTCCCATGAAAATTCAGCATTATCCCACATAAATACACATGACATGCTTCCTTAGCCTTATGAATGACCATGGATATTTCATACTTAAAAAAATAAAAGGCTTTTCACAGTAATCCTGATCATATGATGACCCCAAGACACGTCATATTAACATTGTATAAGGTCATTGACATGTCCACATAGTCATGTGAAATCACTTTGATCAGCCTAGGTCCAATAAAAATGGAAAAGGTAGAAAATTATAACGGTCATTTAATATATAGTGGCATCATGAATAACCCACAGTAGGATCACACAAAGCATGTGGAATAGAAACAATACATCAAACCTTTCCCAAATCTATTTTATAATCATTATTAAAGATATTGAATGATAGGGGTTTCATGAACTATATATCCAACCTCCTCAACAAAAAATTTGCAGCCATCAATTGATAACTCATGGAAGGTAAATATTTATCTTCGTGGAAATTCTAATCATAAAATCTAAAAAATTTCTTCCAGGTGATGGAATTTTGGATTATTAGCCTGATTATGTGAAGGAGGATCTTTATGTTAGTCAGGTCATGAGAAACCAAAAAATTAGATAACACTATACGAACATGAGGCACATATACAATAAAGTCTAGAAACAATACTACAGGATGGAGGAATTCCAGAAGAACACATATGATGATAATCATGTGCTTCACATGATGTAGAGACCCGAAACTAGACATACATTGACATTACATTACATTTGCGGAATACTTATTACATAACAAAAACACACACACAAGGATCGTAATAGTTTAGTGTCTTTGGAAACTCGGAATATAATCTTCTAATCGTGGTGAAAGATCTTCAACATATCCCATAAAGATCTTCCTTTTTTTTTACCTTAAAACTTTCTTTATATCCTGGGGAAAAGAAAACATAAAAGGGTGAGCTCAAATGCTCAGTAAGGGTAAACAAAAGAAATATCAATCACATCATATTCATAAGAACATAACATTTTGGAAATCTTAACCTGCAAAAGAGAGCATAATTTCATAACATGGGATAAATCATGGTAGTGAAATGTAATCACAATAATCATAACTTAAAACATGAAACTTTTTGGCATACACACATAATCATATAGAATCATTTCTTGTTAGTCAATACTCATTTCCAAGACTATCTTAGTGGACAAAGTCCCTTTCTGAACCGAGTCACCCTCGTTTCGGTCCTGTTTCACCGAACCGGTATAACCAACCGTTCCAGCCATGTCTATCTAATGAGATATAAAATCTTTACCCAATGCATTGGAGGGAGATATAGGTCCCAACCATCTCACAATGAAACCATTCTTATGTGTGACACAAAATAATAAATCATACATCATTGCATAACCCATGTAGTAAAAATGGGATTCTTAAACAACATGACATCATAAAAAAAATCATATAAGATAAAGGAATTCATAAAAATATTTCCATCACAACATAATCAAATCCATGTAATAATAGGGATAGAAACAGAACCCTATATTATCTTAGATGGAAAATAATTTTGATAAAACACTTGAACTTCATTCTTGAGGAAAATATCCTTTCTACTTCAAAAACACTTTTCCTTTCTTAACATGTCATACAATTTTAAACTAAAAGAAGTTGATTAAAAATAAACTTGAAAACTTGTAAAGGAAGATTCTTGGAAATAATGTTTTAAAAATCCATTCATGCCGTATAAGATAAAAAAACATTCTTCTCGTACTTTTGTCGGAAAAGTCAAAAAGTACCTCGTACGAAAAACGACAAAATATTCCTTTCATATCTTTTACTAAAAACTCACCGAAGGGAAAAATTGGATTTAAAAAATTGTACGTGGATGGAAATAATATTACATATTGAGGAAACATGGATGTGGATGATAAAATTCACCCCAGTAAATTCCAAAGTATAAACAATCTCGGATAAAAATGAGATTGTGATATTTCCCTTACCTTAGGTCCGATTTGCTTCGTAAGTGTCCGAACCTCCTCTATAATGATTTAAATAATGTCATTGACTTATTACATAATCATAATCATTGTTATGATATCATATATGGTTCACTTATGACTTTATTTTACCCGTTCTTTTGTAAATTCCATGTTAAAGAGCATTTTGGGTAAAATCATTTCATTTGTCGTCCGTTTTTTGACTTGTAATTATTCATATGATTACTTAGATCATGATTACTTAATTCCAGAATATATAACATGATTTATATATAATAGATATTCAGAATATACATATATATAACAGATCAGTAAATGGAAAGAAATACACCGTTCATGGAGACGGTAGGCCGTACGTACGCATGAACGCTATTTTCGTTTCCTTATTGAGTTGAATGGAATTAAGTAGATGACATACATATATATACACATAAATACAGTATCATTATTATTTCATATATTTCATGATTACTTATTATATATACTTTATAATCATTCATGAATGGTTAATCAATGAGAATGAATCTCACCGCGTCGTGGAGACGGTATTCCGTACGTACGCACGAGCGATGATATCATTCCCATGATCGTGGAATTTTATTGGAGTGTATGTATACTATTACAGAATAAATATCACTTTACAATAATCATATATAGTTACTCATTACACCATTATACCCATCCAATTAAGGTGGTGGCGGAAAATAGATTACACCACGGCGTGGAGATGGTATTCCGCACGTACGCACGCGCGGTGATTTCCTTTTTCCGTAGGATGGATAGAAGGTTAATTAGAGTTGTTTCATATTTATAATAACATATCAGTATATAAGAAATACTTATGTTATTACTTTATCATGAAACAACTAAATAAGAAGAAGTTGAAGAAGAAAGAAATTGAAAAAGATCGGTAATGGATATTACCTATTTTTGACGCACCTTCACTTAACCTCCACTTAAAGAACTAAGGATGGTCTTTGAAGAAGACCAGGACCTATAGGATGATACTAGGGAAGTGGAGAAGAGATTTTGGCAGGGGTTGGACGAGCCTGAATGCTGAAATTGGTGTGAGGAGGAGAGGGAGGAGGTGCCCTTTTATAAGGGAGGAGAGGGGCACCTTAGGAAAATCTCAAAATATTATTTTATATTAAGGTCAAATTTGGTTTATAATGGTTCCAAAGGGTCTTATTTCGAAGCTAAAGTGGGGATCGGTCGAATGCCTCTCATCCAATAGAATTTATACAAGTTTAGGTTCCTATTTTAACCTTATCATATAGATTTAACATTAAGTTAAATAATTTTACTTTTACCGTGTCTTCTTGTGTTCTTACACTATAAGGTTAATAAACTTACTATAAGAAGCCAAACGAACCCCAATTTGTTTATTATTAATATATATAACCTTATCTAAGTCATTTGGCCGAACCTTATATTTTTAGGAATAAAATAAAAATTAATAATATAATATTTTTTTAAAAAACTATTTTATGTCAATTTTGACACTATTTAGTAATTGATTTTTGTAAAAATCATAACAGAATGATAAGTTCGAAAAAAGTTAATTAAATCAATACTAACATGTCATATTAACCAATAAAATTAGTGTAATTCATAAAAAGTCTCAAATTATATTTATTTGGGTATTTATAACATCAATTATGTCAATATTTCATTAATAAGATAATTATTGCATCATCGTTGTGTTATAAATAAATTAAATTATTCAATGTCTAAAAATTACAAATAAAATACAATTATGTTTTAAATATATTTATCTTTATAATGAATATTTATAGTCGAATTTATATTATGTATAACCCCATATTAAAAATGTTTTAGTAAATAAACTTTGATTTTAACTCTTTTAACCCTTCTTTAAATAAATTAATAATAAATGTCCTAATCTAATCCAAGTGGGTCTAAATGGTCATATTTTATTTCTAAGTTTGTTTTTGGTCGAATAACACTTGTCCAATAGAATTCGGACATGTGTTAGGGTAATAATAATATCATTTCTACCCTTAATTACCCTATTTACTTTTAACCGTGGTAAAAAAAGCAAAAAGTTACTATTCACCAAAAAATTATTTTCATCTCATTGAATCACATTTTACTTACTGACATCAACTGTGTCTCTCGTATTTTTGAAATTCCACTCACAGAAGCGGTAAAATTAAGTTTTATGAACAATTCATTTTTTTTAACTACCCCTTAGTGGTTTCACTATTCATCAAAAATTGAAAGTTTTCAGAAAAATACCAAAAATTAGGCCTAAGCTATATTTGATATTATGAACTCAAAAATGATTTCCATTTTACCAAATTCAAAACATATCAGTTTAATTAATTAATTTAAAAATTAAATTCCCGTCGTCAAAACAAATAGCATGTTCTTAAGAGATAATAACTATCAAAAGATTGACACTTGTTTATGTCTGGTTTAAATGTGAAATTACATCCAATGACCAACATTGTATTAAATTGTAAAAATATATTCTAAATATACTTTAAAACCACTCAAATTAATAATTTATCACTATTAATTATTTCGATTGAAAAAGTTGTTTTTAATTAAAATTTAGTAATTTTCACTATTCATCAAAATATGAAAGTTATCCGAAAATCACCAAAATTTCACCCTAAGCTAATTTCGATATTACGAATCCAAAAATGAATTCCATTTTAAAAAATAAAATTTACAAAATTTCAAAAAGTGCTTATTACTATTCATAATGGCTAGTTTTAACTAATATTTTAATAGCATATTGTTGTTTAGTGAAACTCGTTATTGCGTACTACACACGCTATCGAGGAAGATCGCGATTGCGTGTAATGCAAGGAAAGTCAAGGATGCGTGTTGTGCAAGATCCTTTTGGTGTAGCGTACAACACAAGACATAAATGAAATTAAAAAGAATATTTTTCATAAAATCTCGGGGTGGTACATTCTACCCCCCTTAAAATGAATTTTTCCCTCGAAATTCGTCGGGGTTATAAATGGTTTACTATTTGAAAGTTTCTTTAATCGAAACCCACATCGTAAAAAGGAATACCAAAACCAATCTTTAAAAACAAAAGTATGAAACGTAACGGTTACCCAAATAAACTAATCACTGGGTTTCCACATAGGTGAAAATATGGATATGGAAGAAAAATCTAACCATCAAGTTATGATGGAGAGTGGTAGAGAACATGGCTATGAAAAATCCAACAATCACAAAGCCGTAGATTTGTAATGATCTAGGGTACCATCTGATTCAAAGGATATAAGGGCACTGGGACAACATTTTTGGTTTTCAAGATCATTTCCCTAAAGTTTATGAAATTGGAATTAGAAGAAATACTTTCGTAATTTCGGTATAGTCTCACAGTTGATCGTTCTTTGGACAATTTCCACTTCATCTCTTAAAGAAATGAAGTTGAATTTTTCATTTGTGATGTGTTAAAAGATCATGTGATAGAATGATGGGTCATTCCATCTGTCTCAAACAAAAGGTTAGAAAAGTTATCAAAAAATACATAAGTCCATCTATAGTGAAATTAATCATATATAGTTCCTAAAATGGACTTATACTTCATATATCATACTGCTTAATATAATAAAACTAGTTTCTACTAAAAAGGGACTTCCTGTAGGCCAGTGGTAGGTGATAAAGGCCAGTCGCACTTCAGTTGTGGGTTTGATTCCCACAGCCTTGTCCGACGCGATGGGCTGTCGCCCATCCTGCAGGTTGTCCTTTTTCTAAAACTACATTACTATAACATCACATAAATAATATAAAAAAAAGTTCTATACTTAAGCAATACTAAATTATGGTTAACATAATCCATTCCAATCTTTAGGCTTATCTAAAATACTTCGGTCCAAGCTCATAGTATAAAGAAAATAATTACTTGAAATGTCGTCAACCAAGAATGTGAATACCATCATTTATCCCCCATATATCTTGTTGGTCACATTCCAATCATGTGAATACCTTAATGATGTATTCTCTTGAAAAATAAATACCCATTAAACCTTAGAGAAAACATGAATGCTGTCAAAAGTTAACTCTTTCCACATACCAAAATCTAAAAATTCTATATACTCAAACCATGATATAACCTTCTCCTTATATCAGTCATGAGCTCATGAATACTATCAAACATTTAATTTTCTCCTTATCCCTTCATTATGCGCATATCATCTACATTCCAAAAATATCTGAATAACCTTTCATGGATACTGGTAACATTAATCATATACTTTCAAAACTCAAGGAAAGACAACAGTGTAACAATCCATAGATGTCTCTTTATTCCATAGTAGCATGAGATTACTTATACAACATTACACATGATAAACATGTAATCATTCCGCTACATTCTTAAACCATTGACCGAGCTTCAACAATTCTTTTATCTCACATATCATTTTTAGTCTCTTCATCATCATCCACATAAATACTACCCATACGACCATACTGATTCTCTTCATGAGACTTTCCCTTAGGGCATTGGTTTGCATAATGCACGTACATTCCACATTTAAAACATTTAACCATTGCTGATGTCGTAGCAATACCATTATCCTCATCCCTGGTGTTAACTGAACATTTCCCTTTGCACTTACTGGATTTGTGTCCTTCTTTTCCACACCCAAAGCATCTTCTAGTTCCTTTGAAACATTCTCCTTGATGCCTCTTCCCACATGATTTACATAGGGGAAATTGAACTTTCTTTCCTCTATGATCATCATGAAACTCCATCTTTCTCTTATTAGCCGAGTCATAAAACTTTCCAAATTTTACTTTATTGATCATATTATGAGATTGCTGATTCGGCATAATAATTATGTTTAGACTTCCAAATCCCATTTCATTTTATTGCTCATGAGGAATATCATTCCATTGTCTATCATATCCTCCATTATCGTGAATCATCTTGTTTCCAGCCATTTTCTAAAACCCAAAAAGAATAGTGTGAGATGCAAAAATCATGCTAGGGAAAACAACATAATAAAAGAGGGAGTAACCTTAATATATAAAATCTTAGGTTAAATTCTAATATCTTTAGCGCAATTCTAGGACTATAACCTATACTTATACTTAACCTTAGAGACATCCCTAGATATACCTTAGAAATATCTCTAGGGATCTCACTAACGTTTTCGCATCCTAGTTTCCAAAGGTTGACTAAACTTTTCCTTTGATACCAACTATAGAGACCCGAAACTAGACGTACATTGACATTACATTACATTTGCGGAATACTTAGTACATAACAAAAACACACACACAAGGATCGTAATAGTTTAGTGTCTTTGGAAACTCAGAATATAATCTTCTAATCGTGGTGAAAGATCTTCAACATCTCCCATAAAGATCTTCCTTTTTCTTACCTTAAACCTTTCTTTATATCCTGGGGAAAATAAAACATAAAAGGGTGAGCTCAAATGCTCAGTAAGGGAAAACCAAAGAAATATCAATCACATCATATTCATAAGAACATAACATTTTGGAAATCTTAACCTGTAAAAGAGAGCATAATTTCATAACATGGGATAAATCATGGCAGTGAAATGTAATCACAATAATCATAACTTAAAACATGAAACTTTGTGGCATACACACATAATCATAGAGAATCATTTCTTGTTAGTCAAGACTCATTGCCAAGACTATCTTAGTGGACAAAGTCCCTTTATGAACCGAGTCACCCTCGTTTCAGTCCTGTTTCACTGAACCAGTATAACCTACCATTCCAGCCATGTCTATCTCATGAGATATAAAATCATTACCCAATGTATTGGAGGGAGATATAGGTCCCACCCATCTCATAATGATACCATTCTTATGTGTGCCACAAAATCATAAATCATACATCATTGCATAACCCATGTAGTAAAAATGGGATTCTTAAACAACATGACATCATAAAAAAATTCATATAAGATAAAGGAATTCATAAAAATATTTCCATCACAACATAATCAAATCCATGTAATAATAGGGATAGAAACAGAACCCTATATTATCTTAGATGGAAAATAATTTTGATAAAACACTTGAACTTCATTCTTGAGGAAAATATCCTTTCTACTTCAAAAACACTTTTCCTTTCTTAACATGTCATAAAATTTTAAACTAAAAGAAGATGATTAAAAATAAACTTGAAAACTTGTAAAGGAAGATTCTTGGAAATAATGTTTTAAAAATCCATTCATTCCATATAAGTTAAAAAAACATTCTTCTCATACTTTCGTCGGAAAAGTCAAAAAGTACCTCGTACGAAAAACGACAAAATATTCCTTTCATATCTTTTACTAAAAACTCACCGAAGGTTAAAATTGGATTTAAACAATTGTATGTGGATGGAAATAATATTACATATTGAGGAAACATGGATGTGGATGATAAAATTCACCCCAGAAAATTCCAAAGTATAAACAATCTCGGATAAAAATGAGATTGTGATATTTCCCTTAACTTAGGTCGGATTTGCTTCGTAAGTGTCCGAACCTCCTCTATAATGATTTAAATAATGTCATTGAATTATTACAGAATAATACTCATTGTTATGATATCATATATGGCTCACTTATGACTTTATTTTACCCATTCTTTTGTAAATTCCATGTTAAAGAGCATTTTGGGTAAAATCATTTCATTTGTCCTCCGTGTTTTGACTTGTAATTATTCATATGATTACTTAGATCATGATTACTTAATTATAGAATATATAACATGATTTATATATAATATATATTCAGAATATACGTATATATAATAGATAAGTAAATGGAAAGAAATACACCATTCATGGAGACGGTAGGCCGTACGTACGCATGAACGCTGTTTTCGTTTCCTTATTGAGTTGAATGGAATTAAGTAGATGACATACATATATATACACATAAATCCAGTATCATTATTATGTCATATATTTCATGATTACTTATTATATATACTTTATAATCATTCATGAATGGTTAATCAATGAGAATGAATCTCATCGCGTCGTGGAGACGGTATTCCGTACGTACGCACGAGCGATGATATCGTTCCCATGATCGTGGAATTTTATTGGAGTGTATGTATACTATTACAGAATAAATATCACTTTACGATAATCATATATAGTTACTCATTACACCATTATACCCATCCAATTAAGGTGGTGGCGGAAAATAGATTACACCACGGCGTGGAGACAGTATTCCGTACGTACGCACGCGCGGTGATTTCCTTTTTCCGTAGGATGGATAGAAGGTTAATTAGAGTTGTTTCATATTTATAATAACATATCATTATATAAGAAATACTGATGTTATTACTTTATCATGAAATAACTAAATAAGAAGAAGTTGAAGAAGAAAGGAATTGAAAAAGATCGGTAATGGATATTACCTCTTTTTGACGCACCTTCACTTAACCTCCACTTAAAGAACTAAGGATGGTATTTGAAGAAGACCAGGACCTCTAGGATGATACTAGGTAAGTGGAGAAGAGATTTTTTCATGGGTTTTCAGAGCTTGAATGCTCAAATTGGTGTGAGGAGGAGAGGGAGGAGGTTCCCTTTTATAAGGGAGGAGAGGGGCACCTTAGGAAAATCTCAAAATATTATTTTATATTAAGGTCAAATTCGGTTTATAATGGTTCCAAAGGGTCTTATTTCTAAGATAAAGTGGGGATGGGTCAAAATCCTCTCATCCAATATAATTTAGACAAGTTTAGGTTCCTATTTTAACCTTATCATTTAGATTTAACATTAAGTTAAATAATTTTACTTTTACCGTGTCTTCTTGTGTTCTTACACTATAAGGTTAATAAACTTACTATAAGAATCCAAACGAACCCCAATTTGTTTATTATTAATATATATAACCTTATCTAAGTCATTTGGCCGAACCTTAGATTTTTAGGAATAAAATAATAATTAATAATATAATATTTGTTTTAAAAGCTATTTTATGTCAATTTTAACACTATTTAGTAATTGATTTTTTTGAAAATCATAAAAGAATTATAAGTTTGAAAAAAGTTAATTAAATCAATACTAACATGTCATATTAACCTAGAAAATTAGTGTAATTCATAAAAAGTCTCAAATTATATTTATTTGGGTATTTATAACATCAATTATGTCAATATTTTATTAATAAGATAATTACTTCATCATCGTTGTGTCATAAATAAATTAAATTATTTAATGTCTAGAAATTACAAATAAAATACAATTATGTAGGAATGATTTTTATATTTCTAATGAATATTTATAGTCGAATTTATCTTATGTATAACCCCATATTAAAAATGTTTTAATAAATAAACTTTGATTTTAACTCTTTTAACCCTTCTTTAAATAAATTAATAATAAATGTCCTAATCTAATCCAAGTGGGCCTAAATGGTCATATTTTATTCCTAAGTTTGTTTTTGGTCGAATTAAACTTGTACAATAGAATTAGGACATGTGTTAGGGTAATAATAATACCATTTCTACCCTTAATTACCCTATTTACTTTTAACCGTGGTAAAAAAAGTAAAAAGTTATTATTCACCAAAAAATTATTTTCGTCTCATTGAACCACATTTTACTTACTGACATCAACCGTGTCTCTCGGATTTTTGAAATTCCACTCACAGAAGCGGTAAAATTAAGTTTTATGAACAATTCAGTTTTTTTAACTACCACTTAGTGGTTTCACTATTCATCAAAAATTGAAAGTTTTCAGAAAAATACCAAAAATTAGGCCTAAGCTATATTTGATATTATGAACTAAAAAATGATTTCTATTTTACCAAATTCAAAAAATATAAGTTGCATTAATTAATTTAAAAATTAAATTACCGTCGTCAAAACAAATAGCGTGTTCTTAAGAGATAATAACTATCAAAAGATTGACACCTGTTTATGTCTGGCTTAAATGTGAAATTACATCGAATGACCAACATTGTATTAAATTGTAAAAATATATTCTAAATATACTTTAAAACCACTCAAATTAATAATTTATCACTATTAATTATTTTGATTGAAAAAGTTGTTTTTAATTAAAATTTAGTAATTTTCACTATTCATCAAAATATGAAAGTTATCCGAAAATCACCAAAATTTCACCCTAAGATAATTCCGATATTACGAATCCAAAAATGAATTCCATTTTGAAAAATAAAATTTACAAAATTTCAAAAAGTGTATATTACTATTCATAACGGCTAGTTTTAATAATATTTTAATAGCATATTGTTGTTTACTGAAACTCGTTATTGCGTACTACACACGCTATCGAGGAAGGTCACGATTGCGTGTAATGCAAGGAAAGTCAATGATGCGTGTTGTGCAAGATCCTTTTGGTGTAGCGTACAACACAAGACATTAATGAAATTAAAAAAAATATTTTTCATAAAATCTCAGGGTGTTACACATGACTCATCCAGATCGCATAAAATCACTTGTACATGTTATTCAAATAATCATATTATCCATCAAAATACTATTTTGATCTTTCTATGTTCCTTGAAAATAACAATGAATGTCATAATAAACCCTCCAGGAATATCACCCAAGTGTTACAAATTCCTATGGGCTTTCCAGCCAAAACTTGTGATATCCTCCAGTCAAACCACCGATGAGATATGGTGACACCTGGACAAGTCATATGGGTCCCATGATAACCCCAAGACATGTTAGCATGGATCATATGTCGTGCCCCATGTAGGTCAGCCTAGTCCTAGGGAACCCTCGAGACATGTCATCAGGAATCATTCCAAATCCTCCCAAGAATTCATCCAGGTTGTAATGTAGCCTCTAGACATGTCATACTAGATCATGTGACATCCTCCAGAAAATCTATTCATGAAATCTGTAACCCTCCAGACATTTCATACATGATCATGAGATGGCCTCAAGACATTTCATTAAGATTATGTGATATCATTTAGACAAGTCAAACTTATTCATGTGACTGTGTTTGGAAATTTCTATTAAGAAACAAGGGCACGTCCAAACAACCTCAATCATATTAGGAGAACTGTCAGAATTTTTTATGAAGACAATCAAGTCATGTCAAGATGATGTCTTGGGACATGATAACCTATCCCATTAGAGAAATCATAGTGTGTAATCCCTAATCCAACTGAAGTACATGAACTCTAATTCCTACTATAACCAGGATATTTAGGATGAGTTCTTACGACTCGATCTCAAATGGGAATCCACTTCAGTGTAATTCCTACAATTTATCCGACATTCCAACCATCAAGACAAAATATCTCCCATGCTATGATGATTATTCTTAATCATTCATAGGATATTATATGGAAGCACAAGTGTGTAATCCCCAATCCAATTGAACTTTGAGAACTCAGAATACTTATATAACAAAGGAATGCAGGATTCCTTTCTAAGGCCTTGGATCAAATAGGCATCCACATCATTTTAATTCCACCCATGTCTCCAATATTACAACCATCGGGACCCATTATACCACATGGGATGATCATTATTCTTCATTCACCATTAGATTGAGAGGGAAACATCTATGTGAAATCTGTGATCAAAGTATTCTAGGAGAACTCTAATTCCTACTATAACCAAGGTTGGTATGATGCCTTTCTAAGGATCGATCTCAAATAAGAATCCACCCTAGTTTAGGTCCTCCTATGTCACCTTCATTCCAAATATCAGGACCCAATTTATCCCATCCACTAATCATTCCTCATCATCCACCAATGGGTTATGAAGGAAAATAAACTATGTAAAATATGATTTTTACAATAAATGGGATTTGTAGAAATCCTTCTTATGGCATAAACTATATGTTAAACATCATAAGGGTTACCACATAGCATAATCCTAGTATCCATATGCAGTGACTCTTGTAACTTGTTTTCCCTTATTCTCATACATAGAATGACTCATGTGACCTTAGTCATTTCCAATGATTGTACCATTCACATAATGAATCTCCACCAAATAGGGAAACATCAGTGTGTATGTCTTGGTCAATGGAATTATATGACTAACCTTCCATATAATGGAATCCATATTGGGGTTTTTCCCATGGGTGTGATTGAACTATGAAAAATATGACTCCTATAATAATCAAGATATGACAAAATCCTCCCTGAGTGTTGATCTTAACAACCAGGTCCAATGTGACCTCATATTTTTCATTTTCAAATGATGTTAAAATGCATGGAATTTATGAAAAATATGGGGTTGATTCATATTATAAACTGGATCTACATAACACCTCAAAATGTGTCAATATTATCCTTGAAATATTAATAACATCTCTGGATTACAACAAATACCAAAGTGCATGGTTATATAGATTAAAAATATAAAAAACTATTCAATAATGGGAATAAAATGAAGAAACTGAGATATGTAAAAATGGATTCCTTAGTAGACCTACATTTTTACAAGGAAGGATTAATCACATGATCGTTTTTAGGATAAAAGGTCAGGTTTGATGGTTATTATGGGATTCTTTAACATTCTCAAACCAATCATAGTTTCCCAAAGTAGGAAAAAAATTCCCATTAAGGGTGTGATGTGCCTTAACTCCCATTCTTTTGAACAATGTGAGTTTCTAAGAGCCATTGGGTCTGAATCCCCAATTAATGACCTATCTTTGGAAAGCAGTACTGTACCCAAAAATGGATGTAGGAACCGTTGGGAGTTTCATTGAAAGATAAAAAAAAGAATGAAAGAGAGGTGAAAGATTTGACAAACATCGAACTCCCACAATCAAACTGTTGTTCCATTTATTCCCAATGATGCATTTGATCCTTCTTGAAGAAATAAAAATCATGAAATTTATCTGGAGTCACTCAACTAAGACATCTCAATCACAAGATAAAAATGACATATTTCATATTTATCATCATAACATTTTTTCTTGATAAACGTGTGATCCGCATATCATTTCCAACAAAATAGAAATGGTGGACATAATGTGAACTCTCAAATAGAAAAACAATCTTTTTACCTTGTATCAAGATTTTTTTGGATGTTGTATGAAAAAATAAATGAATGTACCAAAATGAATATTTAAAATGAAAAAAATGATCGGACGATCGTATATATATAATGTTCTCATGAAATAAGTTGATTCTCATTGTGATAAGTCCATGTGAGAATAATTACCTGATCAGGATTAATAATGGATAATTTTGATGACTATAAATATATAATGGATAAAATATCATTATTATAGAAATTCACCGATCATTGGACTTGTTCATTATTGTATTTATGACATTAGATACTGCTATAAAAAACAACACCTTACCCAAGATAATGTCTATATCCAGTGAGTTTCCGTGAAAATTGATTATAATTGTACCCTATACTGGTCTTAGAATGACTTCACACAGTTGAAACCTTTAGAAAAGGGTGGAAAATATAATTGTATTAGAATACCATTGATATGGTACCATCGCACATGAGTCTCAACCCAGTTGGTGAGGACTCATTAAGTGCATAAAAGAGACCCGAGATCAAAACCAGGTGAAGGATAATTTACGGTGCTATAGCAGTACTATAGCAGGTATTGTAGCAGGTAATGTATAAGGAACTGTAGCATTACTATAGTAGGAACTGTGCAGTATTGTAGCACGTACTGTAGCATGCACTGTTTGACACTATAACAGTCGGGAATATTCCTCCGTTTGGGCCTTCGGGCCACCGATTTGGTTCCCAAGCCCTTTAAGGCCTTTGGGCCACCCAGGACTTCGGGTCAGTAAGGCCTTAGGGCCACCTCAAGGCCTTCAGGCCACCTTAAGTTTATATACAAAAAAGTCAACCTACAAGGAACATGCTTCCAAAAGAGGATGAGTAAGGAGCTTTCACCAGTGCAGAAGCTAAACAGATTGCAAGATTGAGAGGGTATGGAACTTACCATTGGGACAAGCCAGTACATACATGAGAAAGCCTAGACGAACAACCATTCAAAGGGGGAGAGCTGATTTCACGATGAAGATTCTAGGGAGGAGAAGTTCCAAGTAGTTAGTCTGGGTTGTATGTAATGTTTGAAGCCTACGGGAAATGAATTCTTCTAAGGCCTACGGGCCATGTAATACTTATTCCTATGGGCCATGTAAGGGTTCCTCCTCACCCATTTAAAGGTGGATTATCAAAAATCAATAGAAAATGAAGGCCTTTATGCCATTGGAGGAGGAGGATATGGTACTATCCCAACCCTTTAAGCTTCCCACAATAATCTGCAGACACTAAAACTCATGAGCCTACATCATCTAAAGAAATATGTAATAATGCCAGTGGTGCTTATTTCTAATTCCAACCACATCAAATTATTATCTCAATATAGTGAAACTCACCTCCTTCAATACATGATGATTTTTGACCAAGGAGTCATCGATTGAGCCCTTTGGGTTTAGAAGGCCTTGGGGGGGGGGGGCTATCAACGACCATCACCACATTCATCCCATTGAATCCTCTCGTTCCCTTATGGTGGTCATAACCTAACACATTTTAACAACTAACAAAAATGAAATGGAAATAATGAAGAAACATAAGCTATCAAAATATTTGGATAACTTGAGTGGGATTATATCTCCACTCTTTATAATGATCCCCATTGGCTAATTCCGATGGTAGCTTGTGAGAAGTCTTATATCTGTTCTAAATTGGGTTATGTTCTTGGGATTATTCCTATATACATCATGGAGGTGCATATCCCTACCCCCGAAAATGTTGCCCATTAGCATATTAAGGTTGCACAAGGAGGACATAAGTTGGATAATATCATCAATTCAATTACATAAATCTTCTATAATATATTGGAGATAAAAAATGTGCAGACATACAATACATTGGAAACTTCACTAATGTTCTATTAAATTTTTAGTGACATCTAAATTTTTTTTATAGAATATTATTTCACTAGTATGATATCGGGAAAAGTGCATATTTGTATCCCGATAGCCATGGTATAAAAAATACTATGATCATCATGAACAAGTGGTTGCTCTGAAGGAAGTTATCATTCTTCTTCCCATCGAGGGGGATTATTACCATATTATGATAGAGGATGAGGAATCAAACAAAAATAATATTTTAATTCCAACTAGGGATCACCATGTGATAAAGAAACATGTATTGGGATAGGGGAACATTCATTTTTAAAAAGAATGAAAATATATTCCAAAGGCCACAGATCGGGCTCATATCAACACTCTGGTCAAGTTTCACAAATTTATAGTGGAACATTCATACCAGCATGCTCATATTCATCTCAAAAAATATACGAGGGATACACTGATGTAATGGGATTAGGCTCATATAACCATTCTTAAAGAGTCCCACCTGGCGAGAGGGGTGCAAGATTTTGGGAGGCTCATATTCATGTGAGAAAAGATACATGGAATATTCTAGTAGCTCACTAAATACGAGATCATTTCCCTAAATATATATAAAAATGACCACATTGTAATCCTTACATGTATATATAGAAGGAGGAACATATACCTTCTCCCATTCTGGAGGTCTACCAGTATAACCAAACAGGGAACTCATTTTGGAATAGGGCTCATATCCCAGCATTATCTAGGGTTGACCACAATATTCTTACAACCACCCAATGTGATTCTCATATTCTTACCAATAATGAAGAATCTCAAATGGAATAATTCAAAAGATTCTTAGTAGAAATATCATAGACCCATAGTTCCAGATGGTTATCAACATATTCTAGATGCCATCAAACATAGGCTCATATCCCTACCAAATCCCAAAAGGCAGGTCTGTATATTCTATCCATGATGAATAATGAGGATTATATTCATATTCTTCTCAATGATAGTTTTGTTGAGGTTATTAAAGACCCTTTCTCAAAACCCCAAGGGTCTTCCACATCTTCAACTAAAGAATAAGTCAATCATTACCGAGATAGTCTTCATTATGGTAGTGTATAGATGGATCACATGGACTCTACTTATGACATCTGTTGTGGAAAAATTTACCATGGTGAAATATCCCATATAAAATGAAATCCTCCTATATCAATGAAACCAACATTTATAAAGGTTACAAAAACATAGAAACTTTTTTATTTTGAGGTTCTCAAAATATTCATGTCAACCGTATATAGTTACCTATCAATTTCCCGCAACACTCCACTCTGGTCAGTAGGAATCCCCAAGAAGCACCTTCTAATGACTAACTAGATGGAGGATTTTATATTTGATGAATTGGAATCCTATATTTACATATGAATATATTTTTCTAAAAAAACAACCACAACATATTTTGTACAATTTCTACATCTAAATATGAAATATTAGAAATGTTAGATAAGAATTGAATATATTAACTATGAAAAAAAAGTTTTGTAAACTCATCAGTGATTGAAGGCTAGAAAAATCACTTATGAATGGTATGAGTGACACCATTAGACCTCCATGATATTATATTATTAGATAGACCTGGATACCATCTCTAGGGATAGTGACCCAAAACCATAAAAGAATGACACAAATATATATCATTCTTTCCACCATTAATTCACATCCCTTCATTAACCGATCACCAATGCCCAGATATGTACCTATATTAGAGGATGGGGAAATCATGGATTTGATCACTATAACATACACTAGGATCATAAAAACCCCCTAGATGTGAAATCTTGTAACTTCACATCCACCATTAGAATTATGGGACCCGGTAACGCATGATCTAGTTGGTCACTAAAGTAGAATTACCGTATAGAAATGGTTCCAATACATCATGAACATAGTGATAGGAAATTAAATAGGTCTTTGAACTATTACCCTAAAAAATAGGAACACAACCCAGACATGGAATCTGATGTTTCAATCAACCCAAAAACATCCCTTAAAACTAACTCCCATCACGGATCACTGTGACACCCAGCCTATACACGAGAATATGTATGCCACATAAAAAATGGTGAAATAGTTGATTACATAGAATATTTCAATTAGAGAACCCATCCAATTATGTAGGGGGGATATCTACCACCACATACCCCCATGTATTTTAAATTCTATAAAGGATTCATGACATATTAGAAGAATCTGACAATCAAAACCATCCCACTAGGCTTGGGGAATTTTTATCTCAATATCCATCATCAAGTTCATCACCCCCCGATAATGTCTTTGGGAAATCTGTGGTGGTTTTAAATCAATCCCAACCCACTAGGAGAGGGAATTTATATCTTCATTTATATACCATGAATCATAAAATCATGTACTCGATTTTTTGAAGCATAAAAAATAGGACCATCCAATACAAATTGTGTCCCCAAATAACCCCCATCCTATAAGGTCAGAAGAATTTTTATCATCATCATCACCACTTGGGGAATAATTTTTCTCCATTTTTGGATGAAAATATCAATGGTTGACTTCCCATTCGTACTTCTAATTAAAAAATAATCCTCTGTTATTCACGTGCCTTTCAAACAACGTAACTGGAAACTCTCTCATGTTTACCTTTTATAGGCTAATATGGGAGAAATATATAGTGAAGGAAATAAAACCCCATAAGAGTCATAAGCCAAAACATCTAAAAACATCCAAGTGTTTGAGAATCAACAAAAATGAATGTTGTGTATATTCCTAATGTCGCATTGAGAGTAATGGGGAATCAAACATTTCCACACAAACCTTTTTTAATGTCTTCAACATCAACAAAAAATATAAGTTTCATCAATTGATGATGAATATGGACATAATATGGAAAATATACCCTAATAGTAGTATCTGGATGTCCCCACTAATGATTCACATACACAAAACTAGAGGAGGATCCAAAAACTAACACATCCAAATATCTATTTTCAACCTCTATGGTGGAACACTATCGATGATATTGTGAAATAAGTGTTCATATCTCACTTAACACACAAAAGAGCGTAAATTACTTCCACAAATGATAATTTAGAGAAATATGATAATGAAATTAAAAAAATCATAAAAATACATGAGGAGATACTTAGGGGAAGCATTATAATTGACTATCATATCCAAATAGAGGTGAATATTTCTCCTCTAACAAACTTGAAAAGAACCAATATTACTATATGAGTAGTTTATGAGTATTGGACTGGCTCAAGATCTAGGATGTAGGTTTACATTAATGAGGAAGTGAAAATGGTAAAAAATTACATTTTTTATGTGTAATGACCTGCGTTTTGAACTCGGTTGAAAAGTGGGGGAAATTGAACTTTTTCAATTTCTGAACCGGTCAAATGTATGATCAGGATTTGGAATGAGATTATGAAGGTTTAAACCCTTCTTTCTAATGTTTTTGGACATGGGAGAATGCCCGTTAAGTGTCCTGAGTGGATCAAGGTGTTTCAGGTGCGTCGTACCCGAAGAAGGCTAGTTTTTTAAGAATAGCAGAAGGCGCACGGTTTCCAAAACCGTGCGGCCCAAACCATGCGACCTAAAATAGGGAGGCAGAGGAATCTGCACAGCCTGCACAGGGTTTCCCAAAACGTGCGGCCAGCCCGTGCGGGGTGCCCTGGGTGTCCAGTGGGGTGCCGCATAGTTTGCACACTATATGGAAAACTGTGTGGGTTAAACCGTGTGCCGTACCCTATTTGGGGTTTTAAAACATTTTAAATTAAATTAAAAACAAAAATAAATTAAAAACCTAAAACCTAAAATACTCTCCCTCCCCTTTCTCTCGGCAGACCCGCGACACCCCTAGGGAGGGCTCTCCCCAGCCGTGACGCACGAGGCACGGACCTCCCTCTTCCCTTTGTTTTTCTTCTCCGATTTCTTGGGGTTTCACCTACGAATCATCATGGTAAGTACTCTCCTCTCCTCTCCTCTCATTCTTGGATGATTTTAGGGCTCCTCTTTGCCCTATTTTCCATTCAGACGAACCCCTAGGTTTAGGGTTGTGTTGTTTTCAGTTTCCTTCTAATTATGCTTGTTCTAGGGTTTTGCGGAAGGTTCCCTGGGACCTCATTGGTGCATGTACGGTGTCCACCGCCAAAGGAGATGCGGTTTGTAGTGGTTTAGATCCGCCGATTTGTTTTCGAGGTAAGGGTTTTACCCGTTCTTGGTGTTCACAGCTTCTAAATTATTACCTTAGTTGTTCTAAAGGGTCCTGGTATGTGTTGCTTAGTGCGTTGGACCGTTGGAGTTGGTTTTGCTTTGCCGGAGCTTATGTGGCTTGCCTGAGTAGGCATAGGTATGTATTAATATGTACGTGGGTTCCCCCGATATGCGTATATTCATGCATGGCAACGAATATACACGTACATGGATAGTTGTCCCCATTGCATATATAAAAGTGCCTGCACAGGTGAGTGGAGACAAGATTATGTGTATAAGCATGTGTGTAAGGATCCTCTTGCACATGCTCATGGCCATGAAGAGCTTGTGTGTATAGAGGCTATGTGTCCTTATACGCATGTGAAATCACATATGTCTCGTGGGGGAGCAGCAACGACAACTTTAGTTAGAAAGCGTCAAGAACCGGAGTGGAAGGATGGATCCACCTTGAAGTAGGGTCCGTCTCCTTCCTTTTATTTAAAGTGAATTTTAAATGAGTTAATTTATGCACTACCTTAGTACTTTAATTTTTCAAGTTAGTCTTGAGTAAATTCTTCTGTGAAAACCGTGTGAATTGCAGGAACAAGATAAAAAGGGTTGCCTGCTAACTAAAATAACAATTTAATAATAAAACCCCTTGATCAGAGGTGCGCTGTCTTCAAGATAAAAGTAGGAAGTAGATTGTTGTGCTTGCCTGCTGATTTCTAGTTGTGCTCTGGTGTTGATTGACGATGTCGTGTTTCCTTTGAATTGTACCAAATGGTTAAATAAATGATAAATGTATCCGTTAAAATGAAATGGTTAAACTAGAGATGAGCAGACTAGGGTGGTACGACCACACCTTGGAATAACGTAGTGAGCACGCCTTATGTTAGGAAAATGGATATGTTAATACCTCGATATAGATACTTAAGAGGAGATGACTTAAGTATAAATGTGATAAATATGATAATGATGATATTTTAAATACTTAAGATGGTTTTCCTTAAGTATGTTTGTAATGGATGAGCTGGTGGGTACTTATATAGATTTGAGCTGTATGATTGATTGTGGATGTGGAATGTATGTTTGAAAATCATAAGAGGTATTGCCTTATGAATTGTAATATAATGCTGATAGCGAATGTGTGTGGTTATGGATGGGAGGCATTCATACCCTATGCCATCTACTTTGAACGATTACGGATGGGAGGCATGCATACCCCATGCCAGCTTACTTGAGTATGGGTGGGAGGCATGTCTACCCCACACCAGATGCAATATTTATACGTTCATGGAAGGGGGGGCATTCATACCCCTTTCTAGTTGACTTATATGGAAAAGAGGCATTCTTACCTCACTCATGTTATTATCTATATGTTTATGGAAGGGAGTAATTCATACCCCTTGCTAGTTGACCGATAGGGACGAGAGACATTCTTACCTTGTTCCCACTAATCACGAATGATGGAAGGGAGGCATTCATACCCCTTTCCAGTTGACCTATAGGGACGAGTGACATTCATACCTCGTGCCCACTATCTTCAGCTGATGGGTGGGAGGCATGCTTACCCCACACCATCTTTTATAAATATTTACGTATGTAACTTTAGTGGCATGATCAGACTGATATCCCAGCAATGAGCCGAAGCTGGTATAGCCATATGGTTTCCTTGGGAAACCTGGACGTGTGTTGTTATTCTATTTTTGTTCTGCTTATTGAATCCTGCTACACTTTCTCACTTTTTAATTGTTACACACTGTCTGGTTTGGGTTAGACACTGGTGGTGCCGGCCTACTGAGATTTATATCTCACACCCTACTCGGGCCGCCATTACACTGGGGTACCCGAGTATACCTTTCTTGTATGCAGGACCTAGGTTGGTTTCTGTGTTGCTTATAATTGGGGATAGGAGCAAAGGACCGAGCGGGAGCTCGGGATGCTCAGGAGAAAGCCTGTCGGGCCTTGATATCTTTTATTTATTCTTTTACATTGCATTGTAAGCATGCTGTATTGTTTACTACTTTCGTAAATGTATCTTCATTTGTACATACATGCATTGTAAACTGGCTTTGGTAACCTTTTATATAAATGATCACTATTTGTCTTCCACTGCTATTGTTCAGTGTTTATCTATTACCACTTCTGGTATTAAATGTTATTTACTATGATAATACCACTATGTTACTCTGATATGAGGGTATAGTCTCCCCACTATCACCTCCTGAGACCCTCGCTTCTAGTCGGCAGCCTTTGGTGTACGGGGAGATGCGCTTGAGGCCATGTGACCTACCGGTCTGGCCACTGGTTCGATGGTCAGCTGGGCCGGGATGTTACATTATGGTTTAAGACTCTCTATTTATAAGGTTATCACTAAATATTATCATGATATGGGATTTAATTGGAGATGAAAACAATACCACCTCATCAAGACATGTCTGCTCTCTATAGATAAGAGGTGACTCAGACAACAGAACCTCTTGATATTCTAAATGACATTGATCCCCTGGCTACTCAAATGGAATCCATGTAATAGTGATGTAATCCAGTGAACCCTAATAGACATCCATATCCCAAATGGATAGTCAGATATTTTCCCAAACGGGAATTTGGAAATCCTACATACTCCACCATTTATGGAACAAGAGACCTAAAATAGTATCTCATGCACTTTGTGTCCCGATACAGTCTGATAATGGGCCATTGAGATCAATAGTAAGTGACAAAGATGATGTTTTTTGTACAAAATCTAACAATGAAATCATTTTTTATTTGTAAAATTAGTCTTTCGGAAATATCTGTTGTAGGATGGGAAGACATTCATCATCAATACCATTACTAGTTCAATTCCACACTAAAGAAAATAAAAATTGTAAAGCTGAACAATTTATAAAAAACATGAAAATGATAGGGTGTGTGACTTTGTAGACGTATGGAATGATTTAACGTACTCACTCAAAATCCCTCAATCATAAGAGTAATTATTGAATATCTTCGCTAAAAATCTCCAAGATATGCTACAATCTCCTATAACCCCAATGAAATATCCATGGGGATTCCATTTTTCTTAGAAATGGAACAACATTTGGAAGATGTTATTAAAATTATATTACCTAGGTATTGAATCATTCCCCCAGAACATGAAAAAATCATGGAAAGTTAGAGAATACAAATACTAACCAAATCCAATAGAAATTATTATTTGAGATCCTAGAAATGACCTAAATTGCACATCACCTCCTACTGTGTAGAAATACCTGCAAAATTGATGTTGTCTAGAAGAAAGAAGAGATCAAGGTCACATGAGAATTTATGAATAGTTGAATAAAACATTCTATTTCTAAAATAGACACATCCCTTGTTATTTTCTTACAAAAATAGACAATACCTCTAAATATTCTATAACCTAGGATTCTCAAGGACTTCACCCATGTATATCATCTCGAATACTCTTCTTTCCATAGATGGATGGGTAAAAATATCTAGGATTTAATCATATTTAATGATGTCCTCCAAATCATGTTTAATTTTGGATAGGTACCATTGGATAACTCCTCAAAATAGGTGACCTACATAACTATTTACATGATTTAATAAGATGATTATTATCCAAAATCATTATCCAGACATGGACAAAATTTCAACAAATGGATGACTTGAAAAAAAATTAAACAACCTCATTCCAACCATAGAGTACAACTTCCCAAAACCCAAATGGCCCCATATCCTAGGTATGTGACATCAAGTACACATCCTATGGGTGAATACATCCATCATAAATACAAAGATATATATAATGAAGAGTAAAATTCAACTATGACGAAAACTCTATCCCTTGTAGACTTTTTCCTTGAATCATTTAAACCATGGGGATGACCCAACCAAATGGAAACCTAATTGGATGAAGAGAACATATTTGGTTATGTTATCCAAATTCACTTTGCATAAACCTTGTACGATGATGAAAGTTCCTTTGATTTTGAGTTCCATGTACTAAATCGGGTAGAAGAAGGCCACATGCATAAGAACCAATGATTCAATGGAGAGAACAGGCATGGATGGACCCAATATTTTAGCCACATACCCATATAGGATATATACATATACCATACATGAGGTAAATCAATCCAATATATCAAAAAAACATTGAGTTCCCCATATCCCTCGAGCAATATCCGTGGTCTAATTATCCTACATGACCCTCTTATAGGGATTCAACTGACTAATCATCCTAGACAACAGAAGTGGTCAGTGAAACCTATTCCACTGGTCGGGGATACCCCCCATCATCTAAACAAGCCCCATTTCTATCTACATAAAATTTCCAAACTCCTGTAAAACTTAATAATGAGAAACTCCACCTTGGTAAGTGCCATTTTTTTCACAATAGTACAAAATTCATAAAAGGATCATTTTTTCCCAAACATGATCTAAATCATGGATACACTCCATTATTCAAAATATGTCATAGAAGTACTTTTTATATCAGTCAATATACAATAGTATTTCTATACATTAGTCACTATAGCCTATGTTTATCGTGTAGTGATCGTTTAATAAGAATTCCATGTATTCATGTCATTCTTAGGGAAGGATCATGAAGAGGTCATCTAGGGAGACATTAAACCCATATGTGCTTCAGGAAAAATCAAAAAGGTCAACACCTAGGTGTCTATAATTGAAACTGGTTTTGGGATCAACATCATTATGATTCATACTTCTTGGAATTTGGGATATAATGTGGGATATTTATCTTTCACAAATCATACCATTCATCGGTATGATTAGAGTGAGAAAATACCTCTCAGGAATATATAGCTCAACAATAAGTTCGGGTATCTCACATCTAAGGTTGAGTTCATGGTTATATCACAAGACACCATGTATAATGTACTTATCATAAGGGCTTTGTTCCACACCAATGTAGAGGTGCCTTCAACATTCTATCAACACACGAAATACCCCATTGAAAGATAGTTAAAAATAATAAATGATGGACATGGACCCTTTGAATATTGGGAGGTAACATATACTATGTCATTTATTAATAAAATGGAAGGAAAACAAACAATGTCAGATGAAAATAAATAGGTTGTACCCGCAAATGGCTTGTGGACTACCATTGTGAATCCTTGGAATATGATCGATAATGAAAATGTTATACCCATATTCCTAGATGAGATACTATATCAAATCATAGACATCTAAGAAAATTCTTTCCCCAAAAATAGTATAATAGAAATTATTTTTTGGAATATCTCTACAATGACCTTTGTTATAGGTGATGACAATGTATTTTCTATTGGTCTCTCTCAAATCTAATGTGATAGAGATTCCATTATGTTTCCTACATCATCTACAAATTCCTTCATAAACATAGAGGTGGAAGAGGAAGAGTATGACCATAGGAACTCCCCTCCCACATATGAGGAAGGTTTCTCCATAACGGTTGATGAGCCCATGAACATAAATATGATAACATAAGAAAACCTGAAACATATACTGATTATCTCTTTCATTCCTCTTGAGGAGCAAGATGTTTATATTTAATTTCTAATAAAACATTGTATTTTATTTTCTTCGAACTATAATGAAACTCATAGAAAGGATATGGATGTGGATACACCCCATATCATTCAACCTTATGACCATAAATGTTTCATGATAGAATCCAAAAGGATACAATCATCTCATTCCACTAATGTAGATATGGAATTTGAAAAATTAATCAAACCAAATTTTGTTTAGGATGTCAAATACCCAAGATAGATCTTCAATATTATCCATATCATAAACAATTCAAGGGAAAAATTTTATTTTTATCAATTTATGAGACCTTAATTGACACAAACTGAATTATGACTTCCCATTGATGATCAAAGAATTATTTATTGATGAAAATAAAAGATTCCATTCCCATTACATAATGGATGGGTACTCAGGGTACAATCAGATACAGATAGCCCTAAAAGATGATGAAGTTAATACCTTAAAACACCTCAAGAGATATTTTTCTATCAGGTCATTCCATTTTATTTAAAGGGTGATAGGGGAATATATAATCACACCATGAATCATATATTTAATACATTCATGGGATGAACAACCAAATGTTACATGGAAGAATTGGTGGTCAAATATGGACAATGGTGTAATCACTTAAAGAATCTCTAAACAGTCTTTAACAAGTTGTTTCATAACATTATGAAGATGAATCTATTGAAATCTTCATGCTGGGTAACATCATGGATTTTATTTAGCATCGTGAAACATTAACATATTATTTATGTCCGCCCAAAAAGGCTATCAAAATCATGGAAATTATATGATATAATAATATTAAATAACTTAGGGGGGTATAAGGGATACTACAATATATTCACCATTTTATAGCCAACCTGGTCAGAAAATATCTCCACTCCACAAAGCTATTGAAGAATAGAATCTCATATCTATGTGACGGGGACTGCCAATAAATCTTCAAGATGGTCAAGAAGTAAATTCTAAACTAGTAATTCTCAATGATTCTTATAGAAGTAAATACACTCATTTTATATGTGGCCCCTATTAAACAATAACTTGGATCTCCCCTTATAGAAAAGAAAGATACGATAAATGAGAACAATTTCTACTACCTTAGAAGTATAATTCAAGGAAACAAGACCCAATATTCTGATATCAAGAAGACCTCCCCCTCACTCATCATTTTAGTGAAGAATATGAGGCATTAATTTCAACACCAAAAATTCCAATTGGTCACTCATATCGACCAGATCAAGTACATCCTTCACCATTCTATATTGATTTGAATTTTAGACCAATATGTGGCAATATTGTAATAGTATGAGATCCATTATGTCTCATAGAAGCCAGTTAAAAGGTAGGAACTATATGATTTCCTTATAACACATCCCTCCCAAGAAAGTGCATTAGTTAAAACATATCTTATAAATGAGTATGTTTTTTTATTCCCATGAAACTCCCTGAACCTGGGAGAATTATTTTTATCGACCCTCCCAAAGTCATATTAGAAAGAGAAAGGAAAACCTAAGAATGAATCGAGTTTACCTATAGAATGTACTATTTTCTCCAAAAAAATCAATTATTCCCCACACATTCTCATTATTTAAAGGATTCACTAATAATGTTGAAGAATACCATATTCATATTGTTATATTATAACAAGCCTTATAGTTTCAAATAGCATTATTGAACATCAAATGGGATTCAGAGCCAGTGGTAAAGTAGATAAATGGTTATTATGCCATCCAAAAAGGGTGAATCAGCCCCTCTCACTATCTACATATGTGGACTGATGGAGTAGTTCTCTTTTGAGAACACATTGCATCATGTTCCCTGATCAAAGAATGCTTGTGATGATGTGTTGGGTAATGAAACCACAGACCTTGTTGACATGGATTAGGAAGAAGGGATCTTCCACATCATGCACCAAAAACTGGTCTCATTGATCATCATCTATGTCATGAAAGAAATCAATTGGTTAAACACTTCACCAGAGTTTGATAAACCATTATCTATCCCTTGATGGATGGATACCATGAATGATTATCTCCAAAATGGAACCCTCACAACAAATATATCTTGAAGGATTAATATTTTATGGAAAGTAGAGAGATTTAACATCTAGGTGTTTTCAAACTAGAAGAAACCCCTCCACATGTTGGGATTCAATGGATTCTTCATTATATGAATAGAAGAAAGAGATAACCCCACTATTGTGGAAGAAGACAATATATGATTCTATGGTACTCATCAATTTGGGCCATGCTCTCCAACAAAATTAGGAGGTTGAGTTACTACTAGAAAAACATGAAACAAGATTTCGTGGAATTCACAAATAAATGTCCTGAATTTTAGATTCATTAAAAATTTATCCATCAACCCTTATAATTGAAACACACTATTAAATATTCCTAGCCATTTATCATATGGTGAATTCATGACGTGTGGCTATATCCCCCAACCATAGCTAAGCAGTTTATTTAGAACCTTATTGTTAGTGACTTATTTTCCAAATGGGATGAGTAAATACCATTAATGGAATTTGGTATGATGAAAATCATCAACCTTGTGAAGTCCTATATCTTGACTAGGTTAAAAGTCCCTGACACGAAATTGAAAGACAATGAAACCAAATTTTGTTCCATAGTGTGGGATAAAATATACATGGAGTAAACTATCAAGTCCAGTCACTCTTCCCACTATCATGTAGATGGAAATGGAAAAATAGAGGCCTTTAATAAGTCTCTATCCATATAATTCATAATAGAGTGAAAAATTACAAGAAGACTTGGATGGACAAGGTCCTGTATGATTTATGGTTTGATGGTACAACATGAACACTATTATACATGAGACTCCATTTTCATTGGTGTAATTAACCTAAGTAGTGTTTCCCATACATGTATAGTTTCCTTCTCTTTGAATAGCCCTCATTGAGCTAATCTTGAATAATGAAAATGTGAAAAAGTGGATGGATTAATTAGAGTTACATGATGAGAAAAGGATTCATATGTTGCATGAACTTGAATTCCATTAGAATTAGATTGCATGATCCATAAATAGAATGGTTCACCTCTATTATTTCCTTAATGGAGAACTTGTGTTGGATCATAAATACCCATTGATACTACAGAATAATCCTCTAAAGCTAGAGCACAAATAGGATGGACTTTATATTATATATAATGAATTTAATAGTAGAGATTAATCATAGGATAGAATTGATGAGGAGTATGCCACACACCCCACAAAATCTAGGATTCAGAAAAAATAATTTTCATAGCCACATCCAAATCCTTCCATGTCCATACAAAATTCTGAAAAACTATACAGACCTCATTCTAGTAACATGAAGATAAACTATAAAAATACATCCTAACCACATGATGATAAACTATGTAGATCATTTCCTACCCTTATGATGTAAAATTACATGAAATATGTCATGACTGCATGATGTCAAACTAAATGGAATATTTCCTCACCATATGACATTAAACTACTCTGGAAGTATCATCTTACTAATAATTCACCACACATGATATAGCTATTTTCAAAAGAAAAATGAATTTCCAATTTCCCTATGTGTGTGTTAGATCCACATAGGTAATATCGTCTTCAATGAACATTGTGTGCTTTGATTCAAATCATCAATGGATACATAGTGATTTATAGACCACCATTCATTATCCCCAAAGTAATTTTTTTTTCACATTGGGTAAAGATCATCCTTACATCAATATGTTAAACAATGGGGATAATATCCTCACCATACGACACAAAAAAACATGGTATCCATGAACAACACATGTCTGGATTATTTCTATCATAGGATACATAGTGACACCAAGACCTCAATTATTAGGCCAAGTCGTAATATTACACATCATTAAAATCAATTCAATTTCATCATCACTAAAAGATATAAAACTTTATAGACCCCAAAATTTCTTATTCACATAATAGAGCCAATTTCATTACCATATATCAATAAACTGCAAGGATAATGTGATCTCTATGTGAAATTAAACTTCAAAGGTGTATAGAACTACACACAACATGATATGAAAACCAATGAGATACCTAAGTATTCCAAGATCCTATTTATTGTCCAATTAACTACTTGATACCAATTTCATAGGTAATTTCTCTAATATCATCTCTGTTATGATGGTAACATTTTCTATTCATTGTTTATCACACTGATCATAGATCATATGATATTAGGAATTTTTGGATGGTCTTCCCCACAATATTAAGGAATATCAATTCATTGTATGGTTAAAATAGTCCAAGATGAAAGAACATAACAGTAACATAATGAGTTCTATTTTCAAGACATTAAACTTTATAGTTTATGCCTCTTTCATAACACAAAACAAAGTGTTTTCATTTAGATCACCCAAATAGACCACTACCATTTGAGTTCGTTTCAAATGAATCCTCCATTATAGGACTACATGTTACTTGATTCGTGAAATCACATGAAACATAGTGATTCTCATATCTCTAATCATTGTTCGAACAATAGCATTTTATGGTAACAATGACCCCTCCATGCATTGGATAAACTAGAATATAGTGTTTCTTTCTAAAGAAAAATGTAGGGATTAATTCCCTTAATAATGGTATATATAGTGACACCCAGATCTCCAATCCTAATAATAGTTACATAATCATTGGGAACAACACCCCCATATATATATGGGTCAATCCTATGTATAGATTTTCCCATTAATGAACTATGTGTGGCATGATTACTAGAGTTATAAGATATATAGTGATTCCTAGATCTCCAATCATGGGTCCAGCTATAAAATTAAATGAAAAAAATGAACCGCAAAATACATATGGGCTAGACCTATTTAGTGAGAATCATTACCACATGACATTAAACTACAACGAAAGTAATATATCCTTATAGGATGATGTTAAACTGTAATGAAAATTTCATTGTAAAATGACATTAAATCTATATGATATATGTGTCCTCAATAATGATGATAAAATGTGTATTACATCACCCATCATCATCCCATATCAAAGGAAAATAAGATACATTCCCAAATCAACCAAAGTATGGATTGCATTCATTTTCTTTTAAGCACCTCAATTCATAAATCACAGTTTATGTCTTGAGAACCAATGGTTACTACAAACCTTTCATGGACCTTGTAAAGGAAATGATATATCTTTCTTTGACCTTTATATTGATTCATATAGGATTATACCTACCCAATATAAATATATTATCCTTATATGAATGGATTTATTATCCTTCTGATCATGGAGTCACTATAAAAGAATTCATCATCTTAGGATGTTCTGGGCCATCCCTAGTAAAATTTTCCCATATTTTTACTCATTTCTGGAGAACCTAGAGTAATGGTTTAAAACATTTTTAATCTCCCTCTCCAAATGATATTGGGGTAATCTTCAGCCTAGGTATCTTTATAGGACTCTTATGTAAAAGTCCCCTTATATAAATTCCATTTTTTTTCACGAGCAGAAACTCGAAGCACATTATTCAAAGTTGTGTGAACATTAAATTTATCCCATGATGGTCCAAATTTCACAACCATAATCTAATAGTGAAATGAACTCGAATCATTTAAGGTTTATAACATGAAATGGGAGGTTTGAGAAAAACTTATTTCTCCACTTACTAATCTATTCACCTCTAGATTTTAGTAAAAAAATATAAAATAAATAAATATGGAGTCAAGCTCATGGGGCCCACTTTGTGGCCTTAGGAAAAAAATGGTCCATGCTTGCTACCCAACATAGTCCAAGAAAAGATATAGTAATGGTTTCCCAATTATCCTTGTCACGATTACATGCTAACTAGGTGAATAATTAACTTTTATGGTGCTTACTCCCCTCGTTAATATTACATTTTCCCAAAATCACACATCCTGATTTGACCCCTTTGGGTTGGAAAAAACCATTCATGGACCTTGGAAAAAAATAGATATTTATTTTTCCCTATTATATTGATGAGTAAGATCATATAAATACAGACTAAAGACTTATTGTTTTTATGTGAAGGGATTTATGAATCTTGTGAGCGTGAAGTTACCGTAGTAGAACTCTACACATGATGGTGTTCTGGGCCATCGCCAGCTTGATTGTCCAATACCATTCACATGACCTGAGAACTTTAGGATATGCATTAAATTTTCCATA
The DNA here is from genome assembly GCA_963277665.1 of Viscum album. Classification (NCBI taxonomy): domain Eukaryota; kingdom Viridiplantae; phylum Streptophyta; class Magnoliopsida; order Santalales; family Viscaceae; genus Viscum; species Viscum album. The sequence continues at coordinate 562,862,271 of OY728150.1, read as the reverse complement.
AATAGAATATTCAAGGGTATTAAGTATCCTTCATGTTATTTAAAAATTTATTGTTTCCTTTATTAAAATAATAATGTGACACTTCATCCCTGATCCTTTTGATGGCCCATAACATGTTACTCGGAATCACAAAATATAAGGCCCAATCCTCCCAAAAAAATATATAAATATTCCTAGGGTTCCATAAGAATCCTAAATTTTACTTTTATATATATCAAACTTCATTGATATGACATTTGAGCCATTGAAAATCATTCATGGATCTCGAAAAAGAGTGGGTATCAACTCCACTTGACCATATTTTTAATCCCTATGGAATCGTGCATAATTTCTTTGACCTACACATCATAGGAATCTCCTCCAATTATCAATGGAACTCCAATAATCATGATACCTATTTAATCCATGGATGGACTAAACATCTTAAGTTGTTTTGGGTCAATCCTTATATGTATGCCCCATTCCATGATTCATCCTTTCAAACTTGTAGACATATTATTTACACAACCTACATTTTAATTATCTTGGTGGAATCTAGATTTCTAGTATTTTTTAAATGCACCCATCTATCTAAAAAAATGTAATAACCCTTCGATAATAGAGGTTACAACTCTTTTTGAAAATTCTAGTGATTCATTAGGACTTTTAACTACCAAATAGAGGAATATCTTCTTTATTGTAAAGGAACTCCATTCTTCATGAGCCATGGAAACACCACAGAGGAACTTAGAAACTTTGTGTGTTTTGGGATATCAATGTAATATCTACCACATATTCTATATCCATCAATGGGTTCCACACTATAATACTTTAAACTAAAATAATATTTGATCTGATCTAGAAGGCCATAAAGTACAATAATAAAAGGACCGAGCTGGAAGACATAAACTACATTAATTTATGGTCCAAGATAAATTAAACTAAACTAAAGTAATATAAGGTCCAATAAAATAGTCCCTAAACTAAAGAAATATAAAACCCATGATAAATAACCCTAAACTACAGAAATAAATGTTTGAGTCAGAAGAGATTGAACTACAACAATAGAAGGACAGATCCAGAAGGCACAAAACTACTACAATAAAATGACTGAGATAAAAGATAATAAATTTAAACAATATATGGTCCAAATAGATTATCCAAAATATAGTAATAGTTGTTCCAAGAAAAAATACCCTAAAATAGAGAAATAAAATGTTCGAGATAAAATATTGTACACTATATCAATAGAGGGTTTGAACTAAAACCAATAAAATAAGGTAGTAGATTGTCCCTGAAAAAAAGATCATAAAATACAGAAATAGAAGGTCCTAGATAAATAATCCTAAACCAGAGAAATAAAAGGTATGATATAGAAAACCCCAAACTAGAGTAAAAAGTAGATTTAGTTTTTAAGAATGAAAAATTTCATACAAACTTTTAGACAAAAAACCTATAAGATGGTGTCCTAAAAAAATTTGAGTCCAAGAATGAATCTAAGAAAAATATCAGAGAAATATTTGATAAAAATATGAAAATCATGTGGGTACCACCATATGAAGTTATAAAAATAATTAGTCTACACTTTCTATGTCAACTGACATCATTAAATGGTAGAAAATTATCACTCAAGGACACACATTTTAACCTTTTATCCTTTTGTGATTCAGGTAATCTCAAGATAAGTAGAGTAGATACAACAATCCTAAATATAATGTTAGTTGTAATTGATGGTCTATCCACTTAAGGGTCTTGTCTATTGAATACAACATCGAGGTTGGATTCCCACAAATAATGGGAATAATATTGAGATTAAAACTCATAGACAACAATTGGAAGGATTATAATATCATAATTGTTATCAACAACCACCATTATAATCAAAATTTGGAAGATAAACCTAGGACATCACTCTCCTAGTACACTAGATAAGGGGAGAGAGAAACCCTTTTGAGGAATCTGAATTAGAGATAGAATCATTAAGGGGTATATGAATTGAAATTGGTCATCACATTCATCCTGTTATTGAGAACCCCATCACAAAGAGTGATCTTTTATGACTTTTCAACATGAGAGTGGCAAACATTACCAAATAAGTGGCCCATTCAGTGTAGGATAAGGCTTGAAATTGAAATTATAAGACCAAAAAAACATGTTAGAAACCTCGTATGTTCGTAAATAAATTTCCTCAACACAAGAGATGATTATAATATTATGCTGAAATAAGGCACTAGGGACCCCAGTAGTGTTTTGGTGTCTATAGTAGTGGATGTGATCCCATAGCTAGACAAAAAAATTGGAAAGGGACACCAATTCTATAAGAGAATTTTTTGCCATATGGACTATAGGCTAGTAGAGGCATTCAAGATATGGTACATCAAGATTGATATGCCTTCCATTTACTAACTAAGCTTCCATACCTAGCATGAAAACTTAGATACCCAAATGTTCTTCCCCCACTAAGAAAATACGGCCAATTAATAACATGTCCAAGAAACTTACTAGCCTATGGCTTGCGGAAATATTCATCCTCACATGGTGAACCCATGTGGTGTATTATCTCACTTACATAATTTACCAATATAATATTGTTATTTCACAAACCATTTGATAATGGCACTGGTGGGGGAATATAGAGGTCAGCGAAGCTTCACTCCGGTAGAGGATTATAGTGATCCAGTCTTTAAAGAGGCGAGTGAGAGCATAATCATCTCTATAGAGACCTATTTTTCTTACATAACTAATTGCATCAATTTATAGATAAAAAACATATTATAATTACATAACCAAGATCCAATGTTTAATGCCTTGGTAAAATTCCGACCATAAGTAGAATTTACAGAATAAAATTTAAACATTTATTTAGTTAATTCTTCCCTAGATTCTTATTATCCCTCGTGTTCTCCTTAGTACAAGTTATCACCTGAGGATATAAATATAATAAAGGGGGTTCTAGAATCCCATTAAGGTGACATATAATAACATTATTTAATATAACATGCAATGAGAATAATAATTTTCATAATAACATATAAATGGGATAATAATCATGACATGAATCATTTAGAAAAGAGTTGAAATGGGGAAATGAAAAAATAAAACATCATGTCTTAGTGGTCAAATACCACAAATAGTTGTGAACCATAATAGCATAATTTTACTGAATATTTAATTTTTTCTCATTATATATGTCACATTACCAATGAATTTCAGTTATATATAATATTGGGCTCACCTATCACATCAAAACATTTATTTTTCTATATATAATTCTATGTGAAACTGTCATATCATGACATTTACATTATTAGGCATTCCACATAGAACGTATATCAATCATGGACATAAAATAAAACATGTAAAGGAATGGGTTTAATTTCATTAAGAATACATTCATAAACATTGGTGTTATTAGGATAAAATAGTAATAATATTCTAAGTATTAATCTTGATTGAATAAGAACCAATCACATTAAAATTAAAAGATGTATTTTTCTAAAAGAACAATTTTTTTGGAAAATATTTTTATTTTTCATAAATCCATTTGGTAAAATGTTTATACTATAAAATATATGTTAATTATGAATAAATTATATATAAGTAACAATAAAGTAACATCCAAAATTAAAACGTGGTGAAAGAGGGAAAACCCAAAGGAAGAGAGTTGGGATCGAGATTTCTCGTTACCTTATGTCTGGATTCTTTATTCACATAAATATCCTACATAATCACATTATATTAATTAATTAAAAAATCTATAATCATTTATAAATAAATTTGATGCATTATGGTATTATTAAGTTCATTTGTATGATTTTACATGAGATATAGTTTTTAATTTCATCATTCAAGTGTGTTCTTTTTATTAGTTTCTATGATCAGTTCACTAGTATACATGAATGGAATTTCGTGTAAAATGCAGTTAAATATCAAAATTTTTTATTATAAGTTATTAATTTTATTCCATAAGTTTAAATTATCTTATAAACAATTGGGTTATATGTTGTGAGGATAAATCAATAGATAGAAGTTAATGATGATCGTTTTAGGACAATTATTGTATTTTTTCGATCATGAAAAACATGATTTGTTTTATCATTTAGTATTATGTATACAGTTTGTTACATTATATAAATAGGGTTTTAAAATAAATTTTAAATTAAAATTTAACCATTATTATATCTTCGTTAGCATCATTGAATTATTTAAAGGGAACTGATAGTGCAACGCCCATGATGTCGGTAAATTGACATGTCATTGGTGATGATTTCTTTTTAGAAGGACAGATAGTGAAAAAGGGTTTGATTATAGATATTAAATTAATTTTATAACATAATAGTATCTCAACAATAATTGGGTTTTCATTACATTACGATATGACAAGTCCTGGAGAAGAGAATAAATGAAATGAAATTGAAAGGAAATTAAAAGAAAAATTTAGTGGATTTTACATCTTGGATTTACACTCCTTTGGAACCTCTATAGAGGAAATATTTTGTCCTTGTGATGAGACAAATAGCTCTTGGACGTGGGTTAGGGGATAGGGATGGGTATTGGGTAGAATTTAGATAAATATAAAGGATTAATAAATATGAGAGAAATAGGTTGTGAGGGGTAGTATTTTTAGTGGAGGAGATGGGTGTTTTCTCATTATTGTGTTAATTAGTTTATAATTTTGGCTCAGGACTATTAATATTTTGATAATTATCACTAAATATAATAATGTAAATATTTATATTTTAAGATTTTGTGCTTACATCCGACTGAAATCATTTATTACTCTATATTCATGTATGTAGCTTTTCTTGTAAATTATCATATTTTACTATTTCTAAAAAATTTATGTATTTTAGAAAAATACCAAAAAAATACCATCACTTTTTTTTACATGTATATTTCAAAATAGTTCTCCATTTTATGAAAATAACATTCTAAATAAGAGTAATTTAATTTTTATTTAAAATCCTCATTATCATAGAAAATAAATATTTTACAATTGTAATTGATTTTATAACACTTTAAAAATTTACTTAAGAGATCATAAAAATAACATAAAATAGTAATAAATAAAAAATAATAATATATTAATTCATTTTATGTAAAATAATTATTTTTAAATATTAAATTAATTATAAAATTGAAATTTAATATTTATGACTTGTAAAAATTCCGACGCTTAATTACTAATTTTTAAAACATTTATTAACATTAACTATGATATAATGATACCACGGTTTAATTTATAATATGCCTAAATTTTATTTTTACTTTCATGGGTGATGACACTATTCATTTTTCCAATTTTATACTCATAGGTGTCATATTACTATTTGTATGGTCAAGTTACTATTTCATCAATATTGGTTCCTTAACTTCTATAAATACTTATTATTTTATGAATTATCAGTTTATATAGTTTTAATTGTGATTTATACTATATGAAATTACTATAAGAATGTTAAAAATCCATTGATAAAATATGGGTCCTTACATTCTTCCCCCATTTTAAAATTTCACCCCCAAAATTTTGTTTTACATAAAAAGGTGAGAGTAATTGTCCTTCATCGCCTCCTCCAATTCCCATGTTTCTTATTCATACTTATGGTTCATCCAAAAAACATTAACATGGTATATTTTCATGTTTCATAGAACCTTATCTCTCTAGTTTATAATCTATACAAATTGTTTCTCATAAGAGAGATCATCTTCCAGCATTACCCCCTTTAAGTTCTATACATGTGAGGAATATTGAATGTAATTTCTCATGGGTGATACATGGAACAAATCATGAACTTTATCCATATTTGGTGGAAGTTAAAGATGATAGAACACATATCCTATGTTATCAAATATATTAAAGGTTCCAATGCACCTAGGGATAATCTTCCCTTTCATTTCAAACTGCATGACTCTCTTCCATAGTGATATTTAAAGGAAAAATTTATCTCCAATGTCTAACTCCATGTCCCTTCGATAGTTGTCATCATTCCTCCTATTCATGGTCAGAGAAACATTGACATGTTACTGAATGGTTTGAACCTTCTCTATCATATCTTGGACAAGATCCAGTCTAATTATCTTTCTTTCACCAACTTTATACAAACATGTTCGGGTTCTACACCTATTTCCATACAGACCATCATTTTAATCCATTTGAATACTCGAATGGAAGCTATTTTTGTATGATAACTCATCCAATGGAAGATGATGATCCCATCAGACATTGATTCCTAAATACTAGGCTCTTAGAATGTCTTCGAGCAACTAAATAGTAATTTCAGATTGGCCATTAGTTTTGGGGTGATTGGTTTTGTTGAAATTTAATTCATTACTCAATGCATGTTGAGGAATCCTATAGTATTTATATGTGATCTGGGGATCACAATTAGTGAAAATAGAGAGTGTAACCACATACAGTCCCCCCACTTCCTTCACATATACCACATCATGTTGTTCAATTGAGAAAATATGTCTAATAGAAATAATGTGTGTTGTCTTGGTGAATTTGTCCACCAACATCCATATTGCATTATTTCTTTTTAATTTCTTTGGAAGACCCATGAAAAATCCCATAATGATATTCTCCCATTTTCACATGTGTATAGGCAATGATTTCATCATCTATTTGTAATAATCTTTCACTACATTAAATTGTTAAAATATCAAGAACCATTAGTTATAATCAACAATCTCTTTCTTAATGTTGTCCTACCAGAACAGTTCTTAAATATCACACTAAATATTGGTACTTTAAGGATTAATATATATATTTGAGCTACGTGTATTATAAAATAGATTCTTCTTTATCCCGGGAAATAAAGTCAAAAAATGTCTCATTCTAAGATAAATCATTGTATCATCATCTATGTGGAACTATTGTAGCATCACTTCCTTTACTACATTCACTTTCTTTTGTAACTCTGGATCATCCCTTTGTGACTTCAAAATATTTTCTTGGATGGATGGTTGGGAAATAATTTAGGAAAGGTAGGATGTATTCCCTACCATTATGATTTCCAAATCCATATTTTACATATCAATGAATATTGGGTATTTATCAATCAAAAACATGGATAAAGTATCATGATATTTTGTTCTATTTTCATCAGCTACCTTGTTTTCCTTTCTAGAATGACAGTGAGTAGAGAAATCATAGTATCTTATTATCTCAAAACATATCCTTTGGAAAATGTTTAGATCCGTTTGTGTGAATATATATGTCAGCTTATTGTGATTGGTATATATGTCACACATCTCACCATAGAGGCAGTGCCACTAGTTTTTAAGGTAGAAATAAATGTTCCATGTTCTAAATCATGCGTCGTGTCATTCTTATCAAGTATCTTTAACTTTTGTGATGAATAGGGTTATCACATTTTTAATTTTGATGAGTACACAACCCTATTATTTATTTGGATAATCACATTATACCAAAAAACTCTATCCACATTTTAGTAATGTGAGTATATGTGCTCTGATCAGCCTTCTCTTTAACTCATTTAAGATTTCCTCACATTCTTCTTTCCATACATTCATTAACCATTTCCATCTTAACATGGTTATGAGGCCTTATAGTAATGAGAAATTTATCAAAAAACATTTGTAGTACCACATAATCCAATAAAATTGTAATGTTCCTTGACACTAGAGGGTCTGGCCAATTCCTCAATTACCTTTCTTTTTGATGGGTCCATAGAAATTCCCCCACATGTGATCACATGTCCTAAAAATGTGACTTGATTCATCCAAATTTCACACTTTCTAAACATGGTGTATGACTTCTCCATCCTTAATATCCTTAATATAATACTTATATATTCTTCATGTTCCTTCATTCATCTTGGAGTAGTGGAGAATATCATCGATACACAGTACCACAAATATATTGATGTAATATAAAAAAATATAATTATAAAATCAATAAAGATTGCAGAGGAATTAGTAATTCTGAATGGAATCACTAGAAACTCATAGTTCTTGATCCATTTACAAAAGTTGGTCTTTTACTTATCTATTTTTTCACCATTATACGATGATATCTAGTATGTAGATCCACATTTTAGAAGTACTGAGCTCCTCATAGATTATTGAACAATTCATTAATCCTTGGAAGAGGATATTTGTTCTTTATGGTGATCTTTTGAGTTCTCGATAATCATCACATGACCACATTGATCCACAATTCTTCTTGACGAAGTGTTATGGCGCACCCCAAGGTGATGCACTATGGTGTATGCAACCTTTTTCTAAATTCTATTTTAGTTTCTTCTTTAACTTCTCCATTTCGATAGGAGTCATACTATAGGGACTCAATGATATTAGAGTATCTTCGAGTATGAGTTCTATAGTGAACTCTACCTCACAAAATGGGAGATTCATGGGTAACTATTAATGAAATGTATCATTGTATTGCCACACTATAGGAATGTTATCTAGGTTTATACCTTCCATTGAACAAACCATTTGAGTGAGGTATGCTTATTTATAGGGAATGAACACCCACTCCGTTGAAGGATTTTTCAAATTAGATTCATGTTTTCCCTTTCATTTTAATAGGATTATTGTATGGTTCACAATATTAAAAGATATTTCCTTTTTTTGAAAGTTTTTATGTTTTTAATATAATGAGAACCTAGACATTCTCATTATTGAATCAAATTCCACCAAGGAAAGTATCATAAGATTAGCTATAAGAATCATCCCACATACACCAATAAGAGAATAGTCCAATTCTTAGGTTGCAATGATTGGAACACTTGATATTTTTACAAATATCTGTAGTTCATGGATTTCAGGTTTGATTAAGTGGTTCTATAAAACAATCAAGATATAAATGAGTTCCTAGAACATCAATCAAATAATACTATTTCATTATTGAGTGAATAAGATAAGTACCTCTTACAACATCATTTTCTTTCTCCACTTCAACAGTAGTGATGGAGTAACCATTCATTTCTCTTTTGACTTTATTGTATGCTGATATAGATTACCATCGAGGATCCAAGGTTTAATACACCAGATTACATAGTACAATTTCTCCCAATAGTTGTAGCATTGGACCATCAGTGGTGCTCTCATTTCCTCCACCACATTTTCTTTCTTCCTTGTGTCTTTTCGATATTTTGGAGTTTTGTGGCCTTCTCTCAACCCCTGTGAAACTTCATCATTATTTATATTGGGTAGAATTTTGATAGAGATTAAATATTGAGAGGTTTGAGAAAAAGTGGTGGCAAGGGGTGGTTTTTATACTGGAGGACTGAGGTGTTTTATCATTATTATATTCATTAGTTTATTATTTTGGATCAATAATATGAATAGTTTGATCATTATCACTTAATATTTTAAAATAAATAAGCGTAATTTGAGATTTAGTCCTTAAATAATCTTTACATCATTTATGACTTCATAATTTATATATTTAGCATTTATATTAAATTGCTGTATTTAGCTAATCATAACAAATTCTGGTATTTTAGAAAATTCCAAAAAATAATCCACCATATGTATTTTTTATGTGTATAATTCAATAATGAACTCCACTTTATGAAAATAATTATATATTTATGAGTTATTTAATTTTTAAATAAATTCTTCATTTACTTGAAAAATATAGGTTTTTAAAATTATAATTGAATTCATAAAATATTGAAAATTTATTTAAGGCATCATAAAATTATCATCAAACCATAAAAAAAAGAATATTAATAAATTATTTTATTTATTAAAATAAATTTTCATTTAAATTTTAAAATTATTCATTAATTTGTAATTATATATTTATGACTTATAAAAATACCATGAAAAAACTAATAAATTTCAGAAACATTATTCACTTGGTCTATGTTATAATTAGACCACACATTAATTTACAAGATTCCTAAATTTCATTTTTACATACATGGGTGAGGTTAATATTATGTTTCTCAGTTTACTATTCATAAGGGTCATAATACTATTCTTAAGTCCAAGTTACAATTTTATCTTTATTGGTTCCTTAACTTATAGAAATAATTTGTAATTAATTAATTCTTCTTTTATAATGATTTTTTTTCTGATTTATTCCATACAAAATAAATATAAGAAGGGGTAATTCCATTGATAAATGATTGGGTCATTGCAATATCTTTCCTTAACTTATCCTTCATGATATTGAGCATATCCCATTGAAAAAATATTGTCTATGAGGGGCTAACCCAGATGACCACAATAGGAAGGAACACATGGTACATTTCCCCAGGGGTTGTATCAAACCTAGTTAGTTGATATACCAAATGTTAATACCAGTTTTACAATTGGATATATGGAAAGAATTTGTATGATGGAACCAATGACTAATTAGTTCTCCAAAAGGTTCTCACATGTTGTATAAAATGAACTGGGAAATCCATACGCCATAGTAAAGATGAATAGAAAGTATCTAGTTGGGAAATTATGATCAACTTAATATAAACCAGAATGGTCATGACCATTAATAAAAAAATCCATGAGGATTCGTGTCCCATTTCGAGCTCTAACACTGCATATATTGTTAAAGGGATATACCAATATTCTATAATAGCTTTGAGAAATGGGCTCATGGGAAATCTCACAACCGTCTTGACCCAACAGGGTGTTCTAAATCATATAGGAAAGTCTATATGACCTACTAGAACATGTTATCCATACTTACAAACCATCATATGTATACAATCTTGGTATTTAGACACCCATCAAGACTGAAGTTTGTAGACATTAGAAGGGATGGAAACATCATCTAGTAAGTAGAGTCCATTCAAGGGAAGTCTATGTTATAAAAGATAGATTTTATGTTCACATGTGAGAAGCCTATGAAAATCCTCATCATCAATATGCACATGATATCGAGGGTTGGAGTTATAGTTCCTAGTTATCATGGTCCTTTCACTTTCCATAATGTAGGATGCATGAGAGGTGGAATACATCAGTATAAAAGTGTATTTTTGAAGCATATAGGACTCAGTAATCACACAAATAATAGAAATATAATGAAAAACATAACTCAAAGGACATATAAAAACAACTTGTCCCCTCATAATTCTTGTGATTTCTTGACACTTACATGGTTACACAAAATTCATAATAATTGAATGACCATGCGACTAAACCTATAGATCATGGGAAACCATAAATACAACCATGGAAACATGGAATTTGGATGAAAAATCAATAAATTACATAGATTTCATTAATTTTTGGTTTGATCAAAATTTTGTCCAAAGTGGATTTAAAAAAAAGTTCACTTGGATCATTATTTCAGATAGGTATCACGATGAGTTTTCACTAAAGTTCTTTTGAAGGGGTCATGTGATGGGAACATATCAGAAGATCTTTAAAGAGTTAAAATAACATATGAATTTGACTCCCACTATTCACATATTTACAGGGAACTCCACAGAATTTGAACTATCACCCAGAAGACTAAATGTCACCCAATACATTGATTGGCTAAATCCCCAATGACTCGAGAGGAAATTTACATTCCCCAAAAATGTGGTCTTTTCCCCATTGAAAACACTCCTAGAGGGTGTTGAAACCCATAAAATGATCATCATAAAATCTATATTGGAATAAATAAATGAATACTGGGTGTTATTTTATTTTCAAAGAAAAGGAAGATAAGGTGTCTTGGACATGTGGATAACATAAAATCCCAAAGTAAATTTGATCACATGACCTCTATAAGGTCATGAAAACTTTTATACATAGTGCATGATCATCATAAGATCCTGCAGAGCACCTTTGAAAAAACTCCTTGTTCTTGTGATGGAATCCAAGATACTGGATTATCATACGGAGACTTCCATATGATTTCCTCTTCATTATGTGAATTTTAAAACTATTGATATCCTAAAAGCCTTACAAAAACCTTATAAAATAAATAGTATAATATAAATAAAGTGGAGACATTATGTGGTCATTTTTCTTCTTACGATGCGATTATATAGTGCACAAGACAGAACAGGGACCTATTGACATGTCCACCATGTTGTCAAAGATCAAGCTTAGATTCTACCTTCTTCATAAAAAGGGATTTAGACATGACCATTAAATTATGTGCCTCCCCTTAACCACCATAGTCAAATAGAAGGATTTTCTATAAAAATTACTGTGCATCACTAAAAGATCCATCATTGTTCTTGTAATTTGTTACTAGAAAGGATGGTTATATTTTTACAACACTCACACAACTTCATAATATCCAAAACTCTTGTAAAATAAATAATGGAATAAAATTAAAAATATAGAGGCTTCTTGCAGAGTGAGGATACACTAGGCTTCATGAATATGGGGTCATATGCTATAGATATTAACTATTGATCATTTGAGGCCCTCTTCATAATCCATCAGGGTCTTGTAAATCCCTTTATACACGAATAAGTTTTCTTATGAAGGATATATTGGCCAACCATCATGATCTCATGAGACTCCTTGACATGTTAGCATGATCCTATAGAAGTCCCCTTCAATAGATGCCTTAGTCCCACAAATTTCACCATACATGAAATAGTTTATCATTGAAAAGCCTTTTCACAAGCATCCAGATCTCGTGAATAAACATAGACATGTTGGTCAGACATTGTGTAGGCTCTTTGAGAAGATCATATAGTTAGAAGAAATCCCATTCATCATATTGGGTCCAATAAAAGTAATTTTTTTTGATAATTCTTGTGGTTTCTAAATATCACATTGTGCTATGAATAACCCTCTATTGGATCATGTGATGCACGTTACACAAAACACTCTACCAACCCCATCCTAAATCCTAATGGTACACACAGTGCAAGGTGACGTATAACCAGGGTGGTGAGCTCTATAAATCCCTCCCTTGAAACACAAAAACTGCATCGATCGATCGATCACACATGGTAGCACATGACTATACATCATGGAGTGTTCAATAATGTGATTGTAAAGGCTTTACGCCGGGTAAAATATGGGGAACAAACTAAGTGATCATGAGGCATGAAATGAAACTTTATGTGATCACTTGAGATTATGTTAATGGATTCTAGAATATCAGTTAGACAATGAGAAGGTGATCTGACATGATGGTGGGGTCATAGGAAAAAAAACTCAACTGGAAAATCATGAAGCACATATGCAATTATGGTTGGAAAGGAGATTGATGGAGGGCCATATTATATGAAAAATATATATTATGATTCTCTTGTGTTTTTCATGACTCATTAATATCATGCGACAACATTGGGACATGTCACTCAAATATTAACATGATAACTTGAAAATATATTTAGATCATGATATGTACCTTGGAAAGGTAAATGATTGTCACATGATTCCATTCAGGAATACCACCCAAGTATTTATATGTTTTCTGGGCTTTCCATTAAAGTTTTTTGATGTCCTCAGGACATATCACCCATGTTATATGGACAAACCCTAAAAAGTTGTCTAGATAATGTTATGACCCCAAGATATATTGTCCTAGATAATTATATGTTCCCCAAAAAAGATAGTTAGGTTATCTAGAACCCTAAATAAATGTTATCATGGATCATAAGAAGTCTTACAGAAAGGTTATCCAAGTCATACAATACCCTCAAAACTTTTAATCCTTGGTAATTTGAATTCCTCTAGAAAAGTCAGCCAGGTCATGTGGTACCCTATGAATATATCATAATATATCATATGAAGGCCTCCAAAGAATACATTCATATTATTCAACATCAATCAGATAAGTCCAAATAAATCATTTGATTATATTTAGACATATCTATTAGGAAACCCCAACATGTCTAAACATCCTCAAACATGCTTGGAAGAATGTCAGAATATATCAAGAAGACAACCAGTCTATTTAAAGAAGATGTCCCATAACATAATAACTATATAAAATTAATATAATATTTTATCCTAGATCTGTAATCCTTGATCAGTAACCTGATATTACTTCCCCCAAAATTAGGGAAACTTATTGTGTAGTCTTTGATCTAGTTTCACTACGGGAACTATGATTCCTTCTTTAACTAGGATACATAGAATGCCTTCCTAAGACAATATCCAAAATAGGTATTCAATTCAATGTATATACCACCATATATCTAACATTGTAACCATATAGACCAAATCACTCCAGTGGGCTGGTCATTATTCCCTATATGTTAGTCGATATATGTGGGAAACCTCAGTGTGTAATCCCCAAACTAAATAAAATATGATAAATCTATTTTTTAGTTATAACCAAGGCATGTAAGATTATTTCTATGTCCTGATATCAATTAGTATTACCCCATGGTGTATTTTCCCCCATGTCTTCTACATTCCAACTCTTGGAACACAATTTATCCAATAAGATGGTCATTATTCCTCATCTGCCAGTTGATTGAGAGGGAAAAATTAGTGTCTATGCTATGATCTCACTGTAGTATGATATAATTGATTCCTACTATAACATTTGAACATAGTATTCCATTCTAAGTCCAAATATCTATCGGGACTCAGATTTTTCTGTAAGGCCGCCATGTTTCTGAAATTCCATCCATCAGGACCCAATTTATCCCAAGGACTGATCATTATTCCACATCTTATATTGAGTTGTGAAGGGAACTGGACTATGATGAATCTGATTCTAGACTTAAATAGGATATTTTGTTAAGATTCCTATGTCTAAATCTTCATATTAACCATCCAAAGTGATGGAATGGAGCGTAATCCCCACATACATATACAGGGAGACTAGTAACATTTTATCCCTTGTTTCTTACTCTGATCATGTCTCATCTAAGATTAGTTATTTGAAATGATCATGTCATTAAAATAATAAATCTCAACTAGCCATATAATCCTTAGTGTGTAAGCCCTAATATATGTAATGATATGACTTCCAACCCATATATAGGCATCCACATTAGGGCACGTCCAAAGTGTGTGATTAAACTATGGTGACACCGATTCATTCCAAAACCAAGACATGTAGGAATCATCCCGATGATATGAGCTCTATATATGCTTCCCTTGTGACCTTATATTTGTCCTTCCTAGATTTTTTAGATATAAAGCGTTTAATGATGTATGTGGGTTTTGATTCATAGTATAATTAGGGCATATAGATTGCCTCATAATAGATCAATCGCATCTTAAAAATATTAATGACCTCCCTAGATGAAAAAAATTCTAGATTTCTTAGTAATATGGATTCAGAACATAATAATATAAGAAATAATTAGAATTAAATGAATAAACTCATATATATATATATATGATGGAATCATTAGTATACCTACCTTTCAATTTGGAAGGATTCTAAAACATCACCATTTTAATAGCATAACCAGTCCTATATAATGATTAGGAAGATATTATAGAACATATCTTAAATATATAATAGATTATAAATTTATGACTAAATTCCCCCCAAAATGGTGTGATGAACCCAACCTCCCATCCTCTTGACCAATGGAAGTTTCAATAAACCATTGGGTATGAAACCCCAATTGACCCATACCTTTGGAAAGCATGTTCGTACCCTGTTATGGATAAGAAAACCATTAGGATTTTCAATGGAATATAAAAACCAATGTTGACTCTGAAATGAATGATTATATTAACATCAATCCCCCATGATAAAACTATTGGACCATTTCACCCAATCAATTCATTTCACCTTTCCTAAAGATATAATAATTGTGAAACAAGCATGAAATCATTCAACTAAAACATTTCTTACACAAGATAGAAAAGATAGAGTTCCTCATTCTCATAAAACTATTTGTTTTTAATGCTATACAGGGATCAACTTATATTTTACAACGAAATAGTCTTACTTATTTTGTTTATGCTCACCTCAACACATTCCTTGGTGCGACCCATTTTATTTCATTATAGATGATTTACAGTTTATAGGAAGTATAGGGGGCGTGAATTTGACTTGTAATTTTTCTTTTGATAAGCTATATAGACCATGGGGATTAATTATAGGAGGTTATTTTTGGTAATTAATGTTATATTTAGAAGGTGATGTTTTTATTTATATCATTTTCATAGTGATGGTTTTATTATCTTTCTTCATTATAAATTTACTTTTTTTATCTATTAGGAATTCAATTATTCCAATTATATATTTTGATTCTCTTCATAGAAATCTATGTGGATTCTTGTATATTCCTCATTCATTTATTTTATTTAGTTAGGTGGTTTCATTTATTTATCTATTTGGTGTTGTTTCATACCATGTACAGTGGAGATATGTGTTTTTTTGTTAGGTTGTTATAGGATATGGACCCTTATATAGTACCATCTAACTACATAGTTCTAGTCAGTATCCGATAGAATATTAGAGGTAGTATTAGGGTGACACACATTGCTTACCTCCAGTTCAGGTTGGGCCAAGGTGGGTTATTTAATTTTAGAATAATATCACAATATATCTACCTCAATGAAGGAAAATAAAGATAGTATTTATGTGAAGATTGTTTTTTGGAACATAGGAAAACCATGTTATGGGTGTCTTTATAATGGTCAATATACCAGCTAAAAAAATAGGATTGGTTCCCAATGTGTCCTTTCTCATGGACATTGATAACCTATTTGTCAGCCTAAATCACCATGATATCAATTTCAACTTATCATTTGGTAAAATCATCATATAGTAGTCAGATATTATCTTTCATGTGTTTCAAATGCTGTCTATTATAGATATTCTAATAACACTATGGGAATTTCATATTAATTATAGGATACTACCCAAAGATAACAATAATGTGTATAAAGGAAGGAGTATGATGATACCATGTATGTGGTTTGTCATGGAACCATTAAATAGTAAGCGATTATTATTTCCCTTCTATGACCAAGGTGAGAGTTGTTCATGCCTAGTGATCCATGGTAATATCTCTTATGATAAAAGAAATAAAGATATTTTTCATGGATATTATGGTCTACATTTATGGGTTGGAAAAGAATACAAATAAATTGGTTACACTGTATGAGTTTGGTAGTAGAGGCCTCATGAGTTTGTGAGGTGATAATAATCCTTGAGTAATAGAGGATATTCAAGAGTTATGTAACACTGAATAAATACATGTCATGGTATGAATAATTTGTGATATAATTTATGATCAATGTTATATGGTGTAATTATATAATCTCATTGAATTAGAATACTCTAGATGAGAATATTTCAATCCGGGGTTTATATTTAATGGAACACCATCCATGTTGGAGTAAGCCTATTAAGCTTAGTTAAGACGAAAATTATAGTAGAGTTCCACCCTGACTAAGTGGCTAGATATATTCTCCCATAAAGGAAACCAGAGTAGTGTTGTTGATATACTTACACATTATAAATGGTGAATCTAGGCATGTACTTATTGTAGAAAATATTTCATTTCAAAAAAATTTCGGTAATGAGAGAGTAATTGGAATTCAAGATATATATATACTATTACCTTATATCAACACAATGGATTGGATCCTATATAGAAAATTATAATGATTATTTTTTTATAGGATGACCTACGTAGTGGATGTATATGATAAGGAGGTAAATTATGTTAACGAGAGGGAGACTTGTGATTGTTTCTGTATTGACCTTCAAGATGTTTTCAGTATATAAAATCCCTTCTCTTTATTACACATTAAAATATGGTTTATTATATAATAGTACACATAATACAACCTGTAAGATTGATACATCTAGATTATTTGGTAATTTGGAGCATATCATAATATCATGAACATTGTATACAACTAAATTATTGAAAACTTCATCAACATGCTTCTAAAATTCATGGTATTTTAAAATTATTGAAGAAAATATGGGGAAATTCATAAGAAATGGGTGATTTATAAAGTCGAATAAAGGAGTAATAGTGGAATATGGTTATACATGTTAGGAAATAAGAATATCAATAGGTAATAAAAGTAACATGAAATATAAGGCAAGATATTACATGATAATCATAACATGTGTAATGATAAAACTACTTAAAACAATACATCAAAAACATAGGTCATGGGAAAATGATAATTAATAATGATAAAAAGTACCACAAATGAATAAGCTTCATGCCCTCTTTCATTAATAATTCACATGAAAATCAATATTTCCCAGTGCATTGGAGCGCTATATAATTTTGGGCGCACTCGTCACCTTCATTTCATTCTAACGCTTAAGTGTGACACATAGATCATAAAACATGTATTCATTGACAATAATATTTTATTCTGTGATCAAATAGTGAGGAATAAATAAATTTGATTCAAATGTCAAATAATTATAAGTGTATAAAGGTGAATACCCTTGGTAGTATGTTGTTATTGTATTCACTACACAATTTTTTGGGAATGGAAAATCATTTTGAAATTTCGGCAGCATAATGGTGTCACATAAAAATTCATAAAATTGGATGATTAAAGAGGAATAGGTATCTCATAATTAGGAAATAAAATGGGAAGTAATAGGGGCAGAGATATACATATTCCAATAAAATAAACATGTATGATATAGAACATGATAATGAAGAAACTACAATAAATAGGAGAAAGAGAAAACCATTATTTGAGTGTGTGAATCCAAATGATTGGTATGGTATTTATGAGATCATGGGGAAACATTTTTTGAATCTAGAGAGGGGAGGGATGATAAAATATGTGTTAAAATGATTTTGAGTGAAGAGAAATGGGATATTTGGTGGGTTTATGAAGGAAGAGTGTGGCAGTTTCCTTAATATTTCTCAAACATATCTTTTGAACTCTATATAATGAAATAACACAAAACACAAACCATATCATGGTTTTTAAAAATGGTATCTAAAAAATCAGAGTTTTCTAGTTGTTTTATATATCTTAGGGACACATATTACAAAATAGTATCCTTTCTTATGTGGATGTGAGTCATACTCTTAATGAAATGATCTTAAAACTGTAAATCATGTACATGGTTTTGGAGGATTAAAAATGGATTTATAAAATTAAAATAACAGACAAAATATATCATTATGTTTATAATAAAACATATACTTTACTACAGATACCCTCTATAGTATTAATTACAACACTTTTGGTTCCTTAATATTTCATAATACACAAATAATATTTATACAATATTTTAATTTTACCTAAAAATTTGATTGTCTCTGAAAATTATGAAAAACGATCCATTGAATAAATTTTATGTTATGATTAAAAAAATAATATTCTTTACATCTAAATAATTTTTTAAATTTGTTTATTTCTAATTTTAAAATAAAAATCAATATTTATTGAGAAATGTTGGGGTTTTTACAATAAAATTTTTTCGATACCATATAAAAATTACATTTGAATTCATAAAACTTATAAGATGACTTATATTTAATAAAATTTATTTAGTAATAGTATTTTATTAAAATATTATTTATTTTATAAACCCATTATTTTTCCAAAATAAATACCTTGATTTAATTAGAAGTTTATATGAAAAAAATATTTCTTTTTTATTGTATAAAAATAATAATAATTTATTAAGAACCAGTGATTTGATGAAAATATATTCATTATTCAATAAAAATAATGTACATACACATATTTCCAGGTTCTTGATTCATATCGATTTAATGTACATGTAAATTTCCTACCAGTAATGTGTGTGATGGTGGGTCTTTCCTTGGGAAATTTGTTGAACATTGTTTTTTGTCATGATCTTGAGGAGCTTGAAATTTTCCCACAAACTATTTTTATCCTGAATATTTTATTTTTTCTCATCTTGGTATTGGTAAAAGGAAAATCCCAATGATTTTATCCACCTCTAAATCTATAATAAATGGGCTTGATATGATACAATCCTATTTGTTGAGTTCATCAATTCATTTTTTTGTGTTAATTCCATTTGATAAAACCATATATTTATAATAATAATGTGATCATTATTAAATGACTATAATATCAATGCTAAATATGCTTAAAACTTTTTAAAATAATATTTAAGATAATAAATCCAAAAAAGTGAATGTGTTTTCTATAACCATGTAACATTAAAAGACATTTATTTAAATGAAAATGGGAATTTTATTTATAAAAATTCCTGACGATAAAATATCCCCCTTAAGAAAATTTTCCCCCAAGATTTTCATTTCCCAAACAAAAATAGATGATTTTATGTATTTTTAATCACCTCTTATGGATCCCATGAGTCTTATTAAAACTTGAGGGTTCTCCAAAATACATTGACCAGGTGAGTTATCTTATTCTGTTGAACTTTTCTCTATGATCTAATATATTCATCGACTGCTCCTTATTGGAAAGGTTATTATCCAAATGTACCACCTCTATATTGAGTATATGTGAGGGGTCTGGTATTACATTCTCAAGAGGTACATATGTAATACATCATGTACTCGTTATATGTTAGGTGAGAGTGAATGTTGGTAAGCTACCACTCCAATGTCATCAAGGATCACAAAGCGGCCAATTTATCTTGGACTAATATTTCCCTTCTTCCAAATTATCATTAATTTATTCATTAGAGATATGAAAAATAATACCATGTATCTAAAATCAAACTCAAGTTCTCATCCATTATTGTAATGATAGCTCTTTTACTGGCTCTTAGTAACCCAGATGTGTTTCATAACGATCTAAACCTTTTCCACCATTTCCTTGACCATTTCTTGACATATCACTTTTCATTACATAACTCAATCCCAACATTTTTGTGTTTGGTTCCTCTTCCCAAAAAGGGATTCATAGGATGAAATTTGGAAGCTTGACTAAAAAGTTTTGTTTCAAGAGAACTCAACATTAGGAATATGGTGTTCCCATACTCCTTTTCTGTTAATTGAGCATGCACTCAACACTTCCTTGTGTCTCTGGATAGTCCAATCATATTTGATATCAATTTGAGGGTGATAATACCTAATGAAGTTCAACTCAATATTCAAAGCATGTAGGATACTCTTCCGAAACATATAAGTCAATTTTCTTTCTCAATCAGTTAAAATATATAGTGGAACTCTATACATCCTTACCACTTCTCATATGCATATTATTTCAAGTTGATCAACTGATAAATCCTCTCAAATCATAATGATTTTTGATTTCTTGGTAAGACAATCCACCTAAACCCATATAGCACCATTCTTTGATGATATATTCATAAGACCAATTACAAAGTCCATGGTGATGTTTTCATATTTATGAGTTGTTATGGTTATTTGTTTTATCATCCAATTGGATTTTTCCTTTTCAATATCACATGGTGACATACAAGTAATCTTGATTTTTATTCCACAATCTCCATATTCATATTGTCCCCTAATAGTTCTATCATAGATCTTGGTACATCTGTGTGCTTCATGGTTCAATGGAGAAAGTTGATCCATGTGCATCATCGAATAGTTCTTTCATTAACTTCAGATTTGATGGAAAAATAGTCTTGACCCAAATAACACAACACCCTCTTCTTTAACATTGAACTCCTAGGATTTCCATTTTATTATATTTTTCACTTTCATCTAAATTACCACATCATTTATCTTAAAATACATTATCTTTTATTTAATGGAATATTTAGTAATCATTTTTGAAAGGATTGATGATGTTCCTCTCTTTCTAATTCTCATGTCTATCCTTCCCAAATCTATGAATACTAGAACACTCAAAATTATCATCAATTATTGAATTGAATGACATTTTCTAGTTATAACATATCCCACTTTATTTTCATTTCCCGGATAGTAGTAAATTCATCATTTATATTACTTAATCTTCTCTAACCAACTTCATTGGAACATATTGAGTTATTTCTAAATGAATATATAATTTAGTATTCTTTTTTAGTATATATATCACACTTCTTCCTAAAGAGATAATGCCTCCATATTTTAAAATCAAATATCACTGAATCCAACTCTAGTTCATGTTTTGGGTCATTCAGTTCATGAAATTCCAACTTCCTAGAATTATAGGGTTTGAATTATTCAATATGTATTAACGCACAACCCAATACCACCTTCAAAGAATTTCTAAATACAATGAAAATCACTCCACATGATGTTAGTGTGAGCACATGTGAAGTGATAAGACTCCTTTTCAACTTCATAATTCTTTCTTGACATTTAAAGTTCTATGAAAACTTAAGTCCCTTCCGAGTTATCTTGGTTACAGGGTTTGAAAGTCATGAGAAATTTCTCACAAATAGATGATAATACCCTTCTAATCAAAGGAAACTACAGATTATATTATAGATGTTGGCCTCAACCATCAATCAATTGACTATTTTATTAAGTGTCAAAAAATATCACATTTCTTGGTATGATATACGCCAAGAATGAGACTTCCTTCAATAAGCACTCAAATTTATTGAACTTGGTTGATTTCTTCTCCTTTCATAAAGTCATTAACATAGTGCTTATATTTTCTACATGATACTCATTTCTTTTGGATTTTAAAATCAACAAAGACTACCAGAAATTTTTCGAGGTAATCTCTAAGACACTATTCATCACATTCATAAAGATTTCGTGAGAATTTGTGTGCCCAAAATTCATCACTATGAACATATAATGCTTTCACCTCATACGAAAAGTATTCTTGGGAATATCTTCATTCTTCATATTAACATGT
This sequence comes from Viscum album, assembly GCA_963277665.1. Taxonomy (NCBI): domain Eukaryota; kingdom Viridiplantae; phylum Streptophyta; class Magnoliopsida; order Santalales; family Viscaceae; genus Viscum; species Viscum album. The sequence goes on along the minus strand of OY728150.1, from coordinate 562,839,711 downwards.
TAATATCATGACCAAAGATACACCAAGGAGATGTATTGTGTTTTACACAGCTGATCAAACAAGTCATAAATCCATGATAAAGGGTAATTGTTTGTTATGATGATCTGATTAGGATCATGAAAATAAATTAAAATGTGCATTGACTGATCCCCCTTCATTCCAAATAGAACTTGTACTCCCCATGGGGAAGCACTTGGTTATATGAACACTTTATCCCAATTATCCAATAGTTGTTTCCCCATCTCATTGGGTTCTATAAAAACCATTTTATTTGGAATATTAGATAATGGTAATGCCATATTTATATGATTTATTGAAAATTAATCCTCTATAATAGGATGACGTCAAAGAAATTCATCAAGAAACACAACAATATATTACATCACAATTGGAATGTCTTTGAGGATGATTCTTTCCTTAGAATCAGATATTTAAGGTATATAACCTTTCTCATAGGGAAATACAATACATTATTTTAATATTGGTGCTAAAGAAGATTCATCCTACTCCATGCACTTGTATAGAATCAGGGGTCAATTCTCAATACAGAGAGTGATTGAATTCTTGCAGAAGTTTTTGTTGGCTATATGTTGGGAAATCAAATCCATGTCTAGATTTGCAATAAATTACACTAAAGGGGGTATGAAATGATTCACTGGAATGTTCAACCCATAAATTGTGATAGGGATGGATTTATATACTCAGGATTCAATAATTACCCAATTTTTTGTTTTCACCATCAACTCTTCTACCACTGTTTATGGTGGGGATTGAATAGTTCTAGAAAACATTCATGATATTAAATAATGCGTTGAAATAGAATCAAAATGTATGTTCTATATCCTTGAATGAATAACTATATTACTTGTCACTGTATCATTTTCAAGATCCACCTTATTAGTTGTAAAGAAAAAATATCAACCTTGGTTCTATGGAAGTTATTGGTTGTCTCTGAAAACCCATGGCTTAGTGTATTGGTTTGAAAAGTTCCACAGTTCCATGCAGTTGAGGAAATGAATATTGCACTTAGGGTTGAAGAGAGTGTTCCTTTCCCCAATTACATTATAATTTTTCTCTTTTTAGTAATCTTTAGTTAGGTTTCCTTCCTATAGCTAAAACATCTCGTTATTCCTATTAGTAAATTTTTGGGGGTGCTTCCTTCAACACCATTGATAAGTGGGATGTTAAAATTTCATGGAACTATTATATTTCCGCATAATACCTCTATAATTTGACTCTACTATATTCTTCTTATCCCTATGATACCCTTCATATTCTCAAATATTCATATCAAATTTTAGGTCACATAAATTTTTTTTCTCATAGTTATCGATGTCATAGATGACAATGTATTCTCAGAGAGTAGGTGTTATCCCACTTTGTAAGCATCCAACCATGAATTTTGAGGTTATGGAAAATGTAGAGGAATATCAGTAAAGTATTTTGATGTTTTACTTGTATTCCCTTATAGAATCATCATATTTTTTATTTATACAAATGAAATCCATTTCCATTTTAATATGGAGAGTGTGAGGAAAATAATTATTCAAAAAAAATTTCTCAAATTATTTCCACCCCATCACATAAATATTTTCATATATCTTCATATTCTTGACCAATATAAACTAATGATCAGCTTGTTCCTCAAAAAAATAAATAAATAGTATAACCTTATCTTTTTTAGAACATTGAATAATGGAGAAGATCATCTCAATGGAGTTGATCCATTTTCTGTGATTAAGGGATTAAATGATCCATGGAAAGACTAAGCCCTTTTCTCATAAAGGACACAATTGTATATTACTCTATATTACTGGGATTTGGATTCTTTTATTTATCCAAATTTCAATTTATATCGTGAGTTATCTGATAGTTTATTTTCATAATGTCACGATTTCTGCTCCCATTGGGTTGTTCATCTCATTACGGTAGTCATCAAATTTCTAGTTGTGTTGATGGTTTTCCCAATTACTCATATTTTACATATTTTTCTAGAATAAAAGAAAAATTAAGGATAATTATATTTAAAATATTAAACACATTATGGGTGAATACAATTACATTAAAAAGATAACTTATAGATTATGATTATTTCCTTAACTTATGAAATTCTAGGATACAATCTGTGTTTTCAATGATCTATTTCCTAACATATAATCTTATGGGAAAATTTTGTTCCATTAACAATTGTTTTTAATGAGCTTATAAATTTACAAAATCATATCACCCAATAGTGTAAAAACAAGTGAGGAGTAAGGCCTATTTCTGTGTACCAGGTTATGCTGAGTTAGGCTTGACACACCTAGTCAGAGTCATCACCCATAGAAACATCTATTCCAGAACCATGTCCACATGTAGATTCTAGAAAGGGATATTTTTTTTGATAAAACACATACTCTATACTTGATAAAATTTAGTGATGTTCTCTTATATATAGTCTAATTTTTAATCATTCTGTATAGTTTTCTAATCATTAGTAAAAAAATCTAAAATTTTCCATTGATACCAACTATAAAAACCTTTCCCATAATTATAAATTAATAGATGTTTTATTACATAAATTTAATGATAATAAAACCTAGAATATCAATATGTTTATTGTATTTGTCAATTTGGTGCATAGAATAACAATATGAACACAAGATACAATGACATTATTGAAAACATCCTTAACATGCCTCTAAAATATTATGGATTTTAAAATTTCTCTAGATAACCTAGGGACATACATAAGAAAGGGGTGACTTATAAATCCCAATAAGGGAATAATCATGTCATAGGATGAAACATGTTATAAAATTGGAATATAATTTAGTAATAACAGGAATGTGAATAATAAGGCATGATATATCATGATAATCCTAACTTGGAAAACATGGAGACAACATAAAACATAAACTCATAAACATGGATCAAGGATAGCTTCCATTTAATCATGTTGGAAAAAGTACCATAGATAAATAAGGTTCAATACTTATCCCAAAATGATGTTTTATGAGACTAAACAATATCCAATTCATTGGGGCACTATATAATTCAGGGCACACCCGTCACTTTCATTTCATTCTCAGGCTTAAGTGGCCACATAGATCATGAAACATGGATTAATTAATCATATATTAGCATGTAATATGTTAATATAATTCACACATCAATTTTTATATTTGTATAAATTATAATATCATACGCATGGTGATCACTACACAATATTTTTGGCATGGAAAATTGTGGTAAACATTCAACAACATAATAGTTTCACATAAATTTCATTCAATAAATTTTTGAGAGGGAAATGGGTCTCTCATAACTTGGAAAAATATGGGATGTAATATGGACATTTAAAAACATATCCCATAAAATGTAATTGAAAATAGAAGGCATATGATTATTAAGGGAATTGTATAATGAGGAGATTAAAAAGAACACTTACATGAATATGTGACTCCAAATGATCAGGAGGGGATTCTTGAGGGCTTTAGGGAACTTTGGGAGGACTCTAGAGAGGAAATTCAAGAGTAAGGTCATGGTTAAATGATTTTTACAGAATATAAATGGGATCATGAGTGGGATTATATAGGAAAATATTGGGGTGTCTTTAATATTTATCAAACTTAGGTTTCATACTCTATATAATAAAATGACCATAAAAAAAAACTTTTCAATGGTTTTTGCCCATGGATTCATCCAAATTGAAGATATTTTCATTAAGGTATATGAACAATGACAAAAAATAATAAAATAATACTAATTATTATGTGAATGTGATTCATTCTCTTAAAGAAATTATTTTAAAACCATGAAATATATTAATGGTTTTGGAGGAATCATAATGAATTTATTAAATTATTATAATAAACCAAAATTATAATTATCTTAAATATAATACATATATTTGGTTTTTTATTCCTTTTATAGTATTTATTTCATCACTTTCAGGTTATTATGATGTCGTTATACACAATGTATATTTATACCATATTTATTTTTTTCCTAAAAATTTGAATGGCTAATAAAATTATAAAAAAAATTCATCAATGGATAATTTCGATGTTCTGATTCAAAAAATTAACATTCATTTTTTCTAAATAATTTTTTACATATGTTTATTTTCAAATTTAAAATAAAAATTGACATTTACTGAGAAATGATGGGTTTTTTTGACAAAAAAATATCGAACCCTTATAAAAATTACATTTTTCATCATTAAAATTATATGATTATATATATTTAATAAAAAATATTTAATTATAATATATTATTATAACATTATTTGTTTCAAAAATCAGTTAAATCATCAAAATAAATTTCTTAAATGAATTTCAATATTACCCAAAAATACTATTTTTTATTGTATTAGAATAAAAATCACATATAGATTAACAATATTATGATGAAAATATATTAATTATTATATAAAAAATAATAAACATAATCATATTTCTAGGTTCTTGATACATATCCCTTTAATAAACTAGAAAATTCCCAAAAGAAGATGGTGCACGATGGTGGGACTTTAATGGGGTAGTTTAGTGAACATTGTTTGGGCCATGATCTCAATGAGTTTGGACATATCCTATAAATGGTTTCACTCATATTTAGGTTGTTGAGTCTCAAAATGGCCTTAGTATAGGGAAAACCCCATAGACGATATCTCCCTTCTGAGCTCTAATAAATTGGACTTATAGGGTATGATCCAACTAGTTGAGGCTACCACTTCATTTGTCTATGTCAATTGGATTTTATAAAGCCATATATTTATACTAGTCATTTTATCACATTTCAAAAACAATATTATAAATGGTAAATATAATAAACATTCTTTTAAATATGATATAGTGTAATAACACCAAAAAGAGCATTTGTTTTCTAGAACCATAATACATAATAAAACATGTAGTTAAATCAAAAGAGGAATAATATTTATAATAGTTGGTGACATTATAGTGTTGGGATATTATTTTTAACTCATTCTGTAACACCCCGAGCTTCCATGATACGCTTCTCATTCAATAATGCAATAGCTTGCATTGTACGCAACTTCGAGTTCTAACACACCGCAACTAATCAAAGTAGCCGTTATGAATAGTAATACCCAATTTTTGAAATTATATAAATTTTATATTTCAAAATGGACTTCATTTTAGGATTCAGAATATGAAAATTAGCCTATGTTGAATTTTTGGTATTTTTCTGAGAACTTCCAATTTTTTATGAATAGTGAAAAATACTTAAAAACAACTTTTTTAATCAAAATAATTTATAGTGATAAATTATACTCTTGAGTGGTTTTAAAGTATAATTAGAATATATTTTTACCATTCTATTCAATGGTTTTAATTATAATTAATTTCACTTTGAAATTAGACATAAACAATTGTCAATCTTTTGATATATAATGTTTCTTAAAAACACGCTATTTGTTGTGACAGCGGGAATTAATTATAAAATTAATTAATGCAACTTATATGTTTTTAATTTTGTAAAATAGACATAATTTTTGAATTCGGAATATCAATTATTGCTTAGGGTGAAATTTTGGCATTGGTCTGAAAAACTTCAATTTTTGATGAATAGTGAAACCACTAAGTGGTAGTTAAAAAACTGATTTTTCGTTTAAATGAAATTTTATCACTTCTGTGATTTTATTTTCAAAAATCTGACATACATGGTTGTCATTAAGAATAAAAATGTGGTTCAATGGGATTAAAATAAATTTTTGGTGAATAGTAACTTTTAAGTTTAATTAATCACGATTAAAGATAATTAGTAAAATTTAAGGTAAAAATGGTATTATAAAAATATGAAAATACCTTTACACTTGTCCTACCACTATTGTATGTGTCATGGCCGACCAATACAATCCATGGGTCAACTTGGGGACCCCGTGGATCCACTTTGACAGGAAAATGACATAAGTAACTATTATTTAAAGTTAAAATAAAAATTTCACAAACATAAGTTGTTTTACTAAAACAATTTAAAATGGGGTTATACAAGTCATATATTTGACTATAAATATTGATTAGAAAGATAAAATTATTTCCTACATCATGATATTTTTTTATAATTTTTAGACATTAAATAAATTAAATTATTTATGACACGATGATGATATAACGATTACCTCATTAATTAATGATTTAAATAAAATGAAAAGACAATGTAAATTCCAAGGCTTAAACTTGTCAAAAATCTATTGTATGAGTAGATTTCGAACCCTTATCACATTATCCTCGAATTATATAAGTGTGGGACCTTTAAAATCCGAAACTCATTATATAATAAAGTAACATTTCATTACCTTCCAAGAGTGCCCCTCCTCTCCACTTATAAAAGGCCCCCACCACTACCACCTTATTCACACTTTCAAGATATTTGTCTCGGCCAACCTCATCCCAAATACTCTCTCAACTTCCATAACTTACTCCTAGAAGCCTCAATTTGGGCAGAAGTCTTCCCAAGGAAGCCTTTGGCTCAAATCAAAAAGAGTTACCCGATTTTAAGGTAATGTCTTCTCTTATGTTATTTTGTTTTATTTTGCTTATCCAACCCCCTAAACTCTTTTTATTCATTTCTTTTGTAACAAAAACAGTATCCTCAATATACTAGGATGTTGTTATAAGAATTATTCGAGCTACACTTACACACACCTACATCAAATGGTTAAAGAACATACTGTTTCTGTGGATGGCGAATTTCTGCCTCACGAAACGATGATTGTTCAACACTCATATAAAACCTCTAATGGTGGACATTTTGATGACAATATTTTCATATATGATATATATATTATGTTTATGTTTTCATTATGATTCTTTATTTCTCATTTGTGGCATACTTTATGATTTCCATTATGGGTAAACACGATAATTTCATTTTAGGAAGTGCGGACTACCGCCCCCTCAAAGTGATTTGAATCGTTAATGCCATATGTGGGATTTATAAAGGATGGCGTAAATGGTATTATAAATTATATTATACTGGAATTATATTATACCTTTATATAATTATAACTTTATTCCATTAAATATTAAATAGAAATGAAAGTAGCATTCATGCGTCCGTACGGCTTACCGTCTCCATGAACGGTGCATTTCATTTCTTACCTCTAAACGTTATGGAATATTATAAATGCATGTATATACTGGATATATATGAGATATATGATATCAATATCATGAATATAATTCTGGATATAATGGATATATCACCACATGAACAACTTGTAATTATAAGAAGTTTATTTTTTACTCAAGTACCAAAGATCGACAAAATGACCGTTATTAACTTAAATAATAATTACATAATTTTCATAACATGATAATAAGTGATATAAAAAGAATAATGAACTTGAAAAAGGTTCTTAAGAAGGTAGAGATTAACTCTAGTTTTTTATTCAGGAGATCAAAGAACGGTCGAGTGAATTCGGACACGAGGTAAGGGAACTTCTTAACCAAATTTCCATTCTTTGGGTTAATCTCCTAATTTCAAATTATGTCATGATATTATTTTATCCTATCTTGTATTTTTAATTTCATTATGTGTACTTATAGTGAATACACATAATAGATCTATTTTATTTAAAAAAAATGATCGTTGTAAGGTACTTTGTCTCAATCTCCATTCATTGAGGCATATTTTGTTCTATACACAAATTTCTTTTATACGGTCTATAAACCCCTTTGACTTTTACATTTATTCAAAAGGAATCTTTTTATATGAAGCGTTTTACTAAACGAAAAAAGGAATGTTTTTCATGTCATACGTATGCGGCGACAAAGACTTCTCCGCCGCCGTGACCATTATTTGAGTTTCGGATTCCTCTACAAGCCATAACTTTTTTTAATGAAAAATAAATACAAAGTTTTAACTTTAATTTATTTTGGTATTAAAAATGGTTTTGAAAGTGTTTTTATTATAACAATGTGTTTTATTGATATCTTGTGATTGAAATGTGGAAATGTTATGTTTCCTTTATGCATGTTTTATGTGATACAATTATGTTATGGTTTATGATATGTTTAAACCTATTCATATGAGGAATGCATTGGACTTAATAAGTGACAGGTGGAGCCCTCTACAGCTCCTCGATGCATCGGTAGGTCTCATGAGACAAACTAGTGTCTTCGCACGAGGCCTTGAAAAAATCTTATTTGTAGTCTTGGCATGAGGCCTTGGATATGTGGTTATGATAGTATGACATTATGCATTCCATCATTATGAAAGTGGTTATTGATATTGCATGGGATTATTCGACTAGTAGAATATCCATGTGAGTAAATAAATGACATTATTTAATTTTATTTTTTCCATATCATTCTGAATTTCAAGTTTAAAAAGGCTTTTGTTTTAGTTATACATTTCCTTAAATGTTATTGTTTATTTATTAAAGCTTACGCAATATTGTTATCCTTACTGAGCATCTAAGCTCACCCCTTTCAATGTTTTAATATTTTCCAGGATGTTAAGAAGTATTGTATGAATGACTTGTAGGGACAGTCAGAAGAGGATATGAGTGTGGACTATGGAGACTTTGTTATTATAGTTTTTCACTTTATGATGTAATGTAACATTTATGAAATTATATAGTGTTTCCAAGGCTACTAAACTAATCGGTCTTTCGAGACTTGATCTTTTGTGATCATTCCAATGTTACGAAGTAATGCACCGACTCTGGGTAACTGGGTTCGGGGCGTTACAGTTGGTATCAGAGGTAGTTTAGTACTAACCTTGGAAGCTAGATTTAGATAAACTCTGATTAGGGCGCATAGCCATAAGATAGACTTTGAGGATTAGTGTAGAAGAACTTCCTAGAATTTTGGTATTATAGAGATTTTTTGAGCTTTCTGAGCAATAAATCCCTGTCTGGATACGAGCAGGTAGAGGCGGCTCTGGCACAGATGTACCTAGGGGTAAAACCCGAAAACACCGCTTTGAGATAGACTCGAACGAGAACTGGTGCACGACAACGGGCCTTGCTGCACTCTTAGTTACGACACTCCCGGGGGATATGCTTAGGATAATTCTCATTTTCTTTACAAACCACTATGAAGGGTTATGATTATATACTTCCTCAAAGAAATTTTTTTATGGATTATATCCATAAATAGTTCAATTTATGTTAAGTATTTTACAAGTATGGAATTATGTATTTTGATTCATAAACTAATCTAGTTTATGCCATTGTTTAGAAATGGCGCCTAGTGGAAGGAATGGAAATCGTATCAATGCACGCACTCCGTGTAGGGATTTCCCTCCTGCTCAAGATAATTATTGTGGATCTGGAGATACAACTGGTGCTGATCAAATTATTACCATACTGGGACAACTCACTCAGGTAATGAATAATAACCTTAATCATATGGATCACCCTGATCCACAACGTGGAGGATCAATGTTAGACCGCTTCATGAGGCAACAACTGCCAACATTTAATGGGGGTACAAATCTATTAGTAGCTGAGCAATGGATAAACTCCTTAGAGAAAATATTCCATGCCTTGGGGAGTAGCGAAAGGGAGAAGGTTGTCATGGCAGTTTACCGCCTCACTGGAGATGCCGATCAGTGGTGGTCACTGATTCAAAACACAAAGGAAGATGATGACGTATCAAATATGGAATGGAGAGAGTTCAAAGATCTTTTCTAAGAAAAATACTTTCCACATGACCATCGAGTAGATATGGAAAGGAAATTTCTGAGTCTGAGGCAGAAGGAGGATGAGAATGTCGCAAAGTATGAGGACAACTTTACAAGGTTAGCGAGGTATGCTGCAGATTATATACGTAACCCAAGAGGTAATATTGATCATTTCTTTGATGGGTTAAAACCATTTCTTCGTCGAGATTTAGTATCACAATCCTTCTCATCGTACGAAGATATTGTCTCATGTGCTATCAAGACAGAAAAGGAATTATCTAAGTCTTATGACAACAAAGTAAGGCAAGAGAAGAAGAGAACAGTGGAACAAGAGACGGATAAAGGGAAGAAGGGAAAGAAGGATTTTCCATTATGTGATAATTATGGGAAGAATCACCCTGGTACTTGCCTAAAAGGAATGGGAGTTTGTTATAAATGTGGAGAAAAATGTCACCAGACGCGTGATTGCAAGGGAAAGAAAGAGGCTATCAATGTTGAATGCTACAATTGTAGAGAAATGGGGCATTATGAAAATGAATGTCCTAAGAGTCAGGGAAACTTACCTCAGAAAAGGCCAAGGGATCAAGGCCAATCTTATGCTGTGACTACAGTTGAAGCAGAATAATTAATATATTGGTGCTTTTGGACTCATGGATTGTATTCTGGTTATTAGAATAATGTGATATATATATATAAGGATTGTACTGCAGTACTTTTTGATTTCATTAAGGTTTTAATATGATGAAGGTAATCATATTTTTAGTATGTGACAAAAAAAGAAACTTTAATTTGTTTGGGGAATCTGATTTTACAATTGATTTTGGAATTTAGAGGCCTTTTAGAGAAAGTCTGGACAAAGGTATTTTGGATAACTATTAAGGTTGGAATGGATTAAGTTGAACCATGGATAGTATTGTTTAAGGTTAAAACATTTCTGAAGATTATTTTTGGAAAATTATAATACTATAGTTTTAGGAAAAGGACAACCTGCAGGGTGGGGCATAACCCGTCGCGTCGGACAAAGCTGCAGGAATCAAACCCACAACCATAATGTGATAGGCCTTTATTACCTACCACTAGCCTACAGGAAGTCCTTGGTTATTAAAAAATAGTTTTACTAATCTAAATGGTATGTGTTAATATTTGGAACCTTATACGATTAGGATAAATAGAATATTTTTGAGTTCTATTACCTTTTAGAGTGAAAGATGGGTTTGTGGTAAAAATTTATTAAAGAATGAAAGTATACATGAAAAGTATGTATATTCCCTTACGTTCTTAGTAAATCTCCTAAATAAATTCCTCAACTTTATAAAAGGTAACTTAAAACAAAAACGTTGCCAGTTAACTTTTCCAACTGGGGATTCAATGACCGTTTAACCAATCACAAGTTTGTGATTTTCTTATGGTTAACTTTCTCCTAATCCAGTTTTCTACGACTCTCCATCAGACCTTGATGATTTTTTTTCTTCCATATCCATATTTTCATAGAATCCTAGTATGGGCTATCTCAGGTGAACTTTGTACTTATCTTTCTATCTTTTAAAGTTATATTTTTATTAACCTTATTTCCGATGTGGGTTTTCCACAAAGGTATTTTCTATTTTCAAACTTTTATTTTCAAAGAAAAATTTCAAATTGCGAGGACGCAATTTATTGAAGGAGGGGAGAATGTAACACCTCGAGCTTTTATGATACACTTCTCATTCAATAATGCAATAACTTGCATTGTAAGCAACTTCGAGTTCTAACACACCGCATCTAATCAAAGTAGCCTTTATGAATAGTAATAACCAATTTTTGAAATTATATAAATTTTATATTTTAAAATGGACTTCATTTTTGGATTTATAATTTCGAAATGAGCCTATGTTGAAGTTTTGGTATTTTTCTGAGAACTTTCAATTTTTTATGAATAGTGAAAAATACTTAAAAATAACTTTTTTAATAAAAATAATTTATAATGATAAATTATACTATTGAGTGGTTTTAAAGTATAATTAGAATATATTTTTACCATTTTATCCAATGGTGTTAATTATAATTAATTTCACTTTGAAATTAGACATAAACAATTGTTAATCTTTTGATATATATTGTTTCTTAAAAACAAGCTATTTGTTGTGACAACGGGAATTAATTATAAAATTAATTAATACAACTTATATGATTGTAATTTTTTAAAATCGACATAATTTTTGAATTCGGAATATCAATTATAGCTTAGGGTGAAATTTTGGCATTGTTCTGAAAAACTTCAATTTTTGATGAATAGTGAAACCACTAAGTGGTAGTTAAAAAACTAATTTTTCGTTTAAATGAAATTTTACCACTTCTGTGATTTGATTTTAAAAAATCCAACATACATGGTTGTAATTAGGTAGAAAAATTTTGTTCAATGGGATTAAAATAATTTTTTGGTGAATAGTAATTTTTAAGTTTAATTAACCACGATTAAAGGTAATTAGTAAAATTTAAGGTAAAAATGGTATTATAAAAATATGAAAATACCTTTAAACTTTTCCTAACCCTATTGGATGTGTCATGGCCGACCAAGAAAATCCATGGGTCAACTTGGGGACCCCATGGATCCACTTTGGTAGGAAAATGACATAAATAACTATTATTTAAAGTTAAAATAAAAATGTCATAAACATAAGTTGTTTTACTAATAAAATTTAAAATGGAGTTATACAAGTCATATATTTGACTATAAATATTCATTAGAAATCTAAAACGATTTCCTACATCATGATTTTTTTTTTATAATTTTTATACATTACATAAATTAAATTATTTATGACACCATGATGATGTAACGATTACCTCATTAATTAACGATTTAAATAAAATCAAAAGATAATGTAAAATCCAAGGCTTACACTTGTCAAAAACCTATTGGATGAGTAGATTTAGAACCCTTATCACCTTATCCTCTAATTATATAAGTGTGGGACCTTTAAAATCCGAAACTCGTTATTTAATAAAGTAATATTTCATTACTTTCCAAGAGTGCCCCTCCTCTCCACTTATAAAAGGCGCGCACCACTACCACCTTATTCACACTTTCAAGCCATTTGGATCGGCCAAATTCTGCCCAAATACTCTCCCAACTTCCACCACTTACTCCTAGATACCTCACTTTGGGCAGAATTCATCCCAAGGAAGCCTTTGGCTCAAATCAAAAAGAGTTACCCGATTTTAAGGTAATGTCTTCTCTTATGTTATTTTATTTTATTTTTCTTATCCAACCCCCTAAACTCTTTTTATTCATTTCTTTTGTAACAACACCAGTATCCTAAATATACTAGGATGTTTTTATAAGAATTATTCGAGCTACAAATACACACACCTATATCTAATGGTTAAAGAACATACTGTTTCTGTTGATGGCGAATTTCTGCCTCACGAAACGATGATTGTTCAACACTCATATAACACCTCTAATGGTGGACATTTTGATGATCCTATTTTCATATATGATATATATATTATGTTTACGTTTTCCTTATACTTCTGTATTTCTCATTTGTGGCATACTTTATGATTTCCATTATGGGTAAACGTGATAATTTCATTTTAGGAAGTGTAGACTACCGCCCCCTCAAAGTGATTTGAATCGTTAATGCCATATGTGGGATGTATAAAGGATAAAGTAAATGGTATTATAAATTATATTATACTGGAATTATATTATACTTTTATATAATTATAACTTCATTCCATTAAATATGAAATAGAAATGAAAGTAGCGTTCATGCGTACGTACGGCTTACCGTCTCCATGAACGGTGCATTTCATTTCTTACCTCTAAAAGTTATGGAATATTATAAATGAATATATATACTGGATATATATGAGATATAGGATATCAATATCATGAATATAATTCTGGATATAATGGATATATCACCACATGAAAAACTTGTAATTATAAGAAGTTTATTTTTGACTCAAGTACCAAAGATCGACAAAACGACCGTTATTAACTTAAATAATAATTACATAATGTTAATAACCTGATAATAAGTGATATAAAAGGAATAATGAACTTTAAAAAGGTTCTTAAGAAGGTAGAGATTAACTCTAGTTTATTATTCAGGAGATCAAAGAACGTTCGAGTGAATTCGGACACGAGGTAAGGGAAATTCTTAACCCAATTTCCATTCTTTGGGTTAATCTCCTACTTTCAAATTATGTCATGATATTATTTTATCCTATCTTGTATTTGTAATTTAATTATGTGTACTTATAGTGAATACACATAATAGATCTATTTTATTTAAAAAAATGATCGTTGTAAGGTACTTTGTCTCAATCTCCATTCATTGAGGCATATTTTGTTCTATACACAAATTTCTTTTATACGGTGTATAAACCCCAATGACTTTTACGTTTATTAAAAAGGAATATTTTTATATGTAGCATTTTACTAAACGACAACAAGTAATGTTTTTCATGTCGTATGTATGCGGCGACAACGACTTCTCCGCCGCCATGACCATTATTTGAGTTTCAGCTTCCTCTACAAGCCATAACTTTTTTTAATGAAAAATAAATAAAAAGTTTTAACTTTATTTTATTTTGGTATTGAAAATGGTTTTGAATGTGTTTTTATTATATCAATGTGTTGTATTGATATCTTGGGATTGAAATGTGGAAATGTTATGTTTCCTTTATGCATGTTTTATGTGATACGATTATGTTATGTTTTATGATATGTTTAAACCTATTCATATGAGGAATGCATTGGACTTAATAAGTGACGGGTGGAGCCCGCTACAGCTCCTCGATGCATCGGTAGGTCTCATGAGACAAACTAGTGTCTTGGCATAAGGCCTTGAAAAAATCTTATTTGTAGTCTTGGAACGATGCCTTGGCTACGTGGTTATGATAGTCTGGCATTATGCATTCCATCATTATGAAAGTGGTTATTGATATTGCATGGGATTATTCGACTAGTAGAATATCCATGTGAGTAAGTAAATGGAATTATTTAATTTTGTTTTTTCCATATCATGCTGAAGTTCAAGTTTAAAAAGGCTTTTGTTTTAGTTATACATTGCCTTAAATGTTAATGTTTATTTATGAAAGCTTCCGCAATATTGTTATCCTTACTGAGCATCTGAGCTCACCCCTTTCAATGTTTTAATTTTTTCCAGGATGTGAAGAAGTATTGTATGAATGAACTGCATGGATATTCAGAAGAGGATATGAGTGTGGACTATGAAGACTTTGTTATTATAGTTTTTCACTTTATGATGTAATGTAACATTTATGAAAGTATCTAGTGTTGCCAAGGCTACAAAACTAATCGGTCTTTCGAGACATGATCTTTTGTGATCATGACAATGTTACGAAGTAATGCATCGACTCTGGGTAACTGGGGTTGGGGCGTTACACATTCCATATTTTAGAGTGTTTGATACCCTAGTGTAACCTCAGTCTATCTTCTCGAAAACTAGTGAGCTTCAAATAGTGTAAATATTTTTCCACTCATAATTTAAGTGGAATGAGTCTAACCCTATTGGAGTAAGATCCCTTATAAAGAATTACATAGTGACTTAGAGGAGGTGTGATAGCACCAAATTATGTATGAATTTGTTACCCTATAATGTAATCATGAAGTGATATTATTTATGTGATTGAGGAATTGTTTTTCTAAATCCGTGATTATGACCCTTATGAAGTTCCTTATAGAGCCAACCCATTAGTAGTTTAGTTGGTTTCATATTAGTTGGTGAACCTAGATTCGCATTCCGGGCACAAAAATAATATATTACATCCCTATGAATGTTTAATAATGTGTAGAAACATTAGTTGGGTTATAAATATGTGAACATTTTTCAAAATCTAGTATTTTCATCATCCCATATACTAAGGATGATGAGGGACTTTTTTGGGTTTTTATTTTTTAAAATAAATCTCTTATTGATATTATTCATGGTGGATCCTATCAAGACTTTGGGTTCCATTAGTATGATATTGTAATGAATTTAATTTATTTGTTATTCACAAATTTATTATGTGATGAATTATAATATTAGAGTATTGAATTCATGAAATGGTCATAAAAATTGATCGATGACGGACTATATGTCCAAGAAATTGTCGAATTATGTGAGGTGTTGTAATTTTTTAGTTGATTCTTACATTAAAAGGAAGAAATTTTATTCTTTTAGTCGACTTTGGTGTCCTCTTATAATTATTCTATGTGAAGTATTTTATGGGAATGATATCAAATTAGTGCTTCCACATAACATTATATTATTAGATAGAATACTAGAATGTATTTTCTTTAATAAGTGGGAAATACACCAGATAATAAACTATTTTTAGTTTTATTCTTCCCTAGTACTTGTTATGAGTATTAGGATGGACATCATACTAAAAGAAATATCTAGTAATGTGTGATCCATAGTGCATCATTCCCACATGTATTTTTCAGTTATACACAAATATTATTGAAACATATTTATATAAACGATAAAGTTATCTCATCAGACATCCATGATTTATGGATTAGTAAGATTCATTATTTTAATTTGGATCCAATAAACTAGTGTAATATAAATATCGAGGAATATAAAATATGTATTCAGGAAAACTATGTCACTCGATAGAAATGGTATAACTTTGATTAGTAAGTCAAGATGTTTGTTGTGACGGATGTGTTCATCAATATACCTCAAAAAAGTATGATCACAGCCTAATTAGGATATCTTCAATTTAAGGTGTGAATCTATCCAAGGGTTTGTAGTGAAAGGTAAAAAAATTATAATTACATTTTTGATGTTTATATGGAAGGACCATTTTTTTCTATAAGCTAGTTATAAAGGAGCTTTCTCCCCACTGGTAGGTATTGAATGAGTTTTCTAGTGTTGATTTAAAAAAGAATAAAACCTTGTTATTTTTCTAGTTTCATTAAGGTAAATAACTTTTGGTCCACATGCGACTATGTAGAATAGATTTATATCTCTATCTGACAACCATCTGAAACACTCTATTAATGGTGCGTACCAGGTTACAATCAAAATAGTTATCCTTAACAATAATGACATTAGGGGAAATATTTAGAGTATTATATAGATTATAACATCCCATGTGATGGGATGACTCTCCAATACATCACATAATATGAGTAATATATTCCAAGGGTGGATGAATGTTTCTTATTACTTCTAGATTTAAGACATAGAAGAGTAAAAATCATCATTGATGAGAGATGTTGCCCTGTTTCATAAATAGTAACATTTTGAGCTCTATAGAGCTCACACATCTAAAGGGGATGGGTTTTGATGTGATGGTGTGATTTTTTGTAGAGGGTTTCATGAAAATATTTATTTTTATAGATAATTATATATAATTTATTAATAAAAAAAGTTTTATGGTGGTGGTGTAGTGACATGGTTCTTACCCATGTATCGTACAACGTGAATATAAAATTTTGATGGACATAAAAGTATACATGTTAGAAATAGTAATATCCACCAAGATGAAGACATGAAATTTTATTTACAATGGGTTATGTTGGTTTCAAGATATTGGGTTTACCTTAGGGGTGAGATTATGTAGAATAATGAGCATTATGGAGAATTAGAAATAATATAATAAAAATATTAAAAAAAATTCATTACAAAAATATACGTTTTTGGAAATATGATTATATATATTTGCTTAATACATTGATAAAAAATCTATGTTTTTTAAATATGTATTATGGGTTTTACCCTATGCATGAAATAATTTTAAACCACCTCAGGTTCCACAATGGATCACATTAATTTGAAAATCCAACCGAATGCATTATTAATTAATATTTTTTTATTTTAATTAATTTTTTATTTAATAAAATTCCCCTAAAAATTCCACACTATTATTTCATCGCTATGGTTAAATACCTCCAATCATTAAAAAAACCCTATAGAGATGTAAAGATGGAGTTATTGGAGATTGGTAGCAACATTGACAGTGGTTTGATGATGAGAATATGTTCTATGGGAGTAGTGGTGATTGATTTTCAAAATTATGAAATATAGAACCATGGTTATGAAAATTTATTTATGTGATGTATTTTGTGACATGATTTAGGGTTTCATTATTTATTCAATGTACACTATTATTGAGGATGAAATGAATATGAATCAATCTTATGTAAATTGAATTAATGATCGGGTATTTTCATGGAACCATAAAATTTTAATTTTTATAGATAATTATGAATCATGATTCATTAGTAAAGATCTTATTATTATTGATTTTTAATTAAACTCCACCATAAAAATCAATGATCAATTATTAATGAACATAATTATCAAATTTTACGTGGTTTTTTGGATTTATTCCTTATTTTTTCAGGTTCATCATCATCTTTAGATTCTTGGATGGAAATTAAACTATTAAACTAAAAAATTCGTATTGTTATTAAATATCAAAATTGTATCCATAAATTTGATTTAATAATTTAGGATGTAAAAATGATCATATAATCCATATGTTAATGCAACATGGAAAAATAATGAGAGTGTGTATATACACATATTTAAGAGACATGAAGGATGAAGAAGAATCCATATAAGATCACGGTACCATTGATTGATTGATGAAAATAGTTTTACAATGATGTAATATTCAATAAAAATACATCTAATGTATGATTTTTGATTAATTTAGAAGTCTCATAATAACTAAATTTGGATACTTCCAAAGGCTGAGTTTGTATGAAATATATAAGGGTGATTTTGATCTTTTTTCAAGTGAGCGGCGGCCTAAACCCTGCTTCGAGTGGGGACATGATTTTGGAAAACACTATATTAATGTGTTTTTCTAGTAATAATGGTGATCAAATAGAAATTGTAGATCTTTGAGAGTGTTATAATAATATATAAACTTTAGGACTGAAAATATTTTGTTTCTAAAGAACACACACTACTTGCCTTTTTGAAGTGGCTATAGGGATTCTATAAAATAAATATATCATGTAGTAATATAGTTAGTCTCATAAACCATGTTATCTTAGATGAAAATCCCAAAAAATAGAGATTTAATATTCTCATCAATCATGTAGGCTTTCACATGAAGTGTTTTTATACTACACAACTTGTGGCCTCAGAGGAAATTACTTTAGAATTGAGGCATACATCAGGTTCTGGACCCAAATTTAGACCCCATGGACATGAATCACATTCCATATAGGTACTATTTTTATTATATGAATAATGGAATCACATTGATATGTTTTTGAATTTGGTTTATGACCTTTATAACCCATATAAATGTTTTTTACATTCATTTCAGTCATATTTAGATTTTTAAGATGACCATTCTGAGTTGGGTTCCATATGGAATGTAACAACCAGAGATTTTATGAGAATTATTCTTTTTATATTCATTGATGTCTTCTGTTGTATGCTACACCAAGATTATCTTGCGCTATATGCAACACCATATTAGCTTGCAGTATACGTAACACTATTCTTGGCTCGTGTTACACACAATTTCAAGTTTGTTTTGTAGAAATTATTCTACACAACATTAAGTATAGATTTTGTTTAATGTATAAATGAAATATGGTTGTATTTTGTTATACACAACAAAAAAGTAGTCTTGCACTACACGTCACCCTGACTTGGCTTGCATTATACGCAATCGTGACCTTCCTCGATAGCGTGTGTAGTACGCAATACCGGGTTTCACTAAACAACGATATATTGTTATAATATTATTATGGACTAGATGTTATGAATAGTATTAACTATATTTTGAATTTTATAACATTATTATTCATCTTACATATTTTCTATAACAAGGTATGAGAACAAAATAAATTTTTTCGGGTAAAATAAGTATTTCTCAAAAAATGCAGTTTTTCCGCATTTTGATGGTGCACCCACTTTAAATATAATTTTTGACATATTTATAAGTTCAATTTGACAAAATAAAACTCCCTTTTGGAATCAGGATATAAAAATTTACTTTGGATAAATTTTTCATATTATTCCGATAACTTTCATATTTTAATGAATAGTAAAAACACACAATATTTTAATTAAAAACAACTTTTTTCATCACAATAATATATATGGTTAGATTATATTTTTAATTGGTATTAAAGTTTAATTAGAATATATTTTTACCATTTAATCCAATGTTGGTCATTGGAATTAATTTCACTTTGAAATTGGACATAAACAAGTGTCGATCTTTTGATAGTTATTGTTTCTTAAAAAAACGCTATTTGTTTTGATAACCTGAATTACTTTTAAAATTAATTAATGACACTTCTATCTTTTGGATTTGAAAAAATAGACATCATTTTTGAATTCATAATATCAAATACATCTTAGGCAGAATTTTTGGTATTTTTCTGAAAAACTTCAATTTTTGATGAATAGTGAAAACACTGAGTTTTTGTTTAAAACTGACTTTTTAATTAAATAATATTTTATTTTATTTAAATTTATTTAGGTAAAAATAGACACATAATAATTATATAAGTTCAATGAAATTTATTGGAATCATTTTATAATAATTTTAGATTTATAAAAATTTTATTGAACTTTTCACCGTCTTTTACCCACCTCCTAGGAGCTTTTGCAATTGTTCATAAAACTTAATTTTACTGCTTCTGTGTGTTGAATTTCGAAAATCCAAGAAACATGGTTAATATAAAGGAGTAAAATGTGTTTCAATTAGATAAAAATAATTTTTGGTGAATAGTAACGTTTTACTTTTATTTACCATGGTTAAAAGTAAATAGGGTAATTCAAGGTTAAAAGAATATTATAATAATTCAAAATTACCTTAAAACTTGTCCAAACCTTATTGGATGAGTAATGGCCGAACATGGGAATCCTTGGGTAGATTTGGGGACCCAATGGAGCCACCTATGAAAGACAATGACACATTAGATTAATTAATTTAATGTAAAGACAAAATTGGCATTAACAAAAATCCTTTAGTAATTAATTTTTGTAAGGGGATATATAAATTATATTTTCGACTATAAATACTCATTGGAAAGATAAATAAATTTCCTACATGTTTTTATTTGTTTTATAATTTTTAGACATCAAATAAATTAAATTATTTATGACATAATAATGATGGAGTATTTACCTCATTAATAAATGATTTAAATAAATAAGAATATAATGATTAAAATATTATCCAAAACCTGTCCAATTCCAATTGGAGGATTTTATTTCGAATATTATTCATCTTAGCTTAGACATTAATGTGTTTGGGACCTCTTTAAACCGAATATAAGTTTATAATAAAATAATATTTTCAAACTTTCTTAAAGAGCCACTCCTCTCCCTTATAAAAGGAGACCACTTCTATGAAATTACTCACACCTCTCAAGCCTTTTGGATCATCCAAACTCTACCCATATAAGCTCCCTACATCCCTATCCTCCCATAGAAGCCTTAATTTAGGAAGAAGTCATTTCAAGAAGTCCTTTGGTTCAAACAAAAGATAGTTACCCAAATTAAAGGTAACAATTTCTCTTAAATTGTTTTCTTTAATTTTACTTCTCCAACCTCTAAAATCTTTTTATTTACTTTATTTTGTAACAAAACCAGTATCCTAAATATACTAGGATGTTGTTATAATAAGGATTAAATATACACTTACACACACCTCCATCTAATGGATGAAGAACATAATGTTTCTGTGATGGAAAACTAACGCCTCACGAAACGATGATTGTTTAATTTTCTCCTACCATCTCTCATGGTGGCCATTATGATAGAACTGTATTTATATATTATATATATTATGTTTATTATTTCCTTATTCTTTTTTAATTCCCAATTATATCAAGCCTTTATGGTTTCTATAGTGGGGTAAATACGATGATCTCATTTGAGGAAGTGCGGACTACCGCCCCCTCAAAGTGATGTGATTCATTAATTCCTTATGCGTGATGTATAAAGAATGGATTTAATGATATTATATATGATATTATACTAGAATTGTAATATACCTATTCCATTTAAATAATAAATAGAAATTAAAGTACTGTTCATGCGTACGTACGGCTTACCGTTTCCATGAACGGTGCATTTCATTTCTTACCTCCATATGTTATGTACTATTATAAATACAGGTATATGTTGGATATATAATGAATATA
This sequence comes from Viscum album, assembly GCA_963277665.1. Lineage (NCBI taxonomy): Eukaryota > Viridiplantae > Streptophyta > Magnoliopsida > Santalales > Viscaceae > Viscum > Viscum album. The sequence goes on along the minus strand of OY728150.1, from coordinate 562,817,936 downwards.
TATGATATATAAATCATGATTTATATTATGGAAGTAAGTAAATCATTATATAAGTAATAATTACATCAATAACAACAAGTCCAAACACGTATGATAAATAAGATGATTTTACCCAAAATATTGCTTTAACATGGTATTTACAAAAGAACGGGTAATATAAAGTCATAAGTAAACCATATATGATATCATAACAATGAATATGATTCTGTAATAAGTCAATGACATTATTTAAATCATTATACAAGAGGTTCGTATACGTACGAAGCATATCATACCTAAGGTAAGGGATAACTATTCCAATCTCATTCTTATTCGAGATTGTTTATTCGTAATTATTTACTGGGGTTATTGTTATCATCCATGTACATGTTTCCTAAAAATGGTTTCATGTATGTTTAAAGTCCTTTTTACCCATTTTGAATTTTACTACATGGTATGTAAAGAATATTTCTTTTACGAGGTACTTTTTGAATTTTCTGACAAAAGTACAAGAAGAATGTTATTTTTAACTTATACGGCATGAACAGATTTTTACAATTTCATAATGCATTATTTTCATGAATCTTACTATACTAAATTTCATAAGTATTTTCAACAAAATTCTTTTATTTTAAAATTTCATGTCATTTTGTGAAAATAAAATGTTTTTGAAGAAGAAAGGATATTTTCCTCAAGAATTCATTTCAAGTGTTTTGTCAACACTATTTTCCATCTATGATGACATTATTTAGTATGATTATGTTTCAAGTATAATGACTCTATGATTTACATGGTTTCATTTTTCTTATGATGAAATGATATCCATTTGATTTATATGGATTATGTTATGATGGGATGATGTTTATGAAACCCATTTTATTCTTTGGGTTATGATGAATGATTTATGTTTATGTTGTGGCACAAGTAAGAATGATTTCATTATGAGATGTGTGGGACCTATATATCCCTCCAATGAATTGGGTAAAGATTTATATCTCATGATATAGACATGGCTGGAACGACAAGTAAATCCAGTTCAGTAATACAAGGCTGGAACAACAAGTAAAACCGGTTCAGTAAGGGACTTTGTCCACTAAGATGGTCTTGGAAGCAATGCCTTGGATACTATGGAAATAATATCTTGTGATTAGTGTTTTCCCACAATTACATGTTTTATTTCCATGCTATTTTATCATGATTAATGTTTCTTTATGATCTATTCCTTATGTACTGCCATGTTTTATGTCATTGCTCAAGATTTTGATGTTTAAACATTATGTTCATGTTTTTTAGTTCAAATGTATATGATTTATTTATTTTATCCATGATTACCCTTACTGAGAATTTTAGCTCACCCTTTATATGTTTTATTTTCCCCAAGATTTAAAGAAAGCTTTTAGGTAAGAAAAAGGGGAAGATCTTTATGGGAGATGTTGAAGATCTTTCACCACGATTAGAAGATTATATTCCGAGTTTCCAAAGACACTAAACTATTACAGTCCTTGTGTGTCTGTTTTTGTTATGTATTAAGTATTCCGAAAAATGGATCAGTACCATTGAAAAGATATTTTCCATACTTCGCTGTTCAGATCATGAAAAAGTCATTTTGGCTGTTTACCGTTTAGAAGGTGAATCAGACCAGTAGTGGACTCTAATTAAGAATACAATTCCCTGAGATGAAATTGAATCCATGGAATGGGACGAGTTCAAGAAATTGTTTTTCAGTAAGTACTTCCCTCATATTCTTCAAAAAAAAAAGATGGAAAATGAGTTTCTTGAGCTTAAGCAAGAGGATGATGAGTCTGTTGGTATATACGAAGCCAATTTTACAAGACTTACAATGTATGCATCTAGCTTTATCATCCAACCTGAAAGTAAAGATGATTGATTCTTCAGTGGCTTAAAACCAAGTCTTCAAAGGGAATTAGCTATAGGAGACTTCAGTAGCTTTGAAGAAATTGTGCGTTGTGCTATCAAGGTTGAACTGGAAGTTGGTGTAACAAATCCATTCATGGTTTTTAAAAGAAACAAAAGATGTAGTTCAAGTAGAAATATCAGAATAATGGTGAAAAGAAGATGAATGTTTCTTTATGCTCAAAGTGTGGAAAGAAGCATGGTGGAGATTTCCTAAAAGGTACTAGAAAATGTTTTAAGTGTGGAAAATAAGGTCATCGAGTAGTTGATTGTCTAAGTAATGGGAAAAAGGTTTCTAATGATGTGAATAGAGAAAATACTACAGAGAACTCTCCACCAACACTTTAATGCTTCAAGTGCTAGGAAATGGGACATTATGCTAATAAATTCCCAAATACACGGGTTAATGATGATCAACGTGAGCAACCTCTTAAGGAAAAGGATAAAGGGAAGTCTCATGCGATCACTATTTGTGATGTTGAGTATGAAAATGATGTTGTGTAATGATTAAGTGTTTATGTAATGAGATTTAAAAATAGTATCATGGAATCTCATTTATGATATTGTGGAATTTTTGAATATCTATGTATTGGTCTATTGTGGTTTTCAATAATTTTATGGTACTGGTAACCATGAAAAGTGATTCAAATATTTTGGAAAGCAGATGATATGAACATAATGAATATATAAGGAGAAAATAAATTGTTTGATAGTATTCATAAACTCATGATTGATATAAGGACTAAGTGATATCATGGTTTGAGTATATAGAATTTTTGGGATTTTGGTATGTGGAAAGAGTTAACTTTTGACAACATCAATGTTTTCACTATGGTTCAATGGGTATTAATTTTTCAAGAGAATACATGATTAAGGTATTCACATGATTGGAATGTGACCAACAACAAGATATATCTTATGATATATGGGGGAAAAATGAAGTAATTCACATGCTCGGTAGATGAAATTTCTAGTAATCGGACAAAAGTATTTTCATTAAGCCTAAAGGTTGCAATGGATTATGTTGGACCTAAGTTAGTATTGTTTAAGGCTAGAACTATTTTTGATATTATTTATGTAATGTCATATTGATGTAATTTTAGAAAAAGGACAACCTGCAGGACGGGCGACAACCAGTCGCATCAGACAAGGCTGTGGGAATCGAACCCACAACCGAAGTGCGACAAGCCTTTATTTCCTACCACTGGCCTACATGAAGTCTCTTGTTAGTAGAAAGTAGTTTTATTTTATTATTCATGATGATAGATGAAGTATAAGTCCATTTTGGAACCATATATGATTAATCTCACCATAAATGAAATTATGTATACAACTTTTGCTAACTTTTGTTTGAGACAGATGGAATGACCTATCATTCTATTGCATGATCTGCTAAAACTTCGCGAAAGACAAATTCAATTTCATTTCCTAAAGAGATGAAGTGGAAATTGTTCAAGGCATGAACAACGGTGAGATTATACCAAAATAAAGTAAGTATTTATTCTGATTCAAATTCTTCAACTTTAGGGAAATGATCTTGAAAACCAAAAATGTTTCCTAGTGCCCTTATATCTGATGAATCAGATGGTACCTTAGATCATCACAAATTTATGGCTTTGTGATCGATGGCTTTTTCATAGGCATGTTCTCTACCACTCTCCATCAGAACTTGATGGTTAGATTTCTCCTCCATATCCATATTTTCACCTATGTTCTTCTATGTGCAAGCCCAGTGCTGATTTAATTTGGGTAACCAGTATGACTCTTACTTTACTTTTTAAAATTAAGTTTTAGTATTCCTTTTTTCGATGTGGGTTTATATTAATGAAAATTTCAAGTAGTAAACCATTTATAACCCTGATGAATTTTGAGGGTGAAATTCATTTTAAGGGGGGTAGAAAGTAACAACCCGAGATCTTATGAGAATTATTCTTTTGAATTTCATTGATTCCTTCTGTTGTACACTACACCAATATTATCTTGTGCTATACGCAACACCATATTAGCTTGTAGTATGCACAACACTATTCTTGGCTCGTGTTACACACAATTTCAAGTTTGTTTTGTAGAAATTATTCTACACAAAATTAAGTATATATTTTGTTTAATTTATAAATGAAATATGGTTGTATTTTGTTATACACAACAATAATAGAGTCTTTCACTACACGTCACTCTGACTTGGCTTGCATTACACGCAATCACGACCTTCCTCGATAGCGTGTGTAGTATGCAATACCGAGTTTCACTAAACAACGATATATTGTTATAATATTGTTATGGACTATCCATTATGAATAGTATTAACTAGATTTTGAATTTTATAACATTATTATTCATCTTACATATTTTCTAGAACACGGTATGAGAACAAAATAAATTCTCGGGCAAAATAAGTATTTTTCAAAAAATGCAGTTTTGCCGCCTTTTGATGGAGCACCCACTTTAAATCTAATTTTTGAATGTTTATAAGTTCAATTTGAAAAAATAAAACTAGTTTTTAGAACCAGGATATAAAAATTTACTTTGGATAAATTTTTCATATTATTCCGATAACTTTCATATTTTAATGGATAGTAAACACACGCTATATTTTATTTAAAAACAAATTTTTTCATTGTAATAATTTATATTGTTCGATTATCTTTTAAATAGGTTTTAAAGTTTAATTAGAATATATTTTTACCATTTAATCCAATGTTGGTCATTGGAATTAATTTCACTTTGAAATTGGACATAAACAAGTGTCGATCTTTTGATAGTTATTGTTTCTTAAAAACACGCTATTTGTTTTGATAACGGGAATTAATTTTAAAATTAATTATTGCCACTTATATGTTTTGAATTTTGAAAAATAGATATCATTTTTTAATTCATAATATCAAATATATCTTAGGCTGAATTGTTGGTATTTTTCTGAAAAACATCAATTTTTGATGAATAGTGAAAGCACTGAGTTTTTGGTGAAAACCGACTTTTTATTTAAATAATCATTTATTTGATTTAAATTTTTTTAGGTAAAAATAGATACAGAATACTTATATAAGTTCAATGAAATTCATTGGAATCATTTTATAATAATTTTAGATTTATAAAAATTTTATTGAACTTTTCACCGTCTTTTACCTACCTCTTAGGAGCTTTTGCAATTGTTCATAAAAATTAATTTTACTGCTTCTGTGAGTTGAATTTTGAAAATCTGAGAGACACGGTTAATATCATGGAGTAAAATGTGGTTCAATTAGATAAAAATAATTTTTGGTGAATAGTACCTTTTTTACTTTTATTTACCACGGTTAAAAGTAAATAGGGTAATTCAAGGTTAAAAGAATATTATAATAATTCAAAATTACCTTAAAACTTGTCCAAACCTTATTAAATGAGTAATGACCGACCATGTAAATCCTTGGATCGATTTTGGGATGCCATAGAGCCACTTATGAAAGACAATGACATATTAGATTAATTAATTTAATGTAAAGACAAAATTAGCATTAACAAAAATCCTTTAGTAAATAATTTTTATAAGGGGATATATAAATTATATTTTCGACTATAAATATTAATTGGAAATATAAATCGATTTCATACATGTTGCTATTTCACTTATAATTTTTAGAAATCAAATAAATTAAATTATTTATGACCCAATAATGATGCAGTATTTACCTCATTAATAAATGATTTAAATAAATAAGATTATAATGATTAAAATATTATCCAAAACCTGTAAAATTCATATTGGATTATTTTATTTCGAATAGAAGTCATCTTATATCTGACATTAATGTGTTTTTGACCTCTTGAAATCGAAGATAAGTTTATAACAAAATAATGTTTTCACACTTTCCTAAAGAGCCCCTCCTCTCCCTTATAAAAGGTGACCACTTCTATGCAATTCCTCACACCTCTCAAGCCTTTTGGCTCATCCAAACTCTGCCCAACTAAGCTACCTACATCCCTATACTACCCCTATAAGCCTTAACTTAGGCATAAGGCATTTTAATAAGTCCTTTGGTTCAAACCAAAGATAGTTACCCAAATTAAAGGTAACCGTTTATCTTAAATTGTTTTCTTTTATTTTACTTCTCCAACCTCTAAAATATTTTTATTTTCTTTTATTTTGTTACAAAAAATGTATCCTAAATATACTAGGATGTTGTTTTAATAAGTATTCAAACTACACTTACACACAACTCCATCTAATGGATGAGGAACATAATGTTTCTGTGATGGCAAATTAACGCCTCATGAAACGATGATTGTTCGATTTTCTTCTACCGCCTCTCATGGTATCCATTATGATGGAACTGTATTTATATATGATATATATTATGTTTAGTATTTCCTTATGCTTTGTTACTTCCGAATTATATCAAGCCTTTATGGATTCCATAGTGGGGTAAATACGATGATCTCATTTGAGGAAGTGCGGACTACCGCCCCCTCAAAGTGATGTGATTCGTTAATGCCTTATGAGGGATGTATAAAGAATGGATTTAATGATATTATATATGATATTATACTGTAATTATAATATACCTATTTCATTAAAATAATAAATAGAAATGAAAGTAGTGTTCATGCGTACGTACGGCTTACCGTCTCCATGAACGGTGCATTTAATTTCTTACCTCCATATGTTATGTACTATTATAAATACATGTATATGATGAATATATGATGAATATATATGATATATAAATCATTATTTACATTATGTAAGTAATTAAATCAGGATATAAGTAATAATAACATCAAGAACAACAAGTCCAAACACGTACGATAAATAAGATGATTTTATCCAAAACGTGGATTTAACATGGTATTTACAAAAGAACAGGTAATATAAAGTCATAAGTAAACCATATATGATATCATAACAATGAATATGATTCTTTAATAAGTCAATGACATTATTTAAATCATTATACAGGAGGTTCAGATACGTACAAAGCATATCAGACCTAAGGTAAAGGATAACTATTCCAATCTCGTTCTTATCTGAGATTGTTTATTTGTAAGTATTTACTGGGGTTATTGTTATCATCCATGTCCATGTTTCCTCAAAATGGTTTCATGTATTTTTAATGTGTTTTTACCCATTTTTAATTTTACTACATGGTATGTAAAGAATATTTATTTTACGAGGTACTTTTTGACTTTTCTGATAAAAGTACAAGAAGAATGTTATTTTAAACTTATACGGCATGAACGGATTTTTACGGTTTCATAATGCATAATTTTCATGAATATTACTCTACAATATTTCATAATTATTTTCAACAAAATCCTTTTCTTTTAAAATTTCATGGCATTTTGTGAAAAGAAAATGTTTTTGAAGAAGAAAGGATATTTTCCTCAAGAATTCATTTCAAGTGTTTTATCAAAACTATTTTCCATCTAAGATGACATTATATAGTGTGATTATGTTTCAAGTATAATGTCTCTATGATTTACATGGTTTCATTTTTCTTATGATGAAATTATATCCATTTGTTTTATATGGATTATGTTATGATGGGATGATGTTTATGAAACCCATTTTATTCTTTGGGTTATGATGAATGATTTATGTTTATGTTGTGTCACAAGTAAGAATGATTTCATTATGAGAGGAGTGGGACCTATATCTCCCTCCAATGCATTGGGTAAAGATTTATATCTCATGAGATAGACATGGCTGGAACGACAAGTAAGTCTGGTTCAGTAATACAGGGATGGAACAACAACTAAACCCAGTTCAGTAAGGGACTTTGTCCACTAAGATGGTTTTGGAAGCAATGCCTTGGCTTATATGAAAATCATATCACGTGCTTAATGTTTTTCCACAATTACATGTTTTATTCCCATGCTATTTTATCATGATTAATGTTTATTTATTATCTATGCCTTATGTACTGCCATGTTTTATGTCATTGCTCAAGATTTTGATGTTTAAACATTATGTTCATGTTTTTAAGTTCAAATGCATATGATTTGTTTTATTTTATCCATGATTACCCTTACTAAGAATTTTAGCTCACCCTTTATATGTTTTATTTTCCCTAGGATTTAAAGAAAGGTTTTAGGTAAGAAAAAAAGGGTAATATCTTTATGGGATATGTTGAAGATCTTTCACCACGATTAGAAGATTATATTCTGATTTTCCAAAGACACTAAACTATTACGGTCCTTGTGTGTCTGTTTTTGTTATGTATTAAGTATTCCGAAAAAGTAATGTAATGTCCATGTACATCAAGCTTCGGGCCTCTACATGGAACAAGATAGTTAAGTCTATGATCACTTTATAAAGGTACAATTATCCCAACCTAATACATATTCTTCTACTTCCATTATTTATTGTTCGATTATGAATTGGGCCAGTTATCCCGCCATATAGAATAGTTTTGTGATTACCTATTCTATTTTCTTATTTAGGATTATGTATCACATTACATTTATCTATGACATGTGATCCCCTTAAATGGGATTATATAGATAGAGCCTTGTATCCCACTATTTCCTAGTGAAAAATCATCTATCTTAGAGAAAAACATATATGGAGTTAGTTATCCCCCTATGCCCAAGGTGGGATCATCAATCTATGAGTGGAATTACCCTATATAAGGTGTCTTCTAGGGAATGTTTTTATATTCATATATTTTTAATGGTTTGGGGACCATATAGGATTGAAATTTTATATTATTTTAGAACTCTTTCACATATACATTACCATTTGTCTATAAAGTAAACATCAGTAGGTGAGTATTCTTTTGGATTTAATAGGCTCGCCATAATTTACCCTAGCAGTCGTGTGGATGTATAAAGTATGAGTGCTACTGAATTCCATGAGACATGTGATTTCATGGAACTCTAGGGGTGTCCATTATTATTTGGTACACAATTAGGTATATAAATAGTCTTCAAATGCTCCCCAGTAATTCAAGAACAACAAAATACAATTGTGACATGGTTTTTAAGGATTGGTGATTAGAAAAGAAAGAATCATACTTGTACTCCTGACATTTAGTGTTTGAGCACATATAGTTTATTCTTATTGAATTACTTACAACTAATACGTAGTACATAGTTATTTGAGGTGACGTGTTTCATTGTTATTCCTTGTGTTTTTCATGTAATCCTACTTATTATGATAATAATCACTCTTTCATAGGTCCTATTTCCACACAAGTTCTACATATGAAGAGTTCATATAAGTATGAGATGGTCATGTGATGGTTTTATTGATGTATCTTATTCAAATATAACACATGGAGACCTTGGTGACGTGATTTATGAAGGTATTTATGTTACCAAAAAAATATATATTATCTATTGATTTTCAAATTTTGTTTCAATATGCAGTGATCACCACATCATATTAGTTAGTTTTAAACTTACTCATTTTTTTGTTGTATTTGTATTTCCCCCTTTCAAGATTTTGTTTCGTAAACAATTTATAAATATGGATTATAGTATAAGTATATTTCATGTTTTTTGTGGTAAAATGATTGCATTAATATATAGTGATGGGTTTTTTTGTATCTTATGCATTATAGATAAGTGGGTTTTTATATGTTTTCATATGATAAGTCATACCATATTGTGAGATATGCCTAATTGGTGTGAGTCAGTCTCACATGGACTATTGAAAGTGGGTATGAGGTGGAACTCTCGTCTTAGCTTCTATCCGGGTGACGCCATGGTTGTATGGTTCATGTCTTCTGAAGTTATAATACATATTACAACTTGATTACATACTGATAAGATAGAATCATTCATGCTGAGAAACAAGAGAATTGATCATTAATTCTTTAAACAAATATCTTCTAGATCAATGTGTAAATTATGAGAAGGGGGTGACACATAAGAGGAAATTCTTTATTCCACAACACACTATACTTGTAGTGAGCCTTATTAAGGATCAACTTTAGAAAAACTACATTCCCAGTCATCCATGATAATTGGTTACTTAAACTAATTATTTTGACAAAAAAATAGTTATTTTATATCATATTTGTGACAATCCAACCTAATTATAAGGGTACACTCCTTGGATGTATCCCAGTGTGGTTAAACCAATTGAAACCCATGTGTTCTTTGATGTTTTACCTTTTGTACATATTCATGATTTTTGATGTTATTGAATTTAGGAAGGATTTATATTATATTGTATTAAATATCATCAGGGAACTATATATTAATGGAAATGGTCTAATTAAATTAGTTCACATTTCATAACCTCATGATTCACCCCCTCCCCCATGTTTTATCATTTCAAAACATGTTTAATTTTAGAAAACATGTTTTAATATAGATTCACCCAAAAATATTTCATTTAATAGTATTAATTTATTATTAATGATATGTATTTAATAATTAAATATCATGTTTTATGGAAGTCACTTTTTCAATATAGAAGAATGAGTTAATTTCCTTTTTACAGTTATATATTGAAATCATTCATAATACATTATTAAATGGATTTGTTTCTATGTTTGATTGTAATTTTGTTTGAGATGGATCATATATAATTAACTTTTGATTATGTGTCATGAATTTAATGAAATATAACTCAAAAAAATATGTTTAAATAAATATTTATCACTAAAAACTTCAATTTACATATGGAAAATATTTGATGGTTTTATAGTAAATAATTCTTCTTGAATGAATTGAAAATAATGATTTTGACTAGTTTTAAATATAAATTATCTATAGAAAATCATATGAATTGTGATGAAGATAAATTAAATATCTCTACACACAAGGTGTAGAAGAATGTGAAAATTGAAACCATAAAATTGGTTATTCTTTTGTGGTGAAAAATAGATTCATTACATATATCATAATATTACTCTTTAATAGGTGTAAATTTAAAATATATTCACAATGACTATATATGAAAATAATTATTATAATAAGATTTTATAAAAGAGGTAACCAAATCATTTTTTAAATTTATAGATTCATCATAAAAAAGTGACATGTTTATCCATGGGAATTATAGTGAAATTTCACAAGGATAAAAGTGAAACAACTCTAATTATATAAAATGATGGGAGGAACCAAATTGAAAATTTATATAGTATGATATGGATTCAAGGAAATCCATTGTAAAAATGAACATAAAAATGAATGAAAAAAATTATACAATAGAGATTTTGTATGCGATTTGATGGTAAGAATTAACAAAAAGTAACCTTACGAAGCATTAATGTTTATTATAAGAGAGAATTTTATAGAGAAATTAAATATTTTTTATCATGGAAAAAATATCACATTAATAATTTAGAATTATACATTAAAAAATTTTATTTAAAGATAATTAATATTGACACTGAAATTCATTCAATGGGATGAATTTAAATACTTAATATTCTCACATGGAGACTTTTGATGATAAAAAATATATATAATAAGTAGTAGAGAAACTAAAATAAAAGGTTTATAAATAAAAAACTCAAAGTATATTGTTGAATAAGTATCATTTTTATTCAATAATTATATATAAAATGGATGTGTATGCTGAGGAATTTGAAACATGAAATCAAACGAGACTTGTTGATATATCCCATTTGAGGAGGTATATTGAAAGGTATGAATATTATTTAAGAATTTTTCCATGAACTAAACTTGTTCTTTTGGAATGATAATTCAATAAATGAATGAGTAGAAGCATTCATGAAGTGAAATGATGAAATAATTTGTTTGTCTCATGGTGTTTAAATAGTAAGTGAAAGAAAGACAATCACTTTTAATGATGAAAAATGTAGTTTAAATTAAGAAAAATAATGAAGGATGTTAAAATAAAATAATATCAAGGAAAAAACTATATAAAATAGGTTTAACATAAAACATATATAACAATAATACATCATTTCTAATTTTTTTCACAGGTATAATTAAATGGCAGTAAAAAACATTTTTGGAATCATCATAGAATAGAAACATTATCCATGAAAAGAATGAAATGATAATTCATTGAATGAGGGAAATTTTTCCAGTAAGAATAATTTCATAGAGGATATTAATACATATTAATTTAAGAAGGAAAATTATATGTAATCATTTATATAAATTTTTCATAGGTATTCATAATTTGAAAAATACTAGTGATGAGACCTGTAATAATATTAAATTTACATCTATGGTTCATAATGGATAAATATACTTCTATACCAGAGGATATTTAATGTAACCCTATTCCAATGAAAATTATTTTATTATTTTAATTTAAGTGATGTTGTATGAATTAGGAGATACAATAGAAAATGTGTAATAGCTGAAATAATCTGAAGGATAATTAATAGTGTGGTAGCATTGAGTTGGACTGGTTTTGATTAGATTAGATAAAAAACAAAAAATTATATTGGAAGAAGATGCCATAAATGTAAATAAAACTTTTGAGATGATGAATTATATTGGATATAGAATATGATTCAAATTGAAATAGATGTCAAAAAAATATATTTGATTTAATAATTATATTTTATATTTACCAAAATTTTTAAATGCTGAAGAAGAAGGTAGATTACTTAATGGATGAGTAACTATATTCCTAGAGAAATAAAATCTTATATTTTAGCTAATAATTTTGTATCATATGGTTGTTTTCCTAGATATTAAAAACTAAAAAAATGGATTTATGATGATGAATTTCTATACCTATTCTAAAAAATATCATAATATAAGGTATCATGTTCTAGAAAAAGTAATGGGAGTTGGTGATAAAAAATGAAAGACTTATTGGAGACATCTAATAATGGTGAAGACTAATTAAGAAACTATGCTAATTGATATTTTGAGGTATCACTACTTTAGGATAAAAAAATGTATCAATTTTTTTTAAAACGGGTATAAATCATATTTTTCATGTTTTATTATTTATATATTGATTATATTGTGTATGTTTGATTGATTTTACCTTTTTTTATGAAGGAACATAACTTCCAATTCTAATTGAGCTTATGAAGGTAAGTGGGTACATAGAAAATATAGATTGTTTTTTTATTTATACTCTTTCAACAAACATGGTGTTTTGACAAAACAAAATTATAAGATTTATTAGTGAATCAAATCCATGTGGTAAATTCACTTTTACAAAATTCCTTAGGAATAATTAAGCTTCATGTGAAACATTATGAAATATGAAGTCATAATAAATGGTTCATGATAGAATCTAAATGGTTTTGATAATAATTAGAATATGGTTTAGAGATCCAAAAATTTTAAACATAGAATAATATGGACTAAATAAATGATTGTATTGGTTAATAAATATGATATTTCTAATTGTATAAATCTATAATTTACATTCAAGCGGTAAATATAACTCATGTTTTACTGATGGTTAAATAATGTAGAGTTTTAGTCAAAATAAATCCACTTTTTATCAGTGTATTGATGAGATGATGATACCTCTTATAAATATGGTGTAACAAAATGGTCAAAAATGGGGAGTTCAGTGCATAAATCTACCAAGATAACTTTTATGGAAAAAGGTAAGAAGAAATGATGTATCCTATGAAGACATGACATTTCTATTTTCATAAATATGGGGGGGGGGGAGAAATCCATGAAATCCATATGATTATATAATCTTGGATTATGTATGAAATGGGGATACATTTTCTCAAAATTAAAAGGAAGGGGGATATGATCTTCCAATCCTGATGGTTCATGGATTTATGAAAATGTTGTCAAAATAATCCAAATGGGGGGATTATTGAAACATGGAGGTTTCATGTATTATTTTTTTTAAAACTAAATATTTATGATGATGGATGGTTGTAAAATATTATTTTCAAAACCAATAGGTTTTGGGTTAACAAATAGTTATGAGAAGTATTGAAAAAAATAACCAAAGTTTGTAATTCTTGAAGACATGGATGGAAAATGAGTGCACATTGATGACATGGTTATGGAGATATGATAATGACTAAAATTGATATATATTTTATTTCAGTTTAATTATTATTTTTGATTATCTAGAGAATATGTTCATCAAGATTCATAAGTTCAAGTATACAATGATACTTTTTAATATCTATATATCAAAGATATGGATTTTAGATATCATGATTGAGGTAAAATATGAAATACAGATCAAATTTATGTTTTTTGTACTTTTAATGTTAATATTCAATTATATTATAGGTATGTAATGAGTTCAAGCTTATAATTAATTATATAGAAATTAATGGATGAAGTTTAGTATAGAATAAAATCAATATTCCTTGGTCTGATTTATTATATTGTGTTTTATTAAAAAACAAATAGTTTGAAAAAATATGGATGTTTTAGAAGATTCATTATTCTTGAATCAAATTAAACAAAATTATGAGTAAATAAATATCTTAATATATTTAAATGATTAAACATGGACAAGGGGTTGTGTATGATATAACTATTTTTCTGATGTAATATGTAAGAATACAACCATAGTGTTAGGCTAACAGGATATTAAAAAACATATTCATAAATATAAATTTTATTAACATAAAGAAACATAAACTTTTATTTAAATTTTCATGATATTAATCACAAAAACATTCTTTAATGAATTATATTAAACTAAGGATCTTTTAAATCATTTTAGAATGTAATATTCCAGATAAAGCTCACTAAGGAAAAAATAAGTTCATGTAAATTTTTTGGCTAGATTCATATGAAATCATGGAAATATTGAAGATCTTTAAATTGAATACAGTCCATTTCAATAAGATTTGTTAGGACCTTTTTTAAAAAACATTATATTGAAATATGGAGATGATAAGAACCATATCGTATCTCAAGCTATATTGAATTTAAAAAATCCCTAAAAAATAAGGCTGAAAATATTACAATTTTTAAGGTTTATATAAAATATATGAAATAATTTTTTAAATGAAAAATTAATAATAAAAAATTCATGGAATAATATATTTATAATATTTATTTTTCAGGATTTATAACAAATCCATGTAGGTATTCCTGAAACAAGCCATTTTGAGGGATAATTTTTCTAAGGATGTTCCATGCCATAGAAATTGTAGTACCTTATGGAAATATATGATTATTATTAACACATTTAATTGTATTTGCGTTCTTATATAAACATAAATATTCTAAATTGAGAATACTAGTGAAGATACTCTTGAATGTGACCTAAAAAATGAGCTTGAAGCATATGGAGTTAAAGGTAGTTATTTTCAAGAATTTTTATTTAAAATTAAAATATTTGAATTGGAAAATAGAGGGATAAGAATTGAAATTAAAAAGGAAATAAGTATTGATATATGAAGAGAAAAAAAAAGTTGAAATGAATAGAGAGTTATAATAATGAAGGGGGAAGAAAAATGATTATGATCAATCACATGGGATTCATTGAATATTTTAATTTGAGAATATTGAGTTTTTGATAATAAAATTTATCTTGAATATATTCCTTATAAAGTGGATATAATTTTCATAATAATATTCACTTCATACACTAGGGGTTTTTGACATAGGAATCATGGTCATACATCTTGGAAGACGAGTGTCATGACATGGCCAAGGTTCATAACATTGTTACTCCTTTGACATGAGTCCCACATATATCATTGGGGAGTGTTATGAATGTAATGTAAGTTCAATGTGTGCTTCACCCAGCCCATTAGAAGGATATTTCAAAGGTAATTTAGTAGCATTAAATTATTAGAAAACAAATTATGAGTTAGTGATCCAAGGAGAATAACATTGTTATGGAGGGGTATTGTTATGGTCAAAACAACTATTTGTAGAGATTTGTTGGATAAATTAATTTTGGAAAATTTTAATGGCATTGTTTGTTGAAAATTACTTATGTATTAAATATTATAGTTCCAAGTGAATCTTGTAGGAATTTATTGATTCAATAAATCCATAATTTATATTTTTACTAGATTAAGAATGTTTTCTGGTAGACAAACTCCATGCCAAAGACCCTATATTTCATCATGGAGGTTTTTTTAAATGGAATCATTCAAAAAATGACACACCATATAAGGTGATCAGGGTATGTTATGTTATGGTATATACATTCTCAGGATTATAGTTTCTTTACTGTAATGATATTTTTTCTCGAAATAAAATGTTATAGGATGTGAGAAAAAGGATAATCCCACTAAAGGAATGAACCTATTTATCCTATAGAGATGTTTGTGGCTAATATTATGCAATAAAAAAAATAATAAGACCAACAATAGTATTCATTTGATTACACATTTGAGTAGGAATGGGCTTATATAAATGAAGGTCCAAAAAATAGGGCATCGCTATGGTGAACTGTTCATGGAAGGAGTTGGTAGCATATAAATTTTATGAAGTGTTAATGGAATGAGGTAGTCTATATAGAATTGGTATTGAAGAGGAAATTATGATTTGGGACTATGTTCCTATAGGATATTATATATATGAAAGTAAAATTCCAATGGGGATGGTCTATGGTGATATAAAGTTCCCATAGAAGATTCATGTTTCTTTTTCCATATAGGAAAATCTATATCACAGATATGATGATTTAAACATTCCCTCGCTACATCTACCTCAACTATGATAAATGGAATAGATTAGACATAAATAGGGTACTTGATTTAATAATATCCTATATCTATATATTCTATATAAGAGAGGGTAGTTTTGGAGGATTCCTATTATGTTTAGTGTAAATTTATTTATATAATAAGAATCTCAAATAGAGAGAATGTGTTTTTTGGATTCAAACTATTTTTTGTAGATTTGGTAAACTATAGGATAAAACACCATAGATGTGGAGGATAAAGAAATCTAGGACTCATTCAATTATTTAAACATGGAGAGTGTGATATTCAAATATTGGTTCCTAGAATACTTTTATCTAAGCTCCTGGGAAATCATCAAAATGACCTTGTCGAAATTATTTATGATTACTTTCATGGGGGGCGTCTACCTTGAGATGAATAATCCACGACCATGGTATTCATTACAAAAGTGATTTTCCAATGACACAAGATTTATTTACATGGAAATTACATTTATTTTTCTGAATACATAACACAATACACAAAATATGGACAATGATCATATTAGTTTTCTATATTTGGAAACAAGAAACATAATCTTCTATCTTGGTGAATTATCTTCAACATCTTCCATAACGATCTTCATCTTTTGTTTTCCTATTTACAACCATTATTTATATCTTGGGGAAATGAAACATATAAAAGGGGTGATCTCAAATGCTCAGAAAGGTTGAACATGAAGAACATACAACAAAACATAAACATAAGAATGTGAAAACATGAACATAAATTTTTAATATCAAAATCACGAGTCATGAAATATATAACTGTAGTTCATGTGGAATAAATCATAATTTTTCCATGATAAAATTGCTTTGGAAGAAAACATGGGATTGTGGTAAATAAATAAGTAATTAATATGATTTCCAAAGTATCCAACGCATTGATTTCAAGACAATCATAGTGAACAGAGCCCATTACTGAACTTGGTTTACTTGTCTTTCAAGTCCTGTATTACTAAACTGAATTTACATATCATTGCAGTCATGTATATATCATGACATATAAGTGTTTAACCAATTAATTGGTGAGAAAAATATGTCCCACCCACCTCATAATTAGATAATTATTACATGACCAAAAAACATTATTCATTCATAATTTCATAACCCATGAAATAAAATGGGTTTCTAAAACATCATTCCATCATAACATAATCCATATAAAATAAATGGATTTCAGAAAAATAATTCAATAATTAACATAATCAAATCATAGTTATAATAGTGATTTAAACCTAACCTTAGGTCATCTTAGATGAAAAATAATTTTTATAAAACACTTGAACATAATTCCTAAAGAAAATAACATTTTTTCTTCAAAAACATTTTATTTTCATAGAATGCCACACAATTTTAAAAGAAAATAATTTAGTTTAAAATAAAACTAAAATCTTGTAGAGTATGTTTGTTTTAAATATGGTTCTAAGAAGAAAAAAAATCTATTCTTATCGAATAAGTTAAAAAAATTCTTCTCATACTTTTTTAGAAAAAGTAAAAAAGTACCTCATACCAAAAATTACAAAAGATTCCACTAATACTATTTAGTAAACATTTACCAATGGGTAAAATTGACATTAAATAGTTATAGAAGGATATAAATAATATATTGAAATAAATATTTAGGAAACATGGATGTGGATGATAAATATATCCTAGTAAATACTTACGAATAAACAATCTCAGATAAAAATGAGATTTGCAAAGTTATCCCTTACCTTAGGTCTGATTTCTTCCGTTTGTGTCTGAAACTCATGTATAGTGGGTTTGAACAAATTATTAATTTGAAACTTTACCGTAATAATATTTATGATATCATATATGTTTTAAATATGATATTATATTACACATTTATTTGTCAATTCCATGTTTAAGCAACGTTTTGTGTAATAATTATTTTATTTATTGTACATGTTTTGAATTTCTATTCTTGATATTATTCCATAGATCATGATTTAATTGCATAAAAAATGTAAAACAAGATTTATATATAATATATATTAAATATATATATATATATATATATATGTACATATATAATATTTAGATAAATGAAATGTAATACACCGTTCATTGGGACGGTTGACTGTACGCACACATGAATATTGTTTTTGTTTTCTTATTAAATTAAATGGAAGTAAGTAAATGAATATATATATATATATATAAATATAGTATCATTATTATGTCATATATTTCATTCTTATTTGTTATATATATTTTATTATCATTCTAGAATGGTTAATGTGGAGAATGAATCATATCACGTCGTGGAGACGGTAGGTCGTACGTACTCACGAGCGACGACATCATTCCCATAGTTATTCAATGGTATTAAATTGTATGGTGTTATATATTTAAGAATAAATATCATATTATAATATTAATATATATTTATTACATACATTTGTATACCCATCCAATTATGGTGGTGGTAAAAAATAGATTACACCAAGGCATGGAGACGGTAAGTCATACGTACGCACACGAGGTGATTACGTTTTTTATAGGATGGGTAGAAAGTGGAAATATGGGTTTTTAATATTTATAATAACGTAACAGTACATGATTTATACTAAGGTTATTTATTTATAATGAAACATCTAATTAATATAAGTTTATGGATAAAGATGTTTGAAAGAATGAGTAGAATGGATTACCTCTTCCTTGACGTGCTTATACTAAATATATTCATAGATCACTAGAGATTGACATTGAAGATGCCCAAAACCTGTATAATTAAAATAATGATTTTTAAAAGAAAACATGGTAGGGTATGGATGATCTTGAAGGCAAAAAATGATTTGAAGAGGTTATGGAGGAGGCTCCCTTATAAAATTGAGGCGAGGGTAACTTTTAGAAACCTGAAAATTATTAATTTATAATAAAATTAAACCCCACTAGAAAACTACCAAAATGTACCAATTTTTAAGATGATAATGTAAAGGGTTGTAATATCATCAACCAATAAATTTTTTACATGTTTCTATGTCCATTCATACCTTATTGTTTCAATTTAACACTTAGTTATTCTATTTTATTTTAACTTTGGTAACAATTATTTCAACATTAAAAGGATTAAATATTCCCTTATTTGATGTCAATTAGACCACAAATAAACAATTTATAATTTTTTTGATCATATCATAATTATTCTATTTTTTTTTTTAAAATTTATGATATTTAAATAATTTAATAAAACATTGTTTTGATAAACAATCAAAAGTGTCAATTTTGAAACTATTCGGTTAATTGATTCTAAAAAATATAAAGATAACAATTTAACTTCGAACCAACCATTTTATTATATTTCTATGAGGTCAAGGATATTTATAAAATTAATTGGACATATTATCAATCACAGAATTTATTTATTTTAATACTATTAATAAATTTTATTTAATATCTCCATTAATAAAATAATTACTACAATGATATTGTGTAATTACTTAATTTGTTTTTTTGTTGAGTAAAAAACAAAAATAATATAATATAATTAAGATAAATTTAAATATTTCATGATAATATATGTATTAGAATTTATCTAAAATAAAAATAAAACATTAAATTTTTATAATTATTAATATATGAATGTGACAACTTTAACATTACTTTAAATAAAATAATATAAATGTCATAATCTATTTATAAGGCTCCAAAATGATCACTAGATTGACAATTTGGATGAATATGGTCTATATTTACACATTAAATAATATTTTTTCACGTGTTTTGAACTTTTTATCATTATTGTAATTTTAATAAAAATTGTTTCATTGATTTCACATCAATTAAATAAAATTTACATTGTCAAAGAATAAATCTTTAAGGTAATTATTTATATACTAAAAAATAAAAATAAATTACCATGATGTAGGTAATTATTTTAAATTTTCATGAACTATATATTTTAGAAGATATCAATAGGTTATACCTATATTAAAATTATTATACTTATAAGAAATGCGAGTTTTACATTTTGTCACGTTCATTGGTTTTGTTAATTAAATGTCATTTTCATTGTCTAGTAGAAAATAAATAATTGTGTTTCGAACCTAATATGTTAAGGTTAGAATTATTTTAATAAAATATGATTTTGTTAGGTTTTTTGGATAACCAAATTGTCCTTATAATATTATTTGTTACACTAATTTTCCTGATTTACCTTTAATCACGTTAAATAAAAATTACCGTAGTTACTATTAATAATATAAAAAAAAAGTAAAATACTAACATAATTTGGACCCATTGATTTCACATATATAATCCATTTTTAAAATATCAAAAAACATAATTTTATGTAATTAATTTTAAATTAATCTCATCTTAGGAATAAAAAAATGGGCTTTTGTTTAAATGTTATAACATTGCAAAATATTGAAATGTATTTACATATGACTTCAATGTAAAATTAATGAAAATAACTTACATAGTATTTAATTATAAAAATATAATCTATTATACTTTAAAAATATTCCGTAAATTTAACCATTTGAATTATTTTGATGAAAAAATTTGTTTTTAATTAAAATTTAGGGTCTTTTTACTATTCATAAAAATATGCATGTTATAAAAAAATACCAAATATTCATCCAAAGTTAAATTTCATTTTCCTCTTCAAAATAAGAAGTTTATGTTTTCAAATTGAACTTATTATAGTGTCAAAAACTATATTTGAAATGGTTACACCATCAAAAGGAGGTAAAACACCATTTTCTGAAAAATACTTCTTTTATGAGAAAAAATTGAATTTGTTCTTATATCATGTTCCAGAAAATACATAATATAAAGGATAATGTTATATAAAATATCAAATTAGGTTAATAATATTAATAATGGTGAGTTTATATCCCATTATATAATAATATTTTAATAATGTATTATTGTTTAGTGAAACACGAAATTGAGCACAACAAAAGATATCAAGGAAGATCACTCTTGTGTGTAATGCAATCCAAGTCAGTGTTACATGTAGTGAAATATTACTTTGAATTATTTTGATACAATAATTCAATCAATGTTCATTTATACATTGAACAATATATATATCTAGTGTTGCATGAAATGAATTCCCTCAAAAGAACATGAAATTGTGTGTAACACAATCCAAGAATATTGTTTCATATACTACAAGATAATAAGGTGATACGTATAGCATAAGATAATTTTCATAAACACAAGACATCAATGATATTTAAAATAATATACCTTATAAAATCTCAGGGTGTTACATTTTAACACCTTAAAAATTAATTTCTCCCTCGAAATTTATTGGGGTTATAAATGGTTTACTACTTGAATGTTTCATTCATGGAAACCCACGTCTAAAGAAGAAATAAAAAAATTTATTTTAAAAAGGAAAGTTAGAAACATCATTGTGACCTAATGTAACCCATCACTAGGCTTCCACATAGGAAAACATACGTGGGAAGTGAAAACATGGGTATGGAAGTGAAATCTGACCATCATGTTATGACAGATAGTTGTAGAGAATAAGGTTTGAGGAAAGATAACAACTAGAAAGCCATAAATTTTCAATGATTTAACAGAAAATATGATTCCTCAGAGTAGAAGGTACAAGGATAAAATTTTTGGTTTCAATATTCTTTTTCTAATGTTGATGAATTTTTTCAGGAAGATAAATACTTACTGGATTTCAGAACAATCTCACTATTCGTCATTCGTTGAACAATTTCAACTTCATCTATTATTTAATGAAATGATTTTAAATTTTCCATTCATAATGTATTATCAGATCATGTTAGAGAATGATAGCTCATTCCATCTATCTAAATAAAAAGGTTAGCACAAGTAATCAAATATGAATAAGTCCACTTATAGTGAGATTATATATTGATCTAACAAACTTCAAACGAAGTATAAATCATACTATACATAAATGGATGACCTTATAATCCTTCCAAAATATGAAAACATTAAAATAAGGTGAACTAAATTGACTAAACATTTATCTCCCAAATATCATAATTTAGTTATTGGATTTCACATTCCATATATTTGAATACATTAATCATGTATTCTCTTGAAACATTGTAATAATATGAATTATTGTAGAACCTTAGTGAAAATAGACATTCTATCAAAATTAACTTCTTCCGAACACAAAAAGTGTCAGAAATTCTATATACTCAAACCATGATATAACTTAATTGTTATAACAATACTTAGGTCATTAATACTATCAAACAACTCATTATCTATTTATCCAAACATTATTCACATATCTTATGTTTAAAAAAAAGTATCTGAATAAATTTTCATGGTTATCAGTACCATTCATCATATACTTTCATATAATTAGTGGAGAAACAGTGTAACAATCCTTAGTTGTTTATTTATTACATAGTACCATAAAATTACTTATACATCATTATTCTAGATAAACATGCCTTCGTTCCACTATCTTCTTAAACCATTGACCACGATTCATCATTTTATTCATCAAAAAATTCTTTCATCTCATATACCATTTGTATTATCTTCACCATCATCAGCCTAAATACTAACCATATGACCATAATTATTATCTTTATGAGATTTTACCTTAGGGAATAGATTTTCATAATGCCCCTACATTCCACATTTTAAAAATTTAACTGTTGTCGATGTCTTAGAAATACCATTATTCCTGTCCATTATGTTGACAAAAGTTTTTCCTTTTTCAATTACTGGATTTGTGTACTTATTTTACACACCCAAAGAATCTTCTCGGTTATTTGAAACATTCTCCTTGACTCCTCTTCTCACATGATTTACATAAATAACATTGAACTTTTTTTCTTTTATGATCATCAAGAAACTCTATCTTTCTCTTATTAGTTGGGTTAGGCAACTCACCAATGTTAAGAATAGTGATAATATTATGAGATTGTTGATTAGGCATAATAATGATGCTTTACATTCAAATTCCCATTTAATTTGGTTTCTCCTGAATAATATCATTCCATTGTCCATTGTATTTTTTATTTACATGAATCCTTATATTTCCATCCATTTTCTAAAACCCAAAAAAGAATAGAGTGAGAGGAAAAAATCATACTAGTAAAACAACATTATCAAGGGGGATTAGTTTAAATATCTAACATCATAGGTTTAATCCTAGGTTATTCATGATCATTACAATAATTCATGAAATGTAACATATAGTTAGACATACCCTTAGGGACATCCCTCGACATACTACATAAATATCTCTAGGGATCTCTTGAATGTTTTCGTATCCTAGTTTCCAAATGTTAACTAAACCTTCGCTATAATACCAACACTAACGACCCATGATTGATTTATATGAAGGTAACATTTATTTTGCAGAATACTTAATAGATTGCACAAAATAGGTCTAATGACTCTATTAGTTTTGTTTCTTTAGAGACATAGAACATAATCTTCCATCTTGGTGAAGGATCTTCAACATCTCCCATAAAGATCATCCCCTTTTTATTTTCCAACCTAAAGCCATTATTTATATCCTTGAGAAAATAAATATATGAATTTACTAATCTAAAATTCACTATAATAGAAAACTTGAAGAACATATAACAAAACATAAACTTAAGAATGTGAAAACATAAAACATAAATTTTTAATACCAAAATCCTGAGTCGTGAAATAAATCTTGGCGGTGCGTGAGGCATAGATCATAAATGAAAATTAACCATGCTAAAATAGAATTGGAATAAAAAATGGGATTTTGGTAAATAAATAAGAAAATAATATTATTCCATAGTAGCCAAGTCATTTTTTGTAAGACCTTCATAGTTGACAAAGTACATTACTGATCCGGGTTTACTTGTCATTCCAGCATTGTATTACTGAAACAGATTTACTTATCATTCCATTCATGTCTATCTCAAGATAGATAGATCTTTACCCAATTCATCAGAGGGAGATATAGTTCCCACCTATCTCATAGTGAAATCATTCTTACATGTTCCAAAAAACATTATTCATTCATCGTAGCATTACCCATGAAATAAAATGGGTTTTTTAAACATCATTCCATCATAACATAATCCATATAAAATAAATGTATTTAACAAAAATAATTACATCATTAAAACAATAAAATCATTGTAATAATAGGGAGAGAAACATTACCCTATTTCATCTTAGATATAAACCAATTTTTATAAAACACCTAAACATAATTCCTGATAAATATATCATTTCTTCTTCAAAAACACTTTCTTTTCTTAGTATGCAATAGAATTTTAAAATTAAATAATTTTGATGAAAATAATATTTAAATAATTAAGAGGATGATTCATTAAAATATGGTGTTATGAAAATGAAAAAAATATTTTCATGTCTTATATGTTAGAAAAACATTCATAACGTACTTTTGTACGAAGAGTCAAAAAGTACCTCGTATTGAAAACAACACAAGATTTCATTCATATCATTTAGTAAACATTTAAAAATGGGTAAAATAGAATTTAAATAATTATATATGGATGTAAATAATATTCTTAAATAAATATTTAGGAATCATGGATGTGGATGATAAATATACCATAGTAAATACTTTCCAATATACAATTTGAGTTAAAAATGTGATTTAAAAAGTTATACCTTACCTTAGTTCTGATTTCTTTAGTATGTGTATGAAACACCTATATACTGGGTTTAAAAAACTTATTAACATGTAAATTAACCATAATAATATTTATTATATCATATATGTTTCACTTATGGCTTTACATTACATGCTCATTTTTCAATTCTATGTTTAAGCAATGTTTTGGGTAATAATTATTTTATTTATCGTACATGTTTTGATTTTTATTATTGATATTTTAACATATATCACGATTTAAATACATCTAGAATTGGAAACATGATTTATATGTTGTATATATCAGTATATAAAAATAAATATATATATATCGATAAATGAAATGGAATACACCGTTCATGGAATGGTAGGCCGTACGTATGCATGAACGCGGTTTTTGTTTTCTTATTAAATTGAATATAATTAAGTAAATGATATATATATATATAGACACAAAACCAGAAGCATTATTATTTCATATATTTCATTTTAATTTATTATAAAAAAATTATAATCGTTCTTGAATGGTTAACGTAGAGAATGGATCTCATCGTGTTGTGGTGACAGTAGTCCATACGTACGCACAGACGACGATATCATTCTCATAATTCTCGAATGGAATTAAATTTTATAGTGTAATATATTTCAGAATAAATATCATATTATTATAATAATATATATTTATTACATATATTTTTATACACATCCAAGTAAGGTGGTTGTGAAAAACAATTTACTCCACAGTGTGGAGATTGTAAGCCGTATGTACGCACATGTGGTGATTTTATTTTTTAGGATGAATAGAAAGTGGAAATAATGTTTTTTAATATATATAATAACAAATAAGTATATGAGTGAATCTAATTTTATCAATTTATAATTAAATAACTAATAGAGATGAAGTATAATGAGGAAGAAGTTTGAAAGAATCGGTAGAAGAGATTACCTCTTCCATGACATGCTTCCTCTAAATCAATTATTATAGCACTATAGTTGGTCCATGAAGATGACCATAACATATATAAAGAAAAGAGAGATGTTTATAAGAAAAAGGTCATGGTATTTCTGATCTTGAAGGCTCAAAATTAAGTAACGATGATAGGGAGAAAGTTCTCCTTTAAAATTGATGTGAGAGGATCTTTTGGAAACCTTAAAAATATTAATTTATAACCAAATCAAACCCCACTCAAAAACCAAAAAAATATCCCAATTGTAAATATGAGATGAGATAGGATTGTAATATCATCAACCAATAAACTTTATACATGTTTCTATCTCCCTTCATACCTTATAAATTCAATTTAACACATTTTTATTCTAT
Source organism: Viscum album (assembly GCA_963277665.1). Lineage (NCBI taxonomy): Eukaryota > Viridiplantae > Streptophyta > Magnoliopsida > Santalales > Viscaceae > Viscum > Viscum album. The sequence goes on along the minus strand of OY728150.1, from coordinate 562,791,602 downwards.
TTCATTTTAATTAGGTTATCAAATATTTAAATATTAAAAGGGTAAAATATTTACGTATTTGATGTCAATTAGATCATAAATAAAAAATTTAGAACCATTTTTATCATATCATAAAAATTACTTATTTTTCAAAATGTTCTATGATTTTTAAATAATTTGTTCAAACCCTATTTTGATAAACAATCAATAGTGTCAATAATGAAACTATTCAATTTATTGATTTTTAAAAATACAAACATAACAAGTTAACATAGAAACAAATATATTATTACATTTTTATGAGGAAAAAGGTTACCTATAAATTTAATTTTACACATTAACCATCCCAAAATATATTTATTTAAATATTGTTTATAACATTTATTTGATATCTCTATTAATAAAATAATTACGAAAATTATTTTGTGTAATTATTCAATATAATTATTTGATGAGGAAACATTAAAAATAAAATATTATAATGAATATAAATTTAATTGAATTTATTTTAATATGTGTATTCTAATTTATAAACTATAAAATAAAACATTAAATTTGCTTAACTTACTAAAGTATGAATGTGACAACTTTAACATTACATTAAATAAAATAATATAATGGTAATAATCTATTCTAGATGGCTAAAATGGTCACTAGCTTGAAATCTAGATGAATATTGTCTATATATACTTGACTAATACTATGTTTTCTTATATTTGGACCTTTTTATGGTTATAAAGAGTTTAATGAAAATTGTTTCATTGATTTCTCATCAATTAATTAATATTTACATCATTAAATAATAAGACTATAAGGTAATTATTTATTTCTTAAAAATTAAAAATAAATTACCAGGAAGTAGGTAATTACATTATCATTAAATGGAATAATTGTTTTAGAAGATATAACCTGATTATCCCTATATTAAAATTAATAAACTTATAATAAATATGAGTTTCACATTTTGTCACTTTCATTGGTTTTATTAATATCTATGTCATTTTCATTGTTAGGTAAACATTAAAAGACTATCTTTTTAACCTAGGATGTTAATGATAGAATTTTATTCATAAAATAGGATTTTTTAGGTTTCTGAATAATTTTATTGTCCTTATAAAATTATTTGTTACGCTAATTTACCTGATTTACCTTTAACCGCGTTAAATAAAAATTACTGGAGTTACTATTTATAATATCAACAAAATAAAATTAAGATATTAACATAATTTGGACCCATTGATTCAATATAAATAATTCATTTTTTAAAATTAAAACCATATGTTTCACTGTAATTAATATAAAATTAATCATGTTCTCAGAATAAAAAAATGGGTCATTTTTTTAGAAGTTAAAAAATTGCAAATGAATGAAATCTTTTTACATATGAATTCAAAGTAAAATTAATGAAAATGAATTACATTTTATTACAATAAACATCTAAACTATATATATACTTTAAAACCAATATATAATATAATTTAATCATATAATTTATTTTGTTGAAAAAAAGTTTTTTTCAATTAAAATTTAACATATTTTTACTATTCATCAAAATATTAAAGTCATCTGAAAAAATATCAAAAATTATTCCAAATTAAAAATTTATTTCACTCTTCCAAATAAAATGTTTATTTTTACAAATTAAACTTATAAATGTTTCAAACAAGATTTAAAATAGATGTACCTTTAAAATGTGGTAAAACATCATTTTTAAAAAAATACATATTTTATCCGAAAAAATTGAAATTGTTCGAATATCATGTTCTATAAAATATGTAAGATGAATAATAATTTTATATATAAATAAAACTTTGTTAAATAATAGTCATAATGGATAGTTTACATCCCACTTATTAATAATATTTTAATAATATATCATTGCTTAGTGAAACTCAGTATTCCGTACAACGCAAGATATCGAAGAAGGTATATCTTGCGTGTAACACAAGACAAGTTTGTGGTGCATATAGTACAATAATCTATTAGTTTTATTGTATAAAATAATAGAATCTTAGTTCTATTATAAATTGAACAAAATCTAAACTCAGTGTTCCGTGAAATGAATTCTAATAAAAGAACATGAAATTTTCTGTAACACAAGCAATGAATGGTGCTGCCTATATAACAAGATAATTTGGTGTTGCTTATAGTTCAAGATAATACCAGTACAATAAAATACATAAATGAAATTAAAATAATTCTATCTCATAAAATATCAGGTTATCACACACTACCCCCTTAAAATGAATTTCACTCTTGAGGTTCAAGGGGATAAAATTTTTTTACTACTTGAAAGTTTCATTCATGGAAACCCACAATGTAAAAACTAATATTAACACATACATTTTAAAAAGTAATGTTAGAAACATAATGATTATGAAAAGTAACTCATCACTAGGTTTACACATATGAGAACAATTATGGAGAGTGAAAACATGGATATAGAAGAGAAATCTAACCATCAAGTTATGATGGATAGTGATAGGGAATAAGGTTTGGAGAAAGTTAACTACTAGAAAGCCATAAATTTGTGATGATTTAAGGGACCATTTGATTCATCAGATAATAAGGTACTCAGATAAATTTTTTTATCTCAAGAACCTTTTCCTAAACATAATTAATTTTTTCATGAGGAGAAATAATTACTTTATTTCAGTATAATCTCATCGTTGGTTGTTCCATGAACAATTTACACTTCATCTATTATTTAATGAAATGAAGTTGAATTTTCCATTCTTAAAATGTTAAACGATCTTATGAAATAATTATAGTTCATTCCATCTGTCTCAAAAACAATATTAGCACAAGTAATCAAATATGCATAAGTCCACATATAATGAGATGATATTTTGATCTAACATACTTCAAATGGAGGACAACTCATATTACCCATAAATGGATATCCTTAAAATCCGTCCAAAAATTGAAACTTCAGAAAGTGGTGAAGTAAATTGAATTTACATTTATTTCTTATAACTCAAAAGGTATTTCTTGGTTTTCACATTCCAAACTCTTGAATACCTTAATAATTCATTCTCCAAAAAACATTTTAATAATATGAATTAACATATAAGCTTAGTGAAAAAATTAATTTTATCAAAATTAACTCTTTCCACACACCCAAAAAGCTAAAAATTATATATACTAAAACCATGATATCACATTTTCCTTATATCAGTCCTAAGGTGATTAATACTGTCAAATATATCATAATATACTTATACCATCATTATTCACATAAAATGTGTTTTCCAAACATATTTAAACAACTTTTCAAGGATATTAGTGCCATTCAACAAATACTTTCAAATACTTAAGGAATAAAATAGTGTAAAAATCCTTAGAAGTTTCTTTATTCTATAGTACCATAAAATTACATATACAACATTATTCTTGAAAAACATGCAGTCATTTCACAATCTTCATAAACCATTGATTGATGTTCATCATTTTATTCCTAAACTCTTCTTTAATCTCATATATCATTTGTAGTCTCTTCATAATCTTCAACTTAAATACTACCCATATGACCATACTGATTATCTTTAAGATATTTACCCTTAGGGAATCAATTTTCATAATACCCGTACATTCCACATATAAAAAATTTAATCATTGTTGATGTCTTAGAAATACCATTATCCTTGTCCATTGTGTTAATTGAGCCTTTTCCTTTGCAATTACTAGATTTTTTTTCATTCTTTTCTACACCGAAAGCATCTTCTAGTTCCTTTGAAACATTATCCTTATTTCCTCTCACCACATGATTTATATAGGGAAAATTTAACTTTATTTCCCCTATGATCACCATGAAACACCATCCTTCTCTTATTAGCTGGGTCAGGAAACTCACCAAAGTTGAGATTATTGATCATATTTTTAGATTGCTGATTAGGAATAAAATTGATATTTGGCCTTCCAACTACTATTTCAGTTGGTTTCTAATGAATAATATCTTTCCATTTTCAATCATATTCTCAATTAACATGAATCCTATTGTTTCTAGTCATTTCCTAAAACCCAAAAGGAATAGAGTGAGGGGAAATATCATACTGGGAAAATAACATAATCAAGGGGGATTACTTTAAATATATAAAATTATAGGTTTAATACTAGGTTATACATGTTCATTACCATTATTCTATAAATGTAATATATAGTTAGACATACCGTTATGGATATCCCTAGACATTCTAAAGAAATATCTCTAGGGATATCACTAATGTTTTCGTATCATTGTTTCCAAAGGTTAACTGAACCATCACTCTCATACCAACTCTAATGACCCAAGATTTATGTACATAGAAATTACATTTATTTTTTGGAATACTTAATAATTACACAACAATATTCCAAATTACGATATTTGATTAGTGTCTTTGGAAACAGGGAACCCAATCTTCTATCTTGGTAAAAGATATTCAACATCTCCCATAAATATCTTCCCATTTTGTTTTCCTACCTAAAACCATTCTTTATATCATAGGGAAAAGAATCATATGATAGTGGTGAGATAAAATTTTAATTAAGGGTGAACATGAAGAGCATATAACAATACATAAACATAAGAATGTGAAAACATGAACATAAATTTGGAATATAAAAATCACGAGTCATGAAATAAATCTTGGTCGTGTATGAGGCATTGATTATAAAATAACATTAACCATAATAAAATAGAATTGGAATAAAACATGGTATTTTGGTAAATAAATAAGAACATAATATTATTTCTATAGTAGCCAACGCATTGCTACCAAACCATCATAGTGAACAAAGTTCATTACTGTACAGAGATTACTTGTTATTCCCACCCTGTATCACTGAACAAAATTTACTTATTGTTCTAGTCATGTCTATCTCATGAAATATAGATCATTACCCAATGCATTGGAGTGATATATAGGTCCCACCAATCTCATAAATAAGTCACTCTTACATGTTCCACATAAACATTATACATTCATCATAGCATAACCAATGAAATAAAATGGGTTTTTAATCATCATTCCATCAAAACATAATCCATATAAAATAAATGGATTTCAAAAACATAATTCTATAATTGACACAATATAATCATATTAATAATAGCGATAGAAAAAAATCCTATGTCATCTTATATGGAAAATAATTTGGATAAAACACTTGAACTAAATTCCTGAGGAAAATATAATTTCTTCTTCAAAAACGAATTCCTTTCATAGAATTCCACACATTTATAAAAGAAAAGAATTTAGTTAAAAATAAAAGTGTAATAATGTTGAAGAATCATCATTGAAAGAAGTTTTTAAGAAGACTAAAAAATATGTTCATTCCATATAATTTGGAAAAACATTCTTATCGTACTTTTTTTAGAAAAGTCAAAAAGCACCTCGTACCGAAAATGACAAAAGATTCCATTCATATCATTTAATAAAAATTTACTAATGAGTAAATTTTAATTTAAAAAAAATATATAAGGATATAAATATTATTTTAATATACATATTTAGGAAACATGGATGTGCATGATAAATATAACCCACTAAATACTTACTAATAAATAATCTCACGTAAAAACGATATTTACAATGTTATCTGTAACCTTAGGTCCGATTTCATTCATATGTGTTTGATGCTCTTGTATACTTGGTTTAAAAAACTTATTAATTTTTAAATGAACCATAATAATATTTATGATATCATATATGATTCACTTATGACTTCATATTACCCATTCATTTTCCAATTCCATGTTAAAGAAACATTTTAGGTAATAATTATTTTATTTATCGTACATGTTTTGACTTGTTATTCTTGATATAATTACATAGATTGGGATTTACTTAATTCATGAATGTAAAAAATGATTTATATGTTATATATATTCAGTATATATATATATATATATATATAATAGATATATATACGAAATGTAATACACCGTTCATGGAGACGGTAGATAGTATGTACGCCTGAACACTATTTTCAGTTCCTTATTAAATTGAGTTGAAGTAAGTAAATGAAATATATATATATATATATATATATATCCCGTATAATTATTATTTCATATATTTCACCCTTATTTATTATATAAACTTTCTCATTATTTTTAAATGGTTTATGTGGAGGATGAATCCTATCATGTCGTAGAGACGGTAGGCCGTACGTACGCAAGAGCGACAATATCATTCACATAATATTTGAATTGTATTTAATTGTATTGATTACTATATTTCATAATAAATATAAAATTATAATATCATATATAGGTATTGCATACATTTTTATACACATCCATGTAAGGTGGTGGTGAAAAAAGATCACACTACGACGTGGTGACAGTAAGCCATACGTACTCAAGTTTGGTGATTACATTTTTCATAGGATGGATAGAAAGTGTAAATATGGTAGTTTAAAATTTATAATAATATATCAGTTTCTGAGTGATACTATTGTTACAACATTATAATGAAAAGAATAATGAAGATGTATTTGAAGGCAAAATAAGTTTGAATGAATAGGTAGAAGAGATTACATATTCCTTATTGTGCTTCCTTTAAATATCATTTTAGAGCACTCGAGTTGGTCCTTGTAGATTTATTGAACCTATTGAATGAAATTAGAGAATTTTAGAAATAAATATTTCAGGGTATGTCCGACCTTTAAGGATCACAATGTAGTGAATATGTGAGGGAGGAGGTGCCCTTTTATAATTTAGGTGAGGGGATCTTTTGGAAATCTCAAAAGTATTAATTTATAATAAAATAAAACCCCACTCAAAAACATAAAAAATTTCCAAATTTGAAATATTAAATGATATAGGGTTTAAATATCATCATAAATTAATTTTAAAAAAGTTTATATGTCCATTCGTATCTTGTATTTTCAATCTAACACTTAGTTATTCTATTTAATTTTAACTCGGGTGACAAATATTTCAATATAAAAAGGGTAACATATTTACATATTTGATTTCAAACAGATCATAAATAAAAAAATATATAACATTTTAAGCATTTAATATTTATTTTCTATTTTTAAAAATGTTTTATGATTTTTGAATAATTTAATAAAAAAAATTTGGTAAACAATCAATAGTGTCAATTTTGAAACTATTCAATTTATTGATTTTTAAAATATAAATATAACAATTAAACTTCAAAAAACCATTTTATTATATTAATATGAGTTCATGTTTTTCTATTAAATTCATTGGAAATATTTAATATCCATAAATATATTTATTTTAATATTTTTTATATATTTATTTGATATCTCTATTAAAAAAACAATTACTATAATGAGATTGTATAATTATTTAATATACTTAGATGTTGATTAAAAATTAAAAATAAATTAGTATAATTAATATATATTTAATATCCTTAATGATAATATATTTATTATAATTTATCTACTATAAAATCAATCATTAAAAGTTTTATACTTATTACAGTATTAATGTGAAAACATTAACATTACATTAAATAAAATAATATAAAGGTCATAATCTATTATATAAGGCTCAAAATGGTTCCTATCTTGACATTTGGATGTATATGGTGAGATATAATCGTCCAATAAGATTTTTTTCATGTGTTTGGACCTTTTTGTGTTTATTATGATTTTAATAAAAATTGTTTCCTTGATTTATCATAAATTGAATATTTTTAACATCATCAATGATTAAAACATTAAGGTAATTATTTATTACTTAAAAATTAAAAAAATATACCATTATATAGGTAAATATTTTATATTTACATTTAATAAATAAATTAAATGATATCACTTGGTTATCCCAATATTAAAATTATTATAATTATAATAAATATGCGTTTGACATTTTGTAACTTTCGTTAGTTTTATTAATATCTATTTTATTTTCATTATAATGTGGATATTAAATTACTATGTTATGAACCTAAGATATTAAGAGTAGATTTATATTAGTTAAATTGTAATTTAGAAGCTTTTTGGATTGTTTTATTTTATTTATAATATTATTTGTTACACTAATTTACCTGATTTACCATTAACCGCATTATAGTGAAGGTTTTTGGGGTGCCCTTCTCTCTAATTAACCATTGAAGCAGTTATGATTAGAAACCACAAAAGTATCACAATTTTTAAGGAAAAATTTTCCAATTATAGATTAATAATATTGGATGATACTTTAAGTAATTGGGAATAGTTTTTTTACACATCATCCATTATGATTATAGTAATAGACCTCTAAAGAAAAGATTTATCAGAAAGGTACCATAAGGAATTAGATGTGAATGTGAAGGAAATTTATTTTATAGGGGTGACTTGGAGAACCCAATATATTATACTATTATTTCCACTAAATATTCTCTTAGTATATGGTATATTATCACTGATATTTTTTGACTGTGATTACATTGTTTAGGATGAATGTTTTTCAATGTTATGGAATAGGTATGAAGTCTGGTGGATTTTTCCAACCGTAGTAGTTGATTTTTTCATTATTCATCTAAATTCACTTGTTATGTACATACATGATCCATTAGGAAACATTTATTAAAATGAAATTATTAAATGAATCATTAATAAACATCTTCCAAGGTTTAAATAAAATGTATTTGTTCTTGAAGAAATGAATTGAATGATGTTTATTAGGGTATCCTTCATAGTACACTTATAACATAGAAAATGAGAAAAATCATTGATGATTATTGGGTGAAGGAAAAATAACTGTAGGTTTTATTCAACTTAATCCAGAAAAATTATGTTAAAGAAGATCTATATCAAGGTGAGGCTAGCACGATGATTGATTTTCTTTCATATACCCTAAAAAGGGGAAAAAGAAATTTAAATTCATGGTTCACTTGGTATATAATCTGGATAATATGTGTTTCAAAACAATAAAGATTATGAGGATGAATAATTATCTAATAAAACCTTAAATGGTTAAAATATAAGAGTAAACTATAGTATAAAATATTCAATACATAATATCTCATATCACTTACAGATGAATGTTTAGAGGAGTTTGAGATTTAATGTGTTTAGGATTTTAGGGACCTCATTGTAGATATTTTAGTGATAAATATCTATAGAAAATAAATTAAAGATAGTTTTTATAGAAATGAGGGTGCCGTAGGCATAACTGATCTTCATGATGATATTTTATAATCCCTTTGAGGGAATGAAATATAGAGGACTAAAACAATATGTAAAATTTAGTTTTTTATGAATCAAATATGTATATAGGAAAAATGAAGAAGATAAATCTTAACTTAAATAATAAAAGAAAAAAAAATGGAATTTTGGAAGACTCCTAAAAGGATGTATAAATCAAGATTAGTGTGGAATAACATGCCTTGTTCATAGATGAATTAACAAATGTAATGAAATAAAGGTGTAAAAGCACTAAATAAGATATATAATAAGTCATATTTCATGGATAATGTGTTATAATTATTAAATAATTCTTTCACTGGGAATGGTATCATGTTATTCCATGATAATATACCGATATGATTTTATTTATGTTTCATGTGTGGCTATTATACAATTGTTTTACATTCCATGGGTAGAGTGCTTTGAAGGAAACTGGAAAACTATAGTGTAAAGTCATCAAATGAAGAAATTATATACCGACTATGCTAGACATAATGTATGAACCCCCAAAAGAATGTGTACAGGGATAAAAATAAAAATCTATTAGTATAATATAAAATAATGTGAAAATACATAAAAAATTAAATTTTAATATTGTGTAAAATTAGGATACATTAATTAGGTGTACACCATAATTAATGGGTTTCTTCCAAGGGCATTAATAAAAAAATTTAAAATTAAATATTCAACATATTATTAGGATTTTAATGGCTATTAATGTTTACGTGATGATTTTGGAGCCAAAAAATATAATATTTCCTCAAGGAATCATTATTATATGACTTAGGGGTCTCAAAAAATTGAGGAGACTCATGGTTTATAAGTTCAATATACACATTTAGAAAATAGTTTCTCAATTTTTTAAGATCAATTTGAAATTATAAAACCATTGTAGAAACAAGTGAATTAATCATCTATACAGGTTCCTCAATTTTCATGGATGAAGGAAAAATATATGGTAAATAAAACGTTGCTAATATTTCATTGAGTGAGATAGACATGTCTAGTTTAAATGTTTTAGAAAATTAGTGTACCTCACAGATGTATAAAAGACAATATCTTATCATTAGTATCTAGTATGTTAAAGGTGATGTAATTAAATTTGGTAACGATATGAGAATAAAAATCATTGGACTTGGGAAGAAAATGGTTGGTGAAAAGTATATCATAAATATATATGTGGTCTTAGTGAAATTAAATAGCCCTAATTTTTTATGTGTGATCTATTTGTGATGCTTAATACATGCCATTTAATTTGGAATAAAGGGATGTACCAATAAAGGTGGATATGGTTCACTTATTTTATAAGGAAGATTAACAAAGTGAAATCAATATCAAACTGGTGTGGAAATTTGGAGAATTTTATCTAAGGAAGATTAATATAGGATATTTCATAAGTAGATTAGAAATTTGATCTAAATTTTATAATAAAGTCTATTAAATAATGATATATCATATTTTTTCACAATCTCATATGTGAAAACACACACATATGTGATTATTTTCAAAATAGAAAGACTACTCAAATAACATACCAGTGGATGAATATGAAATATTCTAGGAAATTTTAGCTTGTTAATATAGGTGTTTTCAGGAAAATAACCTCTTAATCACAATACAAGAAAGTGTATTTTGTGTTATTTTTTGTCCATTTGAATACGATGTCTTGGTTGTGAGATATTACTAATAATACCAAAGTGTATATGTGTATAAATTAATATCAAAGATAATATACAAAAAATTCATAGTATTAAACAAAAAAATTTCTTCTTTGATAATTGAATGAGTTAAAAAATAACCATGTGTAGGAATGTCTAGAAAAACAGGGATTAGACATCATGTTTTAGTGGTGAGACATTCTGAAAAAAATAGTGTTGGTTAGATGTGGACACATTTCATCAACAATATTTCATAGAATGTGCTTATTGAAATGTCATTACAATAGATGTATTAATAAAAATAATATCATAAAACTTATTTCATCAATAATTAGGCTTTATTATTTTTAAGTAATGACCAAAGCCTATATGAAATTTCATATGTAATGAATCCTACATTGAAATTATTTTATGTGTTTGAAATCAGGTGTTTTACTATAAAAAATGAGAAGAATATAGAGTTCAATGAATATAAAGATGAAGTGATCATTATGGGATATGATTTGATGAAAAAATTATATATGACCTATAACAAATGGATGGATTAAATAGGTTAACTATATGCTGTTTTCATGGATCCAAGTTACAAAAATCACTCTTTGAATGAGTATATTTCAAATTAAAATGAGTTTAATTCAAAGAGAAAATTATAGTATTCTAGGGGGAGTGATGAATATGTGTTAAGGTCAGGGGGTGTTAAAAGGTTTGAAAATAACTCCAATTATTACTATTATAGTGAATGAGAAAAATTATAGAATCTCATACATGGTTCAATGGAGTCCAAATCACTAATACCAACACCATAGATGACTGAAAAAACTAACTTTCAGAAAATAAAAATAAAGTTCAAATAGAAAACATTATTATTCGATTAGATTGAGCCGAAATAATTTTATGACCTTACCATGTATACATGTTGGATTAAAGCTATCAATGGGGACATTGAAAATATTGAGAACAAAATAGGGGAAATAGCTTCATGTATGGAAAATTATCATGTGATCACAATCAAATGGTTTTTACGAAATAAACTCAATGAAGATGGAATCATGATAATGGAAAAGGAACATATTTTTTTATAAGTAAATTCACATATAAATGGAATTTATGAGTATGAAACATTTACATAGATGTTATAGTTTGAACCAATCCGATTGATTTTATATATTAATTTTGAACATTATTTCAAATTTTGTCAAATGAACATCACATCAGCTTTCCAAAATGGTTTACTTGAAGCGATAGTCTATATAGAGTATCCAAATAGTCTTCTTATTTAAGAAGATAAGGGAAAATTGTGTTGGATGATGATATATTGGTTTGGCCTGAATTAATTACCAAAATCATTGTACTCTGAACCATGTCAGAACTTAAGTAACATTAGTTATCACATATTTGGGGCAGGTCACAACCCTTAAATCAAGAATTTGTGATGGTTATGAATTTTGGTTCTAATGTATATATATATATATATATATATGAAATCATCACTTGTAGGTCATATGATACCCAATGCAATAACTTTTTATAAATAATGAGGTGAAAATTTTAAATTTCTCTAATCATTGAATAAACCTATTTTGCTTCATCATTATGTCATTAAAATAAAGGATGAGATATTTATCTCCCAAATTTTTTTTCCAAGGAAGTGTTAATGAGTTTCAAAATTGTTGATTCATGATCAATAGATACACTAGGGGATACCTAGACTAAAATTGTAATTTATGGGGAATGTATTAAATTTTTTATGATAATTTGTAGAAACAAATAACAATATTTTTCATTACATGAAAATAAGACATGTATACATTTTTATTTCCATACATCGGGCTTCCTATAATTATATTTTTCAAAATTAAAGTGGCATAATGATTATTAGGTGGATATTATGTTATAAAAATAAAACATAGGCTTTATTAAAATTTATAAAAGAAATCAGTGGGGTATATAAATATTGATTATACAGGTTTTGTTGTTGAATGAAACCAAGCTTTGAGATTATTTTTTATATTATAATCTCTTTTATTTCTTGGAAAAATAAAATAAATCTATACCACATTTAATTAATTACTATATAGGATGAATATATTGGAGTGACCCAAGAATATTATCATTTTATATTGATAAAAAAATATTACTTAATCATACTATAATTAATGTGGTATACATTAATCAAAAATTGTGTGAAAACTCCAGTGTAATAAGAAATAAAAAAATACCATTATAGGAAGAAAAGAATTGAGATTGAGTTATATTTCATAAAGGATATAATGAATCAATAGTTTGGTAAGATAGACTCTGTTTTTATCAAAAATCTTGTATAATATATCCTTATTAAGGTGTTTCCCAAATTGGATTTCAAAGAACATTAGTTTTTTGTTTGAGTCCAATAGAATCCATATATATAGATATATATGGAAGCATATCCCCCACTCCATATGGACATTGATATTTGGGAATGATATTTTTCTATTTCCTTAAGAAAGTAATTTTTTATCTAACTCACTCATTTCAATGTTTTTGGAAGTTCTCTATATGTTTATTGACAATGTTGGTGGCTGTTTTGTGTGAGAATGGAGAATAAAGAACCAATAAAGGGGGAGAGTGTTGGTTTACAGATATGGGTGTTTGAGGTCAAATATTATAATATTTTATTCATGTATTGAAATGACGTGTAATCATATGATAATTATTTCCTAATATTAATGTTTCTAATATTTAATATTTACTAATATATTTTTTGACACTATGATTATTGAATCATTGATGAAATATTTTCTGGTAAGAGTGGTCATAAGTGGTTCAAGTGTGTTTTTTTATGAAATTATTTATACCTAATGGATATTATTCGATAAATATTGTATTTATATAGAATTATTTAAGACCCGAAAGCTGTATATTTTTTCAAAATAACCCTACAGTTGATTTTAGTTCATTCATTTGTTGAAAATTTACTAAGTGTTTGATTTCTGAATTCTACATAATGCATAAGAGATTTCCATGGATTCAGTAAATCAATTATACTTTTATTGATATAAAAAAAATATATTTCTAGGAGGTATAATCCAATTTAAAGGCCCTATAATTTACTCTAGATTTTTTTATGAGGGAATATTATATCGCAAGACAATTGGTCACACTATAGAAGCTGCTTATGACAGGATATATTATGGTTTTTTCCTTTTGAAATCCACATGGGTCTATTGTGTAAGGGGATTTATTCATCATTCAAAATGTTTGTGTTTGTAAAAAACAATTTCATTACCACTAATACCCAACACTCGAGCAGCATCCAAGGAATCTGGGGGCTAATGATATGTACCACATAGTTTATTAGTCCATCAGGAGTGCAGATGTGAGAACTTGTTCAAGGTGAAATAGTTACAAGATAAGGTAGGACTATAGAACAAGGAGACACCATAGTGAAATGTTTTTGGCATGGATATATACCATTGGATATTTCTGAAGTGGTGATGCTGTGAGTTAGTTCATATAGGGATGGTATCCCAGAGGAAATCCCAACATGGGACAAGGGTCATATAAGATACGTTATAGATGAATGGACAATGACATAGGGGATATTCAATGGTGATCGTTATTGTACCAATAATATTCAAGGTTCCTTCCCTATAGAGGATATCCTACACCATATCTATGATGAAGAGAATATTCCCACTTCGCATCTATCACTTACATTATACAGGGTAAAAATGTACCAAACACATATATTTTGGTGAAATTAAATCCTATATGTGTATATTCCTTTGGATAGAAGATTATTATATATTTTCTATTATGTTTTCAAAGTATTATTTAGAATATTGTGATATGATCATACATAGATTATGGTTGTTTTGAATTGTAAAAGGATTTTATAGACATGGTAAATTATAGGGGACAATTTCATAGAATAATATAGCATGAAAATAGATATTCATTTAATCCCTCAACTACTTCATATAGTGGTTGGATAAAAAATGTTTAAGATCTAGATGTAAAAGGATATAATGTACAAGTTCTAGTCTTGTTATATCCAATGAGTTATACTCACATACAAGATGTTTCTTATTGATCTTATGATTATAATTGAAGGACATTAAATGTGATTACAATTAAATTTAAACCCCAAATTTATGTTGGATGGGCACATGAAGTGAACATATGAGATAATTGGAAGCATTGATTGATTATAAACCATGGAACAAATTAGAGAGATTGTTTGGTTCACAACTGAAAAAAAAGTTTTATAGTGTTACAGAAAAAGAATCCCATAGAGTTTTTAGAGAATCACATAAGGATGGAATACAAAGATGATTTCCAAATTTTATATAATATTGAAACTAAAGAAGGAATAGTAAATTATCTGGGATTTATCTCACAATAATATCATCATATTGGGTGGAAGGGAAATATTATTCTAATTGTAAATCCATATTATTATATTGTAAAGAATATAATAGTTGTCATAGAAGGATAAATGTTTCCCTCTTTTGGATGAGATGTAGTTACCATTTAATTTTTCTAAAATAGTGAGTATGTAGGGTTAATGAGACAACTATATTGTGTGAACAAAATAGATATAGTCTATTCTAGTGTTTCTATTATATAATTACAGTTTAGTTGTTTTCTCTTTGTATTATCCCGGTTAGGGTGATCCATGTAAAAGTAAATGGGTGATTACTAATTTTAGTCAGTAATAATGATACAATACGGGGGATAAATGAGAGTACCTTACGTCAACAGAAAAAGATCATATTTAATGTATTTGTGTTTTAAAAGTTTTATTTCCCTGATTCACACACTCTTAATGTGATCACCATGAAAAGAGATTAGAAAAGATATTTGTATATCAAATAATGTTCTAGAATTTTTTAAACTAGGATACGAAGGAAGAATGACTATAATATTATTACAAATTTATTTGGTTTAGAAAGAGAAGGATGTATGATTATAAATTATCATAGATATATCTGGTTGTACATGTGAAGGGGATAGAGTTCAATTAGATAATTCAAAATTTCAAATTATCATCATCTATAGTTTTAACACGAATTTAAATTCTATATGAAGATCATGGATTGAACTCATCTCACAATATGTTTTCAATATCTAGTTATGGAATTGAGAGGAAAATGTTTTTTATATTAGAGCATCACAAATTGGATTATGTGATATATGTTAATACATGTGTAAATGATAATTATGAATATAAAATCATGTTGAAAACATTATTACTACCCTAAATGTATATAAATTTATATATTCTAGATTGGTTGATTAAGTAGATAAGGGTTATAACACTAAAAAGAAATTTAGATATTTATTGCACCATTATACATACATTAGGCCTTGGTGATCATTGATTTCACAAAACATTTCATAACTAGTAAGCCTATAGAAGTAGTGACTTCACCAAAATATTATATCAACAAAAAATAATGGATTTATAATAGTTTTTAGTACATTATAATAATATTAATGCATGAACCTTGTATAGAGCCTAGTTTTTAGGGATCTAAGTATAATCTATATGTTCATTAATTCTTTAATTTCTACACATGTTCATAATATTTTATGTGGTTTTATTAGAGGAAGAGATAGACTTAAAATATTATTTCTAATAATTGAATAATATTGTAACCTAATGGGTAGTGTTAAAATAGTTTAAATCAGGAAACACCAGGATTCAACTCGACCCTCAGGGTGGCTAATTTTACAAATATGAAAATTAAGTGATGAACAAACACCTCACACAAATAATAACATCATCTATTAAAATCAATTATATGAATGAAAATTATCATTTATATTAATCTATTGGGGTCCTTCCTCTAAGGTATATTGATGTGATGATATAAATTTATCAATAATTGGGAAATACCCTCATGAAAACTATGGTATACTAGTCCAAATGGTGGGAAAGTATAGTACATGATATTGTTTTAGTGTGATTCATCCCAATCATGATAAGGTATTTCACAACACTATCATCGATAATAAATCCTTTATATAGGAATCAAATACATTCCCTAAGTATTATTTCATTTACTAATATAATACATATTATATAAGTAATGCATATATTGTTTATAAATTTCTCATATAAATTCATTATATATTATTCCATTTGATCCATTATATGATATATTAGGATTAATTATAGAAAATCTGAAATTTATGATCACCCATATTTTAACAATTAATGTTCTACTATATGTTGTATCATAGAATAATATGTAAATTGTATGGCACAATTGAATATATAATATTATGTATGATATATTTTTTATAGTATAACCTATTCACAAAATTTAATAGGCTTAGGGAATGGAATTATTTTCATAAATGAGGTATTATAATATACCCAAGACAAAGTAATGTGATACTATCTGTCTCTTGAATGTCATACATAAGGAAATTCACATATCTTAACTTATGACATGGAAAATATACATCATATTTATAAATGGATTTATGGAATATTTCTATCAATCAACCAATTTCACTAAATCCCCATATACTTTATACATTTTAACCTTATATTATAAAATATGAAATAGCTTGTGGAACATATAAAAAACTCATTTTATATATATTACCAAAAACATTTAGAATGATATTAAAATATTGACCTTATATCACGTCATATTAAATACATTATGATATCCATCAAAATCCCCCTTTAGATAATATCAAGAAACCATTTAGAGTATCTCAATGAGTTTTATAGTACACAATCTTAATTAATTGACCACTAATTTTGAGCCCATATGCATTTTCCTCATTGAAAACATATATTAATTGATAAATTTATGTAAATAGTGTCCTGTAGCATTGAATCAGAACTAAACAATATATAAATAGACTTGGAATGATCTCTATAAATTGCATATATCTCTATACCGACTTCCATTGGATATATTATATATAGGTATTCATAATAATATAATCCCTTTATCCAAGACACTATATTACATTGGAATATAGAGTATTTCATCCCATGTTTTCTCCCCATACCTAATCAATAATCCAACTATATAATATATTGTCTAATTAATGGATCACATGTTTCTCGACTAAGTGGATGAGGATATCACCTCCACCCCACCCAAATAGACAACAAAATCACATATACGTTATCATGGTATGATAATATACTTCCTCGGTATATATTAGTAAATGTATCATATGTCATACACCTTATATGAGAAGAAAAATCTCATCATGATTAAGCTAAAACTAATGACATGATCAACAATATACCCATGTTGACTCTGAATAGATGAGACTAAATGATTTTACAATACATGAATTAATGTAAAAGATTTATATTCTATGATTCTTTACTTCTCATAGTTTGTAGATTTTATATGAAATATACATCACTGGAATTCCAAATTTATAGTATATGCCACTCCTAATATTATACTTGGTGGGTTGTCAAGTATAAAAAACCCATTTTCTATCAAATGAGAATATATTTCAACAAATTTTAAAAAAATTACTCATTATAACATTAATATTATATAACATATTTTAATATTCCATGATGAAAATTGGTAATGGGTAACCTAATGTAACACATTGAGAGAATAATTATCATTACACTCAAAATAAAATATGAATTATTTGTGAATGAATAATAACGTGAAGTTATTTTTTTTATAACATGATGCATTTTACATTTTTAATATCATTTATGAATATTAAAAAGACGATAAACAAGTTTTAATCTTATCATATTCAAAATGATAACCCACTAGAGAAGCCTTATGTTTATTGTACGTTCATGGTTTTTAGCTTCTTAAATCTCTATATAAATCCTGCCACCTCTATAAGTAAACATTTGATAGTACTATAAAAATAAAATATTTTAGATAGTAACAAATATGAATTAATTATTCAATTTAATTTTGAGATATATATATCAAATAAGTAATTTTCAATTTATTAAACATAGTATTAAAAATCTATTACTCTGCAGAATAAAATGTTAAAATGTTAATATCCTTTCTTGTCTATATATATTTCCTTCTAATTTATAATCATTTGGTTTTGTGTAATACTTACATAAAACATTTTACCTATAATAATTTGGACATAATTTGTTACAACTTAAATTTCTCATTACCAAAACATCATAAAATATTATAGGATATAATGTATTATTCACTTTTTATAGAAGAAAAATTGATCTTTTACATTTTTCTTTATTTATATACCTTCAGTACTTTTTATAATAATAAGTAAAATCAATTTTTTATAATAATTTTTTTATTGTTTTATTTATTTTACATTCAATGTTATCTATGTATAAATATATCCACTTAGTAACTATAATATTTTATAATATTATGATAAGAGAAAATAAAATTATATGTTTTAGGAAAAAACAATTATATCATATTAGTCGAGATACTTAATAAAAAACTAATTACAACCATGTAGCTTATGATATTCTATGTGTATAGAGAATAATTCAAAAAATTGATCATTATAACATATTAAAAGACATTGATGGGTTATAAGAACTCTTTTCTTCTTATTTTAAGAATATTATTATATAAACTATATTATCCTTGATAAAAAAACCTTTTAAACTTACATTTTATTCTAAAAAATTATTAATATATCATTCCAAAAATTCCAATCAATGAAACCATATTATTTTTTAGAATAATAGTTAGTTTCTAATAAAACATTTATCATAAAATAATTAAATAATATATCATAAAAAATCATTATTTTGAATCATTTTAGCTTTAAGTAATGCACTAGAACAAGTAATATAATTTACCATCCCACTTTTACGTCAATCAAACTCTTATATTGATCTAAAATCCTAAACAATTAATCAATTGTTAACTTCTATATATTCATAACACATGTGAATTATATAGTTAGAATAACATGACCTTTAAAATAGATGAATTTAATTCTATGAAATTAATATATTATGTGGAATCTCCATAATGTTTTATGTAAATATTTAGGTGTTTTAGAATATTCCCTCTTTAATGGTCAAGTGTGTCAAGAGGGGACTATGAAGATTGTTAGCACGATATACGATGTATGTAGTAACCATCAACACCTAACAACCTATCATAAAATCAACTCTATAAATTAATAAATATAATATAATTTAATATATAATATAGATCAAACATTATTAATTTACAATAATTCATAACATTTATAACTTGATAGTTAGATATACATGATGGGAGGGTATATACCTATAAAAAAAACTACAAACCTTACCCGAGTTGTGTGATATAGTATATATATAGATATTGTGATTCAATAATCTTATTTTGGGGAAGGTATTGTTATAAAATAGAGTAATTCTAGTAAATAAATCATTAAAACAAAAGGATATAGAATGTTATATAATATAGTTAGGTAATTGTAAGCCCATCCCATTCCCTTAACATGCACGATAATGATACGTATACCTATAATTTTTTTGGAAAAACATAAGACACATTATTTTCAATAATAAATTATAAAAATAATATATATTAATTCCCTAAGAACACCAATAAGTATAAATATGTTAATATATCATTTTAAAATTGATAAAAATCCATATTAAAAAATTTGGACATAAATTTATTACGTAAACATGCTTAATATTCAAATTTTCACAAAATTAAATAAAAAAATCATGTTATATTAGTTACTCAATATAGAAAACGTTAAATAAATGTGATATGTGAATGTGAACATTAAAATACATCTAATCTTATAAAACCATAATAGGATATTGATAAATCCATTTTAGAAATATTTTTTAAGAAACATTTTTGTTTTAATTTAAATCACTCATACCTATATCATTTATAGACAAAAAATTATAAATTATGAACATGGTGGGGTTTATTCACAATAAAATCGCATTGTAGTTCTTTAGATTATAGAAATAAGATTAATACACCAATAAATCATAAAAAAGTTCAAACTAATGAATGTTAGAGATTGAACCTATCTTCACATTAATGATGATATGAATGGAGAAAAATAGTGTAGTACCATCATATAATCGAACATAAACACATATATCCACCAAAATAGAAGAGTATCATGGATTTATATTGATATTTCAAGACTTACATTTTCTATAATAACATTTAATCAAACAAATATTAAAAATAAATAAGTGAGGTATTGAAGACAAATAATGACAGTACCTTTCCAAAGATAAAGGTGTATGTCCAACTAAAACATCCAATATCAAGGAATGAATGTTGATTAATCGAAGGGGAAATATAACTAGATAAGATCTCAAGAGAATTATTATCACCATGATAGAGATGGGTACACGAATCTCGGTATTATATTTTGTAATTTTCAATTTTTATTCATATTTTAAAATTTTTCAATTAAAAATTATGTGTGTTTCCATTTGAACTCATGAATATAGAACCCTATTTTAGTTGGATGAAGGATAAGACTTATTCAACCCAACTAAAATTCTGGCAGTCTCATATTAGGTTTCTAGAAGTTAAGATACTATGATGAATCCCCCTCATCCAGATACATACCTCCAAATTATCACATACACTTCTATTACCTCTTCCACAAAACAGAATCCTAAAAAATAAATCAAATATTAAATTAGAAATATCAATTTAAATAAATTATCCACCTACATATTTTAGGTTCTATTCACTTTGAAGAAATTTTTGGTATTACACCCACTATTCTACAACTATTTTTCCAGTGAAGATCCCCAAAGAACCTAAAAGTTCCAAGATGTTTTGTAAGAAGAGTTAAAAATATTAATTTTTTGGATTTTTTTTAAATCCTTGTCAGGGACACACAAGATATAATATCAAATTATATGGTATTAATATCCCCCATGAACGTAATTCTCCCACACTCTCATCATTGATACTTATTTTCTGAGGTGATTCTAATCAAACAGCTTCTGCAAATTTATTCTCCATTTCAATTCCAAATTCCTCTTATATTAACT
The DNA here is from genome assembly GCA_963277665.1 of Viscum album. Lineage (NCBI taxonomy): Eukaryota > Viridiplantae > Streptophyta > Magnoliopsida > Santalales > Viscaceae > Viscum > Viscum album. The sequence continues at coordinate 562,769,852 of OY728150.1, read as the reverse complement.
AAATAATTTAAAAAATAAATTTTACATATTATTAGGTGAATTTTAATTTTATGACATTATTATCCAAATTAGAATCATAGATGTTTATTTTATTTTTAAACATAGATTCATAATCAACTGGTTCATGAAATTTCTATATCGTCCCCCAAATATTTTTCTTAACAAACTCTCCTCTTAGACCTATCATACATAAAAATATTTTTTATTTACTTGGGAATTGGGAACATATTAAAAGGTGATCTTAGGGGACCAGTAAGGGTAAAAAAAGGATATATCAATTAATTATCACATTTAGGGAAATCATTTAAACAAGGGTATGATAATATGTGATTAATATTTTAAATACATACTCAAAATTTCATATAATCTTCATTAATGGAAAAAAATTTACATCTCAAAATAAATGGATCATAAAAGAATAAAAGAACATGAACTGTAAGGGCATAAACATGGTATACTTTTTTATAATAAAATATTTTCATAAAGTAGGTCATAATAATAATCATATAAATATTATGTCAAGGATACCGACCATGACATTCATTACACATTATGGTTGTTCTAATCACCATTTTACCTATTTTGAGCTTTGTATATCCTTATGTATATCCACTCTTGGTCTTGGGATATATTCATGTTCAACATATTATAAGATTCAAATAACCTATGATATAATAATTTATCTCATAAAAAATTAATCTTTACCAAATTACTTATAGAGATATAACAGAAAATCCCATCACATAGTCATTATTCATCCTTATTTAAACCAAAATATCATGAAAACTACTATCATTAAATCCAAAATTAACCCATGGAAAAAATGGGTTTCATAATTATTTTATCATAATAATCACATGAAATCTATATAAATAATAAATGTGGTAACACTAGATCATGTATTTAGTAAATCATAAGAAATCTAAAATGTTGTATCTATTGCTGAAATCCCATTAAAATAACACTGGGCTATTTTTTGTGGAAAATACTCTCGTTATTTAGAATTTTTTTTTTGAAATCTATAAATTTTTAAAATATTAGTGAAATAATTTTCCAAATATGAACCATGGAATATTTTAATGTAATATTCAATTAAAATATTATTCATTATTGTGTGAAAATCTATTCTTCTCGTGTATGTTAAATCAAAAAATCATTTCGTATTTTCCTAAAAAAGTAATTAGTACATCATTTAGGAAAAATATAAGTTGATTCCACCAAAAATGATTATAAAAATTAAAATAAGGGTAAAAATGAATTTATGAAATCTCTTCAAAATATTAATAACATTTATGGAAACATTTTTAATAAAATATTGACTTGGAAGAAAAATATTCACAACTGAAGAGAGGCATAATGTCCATTTTTTTAAAACATTATTTATGTCTCTTGAGTACTTGAAGAGAAAAAATTCTATTAATACATGAAATCCTAAAAAATAATCTCATTATGGAAATATAAATAATATTTTGGATATATTGATCATATAATTTCATCATTGTAAATTTAAGAATAAAAAATCCTAATAAAATTTGATATTATAACATAAAACACATACTTTAATGCTAAATGTTTTATCATATGTCCCATTAAATAAAACAATGAATTAAAAATTTTATAACATAAACATAAGGATATTTATAATTCAAAATATCAATTTTGTAGAAGATACACCTCATAAAATAATATAGTTGTATAACATAATATATTTTCCAATGAATATAATTTGAGATGATAAACCCTTACCCCTTTTGTATCATTTAAATCATTTCCAATTATATGAAATAATTTTAATTTTTGAAATTAAATAAAATTAACTTTTCTAGATATAGTATATATAATGTCACTGGATCAATATATACACCTCATAAACAAACATAGGTTCATAACATCAAACATGTACCGACGAAAAAAATTGAGATAAAGAACCCTTAACATATATATAAATTGATATGTATGCTTCCTAATGTACTTAATATAAAAAATAGTATTATTAAAATTATATAAAAGAGTCATATTAATACTTATAATATAATATATGATCAATTTATAACATTTCAGTACCCATATATTAACAATTCCTTATTATCATCACCATTTAGGGCGTTAATTGCTTTGTGGATCATCTATGTTTTATTTCTGTAGTTCTTGTACTTATACATTAATTGTGGTTTTATTAGCTGATAAAGGTTATACATTTCATAAATCTTATACTTAATCATTATATATACTTTTAAACATTTCATATAAAGTAATGAGGAAAAATTAATTACATCCCTTTGTGGGGAAGGTAGTCTATAAGTATACATTAATGATGTTTTCACATTTTCATGGATGAAAAAAAAAGATAAATAATAATTTAGCTTTAAAAACCCATTATTATATCATAGATACAATATATATTAATTTAATGCAACTTTATTACCATACATTTATACATAATATAAAAAATGAATTTTATCTCTTCATGGAGGTGGTAGTTCACATGTACGCATGAGCGATATTAAAATTTATTAACTTATGGGTTAATAAGAATGTTAATAGATTATTATAACTAAATAAGGATAATTAATTTATAAATATAATATATGAGAATTAAATATATCACAATTAGTGGTCATAAAATATGGTGATTGAATGTGAATTATATTGGTATGTTGAGGTGGTAGTCCACTTATACATACTAATAATACATTCACTTCCCATTTGAAGGATGTGAGGTTAGAAATGGTTGTGAAATAGTGATAATAACTACTAAATATATTAATTATACTAGATTAATTATGATTTTTAGGATAAAATTATTTTTTGTTGGGTTGGGAAATAAATAAAATTTAATGGTCATAGTTTAGATTTGTACCAATTTTTGAGATACCTCATTTTCATTTCACCTTTAGCCATGATGGTTTGGTCATAGGAAAACAAATTATGATGTAAGAAAAATGTAACTAATATAGGATGATTATTTATTAGTTATTTCATAATATATATGGATTGATTTTATTGTATAAGGGTGTAGAATAGGTTTCCATTAATATGTGTGGGGAGGAACACACATAGAATTACTTAAAATATTTCAAAAACATATGATCAACTTCTTGTAAAAGTAGATAAAAATTGGAATTCAATTAAATTTAGGATGATATAAGGTTGAAATACCATAAAAAAATAAGGATTAAAAATGTTCATGTTCCATTTCAACCCTTTTCTTTTGGTTTTACCCTTAGTAGACCTAGTTTAACATTAAATATCGCAACACAATTTCACTAATTTTTATATTAATTTTTAAAAAATATAAATTTGAATACATTAAATTATACTAATGATTCTAATTAATAATTTTGGATCTATCTCCCACGATTTTTTTTCTATAAGTGTATGGTTTTAATTTTAAATAAGTTATAAAACCCAATGAAAATCCAATTGAGAAAAATTAATGTATTTTTACACAAAAATTGGAATTTAGATTCATTACATTCATTTTAAATACCATAATATGAATGTTAATAAAATTTACTTATTTTTAAATATATAAATTTCATTAAAAATCATAAAATATTTAATTTAATTTATTATGGGAAAACACATTGCGCGAACTAAAAGTGTTTTTAGAAAAATGTGTTTTATACCAAAAAAATTACTTATTCAAAAATAAAGTTTAATGTTGATTTATATTTAATTAATTATATTATTTATAATTAAAGTATAATTATTTTAATATAATATATAATTCATCACATATTGTGGCTTCTATATGAAAATAAATTATAATATTTTACAAAAAATATTATTTTTTTACTATTTATTGAAAGTGTCCATTTAGAAAAATCCTAAACATTCAACCTAAGATTATATTCAAATAAAAATTTTAAAATTAATATTAAATTCATAAAATAATTTTTTAAAAAGTCCAAAAAAATAATTACAGTATCCATTAAAATAATTCAAAAAACCCATTTATAATGAAATCATATTTGAAGCAAAAAATGAATGTACAAAAAACTAAGAACTAATTTATTATGAAAGAATAAAGAAATTTTCATTATATAAAACATTTAAATATATTTATCATGTTATGATTAATTCTATTCATATCACTAAATTAATGTATTTTTTATAACAATCACTTTTAAATAATATGTTTATATCATATTATATATTTCTTAATGTTCGATGATGCACTTTTAGTATGTTATCGAACATTTTGTTCTTTTAAACTAATTTTTTGGTGTCACAGTATACCAAAATATATAAATTTTTTTGACAATTATTATCTCTATAAAAAAAGATTCATAATTTAAAAATTATATTACTGAAAAATTGTATTTTAGAAAGGGATAATAAAACTTCCTCGGAAAAGGGTAAGTGGGAAACATAAAGGTTAGCAGAAATACCATGTGATGAGGCTCCAGGATAAGTATAAAATTATCATAAAGTAAAAATATATTGGCATAAATGAAATATAACATCCAAATAATATAAAATATTGATATACAATATAGTTATGAGATTGTTAATGACCAAAAAACCATAAACTAGGGCGGGGTGAAAATAATCATCAAATCATCAAAAATATCAGTAAAAGCGAAAATATATTCATTTTCATGATCCTATTTACTAGACTTTAGGGATTATATATTATGATAAAATGTACCTCTTTATTTCCTCAAAACCATAAATGTAATATCATCTTTTTCTTGCAAGTTTAATTTAGTTTCAGCCTATTTTAATTCAATATTCCAAAGAAGACTGAACAATATGATTTTTTCCAGCACAAATAACTAAAATAAAGTTAAAATATATTTTAATAACTAAAAATAATGATAATATATTAATCCTTTATTGGTTAAATTATTTAATCTAAAAATTTCTCGTACATATAAAGATAACTAATATTAATAAAATATATTTCCTACAATTAATATTAATAATTTAAATAATAATACATAATGATATACTTAACTATTTTTAAAAATTTTAAATTCTCCAAAATACTTGAAGCATGCATAACATATACTCAATAACAAAAAATTAGAAAAATGTTAAAAATAGGCCTCGACTTATCTTTAATATAAAAAAAAGATAAAGTTCCTATTAATGTCATATAAAATCATTTGGAGCACCTTGATCATATATTCTCATAAAAAATGTTAAAAACCCAAATCACCATAAAACCCCGTTGAAGTAATATATTCTTCCAATATATAACTCTATCATTTTTATGATGAAATAAAAAACTATGAAATATATTCCAAAAATAGAAAAATGTTAAAAACATCGTCAAAGATAACATGAATCATAGTGTCATCAAATCACAAATCCATTTTAAGGTAAAGAATAATATCCAATATAATTTATCAATATCAAGCTCCTCATTATCCCCAAAAAAAATTATGTCAACCTTTGACACATATTATGTGTTATATATCCCTAAATCACTTGTTTTCCAAAAATATGACATTACCACTAAATTAATATTCTTATTTATCAATACTATTAAATATATGGTTGTAAATCCTTAATAAAAAACTACTACATAAAAATACATAGATATTTAATGATTCTAATAACTCTGATATTATTTATTAAAAAACTTATCCAACATAATTATAAACTACTAATATATAAACACATCAATAATTCCAATTTAATAATTGATAGAATAAAGGCCCCTACATGGTCATGGATTTATCCCATGGATTAGTGAATGAAATTCGATAGTTATCAAGTTCAAATCCCAAAATAAATTTTTCTATAAATGGTAATTGAGGATATAATTTACTTCCCCCCCATCGAAATATTTATTTTTACCATCAATTAATTTATTTATGTCTTTATTTTCCAAACATAAAACATATTATGATTCTATTGAGGCATTTCCATTAGTGATTTTCATCACATTATCACATGATAGAATTTGATTCCACAATCATCCATGCTCAAATTGAAACTACATTTTTTATTATTTCTTGTTTCTTAAACTAAACAATTTTTAATAATATATGTTGACATATGGTTAAGCATAATTACAAGATTTTACATTTAATATCTAGTTTTATATTGTTAATTGTGAGGAAAATCATTTGATCATTGATCATATTCATCATCAAAATGATTCATCCCAATCCCACATATTAACTGAAAACAAAAGCATTGTCTTATAATTTCTAAGTAATAATCATATAATAAAAATACCATTCATAGGATGACAAGAACATTAATTTTTATTTTCAATCAATGACTCATTATGTTTAACCATGGTCTTCCTTGGTCGTTATCTATTAAAATACATCATAATGATTCATATGGAAGAATTTAATTGACCCAATAATATCTCATTTATCGTCTAGCTAGAGGTAATGTATTGGCCCAAATCATTATTCACTAGTAATTATCATGTTAATAAAAAATCTTTCATATCCGATGATTTTAACCATAGGTGTGCTTATCCACCAAATAAATCTTCATAAATGTATCTAGGCAGGGATGTATTAGCTAGTAAAAATAAACACTTTATTTCAAAAACAATAGATTGTTTTCTTAAAACTTTTTTTATCCTAAGGGATTTCACTATATTTTTCTCATACTAGTTTCTATAAAATAAGTAAACCTTTATCTAATTCAAAAATTATTGAGAAAAAATGTCATCCATATATATTACTTGTTATTAGCTTAATATTCATTATATATCATTATGATCCTCTCTAAAACCATAATGTTTTAGTGACTTTGGAATCATTTATAGATATTAAATTGTTAGATAAAAGATATAAATCTTCTCCCAAATAGATCTTCACAACTATTTTCATTCTAAGACTATTATATTTCAAACCATTCATCAAATCATGGGGAAATTGAATAATAAGAATGGGTGATCTTAGATGAAATGTAATAGTGGAAAATAATGTATTAATAACTAATTTGATGTAAGAATATCATTATCATAAAGGTTTGAGACCATGATCTAATCATTTTAAATTTCTACCCAATAATTCATATAATCATGAGTATTGGAGAAAATCTTGGTATTTTATTGGACATGAATCATAAAATAACAGAGAACATAATCCATGGGAACATAATATTAAAATAATGAAGTCATAAAAGAGTGGAATAATTAGTTTCAAAATCAAAATAATTGAAATATTATGTTTAGGATACCGACAAATAGATTCATTACATAGTAGTCCTATGTTCGCCAGCCAAGTACCCACTTCATGAATGGGATAACCTATTTTACACCCTCTCTTTTTCTTAGTATTACCAAACTTGTAATCTAATGTAATCTTTAGATAACCTCATATTTTCCCTTTGAAATAATTAAACAATAATATTTTTATTGTTAATTATAGGGATAAAATAGACCCACTCATCATAGAATCATAATTTATTCCTCTATATGCTACAAGATCTTGAAACATTTATAATTTCATCAATGATATACCCATGGAAAAGAAAATTTAGTTTCATCAAAATTTTATCATTATAATAATAAAACATCCATAGAATGAATAAATATTATAACATTGGATAATATTTCTAGTAAACTATAAGAAACATATAAGTTTGTGGTTGTACATGAAAATACCATTACAAGATCAGAAAAAAATTTCTTTAAGAAAATACAATTTTCATTGCGAAAAAAATATGTAAAATATAAAAATTTAAATAGTTTTAGAGATAATTTTCTATTTGATAAGAAAAATAAAATCTTATAATGTAATATTTTATGGAATGATAAGTAATAATAGTACAAAAATCCATCCATGTGGTGTACATTAAAACCAAAACTCATTTAAATTTTTTAGTAAAATGTAATAAGTGCCTCCTTCAAAAAAATTATTTGGATTTTCCATTTATAAAATTTTATATAAACTAATTCATGGGAAAATGACCTTAAATATTATTCATATAATGGAAAAAAATTATGAAATTTTAATGAAAATATGGACAGTGATTAAAATGTATCATAATTGAAGAGATAAATATATTTGGTTTTCCTTAAAAACATTTTTTCATAATATTTCACACATAAATAGAGAAAAATTTATGTATTAAATTTACTGTTACAAAATATCTATATGAGATTAAAAAATATAATATCTTAGAGATATATAGAATATAATTTCATGTTTATAAATTTAATCATAAACAATCTCGATAAAAATGTTACTGTAAAATAAAACCATTACATCTTTAGTAACATTGTAGTCATAGGTCCCATAAATAAAATAACATAAAATGAAACAAGAAATACTATAAACACTATGATAATAATGGAACAACTATCAATGTTTAATTCTATACACCTCATAAAAAATATTTGTGTATAACAAAACATATAACCCAAAGAAGACAATTTTATATGACAAACCCTTTGACATTGGTAAATTTTCAATAAAATATAATTGGTTGATGGGAATTAAATTGTAACATTATAAAACATGTATTAATAAGGACACATTATATTTTATGTCAACGTATCTATATATATACATGATAAACATAAATTACTTCATAATATCCTCTAACTCTCAACAATACAATATTAATATGAAGAACTGTTAACTTATGTTTGTATTGATTCATAAAATATTTATTCCCATGTATAATAAATTTAGATTTATTATAATAATATAATTGAACAATATTCATACATATAATTTCATAAATTATGCACTCATAACATTTTAACACAACTTTATTAATATGTCTCTATTAAATTCATCATTTCATGTCGTAACTTCTTAGGTTATCATATACATTGTTTTTTCAACAATTCTTGTTTGTGTACATTGATCATGGTTCCATAATAACATGAATATAAATCATTTAATATGTATAATATTGTATAATTTTGAATATATTTATAAATATCCTTATAAATAAGTGATGTAAAATTAATTACACCACCTCTGGCAGAAATTACTCATTACATATTCTTGAATAATATTTTCACTTTTTGATGGGTAGAATGAAATAATTGAAAATAAAATTATAGTATTATAGAAAAAATAGAATATCATAAATGTAAAATATATTTATTTACTATACCTTTATTATTTTCCATTTTATGATGAAATTAATGATGAATCATATTGTTTAATAAAGGTGGTAGTCTACACCTATGCATGAGTGACGTCATATTTTTTCATCAGATGTGATAGAATGAAATTAGAAAATTTATTATAATTATGGAAGCATAATGATGTCATAAATATAATATATAAATAGAAATTAAATCATAATAACTATCCAAGAATTATTTCATGGAAAATGATTCATATCCATAGGTGGAGGTGTTTTTCCACACGTAAGTATGAGTGATTCATTAACCTCCCATTTCATATAGAAGAGGTAATAAATGGTTGTACCATCATAATAATAATTTATATGTATGTTTATGATTATATATCCATCATTTTTAGGGATATAATATTTTTAGAAAAGGTGTAATAAGAAATAAAATTGAAGGATCTTGGTTAAGATTTATGCCACATCTTTGATAGACCTCCTCTGGCATAGACCTTATGCCTTGAATGATTGGTTTTGCGAAAATAAAAATATCACAATGAATATAATTAATATAATAATTCATTAAAAATGTAATGTAAGAGATATAATTTCCAAATTTTATGAATATTAAAGGAGAATAGGATCCCATTTATAATTTAGGGGTGGGACACACATGTAATTACATTTATGATTTTCATAATATATTTTGACATTCAAGTGAAATTGGATCGAAACAGAAAATAAATAAATTTTAAGAAAATATATGTTTGAAATATCTTCGAAAAATAAGTTTTATACCTGCTAAAGATCCATTACAACCCATTTATCTTGGTTTAACCCCCAGTAAACACCATTTATCCATAATTGTGGAAGAAAATTCATTTTTTACTAGTCATTAAGAACAAAAATTATGTTGAACCAATTAGATTACATTAATTATGACGATTTAAAATATTTAATTTATTTTATTGTGTAAAATATCTATAAATTGATAATATTTATTTTAAATAGTCAAGCACAATGTAATAAAAAAACGTTTTAGAAAAAATGAATTTTTAAGAATGCAACATAATTTACATCCATTAAATTGCTATCTAAATCAATAAAATTAGTGTTCAAATATATTATTGGATATATAATACATAAATTTGATTCAAAAAATTAATAAATATATCTTAATTTAAATTATTATGATAAAAACACATTGCACACCTCAAAACAGTTTTTAGAAAAAATTGTTTTTAATCCTGAAAGTGAGCTTATACTAATCTAAATTATACTTATTATTACTAGGTAATTAATTATATTATATATAATTAATGAATAAATATGTTAATTTAGGATCATATTATAAATATAATGAGACTCGTATTTGAAAGAAATGACCGTTTTTACAAAAAAATGTAACTTTTCACTATTTACTAGAAAATAAAATTTTTTGAAAACAAAAAAAATCACCATAAGATAATATTGGAATGGTTAATTAAAAAATGTTATTAATTTAATAAAATTATAAAAATTGTATATATTTATTATATTTACCATTCATAGAATTAAAAAATTCCTTTCTCAAAATAATTTAATTAACCCTAAAATGATTTTTATTAAAATGTGGGTACTTATTTATTATAAAATAATAAATTAATTTGATTTATATAAAACATTTATACATTTTCTAATAAAATTTATATATATATTCATACCTAAAATTTATTTTTTTATTGTATAATTGTGATATATAAATAACATATTTATATTATATTACAATTTGTGTACATGTTAGTGTTTCCTGTAATGAAATATATCTTGCATAGTACTATTTTAAACTCTATTTACAATGTGGAAATCCTATTATTAAATTTCACTTTATAGATATATGTATTTCATATAATATTTAAATATATCATGGTGTAATACATTGATAAATTTAGTTCATTTTATGTGTGACGTCTAATGTGGGAAGAGGAATATGCATTATGCGTTAAGGATTTTCATTTTGTTGATGTTTAATTGGATTGTATTTTTTTTATTTTTTTTGAATATAGGTCAAAAATAATTTTTTTATTAGGGAATTTAGGGGTTGTTCTTTTAGTGAAGACAAGAGTATGTTATGATATTTATCATAGTATATTGGTTTTTTTATTGTGGTTCAATTATTTATGGACTCTAATTTATTATTTAGGTTGATTCCTAATGGGTAAAAATTAGAATGAAAATACTATTTTAGTATTAATGTTTGTGGTATTGAACCTCCTTTATAATTAAAAAATATTTTCTTACGATGTGATAACTATTTTATTTCCACTATGTAAATAAAATTTAAATGATTTTTTTTAGAAATATAAATAGATGTTGTTCATAAGTATTTTTACATGTTAAATTAAATTTTTTTTGAGAAATGTTACATTAATATAATATTTATTCCTACATTATCTATTATCACTCCTACCTATTTATATATTTCAATTATAAATAGTTAATTATTGAAATAATTTGTTAATGATATTGTTAATTATAATTCTTAGATCACAACATCATTTGTTTTTTCAATTTAAAATAGAATATCCACCTCATCTTAAATAAGTTTATGTTACCATATAAATTCATTTATTTTCATGGAATTAGACTAACAACTTGTGACTGGTTATTTAACTGATCCTCATTGGTACCTCAGTCTCAATTTTAATCATTTTTTCATGAAATCTATGTTATAAATATTAAGTTGATAAATCATTCATGTATATATAAAATTAAAATGGACTATATGATCATTAAAACCCTTTACCTTTAGAATACTAGTATAAATTGGTGGGGTTATAATGACTAGTCATTGTAAATTAGTCATGGATAATTTAGTCACTTATTATTATTAACTATTTTCAAAAATTAATATAAATTTTAATATTGATAGTTTAAAATATCAAACATCTTGTCCCTATGTGTGGTTAATTGGGGAAATTACATTTAGGTGGGAGAGTGATATATAGGGAAATCATTGTGAATGAATTAGATAAATTAGGATATAAATTCATTTTCAATGAAATTTAGTTTGATAATATTATTTTTTATGCTTATGATAAGATATAAAAATAATGGAAATATTATTTCTTTAGTTTCATTTCAATCTAATTTCTTATTTCTCTTACTTGTCTATGTTATGGTTGTTTTGTATAAATTATTTCATAAATAAAAATAATGATTTATTCTAATTTAAGGGGATTTTATCATTTATGTCCCTCTCTCAATCTCTATTTATATCCCACTATAATCGGTAATATTTTTTATTCCTTTAATCGCGATTATTTGATATGATTTATTAGTGTTATTATTGTCTTAATGGATAATGTTGTAAAATTAACAACCATTAGAATTTATTAAGAGTGAAATTATTTTAAGATATTTAGTTTAAGGAGGTAAATTTTGATGTGGAGAAATAATGTGGGATATGTTTTATTTTATAATTCATTAATTAAATATAAAATTTTAATTAGTAATATAGGGTATTTTTTATTTATGAGTTGGGTAAATTTGTAATGGGGATAGAAATTTGGATGTTTTTTCTTGCTGGGAAAAAATTATCTGGATGTGTATGAAGATTAAAAAAATACTCAATATTATGTTTGATAATCAACTTTGTGGTTCCTAGTTAATTGATCTCTTTGATAACTAATTATAGTGAACTCAGATATAAAAACATATATGATAATTCATTTCCAAAGATAGGTTATAGTGCACCATGAAAATTATATGGTTTTTTATTTTTTTTATATTATTGTATGAAAAATGTAATTTATTCTTATTCTGAATTTTTAGTCATCATATATCTGATATTAAGTTTCTTTTATTACCATTCACTTATATCATGAAAAATTAAAGTTTCTATAAAATGTGTTATATTTCTAGTTATGCAGTACCTATCTTATTTTCCATCATATAAAGGATTTATAAATTTTTTTCTGAAATGAAGGATCCATATATGATATTTTATTTTTTGGTTTAAAAATGAGGCTATTGAGTTTGTTTCCATTGGATTTAGATATTATACTCATAGCTTTTATGGATCCTTTTAGTAGTGTCCAAGTTATGATCTAGTATTTTATGTATCACTTATACAGTGGTCCAAAAATCATTTCTCATGATTTAAAATTCACTCTTGTTGTTAGTGTTGTAGATTTCAATTATTATTATATAATTTGTATGAGTGATTTTTTCAATTTTATGCAACTAATTTTTCTATTCTATATTTTTCATTTTAATAATAAATTCAACAGACACATTCTTAATGAAGGAAATAATTAATTATTTATGAGTGTTTTTGTTTCTTAGTTGTTCTAATTGGCTATTCATACTCACACATTTCTTTTTCACCTTGATGAATATATATTTTCAATAAAACATTAGAAGTAAAGTAGGTAAAAGAGGATATTTGTTTTGATATCCTTCAAACCAACGTTAGACTAGAGTAGTGGTATATTATTTCCCGTGGTATTAGAGTATGGGTGGCTAGTGTAATTTGAAAGCATCACCAAGCATATAACTAACCCTATAGTTTATTTAGAGTCTATAATTTTGTTTATTTTGATTATATATCACTTATTTTTATTTTTGATGCATCATAAAGATAGAATCATTACATTGATATACATGACTATGAGATGCCACATCTACCTTGCAACTTGTTACCTTAGGATTATCATTTGGGGAAAATATAACATATATATAATTCACTCCATATTTATAATATAATATAGTAATGAACTATATTATTTAAAAAATATGTTAAATCATTTTCCAATTTTTGACTCGGACCCCAAAAACTAATCATTGACATGATCAATGAATCATGAAACCACACAAAATTAGGAGACTCCAACTGCAGGAGACTTAATTATCACACACTGGTGCTGATAGTGTGACTTAACATTTAGAGGCAATATTTTTAGTTGGGATCTCATGGCATCAATGTCTTGTCTTTATGATTTCATTCTTTTTATGTAATGGTTATCCACATTTCTTGCTTAGATTGACTGTTTTTGGTGAAGAGTGCAATGTGTCCGCAATGATGGAACCAAGTTATAATTTTTTGTTGAAATTGAAATCCAGATAGTGTTGGATGGACTCACATAGATGAGGGTGAAGTTTATTACTCAAATGGTGTCTAGCATGACCCTTGGTGTAGTGGATTTTATGATTCTTTACTTTTTGTAGTGGTGGTGGAGTATGAAGACCTCTTTCCAAATAATTCTCCATGTTTACCTCCCTATCGAGAGATAGAATTATGGATTGATCTACACCCTGATAATACACTAATATCTACACTTTCATATCAGATGTTTCGCATAGAACTCTGTGAGCTGAGGATACATTTTGAGGACTTGTAGAGGAAGGGATTCATAAGGACCAATGTATCACCCTGGGAAGCCCTATTTTTTATCTGTGAAGCCATATGGGTGCATGATGTTATGTGTGGATTACATGCCCTTAAAAAATTTGATCATGAAGAACATATATCTACTACTGATGATCAATTTACTCTTTGATAAGTTGAAAGGTGTACGATAGTTATTGAAGATCAACCTTAGATCAGTCTATCACTAGATGAAATTATAGGATGCAGATATATCAAAGATGGCCATTATATTTCACTAAAGGAAGTATGTGTACTTGGTGGTTCCATTTGGTTTGGAGAATTCCCCATCACTGTTCATGGGACTTATGAACTTGATATTTCATCCTTATAAAGACCAGTTCATGGTGGTCTTCATCGATTATATCATACTGTATTATGTGTCTAAGGAAGAGCACATGAGACACTGATGGATAGTTCTAGGCATGCTACTATATAACCATCTTTAAAGAGATTTCAAGAAGTGTTTTTCTATAATGGAGAGTTCCATTTATAGGGACATTTCACCTCAATGGATAGAGTTTCTGTGGATCCCGTGAAGGCTAAGGGAGTGCTTTCTTGGGTGCCACCCAAGAGTGTTAGCGAGGTGTAGAGTTTCCTCGGATTGGCAGGGTACTATCTTAGGTTCGTACCCAACATATCATGAGTGTAAACACCCTTTATATCTTCAACATGATAGGGGAATTCCATAATTTGTATATAAATGTTCCAAAAGTTCTTTCAAGAGTTGATTCAGTGGTTGACAAGTATTCCCATCTTGTGGTTACCGTAGGAAGTCGTTTAGTACGTGGTGTTCTACAATGCATATGGGATTCAACTTCGTTTTTTCCTAATTTAGATTAAAGCAGGGATTGCATATGGTGTTGGAACCATGGTCTTATATTAATGAATTGGATTATGGTTTGTGTTTGTTGACAATCCTCTGTGGAAGTTCAGAATGCATACCAGCAAAGTGATCATACAGTTCAAGCCGACAACAGTATTGAAGGTGGCCCCATTTCCTAGTGTTTTCCAAATTTTTGGGCCTGAAAATTGACAAATGGAGAAAAGTGTTTTTGGCAAAGAGACTTGCGTGCTGTGAACTTTAAGGAGAGGGAAATTTCATGGCTAGAGTTTTTCAAGATCAGAACGTGGAAAAATGACAAAGGGATAAGGGTTTCGCAAGTATTGGCGAGGTCGTGCAAGTGACCTACGAGCTGAGAAAGGACTTGCGCGCTGGTGCCTAGTAGGATTGGTAACTTGTGCGCCTATTTTTCTTCATGATTAGAACGTACAAATATGGAAAAGGAAAAAGGGTCGTGCAAGTATTGGTGTGATCACGCATGTGAGTAGCGCAACAGAGGCTAGGGCGGTTGGAGTTGCGCGCCGGGACTTGCGCGCCGTGAGGACACTTGCACGACACCGTGCAGTGGTCCGGTTTCCCTATAAATAGAGGACCACCCCCCTCATTTGGAATGAAGTTCAAGACTTAGAGAATTTTTGAGCTCTCCTCGCGCAAGTGGTTGAGTCGCGTAAGTGGTAGTTGGGTCACGCAAGTAGAGGCTGCGCACTAGTTGTTGGCTGCGCGGCCAAGGAGGTTTAGGAGTTAAAGGCGCAACATCGCACAATTTTTTAGTTGAAAGAGGCAGTGTCACGCAAGTGGGTAGGTGTCACATGCACACCAAATTTGTACCGCACAAGTGACTTGTGTTCCATTCTTGAAACTTATCCGCCGGTCATGGTGAAGCGTTCTAGGAGAGGTTGGAGTACGCCTGTCTTTTTGGAGCTACATAAAAGCTGGAAGATTTCCCAATATCTTTGGTGAAAACTAAGATTAGTCTACGAGTGAAAGTTTGACTTCAACAGAGCATCTACACACAAAAAAGGATGAATTCTCTTGCAATGATTATGATACCTTCACATCTATAAACTGAGTGTGAATTCCTCAAGGGTAGTGAGCCAGGGGGAGTCAATGGGAGGGACCTGAGGGAAGCAGAAAGCTATCCCTGAATCTTTGTAAAGGTAGTGAGCCTGGGATAGTGTGTATTTTCCCGAACCATTGTAATCCACAACTAGTTAATTTTAGTGGAATTTGGTATGACCGAATACCTGTCGGCGTATGCTCCTTGGACGTAGCCCTTACTGGTGAACCAAGTAAAAAGTGATGCGTCGTCTCCCTGCTTGTGAATGTTTGCTTTCACTTTATATCCATCATAAAGGTTTAACAAGTTCCAACCAACATGGGAACAAGATCCATCACTTTAAAAGAAAAAGTTGACACCCTAATTCACCCCTCCCCTCTTAGGGTGTCCCAGGGTCCTACATATGGTTCACAGTAATTGATACCACATGGGTAAAACTACATAACCCATGATCATGAATTCATTGTTTTTGTCTTCTTATAAATGATGTTGTGACACTATATGATTTGATAGTGGTTTATTAACATCTATAATAAGAATATTCATGAGTATATATTCTCTCAGAAAGACCATAGATTGATATAGATTTCACGGATAGAGTTCCTCTAGGACTATACATTTCGGATTTTCTATACTCTTAGGACAGGGAACGTGCTGGTAGATGTTCTCAAATAGAGATCATGTTCATAGTTATTGAATGAGGAATTAATGTAGTTAGCCTTATTTCATTTATCCTATATGGATAGATACAAAGTATGTTACATCATGTTTATGGTTGTCACCCCTCCAATCTAATATTGATTTAGGGAAGCACAGACTTGGGATACTAACTATGAGATGTTATGTGCCCAGATTTCTATAAGGCATTCTCTGGATGTATATTCAAAAGGTAGGGAGCATGTTTTTCTCCTTAGAGGATGCATGATATTACCAGTGATGTTATGGAAGGAAGTTTTTAGGAATTTTCATACATACCCTTTTGTGGTATGTTCGGGAGTGGTGAAGATTTACTAGGACCACTAACATTAGTTTTGGTCGACAGGGATGAAGAAAGGAGTTGTAGAGTTTGGTTTTTGATTCAATTCCTTTTAGAAAGTAAAGGTTGATAAACCAGTTACATAGGGATTAGTTTAACCACTTGAGGTGCCAAAATTGAATTGGGATGGGATATCGATGTACTTTGTGATGTGTTTACCACGAACATCTAAGAGACATGATTCCATCAGGGTGATTTTTGATTGACTTAGAAAGTTCTTCCACTTCCTAAATATCTGATATAAGAGTTTAGTATATATTTTTAATCACAAATATTT
Source organism: Viscum album (assembly GCA_963277665.1). Taxonomy (NCBI): domain Eukaryota; kingdom Viridiplantae; phylum Streptophyta; class Magnoliopsida; order Santalales; family Viscaceae; genus Viscum; species Viscum album. The sequence goes on along the minus strand of OY728150.1, from coordinate 562,752,216 downwards.
TCAAGAGATAGTTCAACTCCATGAATTTACATTGAATATTGTTTCTGATTATGATTCTTGCTTCACATCCTATTTGTGGAAGGGATTACATGGGGCATTTCAGATCCAATTATGCTTGAGAATGGTATTTCACCCATAAATAATCAGCCAGACTGAGAAGACCATTCAATTTATGGAGGAAATATAATGAAATTGTATGTTAGACATAGGTAGTAGTTGGTAGGATAACTTACCACTGGTGAAGTTTTCATACAAAAACAACTACCATTCCACCATCGATATGGTACTATTCGAGGAATTGTATGAGTGAACATACAGGTCACCACATTGTTGGAATGACCCATTATAGATATTAATCATGGACCTAGAGTTGGGGAAAGCTACTACATAAATGGTAAAGATCATTTGGGAGTAGATGAATATTACACTGATCCATCAAAAGTCTTATGCTGATAGAAAATAGAGGTCGTTGGAGTTTGAGGAAGGATGTAATGTGTTCCTTTGAGTTTCACCCTTCTGGGGATGACTAATATTTAGATGAGGTGGAAAGATATCTCCAAGGTTCAGCAACACTTTAAAGATACTACATAGAGTTTTTTAGGTGTCTTACATCTTGGCTCTACCTATGCAGTTATACTAGGTACACACCGTCTTCCACGTGTCTCAACTGAGAAGGTATGTGCATCTCCCATCAGACATTAATTATTGAGATGATATGGACATTGGGGATGGATTTACCCCTATTGAGTATCTAGTAGTGATCAAGGATCAGCATGTGATGATACTTTATGGGTGATCAATTCTTTTAGTTCACATTCATTTGTAGTACGGGAATATCCAAGAGAGCACATGGGAGTGGGAGGCACAAATTCGTGCTTAGTACCCAATCTATTTGAGTAGCCTTTTTTTGATTTTTTTTGGATGTAAAAAATATAAGGTGGGGAGAATGTGACATCATGAATATTTTGTGTATTATTTATAGATATTATATGTATTATTTTATAAATCATTCGCTGAGACGACATGTGATTATGAGGCCCGAGGTGTCTAGAATAAAGGTGTGAAAAATATTAAATTTTTTTAACACACAGACATAATTTTTACAAGAAATTGAAATAAATCATAAATAAGTGACTAGATAAGGAATGTGACGGTATCATTGAACTCAAAGTGCAATTTTTACTCTTGGAATGACCTAACTTTATTCATCACAGTCTGTTTGGGAAATTTTTTTGGGGGAGTTAAATGAATAAAATTATTTAATAAAATTAATTTAATTCGTTTCCGTGATAAAATTATTATTTTTCTTTCATTAAATCCTTATGTCAGAATTACAAGGTTATCTATATAGCCCTATAATTATAGAGGATCTTCAGAGAGATATCTAGGAGTCATTTCTGACAAACTACAATTGATCAAGGATTGATGGTCGATGCACATCTATTTCAAATTTTCTCACCAATGAATGAAACACATCTTGATTATTTTTTAGTGATAAATCCAAATCGAGGTAGGGTTAGTGATTTAATTAGTTTATTTTACATTCATTATTTTTAAAATGAAATTAAATCAATAGATGAACTGATTTATTCATTTATCGTCTGTATCTTGAAATGACATTTATTCTATGTGATTTATTTGATCTGGTTTTCTATCCCAAATCCCCCGTTGTTGATCGGTGGCCAAGAACACCTGAAATGTGATGATAAACCATTGTTATTGTGTCTTTTCATTCTCTTTTCTCTGGTTCTTTGTCAGATGGATCCCCAAGGTCCCAGATCAATTTTATCGGGTGGTTTTGTGCTCGATAAGATCCTTGGATATGAGTCAGATCAACAATAGATTCGCGATCAATGTTGATCAGAACCAAAGGATATTGCATCTATGATTGTTTCTTATTTCGGGAATCCTTAGAGGCATGGTGTTCTATGAAAGACGCTATAGGTGCATGAAAGCGGTGGTCTATAGATACACATTCTGGTAGTTTATGTGTTAGAAGTGGAGCTGCTTGAGGTCAGGATAGGTGGAAGAAGACATGAGGTGTGGATGGGGTTGGAAGGGGTATAAATTTGATATGATATGGATATAGAGTGGGTCGGGCCAGCTGGGATGCATGAAAGTGAGGCCAAACGAGTAGGTGGGATGGGTTAGGCTAGTGGATTGGGTCGAACGACATGGAAACGGGTTGGACACCGTTTAGATCTGGGGAAACTAGGGCAGAGCCCAGTATTGGTCAACCGTGTATGTCAACCGTGATACCACTAAAACTTGATCATCCATAGGCATAGTGAATGCGTGGTTGGTCTATAGGTGGTTGATCATGATGGTTGACCATAGAGGTTGGTCCGCATGTTAGGTGGACCAAATGCATCAATTAGTCCATAGGTGGTCGGTCCACATGGTTGGGGGGGAGACCACAACAGTTGGTCTAGGATCCCCAGTTGGTCTTCAAGCAGATTCTCAAGAGACATGTTCAAATGGTCCAAACTATAAAACAGAGTGTCAAAATGATGTGATGTTATCGGTAGCATGACCCAAATATTAAGACGGTCAACTCAAAACCAGTATTTGGTACCTTATCTGGATTTGATGCACTTGATTTTCCTAGTTTGGACCTGTATAGGTTGAGTGAATTCACTTTGGTCCCTTCCTTGAGGGGTAAATTTGGAAGTATATCTATATCCTTATATTGTAATCCCTTCTAGAGGAAGTGTCTAAGATAGAGTTGTGGTGTCCCTCTAAGAGTCTGGTGTGAAATCCTCTATCATCCCTGGTTGAGGTTATCGAATTGGTGTGACCTCCTTATATTGGGTTATGATTTACAATCCAGCAGGCCACATCGGTATGGTTTGTGGAAGAATTGTCATACGATCCACTACATAGTGGTTTGATCTAGATATGGTTTTTGGTTTCCCCCAACGGTTCTAGGTGTTACCCCTCTCTATGTATAAAATTATTTATTGACCAGTGAGTTATCTTTTTGTGGGCCCAAAATGAGGTAGACCTTTTTTTCAAGTGTCTCCAATTATAGCATGGATCATGGAGTGGGATATCTTAGAATGAACATTACTTCGAACAGAATCATGTGGAAGTTAGTTGGTTATGACCACATAATGGAATAGAGTTTCTCCTAGGAATATATGGGTTTCATTTATTCTTGTATCTGTTGTACAATGTTACATCCTCTATTGATCTGACTATACTTGGTGATTCGTGGATAGTGTTTTTGGGGTTTCAAACATGGTATTATTATAATTACCAAATACGGGCTTTCCAGCACCTGTCATGTCTTATGGAGATAGTGAACCTTTTGATAATGTCCTATGAGGACCGGGAGTAGGTGGAGAAGCTCTAGAGCTGGGATGATCAAGGTGTTTTCCAAGATCATACCTTTAATGTAGTCCTCGCCCATAGAGCATGTTGGAAACATTATAGTTTATGTTGGACATGTGTACAAACTATTTATGGTGGGATCATATTTGGCCCTATTTAATTTTCCATTACATCTTTCTATACTATAGTTGTTGGATCTTTGTTTTATGCATTGATCCTTTCTATTTTTTTACATTTAACTTTTGTGATTCTTATAGTTTTGTGCCTGTATAAAGGTACTTTAGGCTAATACCTCCCATTTTTGAGAAATCCCTACTCGATGCTAGTCACCATCACATATCCATATTAGAGGAGAGCCTGAGGCAGTCACTATGAATCCCCATCTAGGATGGGTCGTGACATACTTATTCCTTTTCACTTTACATTTGAAAATGGAAAAAATTATCTATTCTATCACTTATGTTGATTGAATTATTTTCATGGTCATGAATAGTAACTATTTCATGAATATTATTTTTTGCATTTTTCTACTCATATGTTTCTCATAACTCAATAATAAATAATAAATTCAATTTGTTTCCTTCACAATAAATCAAGAACATATAATTTTCTAATTAACCTCATTATTTTATTATATCACATGCATGAAACTCATATTCCTTCACGTAACTATACACATATAATCTCCATTATATAATGTATTAAGGATTGTATAAGAATTTCGTAGCATCTTCATGTAAGAACATTGAGTTTGTATACCATAGGGGGAGGATAAAAAAACCTAGATCATCATCATTAATATGAGAAAATATATACAATAAAACCATGAGTGTATACAGTTTTCACATGAATACTAAACATATTTAAGCATATATTTATGTATCATATTCTCTCAAAATCATGCTTCTAATAATTATATAATTGAGTGAACATGGGGTATTGATAGATAACAACAATGAATTAATTACACTAGCTTTATCTAAATATGTGAACCACCTTACATCTGTGAAAACCACTTTTATTTTTTATGTGACAATGATTAATAACCATCTTTTCTTGACAATGTATCTTTCTCATAGAATAAGAATTTCACTTTCAGGAAAATTAAGTTTCATGAATATGAAGATCTCAATAGATCCTTCATATCTTCAAATTGAACTCAATTAAATCATAGTGTCTCAATAACAAGACCAAGTTCAAAAAAATTCCTCTGTTGAGGAAGGAGTTAGAAGTACATCTTACATCACTGACCAGACATCCCCATGACAACACATCACATAACCATTATTATTTACATATGATTAAATAACAGATGAATAGTTTCCATAAACTATAATCTCACATCAATCATCTGTTAAGTATTGATATCTTTAATTATTCCAGAAAATTCAACCCTCATTCGAGCCAACACCAGTGTTGGAACCTAGATAAACCATCACACACTAGGTTTCACATAGATGCATGTCCACACACATTCCCACTAACCCACCATCATGAACTCTCTTACCAGTGAAAAATATATGTGAGCACAAGAATGACCATTATCAAGACCCCTACCACCAAGTGTGTTCAATAAAGTTTGACTTACCCCACTAAGATGTGGTTGTGGGTTCTTTTGGTTGGCTAGTATGGTTGAAATAAATTTTGTATAAATGAGTCAAATAGTTGTTATCCAAAAACGCATTTCAAAATGATATAGTCCACATAATATTCCATTAATAACTAACCTCACTAATTCCTCATGAAAAAAAATAATCTTTATGGACTCCGTTATATCTAAAAAGTTTTTTTAAATTTTGTATCATTTGTAACTCTGAATATACATATCAAATTTCATAGGAGTTAAGAATAGTTCAAATATAATAATAATTAAAACATAAATAATTTCTATATTCTAATATTATTGAAGTTGATTTAATATTAAATAAACCACTTGGGTTTTTCAGTTACCAACTCTATGAGATTCAAGAGCATATATAGGGTAAATGGAAGTCTATCCAGTTAATGGAAGATAGATCCCTATCTATTATAATATGGTATCAGAGGGTAGTGTTTGTTGGATAGGGTAATATATAGTTTGAAATAGGATGTCAAGAAATACCGTTACTATTGATGAATGTCAATACAACATTAATATAGTATAAAACTTAGTTAGTATGTATGTATAATTGTTTAGACTATATAAATTTGGAATGTGTGTTCTATTTATTTGGGTATATTTGGTATGAAATAGTAGAACCTCTATAAGAGTCATTTAGATTATCTGGGAGTTAGTTTTTTCATTTTATTCATGAATCATCAAGATAGTGGATCATTATACATTTTAATTACATATAATAATATTATTATATGTAAATAAATTTAATTAATTTAAATTAAATGAAAAATCAATAAATGTTTCCATAAATACATTATAATGGTTGGTTTTATTAGTGAAACAAACTGTCTTTTTATTTTATATTTATTTTTTTGTTACCTGATTGGTGATGTATGAGAATTGTTTAAATAACTAAACTATATTGATGTGAAATATCTCCCAAGAAGAAACACCATAATGACCTAATTGTGTTCTCAGTCACTATATACTATTGGAAATCACTTAGGTATTAATATAGAGAAGAATGGATAATATTTATACCTTAATACTTGAATCATATATCAAAGATATATATATATATATATATATTAAAATTAAAGTAGAAATAGAAATTTTTTCGAACAAACATGTGAAAAAAAGAAAAAATCCCACTACCCTGGAACACTTGAAAACCACATGCTAAGAGTCAATCTCTATGTAACACCCCTATATTTTAAAAGAATAAAATTATTTTTAATGGATATATGACACATAACATAGATCATAGAAGTTATTGTGACATCGTATGAAATTAAGACATATTTAATTTTTACAAAATTTAGCCTCTTTTTATATCTTTTGGTATAAACAACCCCAAGATTTTTTCTATTTCATAACGTATTCCACATGCTACAATGGGTATAAATGACACATGAAATATATAAGTGTTATAAACTACCACTTAAATTAGTAGGTACAAAGATAATTAAATATTAATTATATATATTAATTTCCTACAAATTGATATTATTTATAAATTTTTTGTAAATAACCAATCAATTTTTATTAAAGTATATGTTTCTTTGTTAAATGTGTTCTCTCAAAAAATATTATTATTGATTTTAGTGAAAATATATTTTAACTAATATTTAGAACATTTGGAAAATTTATTTGAAAAGAAGAAGTTAATATTTAATATCATAATAATAATAATTAATTTGGTTAAACGTTTCAGAATGTTTAAATAATAATAAATTTTTAGTGAATAGTGGAAAATAATGATTTTTCTAAAAATGTCATTTATTTTCAATAAATTAAGGAATTTAAAATGTCTGTTATATTTAGAATATGATTGGAAAATTTATTTTTATTTTATAGTATTATTTAATTCCATTAATATATATTTAATCAACTTTATATTTTATCTTAGTAACATTTTGTTTTTTGGTTTTAAAATATGATTTTTTGAAAACTATTTTAAATTTCATAATATTTATCCTTTTTAATTAATCAAAGACACCTAATGGGGAATAATATAAATGATATCTATAGATTATATATTAATAAATATTTTTATATATTCATAAAATAAATATTATTACTCTTTTTTTAATATAAAATGATTTTTTTCTTGCAAAATACATTTCTAGAAAACCCGCTTTTTCATCGCATATACATGAATCATTTTTAGTTAAAGATTTACACTTTTATGAATTTAAAATAGTAAAATGGATTAAATATTTTAAATTATAATATTTTATATTATCTAATAATGTTAGCATAATTATTGATGATAACGACCAGTGAAAACAATAAAAATTAATTACGATGATTAAGGCTAAAACGAGTTTATCAAGTGATTAAATTTTATAAATAATGAAAAAATGACCAAAAAACATGACTACAATATATATTATTGGAATAATTGTACCATAACATTACAAATAATTTATTATAATCTTTTCTAAACCCTTTTTCAATGTGAAAAATATTTTTTAACCTTTTTCAAAAATTACATGTGAGCCACCGACTGCACTTATAAATGGACACCCCTCTTCTCTTCCTTACTCCTTCAAATCCCTTTATTTTGGGAAATTCCATCCTAGTTATCTTCCATAAATACTTCCCAAAATTATAAATACATTAATTTAATCATGAATACATCCTAATTATAATTTGGTTCATTCTTAAAGAGATTTTCTATAGAAGAGGTATTATGCTTTACTGAGCACATTTAGTTTATTTCATCTTCCTCCTCCTTAAAATATTATTCAATAAATATTATATAAAAAATATATGTACCATATATATATATATATATTTTTTATGATTTAATAACCTAAATCCATATCTTCTTTTATTTAATGGGATATGAGATCATCATTTGTGGGTACAAATTACAATATTCTCATGAATCTATGTCATTCATTTCCAATCACCACCTATCAAATATTGATATAATGATGGATTAAAAGTATATATATGATATTTTTAACATATTTTTACTTATATAAATATAATCTCACATTATATATTTTAATTTCCATTCTATGTGTGATGTGATAATGTCGATCGTGTATAAGATAGACTAAAACATCGTGATGCGATGCGATTTGTTTTTAGTAATGCTTTAAATGGAAGGTAATAAAGATTATTTTATTTAATATATTTTATTAAAATGAATTAATTAAGATATTATAAAAGTATTAATAATTATAAAAGGATAATATATCATATTATTTCTACCAATAAAAATTATTGTGTTATTCGTGCACATGTATGGACTACTGTCTCCCCCCAGCGATGTGAAATTGTTTCATCACAAAAAAATTGAACATATATATAATTAAATTTAAAGAAATAATATGTTATTTATTATATTTTTATGATTATGGAATGATAAAATATTACTTAACTTATCTCCATATAGGTTAATTATTAATGGAAATGTTACTCATGCGTTTGTATGTCCAACCGTCTCCATGATTATAATGTAATTCATTTCATCATAACCAAATTTCATGATTGGTATTGAAATTAAAATTTATCTATATATACCATAAATGTTTTATGAGTATTATATATATATATATTTTATTAATGATCTCTTTGACCATAGTTAATAAAAAATATTTTTTTCAAATAATTAATCGAACATCAAAAAAAACCCTATGTATAAATAACACATTACGTAGATGAATATTTCATTAAAAAAAGTAAAATAAATTTTTTAATTAGAATTTATTATAAATGCAAAATATTATTAATAAATTCAATAATTCATAAAATCTTATTATAATGGAGTTGAAGGATGATCATAGAAAGTCTACACTCGAGGTAGTGGTTTTCACATCTCATTTTTACTTCTATGAGATGTATGCCATTTTCACCACCTTTTTTAATGTGTGGAATATATAATTTCCATCAATTTGATTTTATTATTATTTTTTAAAAACATATTAGGGATTAAATATTAATATTATATTCTCTCCTTTAATGGTTCTTCTATCTAGATATTACCAAAGTCGTAATGGGTTATGTCTCTATTTCACATCATTAAGACATAATGTAATGTTACACATAACTATTCATAGATGAGGTGTATATATTATCCCATTTGACATTATATAACATCAAAATAAATGTTTTAATGATATTTAAAGTTTCATTTTATGCTATTATTTCATGGGGATTATGATTGAAAAGATTAATAAAGTGGAATAGACTTTACGTTACAATCTCATTTCATTCAGGGATGTTTATGTTCAAGTTTAATTTTTAAGGAAATAATTTGATATTGTTTTATTCAACCACATAAAATTTATTATCCTTTGATTATGAATGTGTTTCAAATTTGTTATTTCCATTTTATCTCTTAATTATTGAAGAAACATAAATATTTTTAATCGTAAATGATACATATGTTGTATTTTTCTTTTATATCATGTATCTTTATCTTTCATGTACATGTTTTCTAAAATGATGTCAAAAAAGTACTTTTAAAAAAATAAATAAAATAGAAAAACCATTTGAAATAATTTTTAACTTCTTTTAAAGTGTTTTTAGATCAAATTTCATTACAATTTACCAAGGGGTCCCTTTAAACTTCATTTTTATATGTTTTTAATAAAATGATTATTTTTAAATATTATAACATAAATTATTTTTCTGAAAATCGTGTCTATTATTTCAAAATTTGTTTATTTTAAATTTATCCAATTATTTATTTCAATGAAATGAATATTTTCAATATTTTTTGAAAATTTTATTTTTAGAAGTTATTTTCAAAATGAAAATGTTATTTTCTTAAATATTTTTTTTAATTATATTTTATGGTATTTCTATATTAAAATGTCATCAACCCTTTTTTTTTACTTATGATAATATTGAAATATTTTTTAACGATATAATACACATTTTTTCTCTTTATGTATTATAAATTTCTCAAATATATTTGTGTGGAACTCATTTCCTTTCCAAGGGTTAATAATGTTTTAAATAGATTGTTATCTAACCCATTTCTTTTACACAATTTAATCATGTTTCAAAGAGATGGTTATAGAAATAATTTCTTTTCCATTGGTTAATCATGATTCCAAAAGATTTCCATGTAAACCATTTCTTTCTATTGTTCAATCTTGTTTCAAATATATTGTAATGTAAATTTTTTCTCTCCATGTCTTAAAAACATTTCAATGAAATGTTATGAAACTTATTTCTCTTCCACAGGTAGATCATAATTCTAAGATATTTGTATGAAACTTGTTTCTCTTCCAGCGGTTAATATATAAATGAATGAAAAATTATTATTATTATGTCGAGGAGTTAAAATTACAAATTTTTTACTCACAAATGGTATATGAAAATTATTTCTAATCATGGGTGAATCCAGATAATGCCAAGTGATACACTTATTGAATATATTATGGGTGTGCCTAGATATATTCAAGTTATCCTGATATAAATATATGATGGGTTCACAGATATATTTCTATAATGCATTAGATAATTATTATTTTCTCTGGAAAATTACAAATCAAGTCATTCATTTGGTTTTTACAATTGTAAGGGGTTTATAATGGTTTTATGTTGATGACACACTGATATATGAACATGATATTTTTCCTTTTATTGGTTATAAAATTTTCCTTCGATCAATATTGATATCACATGGCTCATTATTATTTATTTTAATTACTTGTTCCCGTATTGAATCATTATTCCATGTTTTAATGTTTTATGATACAAATATTTATGGGCATGAGTTCTCTCATGTTATGGTCTCACACATTGAATATGTCATCATGCCCTTATTCTCATCTTAATCTCACTAATGGAATACAATTATTAATTCTAATTTTCACCCTTACTGAGCATTGGGAATACCCTTTTAGTGATTCCTTTTTCCAATGTCATCAAGAATGATGTTAATGTAATTATTTCAAGAATAATTTCATATGGATGATGATGATGACATAATGCAGAATATGAAATGTTTTGCATAGTGTGGGATGATTTTCATCTTTATAAACTAGTTTTTCTAGAATACATGATGTTTATAGTTTTTCATAATTATAAAAAACACTAAACCTAATAGGTCATTGAGAATTTATGTGACCCAAAATTTAGTTATTATTTTGTAAGTCTTTGATGGTGAAATTTGGTTCACCTTCATCAGTATCAAATCAAAAAATGTATTATTGGTGATTTCTTTATTAGATACGATAATATACGTTCAGAGATATTATATTTTGTTTCAATGTATAGAGTTATATATTTTTGGTGATTGGGATGTTTTCATATGAGATTATCTTATGATTTTAGGATACCATAATAGTTTTATAAAATTATGGTTTATCATATATTAAAAATTTTAGACACCCCATTTTGGATTTATGTGATGAGATATTGATGAGATTAATGACACTTTTGGATACCTTTTATTGGGTTCAAGAATATGTAAATATTAAGTTAAATTTTATGTGTTGATTTAATTTTTTCGAACATAATTTTTAATTTATTAACATAGATTAGTATTTATATGATCGTGGATATTGAAATATTTATGGGAACATAAATTTTATTATATAGATAAATTTTGTATTGTAATTTTATTTGGGGAATAATTAATTGATTTTATTTTAGAAAAATATTGATGCATTTCTATAAATTTAATTAAAATTATATGATTTAAATTTTGATGTCAAAACACTCTTTACTATTTACCTTTTTAGGTTTATTTGAGAGATAGGGTGATTTATTTATTTAAGGATTTAGTTTCAACATTCGGTATTACTATCAAATTTAGAATATTAATATAAAAGATGAGGGTTTATTTATTTATACGATTTCATTTTAGTTTTTATTAATGTCTAATAATAAGTGGAATAAATTGTTATCCCTTTTATTAGTATGCAGTCTATAAAAGTTGATTTTTTCTAATTTTAGCAGAAACATTCATCCTGAATACTCATCATATGAAGAAAAATAATACATTATGATAGAAATTTTATAAAGGATGAAATTATAATTCTTGTGGAAGTATATTTCAATCTACTATTATCCTATATAGTAATTGAGTTCCTTAAGTCTTGGAAAGGATGTTGAATTTTTTTTGTCTTGGTACCTTCATTTGTGATGAACCCATAGTATTTTCACACAACACAGATTAATGATGTGTAATTGTTATTCAATAAATTATTATTTGGATGGGTATAATAATGATGTGTAATTCATGTAAATAATAAATATAACATGATAATGATTTTGTATATATGATATACCATCCAATTATATATTATTTTAATATCAAAATAATGATATTGTCGCTCGTGCGTACGTATGGACTACCGTCTCCACGAACGCGATGAGATTTATTCTCCATCGTATCCATTCAAGTATAATTCTAATTTGATGATTAATAATAGTATCTAAGGATTTGATATCAATCTGAATATGATTAAGATAAAACCTATCCATTACAAACATGGCTTACATAACAAAACATATAAAATAAAACGAGTAAGTTAACACCCGAAACAACGATAATACTAAGATATTATTAACAAATAAATGTTAAAAGATCATATATGATATCATATTAATTTATATTATTATTGTATAATTTAATAACAATTATTTCACCATTATACAGGAGGTTAACCTACCCTAACCAAGGAAAAGTACAAGGTAAGGGTTATTTCACAATCTCTTCATTATCCGAGGTTGTTTATACATAATAATCTACTGGGATCTCTTTATCATCCACATCCACATTTCTTAAAAATGTATTTCAAATTTTTTTTACTATTTAAAAGAATATGGGTTAAAGTCATTTATATCCTTGTTTTACTTTTTATAAGAGTTTTATAAAGGAATCTTTCCGTTGTTTTCCAAACAAGGTTCTTTTTAACCTTTTCGACAGAATTAAGGTTATAAGGTTTTTTTAACTTATACGGCGGGTGCAGTTATTTTCCATCGTTTTAAAATCTTCGAAGCTTACATTACAAGATTATAAGAATATTTTCAAAGTAAATGAATGTTTTAAGAATTTTTGAAAGGTACTCTTTATCAAGATCATAATTTTAAATGTTTTAAATATTTATCTTTATAAATCTTTTTAATTAATGTCCACGTTTTCCAAATGATTTTAAGGATTTATTTATATGGACATGAAGTCTTTGAAATGATATTTCTTTTCAAAAGTTTTAAAGTGGTATGGGACACTTTGATTCAAAAATCTATTTTAAATTACTTCCATTATAAATGTGTTACTTTTCAATGATTTAGAGAGAAGAGATATTTCTCTCAAATAGTTTAGATTTCATCTATGTCAACATCCTTTGATGGATTTTAAGATTATTTGATGTTGATACAAAACTTTTGTATTGTATTGAATGTTTTGTGATATGTTTTACTGTGGATGTTTTATTTTTATACCTTTCATAGTTTATGGAGAAAGTGTTGACATTTCGTATGCTAGTTTTAATACGAATGTTTATGTTATGTTTAAACGTTTTCATATGGGAATGCATTAGACTTAGTATGTGATGGGTGGATCCCGCTATAGCTCCTCGATGCATCGGTATGTCTCATGAGACAAACTAGTGTCTTGTAAAAAGGCCTTGACAAAATCTTATTTGTAGTCTTGGCACGAGGCCTTGGCTATGTGGTTATGATAGTCTGGCATTATGCATTCCATCATTATGAAAGTGGTTATTGATATTGCATGTGATTATTCGATTAGTAGAATATCCATGGGAATAAGTAAATGGAATTATTTCATTTTATTTTTTCCATACTATGTTGAAGTTCAAGTTTAAAAGGCTTTTGTTTTAGTTATACATTTCCTTAAATGTTTATGCTTATTTATGAAAGTTTCCGCTGTATTTCTTACCCTTATGGAGCGTTTAAGCTCACCCCTTTCTATGTTTTATTTTTCCCATGATGTGAAGAAGTAATTTATGAATGACCTGCAGGGATAGTATGTGGGGATATGAGTGTGGAATATGGAGACTATGTTGTTGTAGTAGTTTTTCACTTTATGATGTAATGTAAAACTTTATGAATATATCTAGTGTTTCCAAGGATACTAAACTAATCAGTCTTTCGAGATTTGATCCTTCTTGTGATCATGCCAATGTAATGTAATAATGCACCGACTCTAGGTAACTGGGGTTGAGGCATTACAGTTGGTATCAGTGGAAGTTTAGTACAAACCTTGGAAGCTAGATTTAGATAAACTCTGATTAGAGCACATAGACCTAAGATGGACTTTGAGGATTAGTATAGAATAACTTCCTAGAATTTTGGTATTATAGAGATTTTGTGAGTTCTCCGAACAATACATCCCTGTCTGGATACGAGCAGGTAGAGGCGGCTCTGGCACAGATGTACCTAGGGGTAAAACCCGAAAACACCGCTTTGAGATAGACTCGAATGGGAACTGGTGCACGAAAACGGGCCTTGCTGCACTCTTGGTTACGACACTCCCGGGGGATATGCTTAGGATAATTCTCATTTTATTTACAAACCATTATGAAGTGTTTATGAGTATATAATTCTTCAAAAGAGACATTTTTATGATTATGGATTATATCCATAAACTATTTAATTTATGTTATGTGTTTCACAAGTTTGGGATTAGGTATATTTATTCATAAACTAATCTAGTGTATGCCATTGTTTAGAAATGGCGCCCAGTAGAAGGAATGAGAACTCCATCAATGCTCATGATACAAAGAGAAAGAAAGATCATATATTTCATGGTCTTAAGACACAATTTATAAGAGAAATAATATCGCATGTACTATCATCATATGAAGAAATAATATCATGTGTTGATTAGATAAGTAAAGAGTTTACTAAGTCCTATGGATTTAAAGGGAAGCAAGAGAAGAAAAGTATGGAAGAGAGAAAGATGGATAAAGGGAAGAGGGAAAAGAAGAATTTTCCTATATGTGGTAACTGTGGAAAGAAACACCCTGGAACTTGCCTAAAAGGAATGGGAGATTGTTATAAGTGTAGAGGGAAAGGGCACAATGTACGTGACTGCAAGGGTAAGAAAATGGTTTCAAATGTACAATGCTTCATTTGCAAGGAGTTTGGACACTAGGCGAACCTATGTCTCAGTCATCAGACTATGCCGCAAATGATGATATTAGATAATAATCAAGTTATGATACTACCACAGATGAAGAGGAATGATTAGAGTTCTTATGTTGATTATGTCATTTGAGTGTTGTATCAACAATGTACTTGTTATAATAATTATGGAGTATATAAGGATTGTACTACAGTACTATTTCATTATGGACTTGAGATTGTGTGGAACAAAGAAAAGTGACTCAATAGAAGGTTAACTTTTTTGAAAAATATATGGTTGAGAGAAAGATAAACCATAATATGGTTCTGATACCGAGGTAGTGATTTTAGAATAATACATTATTGTTTTGGATAAATTATATTGGATATTCTTGACTACCTTGAAACTGATTAATGATTTGTATATTCCATCATTTTTGGGTTTTAAAACATTTTTGGATTGAAGGAGTATATCTATTATTCTTTAAGGAATAAGGGATCATGAATGTAATCAATAAGGTTTTATGGTAATTCATCATGTTGCAGTGTTTTAAAAGAATACATCATGAAGGTGTTCACATGTTATTACACGAAAAAAAGGATCATTATTGTATTTACATTCCTTATAAATTTTAGGACTGAAGTATTTTGGATAGTTCTAGTTTGGATTATTTTGGATTGCCATAAAAGGACAACTCGGAGGTTGGGTGGCAATCCATCGCGTCCGGCAAGGCCGTGAGACTTAAACCCACAATCGAAGGGTGACAAGGGTGTATCACCTACCACTGACCCACGTGATGTACAGGATTAAATAATGTAGTTTTTTTAAAAAATGATCTGGTAGATGAATTATAAATTAGTTTTTTTTGGAACCCTATACGAATAGGATAAATAGAATTTTTTTATGTTCTATTATCTTTTAGTGTGAAAGAAGAGTTTGTAGTAGAAATTAGTTAAAGTATGGAACTCTACTTATAAAGAATATATTTTTCTTCTTATCTTATTCTATGAAGAAATTAATTCTTATACATTATTTAAGGAATCCTAAAACCAAAAATTTGTTATCCTAATACCCCATGTTTTGTTGAACCGATGGTATTTCAAATCATCATAGATTAATGAATTTAAGGACCTCAATTTTACACTTGTTTGTTATTGATGACCTAAATCACTACCTATAAATATTTAAGTTTATCCTCCAATTATATGTCTCTAATTTCCACCAATGTTCTTATAATCGAGATCATAATTTGGTGGTGACCCTTTCATTTCTCTTTTCCTCATATTAAGACTAAATTTTAGTAACCCAATTTCCGATGTGGGTTTTCCCACAGAGATATTTTCTATTTTCAACCTTTTATTTTTGAAGAACAATTTAAAATTGTGATGAAACAATTTATTGAAGGATGAGAGAATGTAACACCCCAAGCTTCTACAGTATGCTTCTCTTTGAATAATGTGATATCGTGTGTTGTACGCAATACCGAGTTCTAACACACCATAACCAATCAAACTAGCCGTTATGAATAGTAATACCTATCTTTTGAAATTATATATATTTTATTTTTCAAAATGGACTTCATTTTTGGATTCGTAATATCGAAATTAGCCTAGGGTGAAATTTTTATACTTTTCGGATAACTTTCATATTTTGATGAATAGTGAAAATTACTAAATTTTAATTATAAACAACTTTTTAAATCAAAATAATTAGTAGTGATAAATTATGAATTTGAGCCGTTTTAACATATATTTAGAATATATTTTTACGATTTAATATAATTTTGATCATTGGACATAATTTTACAATTAAACTGGACATAAACAAGTGTCAATCTTTTGATAGTTATTATCTCTTAAAAACACGCTTTTTGTTTTAACAACGAGAATTAATTTTAAATTAATTTCTTCCACTTATGTGTTTTGAATTTGGAAAAATGGATTCCATATTTGGAATCAGGATGTTCAAATTGTGTAAATAGGTAACTTGTATTTGTAGACATTTTGAATAATTACTTTGGTAAATATTTTATTTACCATGGTTAAGGGTAAATCCGGTAAATAAGGGTTAAAAAATAATCTTATAATAATAATAAATTACACTAAAACATGTCCTAGCCTTATTGGTTGATACATGTTCTACCATAGTCATCTTTGGGTTGATTTTGGGACCCCATGGAGCCACTTGTAGGTGATAGGGACACTTTATTTTAATTAAGTTAAAATGAATACACAAATGACACAAGAATATATCTTTTAGAAATTTTTTTTTATATAGGGTGATATATTTTGGAATTTCGACTATAAACAATAATTAGAAATATAAAAATATTTCCTACATAATTATATTTTATTTATAATTTTTAGATATTACATAATTTAATTTATTTATGACACAATGATGATGTAGTAATTACCATAATAGTGACAATTTAAAATAATTGATATTATAAATACCCAAATAAATATAATTTGAGACTTTTAATGAATTACACTAATTTTCTAGGATAATATGACATATTAGGATTTCTATAATTAAATTTTTTCTAAGTAATCATTCTGTTATGAGTTTCACAAAAATCAACTATTGAATAGTGTCAAAATTGACATAAAAGAGTTTTTAAAACAAATATTATATAATTAATTGATATTAAATTCCTAAAAATCTAAGGATCGTCCAAGAGACTTATATCATGATAGTGGTATCATTAATGGACCACTTGGGGGTCTCTTGGATGTATATAGTATGTTTATTAACCATATAATATAAAAATACAAAGAGGCATTGTAAAAGTGAAACTAATTAACTTAGAGTTAATACTTAAGGATAAGGTTAATATAAGTACCAAAACATGTCTAAATTATATTGGTTGAGTGGTTTTAGACCCATCCCCACCTTAAAATTTAAACAATCCACTTTGGAGCCATTAGAAACCGAATATGCATTTATTATAAATTAATATTTCTAACTTTCCAAAGGTGCCCCTCACCCCTTTTATAAAAGGGCACTTCTCATTCTCATTTCTTCACGTCTTCAATGCCTTTTGGTTCGGCCAAAATCTTCCCAAATACTCTCCCAACTTCCCTCACTACAGCCTAGTGGCCTTAGTTTTATCAGAAAGCCAACCTAAGGTGCCCTTTTGATCAAATCAAAAGGAAGAACCCGAAGAAGAGGTAATGATTTCACCACCCTTTTCCATGTTCCTTTCTTCTTCCACTTCTTCTTTCTTTGTTATTACCATTATAAAATAATAACTCCAGTATCTTATATATACTGTGATGTTATTATAAATATGGTACAACCATATTTATTATTTTATCCATCCTTTGAATAACATGTCACCATACGTGCGTACGTACGACTTACCGTCTCCACGTCGTGGTGTAATTATTATTCAATAAATTATTATTTGGATGGGTATAATAATGATGTGTAATTCATATAAATAATAAATATAACATGATAATGATTCTTTATATATGATATACCATCCAATTATATATTATTTTAATATCAAAAGAATGATATTGTCGCTCGTGCGTACGTACGGACTACCGTCTCCACGAACGCGATGAGATTCATTCTCCATCATATCCATTCCAGTATAATTCTCATTTGATGATTAATAATAGTATCTAAGGACTTGATATCATTCTGTATATTATTAATATACAATCTATCCATTACAAACATGGCTTACGTAACAAAACATATAAAAGAAAACGAGTAAGTTAACACCCGAAACAACGATAATACTAATATATTATTAACAAATCAATGTTAAAAGATCATATATGATATCATATTAATGTATTTGATTCTTGTATAATTTAATAACAATTATTTCACCATTATATATGAGTTTAACCTACCCCAACCAAGGAAAAGTACAAGGTATGGGTTATTTCACAATCTCTTCATTATCAGAGGTTGTTTATACGTAATAATATACTGGGATCTCTTTATCATCCACATCCATGTTTCTTAAAAATGTATTTCAAAACATTTTTACTATTTAAAAGAATATGTTTTAAATTAATTTATACCCTTGTTTTACTTTTTATAAGAGTTTTATAAAGGAATCTTTCCGTCATTTTCCAAACAAGGTGCTTTTTAACCTTTTCAACAGAATTAAGGTAAGAATGTTTTTTTAACTTATACGGTGGGTGCGGTTATTTTCCACCATTATAAAATCTTCTAAGCTTCCATTACAAGATTACAAGAATATTTTCAAAGTAAATGAATATTTTAAGAATTTTTTAAAGGTAATCTTTATCAAGATCATAATTTTAAATGTTTTAAAGATTTATCTCTCTAAATCTTTTTAATTAATGTCCATGTTTTCAAAATTATTTTAAGGATTTATTTATATGGACATGAAGTCTTTGAAATGGTATTTCTTTTCAAAAGTATCAAAGTGTTATGGGACACTTTGATACAAAAATATCTTTTAAATTACTTCCTTTATAAATGTGTGACTTTTCAATGATTTCGAGAAAAGAGATATTTCTCTCAAATAGTTTTTATTTCATCTATGTCAACATCCTTTGATTGATTTTAAGATTATTTGATGTTGATACAAAACTTTTGTATTGTATTGAATGTTTTGTGATATGTTTTATTGTGTATGTGTTATTTTTATACCATTCATGGTTTATGGAGAAAGTGTTGACATTTCGTATGCTTGTTTTAATACAAATGTTTATGTTATGTTTAAACTGTTGGATCTGAATCTACGGATTATACACAAGAGGGGGGTGAATTGTGTCTTTTTCAAATTATTACAATCTCTTCAATTTAGACAAATTCTGTTCACTATGCTTTTGCACGATTAAATATGCAGCGGAAAAAGTAAAAGCATGAACACACGGATGTATAGTGGTTCGGGGAACAGAAGGCCCCTAGTCCACTCCACCAACGCTCAAATCCACGAGCTTGGCGATTTTCACTATCTGGTCCTCGTTTCCACAGACCCGTCCACAACTGAGTACAGGCAGTTGACACCTTTACAAGATTCAGGCAAACACAGCCTTCCTGGTTCAAACACGAACCCACACAGCTTAGAACGAGAAGATGATCACTCAAAAATAAAAGGGTTTCGATAAAGAAACACTTCTCCAGTTGTTCTTCACAATTGCAACAGAATGCAATTGACAGTAGATAGATCGTCGTCTTCAGAAAATAAAGATCCGTAATCAAAACAGTTCTGAGTCGATCCAGTTGCAATAGATATTACCAGAAACTTCACAACTTCAGCAGCAGTAGATTCACAACAGGTAGTCGATGTAGAACACGTGAATCTGCTATCAAAATCTTCCTTCAGTAATAAAGGTCTTACGCTTCTTCTCGATCACCAGAAAAGAACGCTTTCACGCAGTCTCTGTTTTCTTGCTCGTCAAAAGAAATCAATCTGTATCACACACTTTCCTGTGCATATATATATATGAAGTTTCCAAGATAGAACATATATATTCAAATATGAGAAAATCTTCCGCATAAATAGATCCATGAAAATCTCCTTTAGATTCGTGATATTAAATGAAATAACAGAGCCGTTGTAACTCCCCTGAAGAATCGGCATAAAAAGCTCCGTTTAAATCAAACATTAATCCGTTGTAAATCGTCTTTGATTCAGTCAAAGTCGATTTTAAGAATCAGCTCGAAATCCGCCTAATAATCCGCTTGATTGACTAATTCAAAAGGAAATATCGTCTGTCAAAAATATCCCGACACCAAACGCAGGGTTGATGACGTGGCTCCAAACGTAGGGTTCACAAACGTAAGGTTCAGAACGTAAGGTTCAGAACGTAAGGTTGAACATACATACTTTCTCTTCAGCATTCAAACGTAGGGTTGATCATCCATACTTTGTCTTGCTTCAACTCTCCAAAGAACGTACGGTTGATTATAAAAGTAAGGTTGATGATCCATACTTTTGAGAAACAAACTCAACACTGAAAACTAACGTACGGTTTCTCTTCCATACTTGTCCAACAACGAAAACGTAAGGTTCCTTCCAAACGTAATGTTCTTCTTCCATACTTTTCAACAACGTAAGGTTCATTAACCATACGTTTCAAAATAACATAAAAAGTAAACTTTTCATCCATACGTTACGTTCATCAACGTAGGGTATGAACAGTGATTCCAGTACGCGTTAAAATTGATCTCGCGCTACAGTGATTCCAGAATACGCTAAAATTGATCTCGCGCTACAGTGATTCCAGAATACGCTAAACTTGATCTCGCGCTACAGTGATTCCAGAATACGCTAAAATTGATCTCGGAATAAATGAAGTATAAAATCTCGTTATATAAAATAAATTCCTGCAAAATACTCAACGAAATAATTAGTAAATAATTAAGGGTATTTGTGAGCATCAAAATCATCATAAAGAGACAGAGTATTATTTAAAATAATCTCCCCCTTTAAAAAACATTATTTTTATTTGTTTAAAAACAATACATTGCTCAACAATCTCCCCCTTTTTGATGATCACAAAACCCATAAAATAATAGAACAAATTTAATTGCAATCTTTATTAAAAAAAGTTTTATAAAATTTTAGAATTTTGAAAGGATTAAAACAATATTTAACTATAAAATTTCTCCCCCATAACTCTCCCATAAAAATAAATTTTCAAATAGATAAAAGATAAATGTCGTATATATCCAAATGCTCCTATATATATATCCAAATTTCTTCATAGGAAACGAATGAATTTAAATGTTGTGTTTATCCAAATTCTCCCCCTTTTTGTGATATCAAAAAGAATGAAAAATTACGGATTTGAACACATTCAATATTGCACTGAACTATAAGTAAATGCTATAATTAACTGTGTATGAATAAGTGAATTTCTTATACTGGCTAACTTAATCATAAATCAATAAATAATAAAACAAAAAAGATAAGAAAAGAATTTTTATTCACAAGCTACGACAGTGATATACAGAGGAATCAAGGTGTAGGGATAAGACAGGGAAAAAAGGTGTCTATCTCCTTTGAATTACGGTCTTGATCTCTGTAAACTGTTCTCGAAGCCTCTTCATCATCCCATCTCCTAACTTGATGATAAGATCCCTGTTCTCCTGAGTCATATGAATATCTTCAATCAAATTAACTCTGAAAAACTCATGCATTCTTTCTTCTTTTTCAACAAAAAGAGCCAGCTTTTCTGATAACTGATTCAAAAGAAACCTAATCGGTTGCTCTCCAGATGTCAACTGATCTACCAAAAATTTCTGATTATCTAGCAAAACTGACAAAGGGGCACTATTACACTGAAGATCGTGTAATCTGTCACTCATATTGCTCAGTGCTCCAGTAATTGCTTGAAATCTTCGAATCAAATCAGGTGAAGAACCTGATCCACTCACAGCACTATTTGCAACAGATTCAAATTTATTCTCCATGTAAATTTTCATCTCAGACAAATCATCTTTCGTTACCATCTCTGATTTCAACTGATCAACAACATGCAACATATCAGTTTTAAACAAATCTACTTCCTGTCTTGAAACAGTAGATTCTTTCAGCTTCTGAAACTTTAACTGCTCCAAGTTCAGAGAACTTCTGAGACTAACATTCTCAGATTCTAACTGAGAAATACGCTTGTATAACTCAACAACTTCTTCTTTTCTCAAATCAGGGGCACCCTGTGCTTGATTCTCATGTCCAGAATCAGATTGACGAAGCAGGACAAGGGGTAAAGAATCTGCATCTGATTGTTCTTTGTCCTGAAAAGGTTGATCCACTGAACTATTCTTTGAAGCCTGAAACTCTTCCACTGAAAAATCTTCCTGAAGTACCTCTGTATTAATTTCAGAAGTGTGTTCATCACGAACAGTAGTCTCTCTGACTTCTACTGAATGATCAAGAACAATATCTTCATGAACTTCTTGAGGTCGGGCCACTTCTTCACCAGGCACTGCCTCCATAAGTTGTTCTTGTGGAATTGCTTCTTCAACAGCCACAGCAGCAGTTTGAGGTTCTAGCTGAATTTCCGGTTGAGCTACTGGTTCCTCTATCGGTGCAGTCCTCTCCACAACAGCTTCTCTCACAAATGAATAAGAAATTACAGGTTCAGAAGATTTCAAGGTAGGAGAGATAATTTCTTCATCAATTAACCTCTTCCTTCTAGATTGAAGTCCTTCCTGACTTCTCTCTTCCTCAACTTCCTCCATCTCAAAGCGAATTCTTCTTGCCACTGTACTAACCCTTGATTCTGCTTGTCCCTCCTTGGACTTAGCAGGTTGAGCCTGAGCACTCTCCGAGTCTTCCTCAGCTCCAACAGGTAAGAGTTTTCCTTTAATTGTGCTCCAGAAGTATCCGACTTTCCTCAAAGTTCCAGCATTAAAAACATTAATGTGGTGACATTTCACCCCAGCACTTACCAATCTGATCATTCCTCTTTTAAACAACAACAAAGAAATGAACCTTCCATATGGGAAAAAGGTCATTCTTGCTTCACTCTGACAGCAGTATCTCAGATATCTTATCATAAATCGAGGAAAATTAAACTTAATATCACTCATCAAAATATACATTATATACATGTCAGGGTACAAAATTTTCTCCATTTCAGCCATCCTTGGTGCTAAACCAGTCTGAACAAACTTTACCAAGATTTTCTGATCGGGCTCCAAATCTTTAATAAACATCTTCTTTATCACTTTGGTTCCAAACAGAAAAGACATAATGTCTTCAGACTTATGTACAGAATCTCCAATATTCCGTAAATCGAAATGAAAAACTCCTTCATGAGGGCAGTTAAGAATTTGACTTATCTCTACAGATGATATGGAAAAGTCCTTATCCTCTATTTGAGCCAATAAACTATCCTCCGTATCTCCAAGGCTAAACTGAACAGTTCTAAAGAAATGTCTCATTTCTGCCTCATATAGAAACTCAGAGTTTTCACTATTAAAAGCTTGCTCAAGGCTTTGAAACAATAGCGCTTGCTTCAACAACAAATTAGTTTCAAACAGCCATTCTAAATCGATGACTTTACCTTGCAGTATCTTCCGACCAACTACTTTAGATTTCTTTGCAGCACTGCTCTCGGCTTCATCTGGACGCTTAGTCTTTGCCATTTCAACAACGATTTCTGAAGGTTCGTAAGTTTAGGGTTTGAAGATTCAGAAAAGGGTTTTGGAGCAGATGTGCGGTTTTAGGTTTTTGAAAGGGTTTCCGAAAAAAGGTGAAAACAGGTTAGAAGGTGAAACGGTTCTGACAGCCTTGATTCCCGTGTAATCACTAATCATTACTTTTATTTAAAACAAAATAAAATAACTTATAGCGAGAAACATAAATTAAGTAGAATTCGAAAACAGAATAAGATTAAAAAGAAACTATTTAAAATTAAATAAACCTAACTCCCCCTTAATAAATTCAAACCTTGCCGTGGGAAGTGGTTTAGTAAAAATATCTGCTAATTGATTTTCTGTATTTATAAATTCTAAAAATATATCCTTTTTTAACACATGATCTCTTAAAAAGTGATGTCTTATATCAATGTGCTTAGTTCTAGAATGACTAATAGGATTTTTTGAAATATTAATTGCACTAGTATTATCACATAAAATAGGCGTATTATTGAAATTTAATCCAAAGTCCATAAGAGTGTTTTTCATCCACAACACCTGTGCACAGCAACTACCTGCAGACACATATTCTGCCTCGGCTGTTGACAGGGCAACTGAGTGTTGTTTCTTACTAGACCATGATACTAAAGACTTTCCTAAAAAGTGACATGTTCCTGAAGTACTCTTCCTATCTAATCTACAGCTTCCAAAGTCAGCATCTGAATATGAAATTAAATTAAAATCAGAGGTTTTTGGATAAAGCAGAGATTGATAAATAGTACCTTTTAAATATCTAAAAATTCGTTTAACAGCAGTTAAATGAGATTCTTTGGGATTTGATTGAAATCGAGCACAAAGACATACTGAATACATTATATCTGGTCTACTAGCAGTAAGATATAACAAACTACCAATCATACCTCTATATAACTTGTTGTCCACTGATTTTCCAGTTTCATCCAAATCAAGTTTTATATTAGTACACATAGGAGTTGTAAATGTCTTGCTGTTTTCAAGCCCAAATTTCTTAAGTAAATCAGTAATGTATTTGCATTGATTTAAAATATTTCCAAAATCTTTTTGAAATATTTGAAGACCCAAAAAGAAATTTAATTCTCCCATCATACTCATTTCAAATTCTTTTTGCATTAATTCTGAAAATTCATGACAAAGAATTTTATTGGTTGATCCAAAAATTACATCATCAACATAAATTTGAACCAACAAAACATTATTTTTCACAGTTTTCTTAAAGAGTGTTGGATCTGCTAGTCCAACAGTAAAATCATTTTTCAAAAGAAAAGAACTTAGTCTTTCATACCAAGCTCTTGGTGCTTGTTTAAGGCCATAAAGAGCTTTAGTAAGTTTGAAAACAGAATCTGGTTTTTGAGAATTTTCAAAACCAGGAGGTTGCTCAACATAAACTTCCTCCATTAAATAACCATTTAAAAAGGCAGATTTAACATCCATCTGAAATAATTTAAAATTCATATAAGATGCATAGGCTAAAAGGATTCTAATGGCTTCTAACCTGGCTACAGGTGAAAAGGTCTCATCATAATCTATTCCTTCTTCTTGATTATATCCTTTAGCTACTAATCTTGCTTTATTTCTAGTTATTATCCCTTGATCATCGTGTTTATTCCTAAAGACCCATTTAGTTCCTATTACTGGATAATCATGTGGTCTTTCAACTAATTCCCAAACCTTATTTCTCTTAAACTGGATCAATTCATCTTGCATTGCTATTACCCAGCTCTCATCATCTAAGGCTTCTTCTATGGTCTTAGGTTCTTGTTGGGATAGGAAAGCAGAGAATTCAACTATGTTTCCAAAGTTTCTTCTAGTTTGAATACCAGTCTCTAAGTCACCTATCACAGATTCTAAAGGGTGATTCTTTGAGGTTCTAGACTGTCTAGGCATTACATTCAAAGGTTCTTCAGTATCATGTTCTTCTGAACTGGACTGAATTTCTTTTATATCATTTTCAAAATCATTCTTTAAATTCTCAGGTCTCATGTTTTCATTAGAATCAGGTTCATCTATTAGTTCTATCCTTTTCTCAAAAGGATCAGATTCATCAAATTTCACATGAACTGATTCTTCAACAATCCTTGACTTTTCATTATAGACTCTATAAGCTTTGGAGGTTGCAGAATATCCTAAGAAAATACCTTTATCAGATTTTGGATCAAATTTACCAAGATTATCTTTGGTATTCAAGATATAAACCTTGCATCCAAAAACTTTAAAGTAATTTACTTTAGGTTTTCTGTTATTCCATAGTTCATAGGGTGTCTTTTTCAAAATAGGTCTTATTAAAATTCTATTCATTATATAACAAGCTGTATTAACAGCTTCTGCCCAGAAATATATAGGTAGGCTATATTCATTTAACATAGTTCTAGCCATTTCTTGAATAGTTCTATTTCTTCTTTCTACAATCCCATTCTGTTGAGGTGTTCTTGGAGCAGAGAAGGTGTGTTTAATACCCATGTTTGAGCAAAAGGAACTAAATTCCTGGTTCTCAAATTCTCCACCATGATCACTTCTCAATGAGATTATATTAAAACCTTTTTCATTTTGAATAGATTTACAAAAACCTTCAAATAAACTAAAAGCTTCACTTTTAAATTTCAAAAAGAAAATCCAAGTAAATCTAGAGTAATCATCAACTAATACATAAACATATAATTTACCAGCTAAACTTGCTACTCTTGAAGGTCCAAACAAATCCATATGGATAAGTTCTAGAGGTTTAGTTGTAGCAACTTTATTAACAGATTTGAATGATGATTTGTGTTGCTTGCCAAGCTGACATGCATCACAGAATCTGTCATTTTCAAATTTGAGACTAGGAAAATCAGAAACTAAATGTTTCTTAGATAATTTATGTAAAGCATATATATTGCAATGACCAAGTCTTCTATGCCAGATCCAGGATTCACTTATATTAGCAGTTAAGCAGTTTACTTGTTGTTTACACAAGGAATACAAATCCAAAGTATAAACATTATCAGTTCTGGGTGCTCTAAACTTAAACAGTTTATCTTTAGAAACAGTACAACTATTGTTAGTAAAATCAACAGTGTATCCATCATCACAGAGTTGAGAGATACTTATCAGATTGTGTTTTAACCCTTGTACATAAAGTACTTTGTTGATTGAGACTGTCTCTGGATCTCCAACTGTTCCAATACCAATAATCTTTCCTTTGGCATTGTCACCAAAGGTGACAAGTCCTCCTTCCTTTCGAGTAAGAGAAGATAAATTAGCTGAAGTTCCACTCATGTGTCTTGAGCAGCCACTATCCATATACCATATTTCTTTCTTTCTTTGGTGACCTGCTACCTGCAAAGACATTCAAACAAATTGCTTTGGTACCCATATTTTGTTGGGTCCAGGAGTGTTAGCAAGCAGTGATCTGGGTATCCAGATTTTCTTTGTTTTCTTAAAATTGATTGAATCATATAGATCGTTGGAAATATAAGCTTTCTTAATTCCACATATCTGAGGTTGTCTTAGAAAACAGTTTTTAGCTATATGACCTCTTGTTCCACAGTAGTTACAAATAACCTGTTTAGTGCTAGGAACAAAATAATTTTTGTATAACTTAGGTTTTTCTCCTTTACTTCCAATTCCAAACCTTTCCTTTTTAATTACAGTTTTTCCAAGTATCTCATTTAAGGTGTTTTCTCCTTTTGTAAAAATTAATGCAGCCGTTTTATAAGATTCTACTTCATCCTGTAGAGTTTTTATTTTTGATTCAAAATTAATTTTATTTGATTCAGCAGAATTGTATTTGTCAATTAATTCCTTATGTTGTTTTAGCAAAGTATTTCTCTCATCTGAAATAGCTTTGTACAAGTTCTTTATAGATTTATATTTATTAAATAATGAGTCATACCTTTCTTCAAGCATATTGCAGTAAGCTGCAAGTTTTTTATTTGAGAGGCTTGTTTCAGAGTTTGATTCATTATTTGAGTCAAAGGAATAGTATGAGTGTACCTCATCAGTTTCAGCCATGAAACACATATTTGCTTTTAAATTGGCTTCCTCCTTCTCTGAGCTTGATTCAGAAGAATTACTTGAGTCTTCAGAAACACTCCAAGTAGCTTTCATAGCTTTCTTGTCTTTCTGCTCATAATCATCTCTTTTGAAGAATTTCTTCTTCTTTGCATCTTTCAATTTTGGGCAATCTGGTCTGATATGTCCCATCTTTTTGCATTCATAGCATCTCACTTCCTTGCTATCCTTTTTAAAGGATTTCTTGAAGTCTTTCTTCTTACTATAGAACTTTCTGAATTTTCTGGCTAGCTGTGCCAGTTCTTCATCCGAATTTGAAGAATCAGAGCTTTCTGATTTAGCACTCACTTCTTTGTTCTTCATCTTTCTATCCTTTTGTTGAGAAGTCACTTTCAAAGCAGTATTTTCCCTTTTTATGTAGACTTTATGCTCATTTACCTCATCTTGCATTTCAGCTTCGTACATCATCAGTGTACCAATCAGTTCTCTCATAGTTAGATCTTTAACAGAAGTTGATTGTCTGATTGCTGCAGAGATTCCATTCCATCGAGTAGGAAGTACTCTCAGTACCTTCAACGCTTGATCAGCCTGCTTGATTGGTTCTCCTAGAGCTGTTATATTATTGACAATTTCTGTCAATCTTCCATTCATCTGAGTGATGCTCTCTCCTTCAATCATTCTGAAAGTATCGAATTTTAACTTAGCAGTTGCATATCTCATCTGTCTTACATTATCTGTTCCTTCATAAGCAACAGCTATTGTTTGCCACATTTCATATGCAGTCGGGCATTGAGATACTCTGTTAAATTCGTCTGGTCCTAGACCACAGATGATTGCATTCATAGCTTTTGAATTTATGTCATACTCAGCCTCTGTAGCAGCACTCCATGTATCGGGATTTTCAGGAATTTCATAGGGAGTCAGAATCTTTGAATAGACTCTGTAACCAAGATTTTTCAGATAAATAATCATACGTGATTTCCAGCAGCCATAATTGTCTCCATTAAAGTAAGGTGCTCTGACCATTGACATTCCCTCTCTCATATCAGCCATGATACACTATGTATAATCTTTAAATACTTCTAGCTTGATAGGACTTTAGAAATAAGAAGCTCCTCCTTTGATACCAATTGTTGGATCTGAATCTACGGATTATACACAAGAGGGGGGTGAATTGTGTCTTTTTCAAATTATTACAATCTCTTCAATTTAGACAAATTCTGTTCACTATGCTTTTGCACGATTAAATATGCAGCGGAAAAAGTAAAAGCATGAACACACGGATGTATAGTGGTTCGGGGAACAGAAGGCCCCTAGTCCACTCCACCAACGCTCAAATCCACGAGCTTGGCGATTTTCACTATCTGGTCCTCGTTTCCACAGACCCGTCCACAACTGAGTACAGGCAGTTGACACCTTTACAAGATTCAGGCAAACACAGCCTTCCTGGTTCAAACACGAACCCACACAGCTTAGAACGAGAAGCTGATCACTCAAAAATAAAAGGGTTTCGATAAAGAAACACTTCTCCAGTTGTTCTTCACAATTGCAACAGAATGCAATTGACAGTAGATAGATCGTCGTCTTCAGAAAATAAAGATCCGTAATCAAAACAGTTCTGAGTCGATCCAGTTGCAATAGATATTACCAGAAACTTCACAACTTCAGCAGCAGTAGATTCACAACAGGTAGTCGATGTAGAACACGTGAATCTGCTATCAAAATCTTCCTTCAGTAATAAAGGTCTTACGCTTCTTCTCGATCACCAGAAAAGAACGCTTTCACGCAGTCTCTGTTTTCTTGCTCGTCAAAAGAAATCAATCTGTATCACACACTTTCCTGTGCATATATATATATGAAGTTTCCAAGATAGAACATATATATTCAAATATGAGAAAATCTTCCGCATAAATAGATCCATGAAAATCTCCTTTAGATTCGCGATATTAAATGAAATAACAGAGCCGTTGTAACTCCCCTGAAGAATCGGCATAAAAAGCTCCGTTTAAATCAAACATTAATCCGTTGTAAATCGTCTTTGATTCAGTCAAAGTCGATTTTAAGAATCAGCTCGAAATCCGCCTAATAATCCGCTTGATTGACTAATTCAAAAGGAAATATCGTCTGTCAAAAATATCCCGACGCCAAACGCAGGGTTGATGACGTGGCTCCAAACGTAGGGTTCACAAACGTAAGGTTCAGAACGTAAGGTTCAGAACGTAAGGTTGAACATACATACTTTCTCTTCAGCATTCAAACGTAGGGTTGATCATCCATACTTTGTCTTGCTTCAACTCTCCAAAGAACGTACGGTTGATTATAAAAGTAAGGTTGATGATCCATACTTTTGAGAAACAAACTCAACACTGAAAACTAACGTACGGTTTCTCTTCCATACTTGTCCAACAACGAAAACGTAAGGTTCCTTCCAAACGTAATGTTCTTCTTCCATACTTTTCAACAACGTAAGGTTCATTAACCATACGTTTCAAAATAACATAAAAAGTAAACTTTTCATCCATACGTTACGTTCATCAACGTAGGGTATGAACAGTGATTCCAGTACGCGTTAAAATTGATCTCGCGCTACAGTGATTCCAGAATACGCTAAAATTGATCTCGCGCTACAGTGATTCCAGAATACGCTAAACTTGATCTCGCGCTACAGTGATTCCAGAATACGCTAAAATTGATCTCGGAATAAATGAAGTATAAAATCTCGTTATATAAAATAAATTCCTGCAAAATACTCAACGAAATAATTAGTAAATAATTAAGGGTATTTGTGAGCATCAAAATCACCATAAAGAGACAGAGTATTATTTAAAATAATCTCCCCCTTTAAAAAACATTATTTTGATTTGTTTAAAAACAATACATTGCTCAACATAAACCTTTTCATATGGGAATGCATTGGACTTAGTAAGTTACGGGTGGAGCCCGCTATAGCTCCTCGATGAATCGGTAGGTCTCATGAGACAAACTAGTGTCTTGGTATAAGGCCTTGAAAAAATCTTATTTGTAGTCTTGGTACGAGGCCTTGGCTATGTGGTTATGATAGTCTGGCATTATGCATTCCATCATTATGAAAGTGGTTATTGATATTGCATGTGATTATTCTATTAGTAGAATATCCATGTGATTAAGTAAATGGAATTATTTCATTTTATTTTTGCCATACTATTTTGAAGTTCAAGTTTAAAAGGCTTTTGTTTTAGTTATACACTGCCTTAAATGTTTATGCTTATTTATGAAAGATTCCACTGTATTGCTTACCCTTACGTAGCGTTTGAGCTCACCCCTTTCTATGTTTTATTTTTTCCAGGATGTGAAGAAGTAATTTATGAATGACCTTCAGGGATAGTATGTGGGAATATGAGTGTGGAATATGGAGACTATGTTGTTGTAGTAGTTTTTCACTTTATTATGTAATGTAAAACTTTATGAATATATATAGTGTTTCCAAGGCTACTAAACCAATCAGTCTTTCGAGATTTGATCTTTCTTGTGATCATGCCAATGTTATGTAATAATGCACTGACTGTAGGTAACTGGGGTCGGGGCGTTACAAAAAATATGTCATAACCAAATAGAAAAGGACAAACATTCATCTCCCAAATGGGGTAAAATCAACAACCAAAACAAATATTCCACGTAATGATAATAGTGTCATGTGAACCAAAAATCAAAATAAAGAAAACAATATAAAATCTAATAAGATCTAGAATCCATGTTCAGATCCTCATCCATGAATATCCCAAACCCTAATCAACACCCCAAAAAATGTGCTCTTTCCCTTATCTGAACCTGCAATAATGAAGTCTTCTCAGGCACCAAATAGTAGCCCGAGCAGGGTGTGAGTACAGCTCAATAGGCCAACACTAATGCTGTTAACAAAATATCCCATCTAAAAATAAAGTTCATACATTTTTAAATTAAATTTGAAAATTGAAAATGGAAAACATTAGTGACATTAGGTAACAAAGTACGCATAAAATTTTGATATTTGTATAGCCATTTCTTTCATTTAAAGCATCTATATTACTTAATCTTTTTATTAGGTATTCCATTGGTTTGGCATACGAATAACCTAATCATTGTTCTAAGGAAATAAATCACTATGTATAATTCAATACATCATGTCAAAATTAATTAATATCACATACCTTGGAGCCTTAGTTTAGGTGTTTCCATCGAACATAACCATTGGGGCCATAGAGCATCTGTCTGACTCCCCAACCCATGCAATCCTTGGTGGGGATAGATTTCAGTATAATATGATAATGTGAACATGATAATATATAAATTCACTACACACATACCATATCACAACCAATAAAATCCACATTCACATTACAGTCACCATCAACATGGGAATTAATACTAAGGGACAACTCATTAATACATGTTTTATTTACATTACATAATCATTTATCCCAAGTCCCAATCTCATGAATTGACCCATTATGTATATTTAAAAATTACAATACATTATCCAATATTAACCAATTATCTCACACTATCCCATTTCTCCCATTTATCATTTCACATATATATTTCAACTTATGCATTTCAAGTACAATTCTTATATAACATAAAAGAACCACTTTATTACATTCAACCTATTAGGTATAACCCATTATTCTGATGTATTAATCCATTCCTAGTATTCATCAATTCCCTTATGAAAACCCATTTACATTTCATCAATTCATAAGACAATCCCAATTTAACATGTGCATCAATTTCATATACACTAGTAATCTTAGGCATTTCCACATAAGCCATATAAATTCGACATAATCTCAATTTAGCCAATTAACCATTTTCAAGACATGCCAAACAACCACTTATGTCATTATCAAAACCAAGGCACAACTATCAATATTCTATTTTCAACTCCACTTATATATCCAAAATGTTAAAAATTGGCTATATGTTATCACAAGTAAACTATAAAATTAACCATAAAAATTTCTAGTTTTGGGAAATCCAGCAAACCCCATGGGTCACCGAAAATTGGTCAAACCATCATCAACGCATCCCATAAGAATTTTGAAGGGGTTAAAAACATTATTTCAATTCCCATTTTACCAAAACTCCCCAAACGAATTCAATGTACAACATGATTGAAGAAAGAAAAAAAAAACTTATATTCACAAATTCACTCAAAAACTAGGGGATCTAATGTGTATACCACTAACCGAGAATCCAATGATGAATGAAATATTAATCATGTCCTTAAATCTAGATTCAAAAATTTCTTTAAATCCCAAAACATGATTCTACCAAAAAAAGAGTGTTTTATGGAATCAGAAGAAGATATCCAAGTCTAAAAGCCCTAATCTAGAAAGTAGAAGTTAGAGGGATATTATGATTACCTAGATATTCAATTCACAACTGATGGTGCTCTAAATGGTTGAAAAACGAGTGAGATTGATCCATGGGAGTTTTTGAGGTTTTTGGGGCGTCACTAGGAAATGTGGAAGAAGAAAGGGGAGAAAATCACATGGTATACATAAAATCCTGTAATGGGAAAATTGTAATTTTTTATCTTTTAATCGGTCATACGGTTTACCTACATAGTTTTCCAAACCATGATCAAGCAATTATCTAAGGGGAGTTCGGTCACATAGTTACTTGGGATGATCTGCATAGATTGAATAACCATGAACCAACTATGTGATATGCCACTATCCAAGGATGCATAGTTTTTTGGGGTTGGCCGCATGGTTTTCTTATACATTCGGAAACCATGCACCTTGTGTGGGTTGGTCCGGTTTTCCTTCCATTCATGTTCTGACCCCCCAGAATTCCCCTAAACCCCCTTATACAAGCAGGAAGAATTTAACTATCCAAAACACAAGAGATTAAAACCAAAATTAAACCTATAAATACCTTCATTAAATCTAGGATCTCACAACCTCTCCGCCTTATAACAGTACTTCCTCGAGTTCATTCCCAAGCATCATTGAGCTTCTAAAACAAGAGATTATGCCACTAGGCCCACCTATCGATTCCCAATTACAATTTTTTTCATTCAAAATTACAATTCTACCCCATAATTAAAACCAAAGGCATGGTCTTTCCATAGAATTCATTACACAAAATCTGACAACACAAACCATATATTCGTCAAAGGATCAATCAAATTCAACTATACATCATCCACTAGAGCTTCATAGAGAATAAATAGGCAATAGTGCCTAATTGACATATCATGGAAACATCAAACACATCATCATCTCATTATGGGGGAACCAATCATCACCTTATTGTTCTGATCCTCTTCAAAAATCATGATCCAAATCAGATGGCATTGTTTAACTCTTTCTTCAAAACTCTATGGATTCCAAAACCCCAATATCACCCATATGAAAACACAAATTCTTTCCAACCACCATGCATGACCTACATTGATCCACCACTTCGGTCCTAAGGATCCCATTCCATAACTATATATCCTAGAATGCAACCTAAAATCTCAAGGAACTATCTTGATTAATCACATGCTAACGCTTTCTACTAGGGCCCACTCACTCGAATAGTGATCACTCGAGTCCCTCCAACTCGAAACTCTAATCACGTCATCAACCAACCAATTTCCCGTTATGGTTCTCTCCAACATATTTCACTATTTGGAAACACCACTATCAATTAAAGAACCCCATAATCTCAATTCATCCTTATCATCATACCAAACGTTTTCCCAACTCACTGAGCCCAGACATCCATATATAATTCTCCTTACACCGGATTCCATCCTTGCCATTGAAACTAATCGAAAGGAAATTCCTACACTATCCATTCATGTACTAAGATCAAATTTACCAAACCCTTGTATGACTTTATTTCCCAATGGCATATTCCGCTACAGCATCAAACTAGGGGTTGGTCACTCTCACCACACCCATTCTTGTTTACCATCTCAGGTTACACCACCCCCAACTAGCTTGTACAAGAACACCCATCTTCCACTGATGTCATGATAACCCCTTTTCACCTTACCAAGGAACATGCGAACTTGATTCCTATCAATATTATCCTACACACCAATTTTGGCCATTATATTACTTCTGGTAGTATTATTTCATAATAGAATCACTTCCTGAAAAACCATCATCGTGCTCGACCACTCCAATCAATATTCCCAACCCAAGCACTACTACCATTCATACACTAAATAATTAAGGCGAGATTGACACTCCCACACACTATAAAATTTTATACATATATCTCATCCCAAAACATCCAACAAAGGTCATTTACTACTCACGACATTCATCCCTTTCTCTAAGGCGAGTTGAGAGGTCCCTATAGACACATCCTAAAATTCATATCTTCACTATTGGTATTTCCCTTCATCACATGGACAAGGTTCCTTCAAACATAAAGACATTGAAATACCACATAAGGAAACTTAACCTATCCTGATTTTGATTTTAAGTGGGGTTATAGAACCCCACCTCTCTGAAAATGAACCATTGACATGTCTTACCAACCCTTCAATGACTTCACGACAAGCATCTCAAATTCTTCTGGAACTACGCTGACCCCGTATCCACTGCTTGTCTCTTCCCAGTACCACATCCAATTCCATTCTGGCCTCTCTGAGGAACCCAATGTGCATCTCACAATTTTCTCATTGGAATCCCAATGTAACCACATCAACCAAATGTCCTCCTCTCATCATCCAAGACTGATATATCAGTACCCATATTAGGAGTGTCATTACGATCTCTCTCTAAGATGGATCCCAACAACACAACCTACACTCAATCACAAGCTAAACCCAATAACAAATACATGGATGTCCAGATTTTTTCAGAACATGAAACATAATGTCAAACCATGCCTGTTCATGGATTCCATGAATGGAATCCACAATGGTTATTAACACCCAATTGATCTTGAGGACCTCATCTGAAATAATTGATGGTGTCAATCCCCCCATCTAGCTCCATATACACTGCTCTGATGAGCATAAACTTCAAGATATCCCTCATCAATCCAAAAACACTTTCAACTCTTTTAATGTAAATCCAAGGTTTCTCAATGTACCTGGGATGATATAAAGTCACTGGGCTTAATA
The DNA here is from genome assembly GCA_963277665.1 of Viscum album. Lineage (NCBI taxonomy): Eukaryota > Viridiplantae > Streptophyta > Magnoliopsida > Santalales > Viscaceae > Viscum > Viscum album. The sequence continues at coordinate 562,716,018 of OY728150.1, read as the reverse complement.
ATCACTAGCATAGGTATGATAGAATGTTTTCTAAGAACACGACATCCAACTCATCCATTAATTATGTCACCTCCCAATCTCGGAAATCATGACCTATCAAGGTTCTCATGCTCCCCTGCTATGCACATCCAAACAGTACTAAACAACCACCGCATTGGAATTATTTCAAAATGAGGCTCACCACCATTCTGTGACCTTCTTCTAAGTAACTATGAACCAACATTTACCTGTTGAACTACATATACCACACCCCTAAATCTATTTTAGAATTCCATTAATAGCTATCAACCAAAAAAAAGTGTTCCTCCATACTAATCAATCCAATGGTATCTCACATAACCACACATCCAACCTTTATTTCATGTATAATGAGGGCCCCTTATCCCTATCAAAATTATTCCTCAAAATGTGTTCCCACTATTGGACCTCATTAGTGAATTTTGGGTTTCACACATTCTAATGACCACTAATTCACCAAATTTATTTCCCATAATCCCACCATCACCTAAGAATATCCTAGTACCCACTTACTCACCTAACCATGCCTCTTGGTCAGTCATCATCATTAGACCCCTATAATTTTCAACATCTCACCCAAAACCCTAACCATTCATATGAAAATGTACTCCCACATGAACACCCGCACCTCAGGAATCACCTCTAAAATAATCATATAACATTTCTCTAGTCACCCTTGACTTCCCTAAAAATATCAAACTAGTAACAACAACTTGAGTCATACCACTTCCATCAACCTTCCCACTTATCCTTATAATAAAAACTCGCACTAAGAAACACTATATGTGTCCCACTATCAATATCCAAAACATCCACATGTATAATACACACCTAAAATAATTAGGAAATCTCTTTGAACTCTCTCATAGGTCACCTTGGAGGTCAAATAATAATACCCTCTAGACTGGATTTAAGAAAAATAAAATCCATTGGTCCTCAATCCAAACCATATACATCAAGCCAAAAAACAAATCCATGTTTTAAAAAAACAATGTCTCCACACAATACTCCTAGCGCACCAAGAGACCATTTACTCTCGGTTTAACACTAAAGGAAATTGTACACATACATTGGAACTAAAAGACAACCACCCTATATGGGTCCAAAACACAACTCGTGAGGTAACAACTCCTAATTTCACTAAAATAAAGGTACCATTTTTATGGTCTAGAATATAGTCTGTATGGTCACAACCCACAAGGGTTCACACACTCTTATTACCAAACAACACCCCACTACCAAAATTTCACACCCTACTAATAGTGCCCTAATCACATCTCTTATACTAGATCATAACCAAAAACGGATCATAACTAAATTACAAAGTCTCTAACTGGGGAACTGTCACTATCCCAAACAACCTATATAAAGGTTAAAATAGAAAAAAATTAATTCCCACTACCCAGTTAACCCAAAAGTTCCACCATTAAAAATAAATTTATAATTATCTACATGATTATTGAACCCATACATTCTATTTTTAAACTCCCCACTACACAACTTGTTACAATCATCATTTTAAATCATTTATGCATTTCATTATAGAAAATTCCTTAACAATTTTTTCGTCACTACACAATTCCTTTTCTTTTGGGCGTTATTAAATATTCACAAATTACCATAACCCAAAATTTTAACTCGTTCAAAACATTTCTTTATAAAGACTATTCATTAACAATTCCTTTGTATTATTTTAATTTACCCAATTGCGTTATCCTTATTAGAAACCATTTTTCATCAAATTTCCCAAGGAAATAAAATTCATTCTACTCTATATACTTCGCATACCCATCCCATGTGTTCCTATCATGATGCATTCCACCTATATCCTTATATGGATAAAATGTTTCATGAATGAAAAACCTGGTTCCATTCTATCAATGGGGAAAATATCATAAAATAGGGAAAACATAGAACATGTGCATCACCCAATTGAGAATTATCATCCATCTAAAAAAAAAATTAAGAAAAAATATTTCCAACCCATGGAGACATGGGTTTTCTCTTGTACATGGGTTATCTATTCCAAATCATGATCTGATTACCAAGGCCTGACACATCCTAACCTCTTATCTTCCAACATAATAACAATATCATATAAAATGATTATTATAATATCACTTTTTAATGTCCCCGACCCGTGGGCCACTAAAATAATGCCTCGAGTTGGGTCATCACATGACCTCAAGTGTTCCTCCCCATAGGCCATAGGTTGTCGAATAATAAAGAGGGTCTAATAAGTCACAGGGGAAAACTATACACTCTTAACCAGATTAGTCCACAATAGATAAAAAAAATAAATAGAATAAAAAAATGCTATCCCTAAATATATAAGATTAAAAAACATCTCCCAAATGAGGTACAAAGCACAGCCAATATAAATATGCCATGTTATGAGAAAAATGTCAGGTGAAACAAAACCCAAAAGAAAGACTACCAGTTGAAATACCCAATGATTCAGACTCCATGTATGTATCTCCATACATGCATATTTCATGTCTGACTCAACACCCTAGAATCAAGCTCTTACCATGATCTAAAACTACAACAATATAGTCTGTTTAGGTACCCAATGGTGGTCGAGTAGGGGTTTAGTACAACCCAGTAGGCCACTAGTAGTATTTTTGAAAAAAATATCAATTCTAAATAAATAGTGAATTTAAGTGTAAGGTAAATGGTAAAATAAATAAAAGTACAACTCATGTTTTATTAGATATCCAAGTAAATTTAATCAATATCTATCAGTATTACTATTTTCTTCATTTAAACCAACTTCATTAATGAATCCTATTTTATCATGCATTCCATGTGTTAGGCATATAAAAAATATTAAAATGGGTCTATGGAAATAAAACAATATGCATTAGAGAATAAGTAAAGTCCCTATCTCAATAAAGATAATAATTTCACAATAAAAAATCACTCTTACCTTGGAGCCTCAGTCTATGTAGTTACATTGAATAGAACCATTAGGGGTATAGAACATTATTCTGACTACTCAACCAATTCATTAATAGGTTGGGTTATAGAATTATCCCAACCCGACCCATGGGATGAGCCTCAACCCTTTATCCCACCAACAAGTGATGTTCACATTCTCATTTATACATTCACCACACACACACCATATCACAACTAAACACAACCAATATAGATAGCAATAAAATTCCATCATCATTAACTTTGGAATTAATAATATTACATAACGCATTAACACATTTTTCATTTACATTACATAATATTTTAGGCCAATTCTCATTCTCACACCTTAACCCATTAAATATATTCAAAAATTCCCCTAAATTATTCAATATTCACCAATTATCATACATTGGACCTTTTTTCTCATTTATCATTTCACATTCAAATGACCACATATTAATTTCAAGTATAATTCTAATATCACATAGAATAACCACTTTTTTACTTTAAACCAATTAGGTATACCCCCTAATTACCATGTATTAACATATTACAAATATTCATCAATTACTTTATGAAAACCCATTTACAAGGTCTTCAATTCACTAGCCACTTAAAATTTAACAATGTCCTCAATACATATAAAATAATCCCATTACGAATTTCAACCCAACCCATACCCATTCAACATAATCTAAATTCACCAAATTTACACTTTTCAAGACATTTGAACGACTCCTTGTATGATTATGAAAACCTAGGCATAGGTATTAATATCCATTTCCTTCTCCACTAACATATCCAACATGATCTATATATGATATATGTCATCATGAGTCAACTCTACACATAACCCAACCAATTTCTATATTTTGAAAGCCAACACACCCATGGGTGGAACCAAATGGGTCAAATCATCCTCAACCCATCCCATGGGGATTATAAGTTGTTAAAATCATCATTTGGATGTTATTTTTACCAAAACTCACCAAATTAATTCAAATAACAACATGATTTGTGTAAGAACATATAATTATATTCACAAATCCACAAAAAAAAACCGTGGGATATAATGTGTAGAAAACCATGATATAATATGATGATGAATCAAATATTAATAATGGATGTAGATATAAATTCCAACACCCTCTGAATCCCCAACCTAGATTTAATAGGAAAAATATGGTTTTCAGTATTTGGAACAATATATATAATCCTAAGGTCCCTAATATAAAATTAATAACCTAGAGGATGATTAGAAATATTACGATCTTTGATCCACAAATAATGATGCTCTAAACTGCCTAGAGATTAGTGAGATTGATTCATGGCATCTCTTGAGATTTTTGAAGATTCACTTGGTTTGGAGGTAGGATAAAGTGGAGAAAATCAGTTGGGATACATAAAATCCTAGAATGAAAAATTATAATCTTTCCACTTTTAATGGTATGCATGGTTTACCTTCACGGTTTTCCAAACTGTGTGGAAACCACTGTCCAAGTGGAGTTGGGTCACATGGTTACCTGGGTAGCTCGACACGGTTTGACTAAAAATGTGCTGATCATGCAACATGTCATTGAAAAAGGTCACATGCTTTGTCTAGGATGTCTCCGCAGTTTTTTTAACTGTGCGACAATGATGCAACTTTCACATAGTAGTATGATTTTCATTCCATTCATGTCATGAACCTATGGAACAACCATGAGGCACCTCACACTGAGGATGAAATTTGTTAACAAAAAAGTGATTAAAACCAAAATTTATTCAAGTTAATGCCTCTTTTAATTCCAATATCTTAAACAATAAAACATATTTACCACGACTATAGTGAAACTGGTTTTTCTAAGGGTTAAACTAAAAACAAAAGGGACAAAATAAACTAAAAAATTATTTAAAATTATTTTATATAAATTTATTAGACCTAATAAAGTATAAGTATCTATAATTATCCATTTTGGACCATTTTTTAATGTGAAATAACTTGGTTACTCCTTTTTTCAACAAATACATTTGTGCCAATCACCTCACTTATGAATGGTCACCCATATCCTCTCCTCAAAACACCATCAATGAACATTGACATATCCAATATCTAAATGAATATCTTCCCTAAATCTCTATCAAAATCAATGAGTACCCAATATGACCATAAATAAATCCTAATAAGTGTTTTGGTTACATAAGGATGTTGTCGAATAAGAAGTATCATGCTTAAATGAGTTTATTTATTTTGTTTGTTCTTCAAAATCCATCAAAACTTATCTAATTATTATTATATATAAAAAATATCTAAAATAAATTATTATTTTTATAGGATAAATTCCAAACCAAAATCCATCTTAGATTCTATCTATTAGGATATAAAATCATCATTCATCTATATAGATGGCTAATGCCTCATAGATTGATGCCATTCGTTTTCAATCATCACCTATCATAGACTGATATAATGATGGATTAAAATTATACAGATATTATATTTGTAAAATATATATTCATATTTAATTATTATATAACATATATATTTTTAATTTCCATTTCATGGGGGGTACAATAATATTTCATATAAGTATGACACAATAAAATCTCGTGAGGTGATGCGATTCATTTTTCACAAATAGTTTACAAGGATGGTTATACGGATAATTTTAATTAAAATATGTGATATAAATGAAATAATTATGATATTAATTACATATTTATCACTGTTATAAGATAATATATCATTTTATATTTTACAACAAAAATGATTTTGTTACTCCTACACACGTGTTGAATACCTCATCCATGCAATGATGTGATCTTTTTCCATCACCACAACAAATTTTTGATAATTATATATATGTATATTTAATTAAATATTTTCATTATTATGATATAGTAATCATTATATCATGGTAAAACATTACTTACCTTATTTCTATAATGATCATTGAAAAATGGAAAATTACTCATGCGTATGTATGACCTACCATCTCCCTGATTGTAACATAATACATTTTTCATAACCAAATTTAATGATTGGGTGTAAAAGTACAATTGAAATGTAAGTAAGATAAATTTTTCATTATTATTATATATATATTTAAATAAATATCTTTTTATCATTATTAATACTCAAAAGACATTTTGAAATAATTAACTGAACATCCTCAAACCACAAGACATGGATTAACTAATTATGTTTTTGAATATTCCAAAAAATAAATAAATAGAATCAATGATTTATATATAATTGATTGAACCTATCAGATGATATTATGAAATAAAATTATTTATTTAGGATTATTATATTGTATTTAAAGTACACAGATGGAATATCAGGACATGAGGTAAAGGTTTTATCATCTCGCTTTCAATACCATGAGATGTATACCATATCTGTAGCTAAATATAATGCAAGGTTTATATATTTACCATGAATGTATTTTATGATTATCTTACAGAAAATTATTAGTATTTCTAAATCCATATGCGGTTCTCTATTTTCGGTGGTTTTTATCCAAATATTAACAATCCATAAGGGTATTTGTCTTGACATTCCTTCATTGAGGTATATTTTAAATTTACAAACGTATATTATTTTATTAGGAGTAAATAATTGAAATTTTTAAATGTTATATCTTAAAAATAAATATTTAAATTATATTTAAATATTCCTTACATGTAATTCTTTGATGGGTCTTATGATTTAAAATATTACTATTGTGTAAATGGTTTTATATTACAATCTCATTTATTACAAGGTTGGTTTGGTTCATGTTTATTTTTTTGGAAATAATGTAACATTTTTTATTGAAAGATATATAATTTATTATAATTTATAAAATAATTCAGCTCACATATTTAATTCCCATTACATTCATTATTTATTGATGTCGAATAATAAAATTCATTTGTAAATGAAATCAATCATGTATTTCTCTTTTATAATGTGTATCTTTTTCTCCCATGTACATGTTTTGTAAAATGTTTTTTTAAAAATCATTTTTAAAAATAAACTATTTACTAAATCCAATTCCACTGATCTTTTACCTTGTTTTAAAATGGATTTAATGGTAAATGTATTAATTTTTTTTCAAATAGGTAAATTTTTTACTCTATTTTTTAAAATGTTTTGAAAAGAATTTTTATTTTTAACACTTATAACAGTTACTAATTTTCTATCCATCATGTAAAGTATTTCTATTATTGTTTCCATTATATGTTCATTTTTTAAAAGACAAGTATTTATATAATAATTTTTTAATTTTTTGTTTCTACAAGTTATTTTCATAATCAAAATGTGATTTTTCAAAAAAAAAATAATGTTCTTTTAATGATATTTACATTCATCAACGTCAATAACCATTTTTGTTAGCTATGATCGAACATGTATGTTTTTTAATGATTCCATCCTCATTCATTTTCTGGATTGATTATGATTACTTCTAAGAGATTCTTATAGAACACGTTTATTTTCCATGGGTTAATCATGGTTCAAATATATTATTATACAACCCATTTATTTTCAATGGGGTAATCATGTTTCAAAAATATTTTTATGTAACCCATTTTATTTCCACGGGTTAATCATGCTTCAAAGAGATTGTTATGGAAGATTTTTTTTCATTAGTTTATTCATGTTTCAAAATGATTGTTATGAAACATATTTCTTTTCTAGTGGTTAATCATGTTTCAAACATATTTTTATGAAACCTATTTAATTTCCCTAGGATAATCATATTTCAATTATATTATTTTGAAACCTATTTCATTTTTCTAGGAAAATAAAGAAATTAAGGATCAATGATTATTGTTACGATGAAAAAAATGATTATAACTTTATTATTATTGAATGGTATTTGGATATTATAAATGATCATAGGAGTGCCCAAAAAGTGACAGGTGATTGTGTTAAATATTATACAAAGGGTGTGAGTAGATAGCATCGATTGAGGCTAAAATTGATTAAATTATTGGTGTGTCCAAATAATACTCCAATGTATTATGTAGTGATTATTTTCTCTATATAATTATATTGGATGTTTTTCATATGGTTATTACAATTTATTGGTTTCTATGATGATGATTTTATAGGATACCAACACATTTTTGTTATGTTTCTACGGGTTACAAATTTTCCCATTAATGAACATTGATATTGCATGGATCAAGATTATTTATTTTAGTGACTCTTTCCATTATTATAGCCTTATACCATTTTACCATACTTAATGATCCATTTATTGATGTGTATGAGTTCACATATGTTGTGATTATGAAATTTTATTTTTGTCATTAGACCCTTATACTCATATTAATCTCAATAATGAGATTCAATTTTTAATTCTTATGATTACCCTTACTGTGCATTTTACATCACCCTAATAATATTTCCATTACACCTTCTTAACATAAATGATGTTAAAAGAAATTATTTATATAAGGTTTTCATATGGATGATGATGATGACCTAATTTGGAATATGTAAAGGTGAGTATAGTGGGAGATGGTTTTCATCTTTATGAAATAGTCATTTATAAATCCATGATGTTTATAGTTTTTCATATTTATGAAAAACCCTTAACCTAAAATTTCATTGAGAATGTATGTGATCCAATATTAAATTATGTTTTTAATGGATCAAATTGTGTGACCTTAATTAGTATGAAATATAGAAATGTAATGTTTATGATTTCATCACTATATATATGAATGTAGGCTTGGGTTTCTTATACTCCATGTTAGTATTTTTCACCACCATCCAAACCACCCAAAGAGAAAATTAATTTTTTGGATTATCCAAGATACATGATTCCCTTTAATAAACTTGATTTCAACTGAACCATGTATATATATACTGAAAGGATTTTATAGGGTATGAGGAAACACCCAGTTAGATACCAACATGAATATATGTAATATATTTCAAAATAAAACCATTATTTCTAGTTTTAAATTAAATCCAGTTTCATAAAGAAGGTCATGTGAAAACAAGTCCACATAAAATATCACATTGATTTCCCTTTTAAATAAATATATATCTGAAGACATAAGGACATGGAAATAGAGAATTTTTAATTATATAATGGGTTATAATCAATAAAATCAATGAAACTTAAAACTAATAAGAATATAATGCAGAAGAATTTGCGTAATGTATACTAATAATGTGAAAATGGGGTGCAACATGGGGTTCTACTATACCATGAAATACCATGACTCATTGTTTCTTAGATTAGGTACCTACAAAGGCACATATAAAATGATTTTGACAATGATATAAATTCTTCCTTTACAAGAAATATATTCCAAACCCACATTTTCAAAACAACTATTTTCAATTTATTGAACAAATATTTTTTTAAGAACCCCCATTTTAAAAAATTTATCATTTCAACCAAATATCTGGAAAAAACATGCTTGTAAATTTGAAAATAATAAAAATTAACAATCTTATAGGATTTCATAGCATCATTCATGTTATTCATGGTAAAAAAATCATTAGATAAAGACACCAACCTCCCCATTAGAGGAAACATCAAGCCCTTTAAATTTGGTGATGGGGGATGAAGATATCCAATACTCAAAAGCCATAATTTATATATAACACCATTAATTAATCACCCCAAAACCTAGATCTTATATTCACAACCCAATTGGGTTCTAATGGATCATGGTGAAGAGAGGTCAAGGATATATCTTCGTAAAAGAGGAGTTATTAAGAATAAATACGAACATACCTTGAATATATTCCTTAAAATAAATCGGCGATAACTAAGGAATCATGTGGATAATCATTTATAGTATTATAGAATTTCTATTTTAATATTATGAGGGATCAAGGATATATTAGAGTTAAAAATACAAAGGAATTAGTTTAATTTTCTATATTATGATTTTTTGATCTGGTTACATGTTTAGTATAAATGTTTATAAAAACATTGTGCTAACCATGTGGTTGAAAACATCCATTTAGAACTAAGTTGCATTGTTTACTAGGAATAGTTATAAAGTTTGAAAAACTATGTACAATCCATGAAATAGCCACTAGAACCAAACCAAAATATCATCATGGTTTCCCTAAATACTTCTATAGTTAAACAAACCATTCTCAAAACATGAAAGTCTCTACTAGAAAAAACATGGAAATATCACAAGGTTATAACACAGTTACTACTAACTATGTTCCAAAACTGTGAACATGTAATATTTCCTACAAAACTCTAAAATTTCAGCCACAACTCCCAAAAACCTCTAAAACCTCAAATGAGAGTAAAACAAGATCAAAATTAAATATATTATGACCCAAATGGTATATCAATTCTTCCTACCATCATAAATAACTAATTATTATGGGATCTTAAACATATAATGACACTACTACATCATCAATTAATGATATTCCCAAATATCATGGTTGTTGCTTTTATTATTGCACAAAATATGAAATATGGGAATATTTTAACCATGAAATAACTTATCATGATGATATATAATCTAAACTAGTCACTCAACCACAGAGGTATTGAGTAAAATATGGAAATTCACCAATTCTACCAAATTGTAGTGGTCCAGTTGATACTTCATCGACTAGGAAAAAAATGACATAGAAAGAATCAATGTTAAAAAAAAGTAAGTTAAAATAATACTTATCTTTTAAAAAACTCTAAATGATATCTAAAATTTAAATGTACCAAAAATATAACATACCGTACATTTCAAACAAATTACTATACATAGGAGTTTAAACTATGAAAAAAATCAAAAAAAATCTAATGGTTGAGTAAGGTGATCAAAATGTCATTTCTGGTGAATCTCAGCTACTGAAAATCAATTTTGAATCAAGTAAATCATATATGTATTTTTCTAAAAAAAAATTATATAAGTTAACATTCACTATGATTTTAGAACACAAAGTGTATTTAATTGGTAGCCCCTACAACGCATCAAATGGTTCCATTCTAATTCATTCCTAAGAAATTGTATTATACTCAAATTTGGTTAAGGTAGTATGCCTCTCCCATTACCCACTAAAGGAAAGAAGGTACATATAAAGAATATATTACTGATCTTAATGGATCTCTTAATTTTATCGGGTGTCTGAAGATGATACATTGTATATAATGTCAGTTGGTTACCCATCTTATATTGTAATCGCTTCCAAAAACGTGATGTAAATCATGGGTCTCTACTAGAAAAAAAACAACAAAGTAATTTCATTGAGATTCACAATAGCTTGAGTATACAATCACTCAATCTATTCTACCTTCATTGAATCCTAAATTTGAAAGAGTTCAGCTATCATAGTGATCCAATCAATGATTAAACATATATAATTCATTTCAATAGTTTTATATGTTAGTAAAATCACAATGAACATTGATATATCAACAAATTTCAATACTAGAATTCCTAAGTCATACAACCAATTAATCGGTCTATAGGGATCCATCATAATCTTCTATAAAGTAAGGAATCATGAATTAATATTTTCATCAACCATCTCACTATGGGCCAATAATATCAATGTCTCAAGCCATGATACATTTTGGTAGTCCCATGATGCAAATAGAATGTAATATATTTCATCAATCCATCAATTATTTCTTTATATATATCATAACATCCAATATTGCCTAAAAATAATCTACAAACTTGATACCTAGACCAATCACTCGTGCTCTCCCAACCATAATTTTTTTTACAAAAACACTGAAAATTGAAGTTTGATTCTATCCCAAGAAAAATATGATCATAAAATGATTAATCAAAATTCCATTAATCAAACAACATCTATCTATCACACTATTGCACTTAAAATTTATTCTCAACATAAATAATCATAAAGGACCACTCTAAAACTGATTCCTCTAGGGCCTGATTTAGTAACTTCCTACTCCACAAGTTTGTTACCACATTACCTTCACTGAGTTTAAAATTAATATGAAAAAAAATTCCTATTGATATTCAACCTAGTTTATTTTTAAGGAATCCATGCCTTTGGGTGTGAAAATACAGTTCAGAACTCAATGATATACATACATAGTCATACTCTAACCAAATAGATTATGGTTAAATTTTTAAAGATTTCAAGTCATATCTCCCAACACAAGGTCATGGGTAAGATTTTTATTTTAATGATGCAATAATTAGTGGGAACCACAGTAGACCACTTACATTCCCTTCTTCAAGAATCATCTTAACCCCATCCAAATAGCATTCATTGATTATACCCAAGATCTGAAGAATAATAATTGGAGATGAAGCCGACCCCACATTTACTTCCTCAATAAATCTCTGGAATTTATCATTACATTAAACCATGGAACCCTTGAGAGTAATAACTAGCTAAAAAATCATGGAGAAGTAATGAACAAAATATATGTAATATCCATTCAATCCCAACAAAATCAACATCTCGAACAAATTTCATTTTTATTTATAGAACATAATTTCTTGAATCATCTTAGTATCCACTATGAATCCCCTCCCAGATACCAAATTCCCTAGAAATGTTTCTAATTTGATCAAAAAATAATATTTATATATCTTCCCATACAAAAGGATTCTTTCAATAACACAGGGATGATATGCATTCTATCCATATATTCCTTCTATTACATAGATTATAGAAATGTATCATCCCTAAAGACAACAAAAAATGGGCCCATAAAGAGATGAGTATTATATTTCATCAATACCACATATTTTTAAAAAGATATTAAGACTAAATACCATTACTAAGTAATCAAGATTACCATATATAATATTTAATAGTGTATTAAATATATACACTTCATAGACTCTCAATTGATGGTACACTGATTATAGGTTGATTTTAAAAAAAGATATGGATACTCCGATATCATCAAATAAATATTAAATCCTTTTCAAGGGGTATTTAATTTTTATGATTCATCAAATTAAGGTTTCTAAAATCAATTAAAATCCAAAGGCTTCTATTTTTATTAATTATAAAGAGAATTGGTGAATTCCATCATGAAATTCTAATAAGAATAATTCACTTATCCCTAATATCTGCAAGATAAACCTTAAGATCTTTTAAATACATGGTTTATATATGATAACAATGAATATAAATGGATCTCATCCTAGGAAGTAGAAAAATAGTGAACTCAACCCCTATTTTTAGGTTATTAACAAAAACAATTAATCAAGAAATACCTCGAGGTACTGACTCAAAACTATATGAAGTCAACTTCTCAAATATGAATTAACTATGTCAAAAACTATTTGAAAAATATATAAAGAGATATTTCTATGCCCCACTCACCCTAATGTATGATATCACATAACTTGACAAACATGTGGGATTCCCCCAGAGTATAGAAACCAGAATCAATAATGATAATGGTAGATCTTGTATAAAACTGTAATAATCTAATACATGGTAATTGTAAGGTCAAATATATCAATATAAAGGAAAAATAAATCCCACATAACTTCTAGGTTAGAAATAATCACCCCACAACCTATGAATTTAAAACCAAGATCCATCCTATTTCTCAAGGGATTTGGAAGATCCATTATTAAGGGAATAATATATAAATTATATCCCATTTTATGAATCAATATAGATTATATAATGGAATTACATGAACTAATATAAACTAATTCTAGGACCATAAAAAAATATATTAACATTTTACTGCTCATAGTATCTAGAACAACATCATATTCCAGTAGTGAATACTCCACTGAATAATGATGACTAGACTAGGACCCTCTTTGTTCTTTATTTTAATCATGAAAGTCCCCTTTATCATAATATTGAGACCAACCTATTTTTATTAAATTATAAAGGAATGTAGTGCCATGGGTAATTGTGGATGCGGCAATACTACATGTTGGTTCCTTTCCATCAGAAAAACTTGAGATGTGTAATGTGTCCATAGACATGGAATGCTCATGGTGTCTTCCTATAATCTACCATGGTGTTTCCTTGTATACCAAATGGATAAAGAACACAAGGATCTATCCTAAGTTTAAATTATCTCTATTTACACTAACCTGGTTTGGCTAAAATCACTTCAGGTTCTATCCATAATACACATATTGGCATTCTCTTGTAGTCAGTGAGGATCTAATGAGACCTGTTATCCCGAATATGACTACCTCATCCATATATACATTTTCAACCCCCTAAGTAAATTCTGTAAAGAATAAAATAATTATAATTGACAGAATATCATCCCTCGTATTCATATTGAATGTCTATGATTATTTGTAATCATTAATAACATGTTCTTGTGATAAGAGAACTAATATAGAAAAATTGTAAGCATACACCATTGATTACAATTCACCTTACCCTATGGTCAAAAATCCACATGTATTATCCACTCATAACATTTCAAGATTAAAAATTCATTTAAAGACTATCCTGATTGTTGTTTGGGTAAGATTCTTAAGCAACATAGATTTCATAATGAAGTGGCATAATTTCCACCACCGTACTTTAAGATTATTTATGGAAAACCCCACCTATGTGTCCTATATAATCCTAATGAAGTGGAAAATTATTCAATTATGTTCATACCAAACATGAATTTCTTTGGTTCCTTTGTGGCCATGAAATATGGGTGGATTGTTCGTGGAAAAATTAGAAGGATGGAGCACCAACTGTTCCAAGTTCTCAACTCTTACCAAATCCAGAGACCATAAAACTAGATAACTACTTCCAAAAAACAAGGTTCTACTAGAGTATTATCCTATAAAAATTATGTTTCACCTTTATCTCTTGAATTAAAAATTTAATCTCATTGAGTCGTTATCTTTTAATAAAAAAATATAGAAACTATATATCGTAGGATACAGTTTCAAAAATGAAAGTATGAACATCATGAATATATATTAAATAACTTAAAATAATAATTTCAAATAAATTTCCATTCAACTAATTAGAGTAAAAAACATAAAAATCCAATAGAAAATAATATAATTTTTATCTAAATCAACTGAAAAATATTTTTCATTTAAATAACCGATAAAAACCCATAACAAAAATGATGAAAATTCCATAACCACCCATGGTGATTCAATTTTAAATATGAATATGAATAGAATAGAAACCATTCCAAACTCACTACCCATTTTTCAATTGTCCTAATCTAGTTTACCAAAAACATTTACAAACAACAAACCTATTATGACACTACTCTATAACAAACCATCCCAAGTTAACCAGACACATCAACCAACACATCCCTACACAATGGTTGAACCATACTAGAAATCACCGCAATATGTCAATACATTCTTGGGTATTGTTATAAAGAATAATATGAAACCATTAACCCTAATGAAATGTCTTTTGTTTCAAAGAAACTTATAAATATAAATAAAAATTATATTATAGTGAATAATTAAAAGAAAAATATGTGAGACATAACATGATAAAATACCAATGGACTACAAAAATTCAAAAACCATGTGCTAAGAGTGGATCCCCCTTTGAATACAAGTCACTGATATCCCAAACACAAAAAAATTAAATCCACTAGGAGGAGACAACAAAACAAATTGAACCCTTCCCTTTACCGGATTTATATAAAACTAAGTATACATATGACCAAATAATTGTGCCAGGTATGAGGAAATGACCATGATAATACCACCATGAATCTATATATATACTTTCAATATAAAACTATTTTTTAGTTTTAAAATAAAACCTACTTCATAAAGTAGTTTATTTGAAAACACATTTTTATTAAACAACACTTTTTTTATTTATAAATATTTATCCACACCCCATGTCATAAGAACATTGAAATAAAAATTTTTTTATTAAATAAAGGTCAATAAATAAGAAAACCAACGTACTTTCAAAAAATTAGTAATGTAAATTACAATTATCCAAGTAATTAATAATAAAAATATTATAATGGGCCATAATATGGGGTTCTATGTCACCAATACATCAATGTTTTTAGGTATTATTAGTTTAGTTATCTATAAACCAATTAATCCATGTTATTAACCACCATTCAATGTTTTCCACTATATTTAAGGGAATCCAATCCAACATTTTTAAAACATTATTATTGGAGGTTTAGAAAAAAATTAATGTTATAAAAAAATATTTTCAAGGAAACCCTATTTTGAAAATTTTCCCATTTCCACCAAATATCATCTAAAAATGATGGATTTAAATTCAACCCTTTAAAATATAAAATTCATAATTTGAATCTTCCCAAATAAATGGATCTAACAAGAACATTAATTTTTTCATGATAAATAATCCATTGGATATAGATGCCTACCTCACAAAGAGAGAAAACATCAGAATATTCTAATTAGATAAAGGGATATAAAGAGATCAATTTCTCATAAGCCTAGATCTAAAAATAACATCATCAATTCTACACCAAAAATCATAGATTTTATAATCAATTCCACAATGTGTTCCAATGGATCAATAAAAATACATATCCAAGATTGGTCTAGGAAAATGAATACATTTAAAGGAAAACCCAAAATACCTTGAATACATCTATAAAAATTAACCAATGATCCTAATGTAATCAATGGGAGAGAAATCTAAAACCCAATGGATGTGTTTATATGAGATAATGAGGTATTAATAAGAGAATATATTGAAAATGAAATAGGTAATAATTTTGATTATCTATGTTAAGATATTCAGCATGGGTTGCATGTATAGGATACATGGATAGACAAAACATAATAAAAACATGAGGTAGCTATTTACCTTGAAAAATAATTCACACAATTTCTTAAAAATCACCATAGTTTTTTATAAACCCTAAACATTCCACGTAACAACCTCTTGACCCAAACCCAAACATGAAAATTATTTTCATAGCATATTGAACAGTTTGATAAATCGTGAAAATCATTATCATACCAAATAGTTCTTTATCGCATAGATACCACATGGTTACTATATTGATACTACTAAAAGTTATCACAAACTAGTGGGTATCTAGTTTCCTAAAATAATATTAAATTACCATCCTTAAACTCTTCAAAGAATCTAGAACCTAAAAAAAGAGAAATCAGGCTCAAAATTTATGATACTTATGACTTAAAGGGAATAACATACTAGAGTTTCAAATTTTTGATATTTAAAATAATTTTGGAATTATTTTTGTGTTTTAAAAGTATAAGAAAATGTTTTTATATGCCTTTTTTTAGATGTGAAAAAATCTGGAATGTGATTAAATATCATAAATAAGTAATCATATTTCAATATTGACTAGGAAATGAATTTATAATATTTAATTAATAAACATTGTTATTTTTATAAAATCTAATTTTTGAATGTGATATTTTGGATATTCTTTTTAAATTAAATATTAAATTCTTGTAAAATTTATTTTTTTGGTAAAATTTAATTTTTAAGATGAATATTTAGTATCAATGTAAAAAATTCAACAATGTTAGAACATATTATGCAGTAAAATTTTAATGGGAGTTTTTTAGTGAATACATAGTTTTAGTCTGAGAGTTTATATGGATGAATATAGTTTTTTTATAGTTTTCAAAGTTGTGAAGTTGAAATATGGAAAGCTTCTTAGGTTAGGTTGTTATATATTGGTATTTTTTTCGCTACCAAAATTGGCTATAGACATCAAGTGAGATACTAGTTTGGATTTAAATGGATTAAAAGATATGGTTGTAATATTTTTATCTATAACATTTTCAATATTTAGAATAAACAATATTTTCATTTCTATTGATATTAGCTTTGGATTGACCTCATTAAGAATTATAAATGTTGTATTTTGTTCAATTATGAAGTAATTATTACTATTTTAATGTTCCAAAATAGGTTTTTTAGATGGTGATACTATTTAAAAATTCCAAATGCGATGTATTGGTGTCATCATAAATTTAATTTTCATGTGTTCTTATATGTATCCACGTATTACCCATTTATTTCTATAACATAACCAATGAGAAACATATTAGGTCAGAACCTATAACATGGAAATTGAGTTTCCTATTAAGTGACACTAGAGACATAATGATTCTTAGATTTACTTTTATATAAAGTTAATAATGGAATTTGATAATTTTTTTTATAACTCCCACTCAAGGTATATTATTCTTGAATTGATAATTATATAGTGTCGACTCTCCCATATTATAATTATTAATATTTCTAACATCATAAATATAAGGAGTCCATAGTGGATTCATCCATGAGTTTAAGGAAATTGTTCTCTTTTACCCATTTTTTCTACTTATTTCCACTTTTTTATTTCACTTAGTAGATCTTAGTATTTTTACCACATTTTAGAAAATCATGCTAAATATATTGGAAATTATATGGATTTAATGTTCTAGAGTTAGGGGTGCCCAAGGAGTATTTATTTCCCCTAGTTGACTGTCTTCTTAATAAAGTTAAATTAAAAGATAAAATTTTAGATATTTCTGTGATTATTGAATACCATTATTAGTTATTTTTGTTAAATAATTTATAATTTCTCTTTCATGTGAGTTGAGTTTTTTTAGAGTTTTCAAATATAATTTTGGTTTTCTATTGAAGTTAATTTTTTCAAGAACTAATATTAATATTTTCTATGTGTTAGATTTGGATGCGATCATCATTTGCTTATTGAGGTAGGTGATCTCAACAACTCATGGTATTTAATAAATATTTTCCTATAATCGGGGTGCCAAATGATTTTCATCTCATAAATAAAATTTAATTATAATTTTATAAATATAAATTGATGTCTTTCAATGTATTTGGATGTATCAAATTATTTATTTCTAAAAAAATTAGTTGAATATGATAGTTATTCAATGATTTTATATTTTATTTCTAATTAATTTATATTTTGGGTTATGAATTGGTTAATTGATGATAATTTATTTGTTATCCATATTTTTTCCAAAATTCCTACATTACATATTATTTCATCTTTAAATATAATGTTTTTCTTTTCGTTACATGGTATTATGTTACATGAAATTACTTTTATTATTATCATATTACCCTTATGAACAATGATTGTGTTTTTATCCAATTCTAATTGAAATCTATTATTTTTTGTTATATAAAATTTTCAAGAACACTAAATTATGAATTTAGATTGAGTAAATCAATCATTTATATTTAAATAAAGAATGAATCATATGTTTGTAATAACTATATAACCATCAGTTGAGTATTTGAATTATCTTTATTGTAATTCATGGTTCTGAGGTATTATATGTCGAATATTTAGTTACCTAATAAGAATTTTTTTTTTATAAAAACAATGAATTTTTAAAATTATAATTTTTGGACATATAAAACTACATCTACCTAACTATGACACATTAGGGTACCTACCACTAGGTGGGTGTTTGATCCAGAGTGAGATTATATTAGCTAGACTAAATGAATGATGATTTGGTTTATTGTTTGTGGGAATTGAGTTTGTGATGATTATACGAGGTGCTTATTTTGATTAGATATAAATGGGATTGATTTATTATTTATTTTTGCGGGTTTCCATCTTCTTTATTAATCCACTTAATTAATTTTCAATTTTTTTATTATTCAATTTTCCATTCACAAATATTTTTCTTGGGTTATTCTATTTTTTTGGTTTTTTCATTTAAAACCTTATCTTAATGTATATTTATTTTCCACTATAATATTATTTATCTTTTATATATTTTATCATGATTTATTATTTTTACATATTGGTTTTTTTATATGTGTTATATATTTTGTGGTTTGGATATGTACCTTTCGAATGTCAAAATAACGAGGTTTGTAATGAATGTTTATTAGGGGAGGACACAATTAATGTGGAACTTTGACATGAGATGTATATTCTTTTATTATTATTTTTTTCCATCATAAATTTTATGAATGAATGTAGACACATGTTAATTTAGTTATTAGGTAAATTTATTATTGGGAATTATTTAGGGATTCTAATTAGAAATGGGAATGAATTATCATGGAGTTCATAGTTATTTTTTTTAAAAAAGTACATAATTTTATATTTTATTAGATGACATATGTAGTTTGATTAAATTATATCCTTTATGATTCATTTTTGTGACATCTCAGGGAATAGAATATGTGATGTTTCAAGGGAATGTTTGGTTTAAATTATGAAAATAAAATTACATATTTATTTATATATATTTTATGTTTCCACATAATAGATTCATTTAACATTATTCCTTATGAGTGTTATATTTTTTATATATTGTATTTATTTTGTATTATAATTTTTTCTAATTTACTGATTATTAAATTTTGTACGAATAGTTTTATATTTATTTCTATATGAGTAATAATGTTATTTCACCTCCTTTTGTGGATGTATATATGATTTTCCCATATATTTAGGATTTCTAGATATGTTCTTTTCTCTTAGATATTCATTGAGGATATTGATTTTGGTATGATTTGATTTTTGTATTTGACTAAAATATGATATGTACCCTCTTTCTATTATGTTATATATGACTAAATATTTTCATAATCACTCATGTTGGTAGTTAAAGTAGCGTATTTGTTATTTTAGAAATAAAATCTTAGTGGTGTAGGGTGAGGCTATTCGTATTTTTTAATTTCTTTGTGGAGAAAATTTTAATGTTATGATTGTTTATTTATTTTAATTTTATAGTTTATTATTATTATTTTAAATATTATATAAATAAGAAAATTCATAAAATTGATTAACTACTTCTATGAGTTGAGGTCTTTACATAGTGTCTATTGGAACTTATTATTCTCCCCTTAATGTGAATCTCAACATATATACAATTTCATATATATAATTTTAGGTAGATGTAGTACATGAGGATATTTCTTGATATGGTTCAACTAGATACAAACATGGGTTGACTGGATGCAATTTACTATACCATTAATAGAGGATATACTGTATTTCACATGAGTTGTTTTTATGAAGGTACTCATCCTTATTTTATATTTATTATTCATAGTTCAATATATGAATAATATTTATTATGGGACTTTTTTATCTTTGATGCATCATATATATAGTTTATTTAATATAAGATATTGTTTTTGTTCCTAGTATTTCCCCATTAGTTGTACTTATTTTAGGTCATAAAAAAGTGTATGTCAAGCTGGACTTCTAGTAAAATGCAACAATAACCTAGATTGATTCCAAAATGGAAAATAACTTCCAATAAATAATCCCAAGAATGTAATAAAATTATTTATGACTTTATTATTAGGGAATGTTCAAAGGCCATGTGGCATTATAATACTATTTCATTAAAGACCCATGCTAGGGTTTTATATATAATACCAATAATTTTATCATATATATATATATTCTAATATAATCAATGTCTTAAGATGCTTTAAATATATTAATTTATAGATAATATGAATTGTTTTCTCAAAGTGTTACCAATCGATGTTAAATTTTCAAAAATTAAGACATAATAGATTTTTAACCTATTAATAAAGAGCTAAATAATGATATTACTTTATAATACATCTCATAGGCTTCATTTTATGAATGTTTTTATAAATTTAATAATCAATAATTATTTACCAGATTTTTAATATATATTAATATATATTTATTAATTTTGTGTTCTTATAACTAATAAATATATCTCTAATATATAAAATAAAATAAATCACCTCATGATAATTGATTTAATATAACAACAAGAAATGTTTTTTTAGTAAAACCAATTTCAATAAAAAAAATCATAAAATTCTTGATGGTTATTCCAAACAATACAATGATATATTAAACATACATAATTGAATAACTCTAAACATATTGTCAAACCCATCAGGTTCTTTTATTGAAATACTTTCTTAAATTTCATCATGCAAGAATGTGGATTTTAAAACAAATTATTTTATTTAAAACTCTTAATAAACCCTTAAAAATGAAATAAATGAACTAAGGAATTACATAAAATATAAAGAAAAATTCCTTTATAATAAGTTCTTTCTCATAATATAGAACCGTTATTAATGATTACGGATATAAACCTAATTTAAAATTATCCAATGTTGTCTTTATTCTATTTAAATATTCATTTACACCAAGTAATCATCATATAAATTGGAGTATTTACAAAAATACCTGTATTAATATTTTGTAATGAATACATTCCATGATTAATTACTCAAAACTGAGGATTTTAGTTAAATAAATTTAATAAAACATTTATCTTTTGAGGGTATTCATCAAATAATCCCTAATTTTCAGTAAAAAAATGTATCCATGTTATTATTAGTGAACTAGAAAATAGGTAGAATTAGACCACTTTCTAAATAACTAGTCATTTAGATGTTATTAACTCTGCTATTAGCATAAATTTTTTATTCAAAACCCCATTCAGTCTCATATTAAGAAACTATTTTATGCAAAAAGATCTCATTTTCAAATTTACATTTTGATCGTGGATTTAATTTATCCAAAAAACACACATTTTGGGCTTATAGAGAGTTTTATCATTAGTATGATTCTTAAATTATTTATTATAATTTCAAAAGGATATATAACCAAAATTATGTTTTATGTTTTTTTGCAATTAAATTTATACTCCACAATTTATTCCGTTCAAAACTATGGATATACAAAAATGCATTTAATGAAACAAAGTTATAACTAATAATTTTTTGAATAAAAATAATAATTATACTAAAAATGCATAGATGATTATATATCCTGTGAATATTATTCTCCAGTTATTCTTGGGTTTTAAATAATATTGTATTTTAAGGGAGTCCATTTTTTATGAAAACATCCATACTAGAAAAATCTCCTTAAATAGATTAGCTAATGCATAGTGTTGAAACATGTTCAATTATCATTTGAGAATGGTAAGATTAATTCCTTTGGTTAATTGAATTTCAGGGGAGTATCTTAAATAGTTTAATATTTAGTATTACAATATGATAAATATAACTCATTAAAATTAATGGAAACATATATCAATATTTTTTCAATTCATAAATCTCCACACGTATTACATGTTTAGTGTTTAATAACACATTACATTTTATTGAATGTTAATAACTTTTTCTTACTTTTAAAACTAGAGTTTTCTAAAAAATATTTATCAATAATGGATAAAATATAGTCACATCAACTATAAGTGTTATTCCATAATATAACCAATCATAATGTACATAATATAATGGTTTCATAGATTTAATTTTTAATCTACTACAACTACAACTTTTATTTTTTTTTAAAAAATAAATCCATTTAAGAAGCGATGACTAGTTACTGTAATATTTATTAATATACATTTCATAATTATGTTTTCAACCCCCTCAATAAAAAACTACCCAAGTATCATATACAATAATATTATTTCATCATTTCTTATAACATAATTGGAACATATCTATCTAGTGTGGGTCTTACCATTTAATATATACGATCCATTAACATGGGATCCAAA
This sequence comes from Viscum album, assembly GCA_963277665.1. Taxonomy (NCBI): domain Eukaryota; kingdom Viridiplantae; phylum Streptophyta; class Magnoliopsida; order Santalales; family Viscaceae; genus Viscum; species Viscum album. The sequence goes on along the minus strand of OY728150.1, from coordinate 562,692,681 downwards.
TATTATAGTGAGTTAATACTTAGTAATATTTTGGAATCTAGTCCATATACTAATAAAAATCCATTTAAATTAATAATTAATAATTAAGGTATTTTTCGGTGTTTTCGTTAACCATATCACCTCCCTAAGAAAATTTATAGTATTATAATTCTATTTATCTAAAAAAACCACTACCCTTATTTTATAACACATATTATTTTATAAAAACCCATCATTAGAATATTTTTTATTCTACATTAGTAAATTTCCATTCAATGAAAATTGAAAATGGATAATGTAGAATAATATTCCTATTTATCAAATATGGTCAATATATACATGTTGAGGATTTCAGTATTATTATATCCTTTTATAACTAATATATAATTGAACATCCTTTGTTAGAATCTATTCAGGTTTTTAATTATGAATTATTTTCAATATGTCGAGGATTCTTACTGGGGAAACACATAATGACTCTACCATTTCATAAAACTTTACCATTATCGCTCCATTTACTTATATTTACTAACACATCCTTAATGTTAAGATACTATTCTCAAAACAGAATATGTCTGTATAATGATATATTCTAAACATAAAATTATATTTAACCACTTAAATAGTGAATGATTCTTTCACATATGTCATTTTCCCATTATTATTATAAATGAAATTTTAAGATAGGTAATAGAAATAATAATTTATTTATATTTTTAAAATTAAATATTAATATTAGGATAATTTAAAAAGATTTGGTTAAACATATCATTACGTGATAAGATAAGAGTTCCGACATGGATTATAAAAGTATATTTTTAAATTTTATTATAATGTCTACTAAACAATGACAATTTATTATAATTATAAAATGATTTTATCCATATTCCAATAATAGTGCATTCATATGATACCTTATTCCATACATTATATCATATAGTACGTAAAATTAAAAAACGGTATTAAAAATATATTAAAATATATAAATATAAGAGGTAACAACCTTTCCACCACTAAAGATAGAGTGGTGATTTTTTTCACCGTAAAGAATAAACCCTTGAAGCTCTATGAGCTCATTGAATTCCTTTGTGGTTTCATAAATATGAAATTTTAAAATTATAATGTAGAATATTTGATAAATATTTCAAAATAAAGGTCTGAAATAAAAATATAATACATTAAGTCATATTCTAGGATGGTTATAATCATGAATGAAACTATAATATTGATATTTTTTCATGATTCAACGTGATTTGAACCTACATGTTTGAAAAAAAACATCATGATTGACAAATCACGAGGCATTGATAAATTAGATATAATTTAATTAACATATGCTATCATATTGGATAGAATTGTAAACTACACACCACTAATTTAATAATACATTTAACTATGATACTTATCTGAAATAAATGAAAGAATAGAAATTCATAAAGAGTCACTACATATTTCCAGGAAACCAGTAATGAATTGAGATTTAAATATGAGATCTCAAAACTCACAATTGAATAATTTACTATGTCATATTTCACTGACAAGAATCTTTTATGGTTTAAATCGTGATCTATTCAAGGGATAACAAATTATAGATCAACCACGCTACACAAAAAGTGAAACAACTCTATTGAAAGGATCTCACTATTTTTTCTTAAGATTTTATCTCATTCTATGTAAATGAAAATTGAACTAAATGTTCTATATGATCCCTCTTAATATCCTAATAGTTATGAAATAAATATTAACAGATTAACATACCAATTATCTATTCATTTCATGTGGTAGTATAATTTCTAAACAATCATTTTTAGATTATGTAGCAAATCTATTAGTTAATATGAAATAAAAGTATTATAAAAGGGATATAATAATTTATAAAGATGTGATATTCCTATGAAAACATAAATTCACATTTATAGGTTGTGGGTTAAATAGGTGTTGTTTTAATTAATGATATCTCATTGAAATTAAACTATATTCCTTGTTAATGATAAGTTCCTTTAAATATGGAAAATCACCCACAAATATATATCGTAAATAAATCAAAACCTGTGAGTAAACAAAATTTTCAAATATTTTTCTCCCAGTATGGTTAACTACATGCTTTTTTAATTTTTAAAAATATGATACTCTAGTGATATCCAATTTTAATAATGTGAATAAAATTATAGAGTGTATCATTATTAACCGCACATTATTTCCCATCATCATAAGTCACCCAACTTTTTTTCATTTACACAATCCATATTTTGCTAAATATAGTCTAGATCATGTGAAGATACATTCAATAAACATATTAATGCATCAAAATAATCTTATAGAACATATTACATCCTCTAAAATATTTATCATGAATATGATCTATCTATTCAAGAACATAAATGGTTTGAATATTCAACAACAACAATATGTGAGTATCACTCACTTAATAATTCTCATATTTTTAATTTTCTAAAATAATTATATTTTATATGATTAGTCAATAAATTGTGATATGTTTTTATTTTTTCATACTAGAAACATAATTCCATTCATTTATGTGATCTTCATTCAAATAATAAAGTATCATCAAATCATAAAATATGTAAGAAAATAATCTCATTTAAACACCATAAATATCATTCAATATATCTATAAAAACATCCAAAATCATTTATAATAATTCTAAATATAGTCTTCTTTGAACTAAACTAAAAAATCCTTCATTTTCAATTGAATAATATGAACATAGAAAATGATTAATGATATGTAAATTGTTTACAATGTACCTAGGATTTGATTATTTCAGTTTTATGATAAAATATATTTATATACCACTTAAAATATAATTAAAACATCAAATTTATTAAAAAATACCATTTATATTTAACTTACATTAACTAAAGAAAACATAAATCCGAAAAATATAACTATATGTGGGATTCAAAATTTATTATATAAAAATATGTGGTCATATGGTTAATTATATGTGTCCTTTAGAGTTTATGAGAATTTTTAGAAATTTTAATTTATAGTTTAATAATTTGTGGATAGATAATAATACTAAACTCAATATATCATATTATTTAACCTTATCCATATATTTAAAAAATTTACAGAAAAATCAATATAACATTAAATTTTTGTTAGACTATAATAAATCCCTATTTATTATTTTGACATAAAATAAATCAAAATTTAAATAAATACTTATTTTGATAAATCTTTATGATTATATTTATTGTAAACTATAATAACTCATGTCAATTCCTAGCCATTTCTTAAATAAAAACATCATTACACCACACTTCTTGGTAATGATTTTTTTAGAATTTTATCCATAGTGACATGAAATTTATTATGTTCTTTAATTTCACCTATATATTCAAACCAATAAAATCTTTCATTTAAATATTAATACAATGTTAAATCCGTCATGTTGTCTATCATATGAGTTATGAATCATTCACCCAACTTAAATGACATATAGAAGGAACTGTATAAGGTGAAAATATCTATTACATGTGAGGGAAATGATGATAAAAAATTTTACAGTATAGCTCTTCAAATATTCCTTTTGGAAACATATTTAAATATTTGACAGAATAATTATTTAGTATTGATATAAACTCAGGTATTATATTTCTAATTGATAAATTTTATTTATATAATCATATTAATCATCAATATATTTTTAATAGGATTTTCAAATTGGATTCTTATAATATTTGATTGGACTCTGATTATCACAACAAATTTTCAATGATTATTCAATAATTATTTTTGTATCTTCTTACTACTCATTTAAAGTACTCTATTGCGTAAAATAATTTATAATACCCATTAAATAGGACATTTAGAATTAAGAGTAATAAAAGTTTTTTATAATACAAAATCAAAAAACATTCCCCAATAAAAATGAATCTCTTATATAATAAACATTTCTATCAAAATTAACATCAATATTACCAAATAAATCTAAATTACCCCCTATTATATAAAATATATTATGATTCAAAGATCCTTTTATGTGACTGAATATTCTTATATAAACCATTATATGTTATTTTTATAGGGTTACCCTTAAATCATTCCACTAAGTCACTTTTCAAACATACCATCATGGACTACAAAAATAGTACACAAAATACATTTACACATAAACTCAGGCTTGTATTCTCATATGTGATATCTTATTGACTAGTATAGAGGTTCAGATGAAATTCTCAGGGAGACAATACCTTTTAGTATCATCAATATAACATCCCATAAACCACACTCCCAGATCCTATTCTAAAATCCATAACATTACATTCTCATCTTTGTTGTCAATAATTGGGACCGAAATATTTTATCCACGCCTAAAAAAATAAAAATTAAAACATGGATCACTTACATAAGAGAGGTAATTTTAGGTTTAATGTTTATAAAATTATGAAAGTCTCATACATAAACAATTAATATTAACAAGGACTTATAAACAACTAGTTCATAAAGATGAATTTTATCTCCCATCATACCCATATTTTCTTATATCACATTAGTTCATCAACATAATCCTTTTGAAATTTGTTATAGACTTAAATTATTCAAAATAATTAATTAATATTTTGGGAGAAAGGAAACATATGTAGGGTCACCATAATTTCTCAGTAAGTGTGTAAATGAGAATTAAAATTTTAATTTCATCAATGAACATAAGATTTCATAAGCGTATAATGACATAATTGAAGTGAATGAGTGAATCATAAAGTAACTAATACACATTAAAACCTGGATCATCGAATATGGTAGCATGGAAAATATAAAGTTCATTAAAATCAATAATCATGATCTATATGAAATAAATACGATCATTATAAACCTTATAAACCCATTTAAAGAATATGTAAATCATGTATTTACATGAGAAATAATATTATATTTCACTTATATAATAACTCTTACCAATGAAATAACAATATGGTTTAATTCCATACCCAATAAATTGGAGGTATATAAAGGACCCACCCTTAGTTGGTTTATCACATAACAACATGTAATTTTTTTATCACATAATAAACAATTTTTTTATCACGGAACCTCCCATCATTGGTATATCATGAAACAATCCATTATTGGTTTATCATGAAAATACTCATCATTAGATAATCACGGAACCCCACAGCAAATAGACAAGAATGATTGAAAAATCATCACACATAAAAGAATTCATTTCATAAAAAACTCATTAGAAAAACCAATAACCCCTTTCATAAGTTTATTGAACTATAGAAAAGTAACGGGTTTGATAATAATATTCTTCAAACATTATTTCCCCATGGAAAATAAATAGGATCCACAAAAATTTCATTGGGACATTATAAAAACATGACATATAAATGGGTTTAAGAAAAATATCAATGAAACATTATTAACCAATATAAATTAAATGGGTTCAATAAAAACCTCTTTAAAACATGATTATCCAATGTAAAATAAATTATTTCCAAAACAATCTCTTTGAAGCATGATTAACACATGGAAAAGAAATTTGTTCCCTAATAATATCTTTGAAACGTGAATAAAAATGGAAAAGAAATGGGTTCAATAAAACTGTAATTGAAACATGATTAAACTATGGGAAATAAATGTGTTATATAACAATGTCTACGAAACATGATTAACACTTGGAAATGAAATGAGTTTTATAATAATCACTTTGAAACATGATAACCATTGGTAATGAAATGTGTTACATAACAATTTCATGGAAACTATATTAATCCATCCATATAATTAATGTGGATGTTATTATTAAAAAATATACACATTTCACATAAATTAAAATCAAGGATTTTCGAATTTAATGAATTGAAAATTCCCTTAAATGGTACAAAATATATTCACAAGGAAAATAATCCTTAAACATTCCATTGTGTCTCATAACAATTTGAAACATTTGAATCATAAGACCCATTAAGGAGTAACATTTTATGAAAAATATAATATCAGGATAATAATTATATTAATGATATAAAAATTTATAATAGAATCATATACACCTCATAATAGATGATAGTTTTGTAACATAAAAAAACATCAAAGAAAGAAAATTGTGACAAAAATGCATTTCCACATTGGTAATGGTAAAACATATAAACCACATGAAAGATATATCATGAAGTGGATATTTAAATACCCATAATTTCAAATATAATAATTAAAAATATACTCATTGGATTTTTATATACCAGTAAAAAAAATAATTTGTGAATATGGTAGATGTCTCTAAGAAATTAAAGTGAGATTAGAAATCCCCTTACTACTTGATTATCATTTGAATAATGAGATACGTGAAAGAATTACATCAATTGGATTTTTAATAATGTGAAATAAATTAAATTCAGGATATAACCTGTCATAGGGTAGTATATACACGATATAAAAGTACGTAGGTTGGTAATAACAAATATGACTCAATGGAATTTAAATTCAGAAGAACCCCCTTACCTAGAGTCCTACTAATCACGTGTTTCTTTATCTTCCTAAATAGTAAATTTATGTTAATTATTGACATTCTTAAGAACCTTTTTAATGTTTATTATTATGTTTATTTCACATATTAAAATATTTATACAACTACCTAATAAATAATGTTTATATAGGGTGTTTTGACCATATTTGGTTTATGTTTCAAAAATGACATTGGTATGTCAACTATGGTCAAAGGGTTTGTTATTTAACCATATAAATAATAATGAATAAAATAATAATAATATTTATAAATAAAATATTATTTTATATTCACTAATGGAATATGATCCGGAATAATGAACCAACATTACAATCATGGAGACATTAATACTTACATATGCATGAGAACATTCCCATTTTTTAATGGTATTTTTTTCAAAGAAGGTAACTAAAATTTATCTTTTCAGAATAACCATTATATTATTACTACCATTTTATTTATTTTTACATTCTTATATAAATTATTCTTCTTATTTGGTTATGAAAATTAAATAATCATGTCGTTTTGATGTGCCATCAGTCAAAATGTCCACAAACAATGTTATCATATTCTCAAAAAATGGAAATCATGATGGTATGTGTTTTATAATAATTCCAAAAATTACATAATAAATATATTATATATTATATAAATACATAATTTTCATTACTATTTTATACCATTAGATGTTTTAAAGGAAGAATTAATGTCATTGGATTACGAGATGGTACTTCACCATACACAGGAATGATGATTGTGTATCCCATTTGATGAATGTTTGTGTAGTTTTAGGTCAGAAAATCATATAAAAATATATCATTTTATTTAATAAAGTGGCTTTATTATATAATAAAAATATAAAATTAACTGAAGGGGGTACAAATAAATAAAACAAAAGTTCTCATTGAAAAATGTTACCACTTATTCGGGTTTCTATATTTGGATTTCACCAAAAGACATCCTTTTATTGATTTATGCCCAAACAAAGGCTTCTATGGTTATAAGAAGAATTTTGGGATCTTATTTGGGTGATTTTTTATGGTACTAAGGGCTTTATATGTTTGATTAATTTTGGATAATGAGTACCTTTTACCTGTATAGGAGGAGTGGATTTCTTGTAATCACAAAAAGGTAAACACTATTGGTCAGTATCGGTTACATAATATGCGTAAAATAATTAGAAACAACATCTAGTAGTGGGTATATGGTAAATATATTACCATAAAATTTGTTTTGTATAGGTTTCTAGGTAATTTGGCCCGATATGAATAATGTTTAACCACTACATAAACTTATTTTTACCTAAATTACTATCATTAATATTAATTGTTTTTACTAATATTTTAGTAAAAACAAAGTTGAAATTTATATAAATTAGAAATTATTCTTATCATATATTTATAATACATTTTCCAAATTTCAATTAAAATTATATATGTAATTTAATTTAATATTTACCCTATAGAGGGAATGAGAAAGCATTTTTTTATAGTGAAAAGTTTAAAAGTTTCAATTGATTTTATCCAATTGTAGTTTGAAAATGATCCCAAATACCTAAATTTGATTATATGATATAAAATTGATCTAATTAAACATTAATATAAATTAATATTATAATTAAACACTATAAATTATTTATATTAAAAATATATTTTCTATTAAAATCCTATATTATTTATTATTCATCAAAACATTAAACATCACAAAAAAACACCGAAAATTAATCCAATGTAAATTTTTATATTCATATTAAAAATAATTATTTTCAAATATTGTATTTATAAAATTTCTCAAAATTTACTATTATAACATGTCTTCCCTTAAAAAGTGGTAAAAATACATTTTTGAAAAACAAATATATCTCTATTTATATTTAAAATTGGATTTATTGTTATCTTATGTCTATCAAATATAATAGAAGTATTTTAAAAAAATTTATTTAATATATAACATATAAATTTAAATAATAGCTTTCACTAACAATGACTAATTTAAATTCTTAAGACAAAACACAAATTCTGGTCATAAAAATAATTTTCCATATATACAAAACCTTTAAAATCAATTAGTCCTTTTTAATTTGTAATTAATTGGAAAATAATTGATTCATATTTTAAGAATATGTAAACTATAATTTTTTAATTTATTTATTCTCATTCATTCACTATTTCCAACAACAATATGATAACTATCATAATAATATTAATCAAATATCGTCATATGGTAAGACTCAGGCTTTTTTGTAACAAAAGTTATAAATGGAACTCAATGTTACATGAATTACAATATAAAAATAGAGTTGTATATGATTATTGATAAACTATATATTGAGTTTAATTTAATCTATTGAAAATGTATATTAATTTGTAAGAATAGTTTTCATAAAATCTTAAAATGTCACATAATACCCCCATAAAAATAATTTCTCCCTCGAAGAAACTTTTTTTATAATCATATTTTTATAATTCTATTAATTAAATTCAGATTGTAAAAATGATATAAATATATCAACCCATAAATATATAAATATGGGAAACATAATGTTAACCTAAAGTTTCCCAAAAAATTGTTTTTTTATATGGGTAACATTGGGGTAATTGAAATATAAATTGAAAAGGGAAAAATAATTCCCATTGACTAATAGAGAGTGGAAGATAAAGTGGTCAAGATGAAGTCAATGAAAAAATCCAAGATGAATAGGCATAGAAAAGTTCCTAAATATCATAAAAAAAGATGGGTGTAAGATAAAATTTTATTTCAATTTTCTTTTCCTAAAAAGGAATGATTCTTACAACATCTATACTAAGTGCATAAGAAAAAATAATTACTTTCGAAGTGAATTTCGTACAGTAATCAATTTACTCCAAATATCACCTTTTAATCCAAAAGATGAGTATTCAAGAAGAATTTGTAATTCTAGAAGCTCTAAAATCAATCTTTTAAATTCCACATAACCAAATAATTCATATTCAAGCTTTTCCACCAGTCCTTTGACATTAACAACAACCAAAATTATTAGCACATTGAATGATAATTCCCAAAATCATTAGACCTTCTTATGATCCATAAATATTAAAATGAAATACCCAATGTCATTTTAGAATTATTTTATAAAACATTAACCTAAATATTCATCAAAAATCTCTTATGTAGGTTTGAAACAATAATATTTGAAGTATTTGATCATATATTATTCAAAGATAAATCCTCAATTATTTTAAAAATAAAATATGATATGTTTTTTAATTATTATTAATCATTAATTGAAAGATGTTTATACTAACCATGACATCTAATGGGTCATCAGTCAGTGTGAAACCCTTATTATTCATAGGTATTAGGATCAAGCCCCATCACATAGTCGAATGCGATATTTTTTCACCAAGAAAATATGTTTTCTCCCATTTTTTTCTTTAATACTGAAAAATAATTTCTCTATGAACATACATTATTTTTATCCTACGTGTTTCAAATACCCCATACCAAAAATAATTCCTCTAAAAGTATCATTAAATAATCCAATTTTTTACTACATGAAATCCTAAAGTGGGGTGTCCTAATACTTTTAACTTATTATCAACCATAATATTATATTATTATGAAGACCTCAATAACTATTATGATAAACTACCAAGAAAATATCATAATCAAAAAATATATCTAAACCAACATTTGATACCAAAAATAACATCATAGAACCCACACTCTTGGATCCGGTGATGAAATCCATAACATAAAATTCCTAGAAATGATGTCGATAATTTTGAACCAAATATTTCATCTAAACATTATAATATAAGAATTATAACTTGGATCACATACATTCTTGAAAATATTTTAGGTTAAAAGTTATAGAGAATTACTAAAAACACCTACATAAATATTTCACAACAACTTGGACTCAAAAACATCTGGTTAATAATGTTGACATCATCTCCCATTATACCCAGCATTATTTCACATTAAGTCATAAACACTATCCTAATTAAATCTTTTATAAAGATAAATCATTCAAAATAATTCCTTAAAACATGGGGAAAAGGAAACATAGGAAGGGTGATATTAGATTCTTAGTAAGGGTAAGCATAAAGATTAATAATTAAATTTCATTAAAGATCATATGAGTGCATAAGGGATTAATGAAACAATCAATGTGCACGAGAAAATACTAAAGGAACTCATACCCTTTAAAAACTGCACAATCAAATATGGAAATAAGGAAAATTAAATATTCATCATAATCAATAATCCATATCTATGTTTTACCAATATCAATCATTATAAACATTATAAAATGATATTATGTATACGGAAAACATGTATATACTTGGTAAATCATTTTATGGTCACACTTACAATCACTCTTACAAATGGAATAACCATATTATCGACCTCCATAAAAAATTAATTAGAGGGATATCACTAACCCACATGTTGTTGGTTTATTATATAACCACCCTGCATTGGATAATCATGGAATCACCTCACTTTAGTTTATCACAAAACCACCCATCATTGGTTTATCACCAAACCACATGTTATTAGAGTATCACGAAACCACCTATCATTGAATAATCATGGAACAGACCATAAAATTTCCAAGTACCATTGAAAAATAATCACACAAAGAATTATTAATTTTATCATAAAATCAATATAACAATGAATAACCACTTTTATAACATGATTAACCCATGGAAAAGAAACAGGTTCTATAAAAATATCTTTGAAACTTGATTATCCCGTGGAAGTGAAATGGGTTCCATAATTATATATTTAGAAATTGGTTATACCATAAAAAAATGGGTTCAATAAAAATATATTTACAATATTATTAAGCCATGGGAGAATTTTTTTTAATAAAAATCATTTTCAAACATGATTAAACCATGTAATAGAAATGGATCAATAATAATCAATTTAAAACCTGAGTAAATCATGGAAAATAAATATGTCTCATATAAATAAGTTTGAAACATGAAAACCCATGGTAAATAAATAGATTCCATAAAAAAATCATTGAAACATGATTAAACCATGGAAAAAAATTGGATCCATAAAAATTTATTTGGAACATGACTAACACATGGAAAATAAACGGGTTTCATAAAAATCACATTAAAACATGATTAACCTATGAAAAAAATGGGTTACATGAAAATTTATTTGAAACAATATTAATCAATCTTAACAAGGAATGAGGATTTTAGTATTACCAAATAACCCCATTTAATAAATAATAACAACATGGCTTCTGGTTTCTATTGAAAAGGAATTACTTTAAAACACCATTAAAAAGTTCATGATAATCATTAAGCATTCTAAAGTCTACCATACCACATTGGTAATATTTTATTCATAATCCCCATTATGTAATAAAATTAAATAAAAAATTTCATATCCTATGAATAAGTATATTCATGATATAAAATTTAAAATTATAAACATTAACACCTTATAACAAAAGACAGGTGTATAACATAACAATCATCTCAAAAAAGGAAATTTTTGAAAAAAATCCATTACAACATTGTTTAAATTGAAGATGTAAACACGATTTAGGTGAGATCATACAGTTTAATTTAAATCCCCAAAAATTAATGTATATAAATCATATAGTATGTATTTAGGAATTATATATAGAACAAAAAAAATAAGATGTGAATATGGCATAGGTCTTGCAGAAATAATCGTGAGATTATAAATCCCCTTACAACTTGAGTAGCATTTGAGTAATCCAATACATGTAATAAGAACATAATTGAAACCTTTAATATCATTAAATACGTTATATTCATTATATTATATTTCATATGGTTCTATATTGAACATATAAAATAAAACTGGTTCATAATAACAAATAAGTCTCCTTGTAATTTAAATTTAGATGATACTTTGTACCTGGAGTCTAATATGTCAAGTGTGTCATTATCATCCTCAATAAAAAATATGTTTCTTACTTACCTTATTTATGAAAAAATTCAATTTTATTATAACATATATTTCAATTATTTAAATTATTTATACAACTACTTGATATATTAAGTATACCACATGTGTCTTGGACTTACTTGGTTTATTTGTCAAAAACGAATTTAGTAGGCCAAAAATAGAAAAATAATCATTAATTAAGCATATATAGAATATAAATCATTAAATATTAATAATATTTATATATAAATTCTTATTTTATAACCAATATTGTAATATTGTTATGAAAAATCACCCAACCTTACAACAAACTAGATGGTAGGATGTACTTATGCCTGAGTAACATTCCAATTTCTCAATGATCATAAAGAAAGAATGTAACTAATTTTTTTATTTATAAAAATAAAATTATGTCATAAACAAAATATTTTGTTAATTATATATACTTATATATATCATTATTGTGATGTTGTGATGAAAAAAGATTAATTGTTTCACTTTGAGGGGGTGGCAGTCCACGCATACACAATCAATGTTATTGTATTACAAAAAATGAAATCATAATTGTTTATCTTATATATATAATTCCATAATCATAAATAAATCATAATTATCATATATATATATATAATATAAAAATAGTACATTTATAACTATTTCAATCTTTTAGTGGTGGTAATGGAGGAATGAACAACATTAGTTTTTGAGGTGGTAATCCACTGCACACTTGAATAATTATTGTGTAATCCATTTGATTCAAGTATGTGAACATCATGGTCAAACCCTAAATATAATAAAATCTATGAATTTATAATATACATATATCATTATTTAATCATGATATACAAATAATTCAATGGGTTAAGAAATAAATAAAACAAAAGTAATCATTGAAGAATGTTTCCTCTTCTTTGGGTATCTACTTTTGGTTTTCACTAAAAGTCTTCCTTAACTTTATTTAATCCAAATGTTAGACTTATACAATTATATAAGGGATTTTGGGAGGTTATTTGGTTAGGTTTTGGTTGTTCTAAATGGCTTTATAGGTGTGATGAAGTGAGTAGAGAGTTTTGTTTTATATTAGAGAAGCATTGGTATTCTTGGAAATACAGAAACGAAAAACACTATTGAGAGGTCACCCTTAAATCATGTGCACCCAGTAATGAAAGTATTTGGAGATAATTGAGTATATGTTTTATATATATCCATAAAATGGATTTTGGAAAATTTTTAATGTCATATTCACCTTATTATTAATGTTTAACTAATGTATAAATGTATTATTATATTAATCATTGCAATTAATTTTATCAGATATCACTTATATATTGATAAAAACAAAATTGACTTTAATATAAATTATAAATTATTATGATTCAATATATGGAATCCATATTTTTAAATTCTATTCACTTTATTTATATAATTTAATTTAAAATTAATATTTCTTATGGAATAAGAAATAATATTTTTATATTAAAAAATCTCAAAATATTGATATGTTTTTATTTCCAATTTCAAATGGAAATTGATCTCAATTAACTAAATGGGATTAAGGATATAAAATTTAATACCAATTAAAAATATATTTTTACACTATAAATTTTTTTGATAAAAAATTAGTTTTCAACTAAAATATACTATTTTTACATTCATCAAAATATGAAACTTATCAGAAAAATTACAAAAAATCACCCAATGTGAATTTTGAAACTAATATTTCTTAAATGTGGATTATTAGTTAATAAAAAATTTATGTATTTGTAAAAAATTAGTTTTAAATAAATCATCCAATAAAAGGTGCTAAAACTATCTTTTAGAAATGTAGATGTTCTTATATGTAAAATTGGACTAGTTATTATCTCATGCCTATAAAATATATTAATAGAAAATTTAAAAAATTATTTAATATATAACATATAAATTTAATTAATATCTTTAAATAATATTAATTAAAATTATTTATTAAGATAAAACACCATACTATTCATAAAATTAGTTTTTCATAAATACACATCATTTATATTAATCTGAGATTTATTTTTATTACTAATTGATTAGTATAACCAATAAATTCATTCTATAAGAACATGTAAACTATAATTTCCAAATGTAGTAAATTTTATTCATTCTCTTTATTCTAATATATTGGTGATAACTTTCATAACAATATTAATATCATAATTTTATCTGGTAATACTTGGTCTTGTGTGTAATACAAGTCATCAAAGGAACTCGATGTTGTGTGAAATGAAAGATAAACATGGTGTTTTATGTGATCAAAGTAAAAAATTTGAGCTTCATGTAATGGAATATATTAATCAATTTAAATTAATTTGAAATAATATATTTCATAAAATCATAAGATTTTACAATCATATCAATAATAAATAATAAATGAAATAACAATAACAAATACTATATCAAATAGTATTATATGGAACTAAAGTGGAATAAAAACAACAATAATATGATAATAAGGTTATAAAAATATTTAAATGAATGTTATATAGTCATACAATAGTTTAAAGACAACCCAAATTCCTATCATATATAATATATTAAATCTAAGAATAGTAATAATAAATATAATCAACCATTATCCTTACACAATGACATAATATGGTTATTAGCTCAGTTTGAAACTATGGTAATAGGGCCAAAAACCTATGTTGTAGATTAAGAAAATGTTTTTGATAAACAGTAGACCCTATTTAATTTTAAATATATTCATGATAAAACCACTATTTTAATTATATCATTATTCCATCTACTTCCACAATTTATACCATGTAAAATGTTGGAATTCACCCAAATTTAACTATGGCTATTAAAGGCTATTGCAACTATTTAAACTGTGATAAAAAGCTATCTATTAATATGTGTTAAAAAATTCCAATATCTTGATAATGGAATTGTTTAGTCATAGATATTTAATCCTTATACCACAATTTAAACCATGGAAACATTCTATCAAGTTCCATTGTTCAAACCATGGAAAGATGGTACCAAGATTCTATAAAACACACCCACAACAGCATACAAAATACAACATCTATAACATCAAATTCCCCCCCCCCCAAATTTACATTATCATAAAAAATACATATTAAATTTTCATTTTATATAATAAATGATAAATATATAAATATATAAACTATATATAATTCTGTTTAGCAATCTTATATGAACCCTAATCATCATTGGCACTGATATCAATATTTTCGATCCGTCTGGCACAACCACTACCATCCTCTCCACCATCATCAGCCTCTATAACATCATCTGCATCTCCATTACTAACTGCTCCTCCAATATCTTTATAATCACCAATAGTATAATAATCTCCATCCTCATAAATTGAGAAAAATAGTTTATAAAAATCCTTCCACTATTATTATACTCTCCTGTCTATGTGAAGAGAAAATAATTGATATTACTTTGAAAATTTGTTTGTTTGTTTTCCTTTTGTTAAGAAACTTGCTGAAATAAATTCTTTTCTACCTCATTGGTGGAATATAATTATTCTTGGGTATCCATTACTATAGTGTTTCTAAAATATCCAGTACTAGAAAGGAAATAGTTAGATGGACTTATTGTTTTTTTCTAGTTTTACACCAAACTCTACCAAAATGTCAATCACCTAGGACTTGATGTAAATGATTCTTTGATCCAAATGTGTTGGTTTACTTTATTGATATATTTTTAAGAGAATCCTATAAAAATATTTTACCAATTTATTAGATAACCAGACAAATTAAAAATATAAAAATGGAATATAAATTATAAAATATGAGTATACTAAAAATATAAAAACCAAAAAGTTTAATCAACTGTAAAAAATAATTCCAGAAAATAAAGACCAAGATCAAGTTAAACTATGTTCAGGTAATTTTAAAATAAATATACGAACCACAAAATATACAATTAAAATTATATTTATTTTTATTTAATTTAAATACACAATCTAATAATTAATTCCTTCACAAAATAAGACCCACAAATCATTTTTTTAATACCACATATTTTTCAATGATTATCTCAAAAAGAGAATCCATTATCATTTTAAATTTATCTTAATTAATTTTAATCTAAATGGTTATCCAAAATTGTATTTATCATGTTAAAGAGGTGTGGTAAATTGGGTCCAATTTGGTATGAACACACATGGGAGATAATAGTTTACATTGGTTAATAGTCACTCCAAAAAAATCATTCAATCCACCAACCAAGGGGATGTACTTAAAAATGTCATTGGCTAGTCCCTCATCACGTGGAAATAAATAATGCAACAAGAATTATTAAAAAATACAAAATTTATATATATATATATACAATATCTCATAATAAATAAACTTAATATTCTTTTGATATTTTGAAATGATATTTCTTGCTGAGAAGAAAAAAAAAGATAATAAGAGATATTTCCTATCGAAGAACAATTAAGATAATACCAAATAACATGAATATTTTTAAACCATAATTCAATAATTTATTTCTTGAATTATTAGAAAATGAGGCATCTGAAATCTAAAATTACTGTGAAATTTCTTTCATAGTAGTAGAAGTACTTAACAAACATCATAATTCTTCTTATATTCCTTGAAATGAAAATAAATAAGATGTTACAATTTACGAGAACCATCATTGAGCTTCAATTTACAAATTCAAAGAAAATATATCATCATCATAACATTACGCACTCACGTAGTCAAATGTATCTAGATGTGATAATCTATAGAGGAAAAATACATTTTTATAAATTAAATAAAATACAATCAAACATATAATAGAAAATATCAAATCTTATATTGATGTACTTGAAACCCATTAAAAACTAAAAGGGATATAGGATCACAATTCAACATCGTTTTCCTTATAAATTTTTAAGGATTAAATTTCGATGTAATTAATGAATTTTCGATAAGTGATAATGATGTAGGCGAATCGTAAACTACTTTCAATTTTCAGTAATGTCATAGGAAATGATAAACATAAGTCATTATTTATGATAGTATTTAAGTCTCTATTATGTTTTTATTATAGATTGTGTCATCCATTTCCATTAGTTTCACTATTCAGGTATCATAATGTTGTAATGTTGATGGTGAGTCATATATGGTGATACATGTTGGTTTCCATGCATGTATACCTTCATCATATATTTCCATGTTAATTCCTAACTAAATATCTATCATTTATAACCACCATGTATCAATATTCCCCACAACATCATGTTCATGCATTTATATTTACTCTCTTTCATTGGCCATTTTCACATTTTCAAAGATATATATTATTGAATAGTGGTGAAAACTAATCTCAAATATAGTGGTAATGGCTGGGATTATTTTTTTAAATAGTGTTTTATAAATAATTTTGTGTCATCTATTTGATGTCTTATATATTATTTCTACATTGTAAACTAAATAATCTATGGTATTGATGTTCTCTACTGTGAACTTGGATGTAAATCACTAAAATGGATGTTTTATAATTCCATAAATCTAGTTGATTTTCCAAAGAATATTATTATGGTTTTTAATTTGATGTAGGGTGCATAGGGTAATCTACATTAAATAGTAATTATCATATGCCAAAATTTCCTGGAATACAATAAAGATAATTCAGATAGATATTTACTGGTGTACAAGTAAATTAGCTAGAAATTTCTGCATAGTTAGTAGAAATTTCTAGATGAATATCGTTACTGTAAGAAATGTTTTTAATATATCATGTCATATAGAAGAATAATGAATCAAATTATAATTAAAAATAAATTTTAAGGAACTTTTTTCTAAAATGGATGTATATTGGACAAAAATCTCATTATAGTTAATTGAACTAATTGTTCTGAGACATTTGATAAAAAATGATTGGGAATTTAATTTCATAAGTATTTCAATCAAGGCCTTGAATATCAATATTTATAGAGAATTATATTTTGGTAGAGATAATTATAATAATATTTTAT
This sequence comes from Viscum album, assembly GCA_963277665.1. Lineage (NCBI taxonomy): Eukaryota > Viridiplantae > Streptophyta > Magnoliopsida > Santalales > Viscaceae > Viscum > Viscum album. The sequence goes on along the minus strand of OY728150.1, from coordinate 562,674,322 downwards.
GTAATGGTTCTTGAAAAAACATAAGATTGGGATAAAATTATATATATACACCTCTACAAATTTGACTTATAAGAGGCTTATCAATCCATTATAATGTACTAATAAAATATTTTCTGTAATAATTTATCATTGAAATTATAAATGGGAAATTTTATTAAGACTTAATTTCTTTAGTATTATAATATATTTTGTGTTTTTGAAAGATAATTTTTTTTAACATGATGTATATCTTATTAAATATAACCAAATAAATATTTAGACATTATGAAATATAAACTATAAATTTTAAAATATTCTTGCGATACTTTCATTTATTTCTTATTAAAAACACTTAAATGTTTGTCTTGTCTACTAGAAGAAAACAAAAATGATCAGATAACAAGTCCATCAATATTTAAAGCCTATGTATGTATGAAACATAAACTTAAACCAATGAAAAAATAAAATTATATTCAATGATAACAAAAATATTTCCTACGATAATTTATGATCTGGCATTGTAGTGCACCCCAAATTATGAATATATTTCATGGAGAATATATTTATTATTTTCCTTTATATTATTTAGAATGTTAAAAAAAATTAAGAACCATTTAAACTATTAAAAAGCACTCAAAATCACTATTTAAAAAGAATAATTCAACGAGTTTGATAGATTACTGAAATAACTAGTTTTTTGAAATTTTAAAAAACCAAACTCATTTGTTAGCACCAAATTTGAATTCAATTAAAAGACAAACTAATTAATTGTAATCTACTTTGATGTTTGAATATAGATTCTTACCAACCAAAATTGTAGTCACCAACCAATGGGAAAAAGAAAAATTAAAAAATATTGGTATACCATAAATAAGCATGTATTTAATAAATATAATAATTATATTAAAAAATAAAAGTGATAAAATGAACTATATCAAGGTATATTTGACACATTTCAATTCAGTTCAATATAGTTCTTTTTGTTTTTGTTTTTTAATTTCCTATTGTGAATGAGTATATAATTTGGATTTTCACACATCATATGTATACCTTGATTGTTGTTTTAATTTGTTAAATAATTCTAAATAGTATAAATTTTAATATTTAAATAATGTGTAGTAATGTGAGAAATCATGTTTAATGATGTTTATATGAATTTTATAAAACATAATTTCATTAGAAATATACCTGATTAAATGGAATTCATTTATTTTTTTTAAAGTTCTTTTAGTGATTTTTATGGAATTGGATGGGTTTATAACACTTTTTTGGTAATTTATTTATCATTTATCATAAGGTTGATAACAATCCTAAATACCCCAAAAAATATTCATTTAATAAAACTTCAATTATTATTGTTTATGTTAACTTATTTGATTTCATTACACACTAAAACATTAAATATAAAAATACACACAAAATCACTTCATTTCATGAAAACATAGAAACCCATTTTTGATTTAATATTTATATTAAAGTATTACGATAATGAAGTAAAAAATATATAAGGAAGATTAAATTTTTTAATATGTTAATCAAACTTGTAGAAATTTGTCCAGAAATGGTTGATGGAAAGATCTCATCACTAGAAGGTAAATACCATGATGAAAAAATACTGAATTTTCCATTATTCGTATTAATTTTAAAATAATAATTGAATCATTCCTAAAATGTAAATTCAATAACGATAACTATATTGTAAAGGCCCGGAATCTTGGGGTCAATTAATTAAAAAAAATGTGATGTTTAGGTATTTGGGGTAGTCTGGGAAGCTATCACAGCTTCTCTGTGAAGCTTAACGGTAGCCTTGGCCTACCGGTAGCTCGGTCTGCCGGTAGCTCGGTCTGCCTGTAGCTCGGTCTGCTGGTAGATCGGTCTGCCGGTAGCTCGGTCTGCCCGTAGCTCGGTCTGTCGGTAGCTCGGTCTTCCGGTAGCTCGGTCTCCTTGGAGCTCGGCCTCCTGGTAGCTCTGTCTCCCGGTTGCTCGGTCTGCCTGTAGCTCTGTCCGCCGGTAGCTTGGTCCGCCGATAGCTCGGCCCACCGGTAGCTCGGCCTACCGGTAGCTCCACATACCGGTAGCCGCAGCTTACAGGTGGCTCGGTCTACCGGTAGCTTTGGCCAACTGGTAGCTTGGCCTACCGGTAGCCGCGACTTACCGGTGGCTCGGTCTACCAGTAGCTTTGGCCAACCGGTTGCTTGGCCTACCTGTAGCCTTGGCTTACCGGTGGATCGACCTACCGGTAGACCTAGCCTACTGGTGACCACCGATTTTCCCAGTGGTGCCTATTTTTGTGCAAATTGGATTTTAATCCTCGTTTTGACCACTTTAATCCAGTTTTAAAGTCCATTAATGCCCTTTTAAATTAAATGACTGGTGAGATACCCTTAAATGAAAAAATGAGGTTTGCGTCGGTTTAAACCTCCCCGAAAGGTGGGGACCTTTGAGTACCATGTGGGTTGTCTCAACCGCGTTGTCAACCCATGATCTCACTTCTTACGCGGTTTCTCTCCGTATCTTAACCATCCGGGAGTTCCGTATCTCATCCCTTATCAGCCTTTATAACCTAAAGTCTTATCCCTACATTTCTTTTCTCAATTATCCTGCTCAGAGTACCCTTCCTCCCGAAATGCCGTACCCCTACTCTGAGGTTTTCCTTGATCGCGTTCCGTGGAGTTCTTGTCCTTTTTTTTCAGTTTCCACGCGACGACTTAATGTCGATCCTTGATCTTCTGGTAGGGGTTTCACCTTCGTCTCTCCTTTCTGTGTATCTTGTGGGGTGGGTACACTACTGCTTCTGTAGAATTGGGTGAACCAAACATTAATGAAGATAATAAACGGATTCTAAAGAATGAAGAGGAGGTGTGTGATAAATGAAAATGCTCTGTTTTTATCCTCTTTCATGATTAATGATTTTTGAATTTTGCATTCTTACGCCTACTAAAATTCATGGTCGTTGCTGGCCTTTCCTTGTATGTTTAAATGGATTGTATTTTGGTTGTGAACCTTTTGCTGTGTAAAGGAAATTGGTTAATTTCGTATATTCTGCTAAATAAATTTGTAGCACCAGGATCAACCCCTTTTTTATGATAACCCAGGTTTAAGCCCAGGGGAATTGAAATCATGGAGTGTGTTAAATCTTTTAAATCTAAAAATACCTGTTGAGTCTGCCTTAGTTGGTAGTATTGGTTTGGTTTTTTCCTCCACGGTTGGATAGGGTCTTAGGTTGATGGGACGATGGGGGTGGGGATGGGATCCACTGTTGTTATACTTCAAGGCTGTGTGATTACCCTGCTTATATCACGAATTGGGGTGGGATCCTCTGTTGTTGAGAAATCGTAGGCTCCTAGATTTTGGGGACATGGGGTAGTATCTTGGGGTTTTCCTTGGTTCTAGTACTTCACGGGATCTCCCTTATCCCTTTGTTTTTGTAACTTTGAAAGAGAACCCAGTGTGAATGATTAAATGACTGTTGGCTATAACTTTTTCCCCTGGTTTGTGCTTATGCTGTTAGTTTCCCATTAGTGTTGAAACATATTTAAACATTATTACTGAACATGACAACAAGGATGTGACAAATGGGGTTTTGGTTTGATGTGAGTTGTGACTTGGGAATGGGTGCTATTTTCTTCTCTTACGATTGAATAGTAAGGATAGTGTTCTTTAGGATGGCTGAAGAAAAACCTAGATTGGGTGAGTGCTTGTTACCTATACATATAATTGTAGTTTTTGTGCTTCTTATTCGCGCCCCACCCAAGTTGAGAACTTAGTGTCGAACACCCCCATTTCATGGGGGAGGGTGTTTTTTCCAACACTTCTATTAGTGGCTGGTTATTATATCTTTTTGGTTCCCTTTCCCGGATATCCCAAGTATCTTCGGGCAGGCTGTGATGGCATAAAGTCCATTATTATCCCAAGAATATTTGAGCACGGTAGTGTGGTGGTTGGCCTAGGTGTGTGCGGGCATGTGTTTTCCCAAGTATCTTTGGGATGAGGCACATGTGTCTTCGGGTGTGGTAGTGGTTGTTCTGGCATAGGTGTTTGCAGGCATGGTTACATGTGATAGTTGTGGCCCAGGCGTCTGTAGGCAGGTTAGTGGTTGTGGCCTAGGTGTTTGTGGGAGGGATGTGTGGTTGTGGCCCAGGTGTGTGCGGGTAGGGTATGGTAGTGCGACTATGATGAAAATGGCGGGATTGGTCCGATGCATAGGATGTCTTCAATAACCAGTGGGAAAGCGGCGCGGGTTACACAAACATCGATGTGATATTATTATACTGTACTTGACTTGCGTTATTTGGGGATTGTGCCTTAGTGAGGCTTGGGTGGATAGTTACCTTGTTAGGTGTTTGATTATCTCTTTTTCCACGAGGCATTAGTATGTCCCCACACTTGTGAACGAGAGTCTTTGGTTTTCCCTACTGAGTGTACTTGTTTGATCACTCTACGTATATAAAACTACTTTCAGGTTTCCAGGAGGACTACAAGGATCATGCACGACCATACTAGCTCAAACCTTGGGATAGTTGTAGTTGCTGTTTTTCATTTATTTTGGTACTTTACCTTTGTAGTTTCCTTGTACTTGTGACATTTACTTTTGAACATGCATATGGGAATGGTTTACATCGGATTTACCTTTACTTTCATCTTTGGTGTTTTTGGGGTTGCTATCTTATCTCCTGATACTATTAAAATAAAAAGCATAATGCCTTCCATCTTGTGTATGATTATGCACCCTTGGTTTAGTCGCCACTCCGGGACCTATTGAAGGCGGGTCTCGGGGGTCATTATCTCTCCTTTAACATAAAGAAGGAAGGGTCTAAAAATCAGCTGACCCATCCCTCCTTTTGGTGAAGGCGGGTCGTGACAGAATGGTATGAGAGGTGATGGTTGAGAGATAGGATGGTGTCTGGAGTTAGGAACAGTGAGGATTGCGTGGGATGGTAGGGAAACGGTGTCGGGTGACCTTGGTGCGTGAGTTAGACCAGGGAAGACCTGCTGGGACACATGATTTTAGGCACCCCCATGATCCGATGTAAGGACTCTGGACCTACCAAAAGACCAAGTGAGGCCACGCTGATTACAGGGTAGAGAACCCTAGGAAAGGTACATCCATCATAATTACTTGTGTTCTCATGTTTTTGGGGTGTTTAGGGAATTTAAAATAAATTAGAAGTTTAAGAAGTTTTAAGAACAACATTCTGCACTAATTGGGCTTAGGCATTCTTTGTTTACCATGCAGCTGTGGCACCCGGGAGATGACCACGAGTTGTACTGGCGATCGAGACCTAGGAGGTTGAATTGACCAATCAGTAGTGGGATGATTGAGAGGAGGAGTAGGACCAGTGGAAGAAAACTCTTTGAGCCGTCCAGTGACAGACCCTCGAGAAGTATGAGGGAAGCACCCCTGGCATGAAGACGGAGGGCTGGCTAGAGGAGCTGGTGATAGCCTTCAGCTTGATCTGAGCTCCGACCGAGTACTGGGTTCCTCTGGTCATCAGCCAGATGCGGGGAGCAGCGCGTCAGTGGTGGATTCTCTACCTGGGGGAGACGAGAGAGGCTGAGGTGGCATTGGCTGATTTCGAGAAGGAATTCTGGGTGGAATTAATCTCTTCTACCATGAAAGCTGAGAAGAGGCTGGAGCTACTCTCCCTCCAGTAGGGAATTATGTCAGTAAGGGAGCTGGGGATCAAGTTCAAGGATCTCCTCCACTTTTCTCTAAACCTATTTCCTGATGAGGAGTCTCGAGCGAGATGTTTAGAGGAGGCGCTCCGACCTACCCTCCAGTACGCTGTTACCCACTTCACCTTGCCGACATACTTGGAGGTCCAGAAGAAGGCAGAGGTGGTGGAGAGGATGCACATGCTAGGTGGCGTGTCATGAGAGGGGATTCAGCTAGGCTTGTCAAAGGGAAAGGTTGTCAGCACTAGACCTCTAGCATCGGGACCCTCTAGGTTCTGACCACCAGGGAGCAGGCTGCAGCATTTCCAGTTCCGGTCCCCCGGTCCTCGCCCTTTCCATTCGGGCCTAGGAAAGAGGTGCTTCATCTGTGGGAGCCATGGACATCTCCGGAATCAGTGCCCGGACTGAGTTCTGTACGACAGTGGCGGACATTCCTAGCACTCGCCTCAGCAACAACTTCTAGCTAGGCCCTTCCGGCAGCAGTAGTAGGGGCAGCGAGCTCCCGCTCCTCCAAGGGCAGATGTTGCAGGAGGAGGCCGACCTCAGGGCGCTCCTCAGGTACCTCAACCAGGGCTTGGTCGGGGAGACAGCCGAAAGCCAAGGGGCAAGGGAGCTGGGCGTGGACAGTGGCACGCCATGGAGGCAATAGTTCCAGCAGGACCAGAGGTTGTTCAAGGTATGATCCGTTTTTTCAGTACCCTTGCTTACGCCTTGTTCGATACCGGAGCTTCGCACTCCTTTGTTTCACCCGGTCTAGCCTGTGCTCTGGGTCTAGATGCTGAGAGACTTCCAGTGCCCCTAGTGCTAAGTACACCAGTCGGAGGTTAGACTGACTTGTTATATGTTTGTAGAGGATGAAGACTAATGATAGGTCCACATCAGTTGGTCAGGGATCTACTACTGCTATAGATACATCCATACAATGCCATCCTAGGCATCGACTGGCTATTCTCTGTGTGTGCCATCTTCGAATGATTCTGAGGAAGGGTTGTGTTCTCAGACATGGGTGGCCGACGTGTTACTTTCACCAGCGAGCGGAGTGGTGAGAAGGGAAGGAGGTGAGAGGAACCCCTCCTTTATTTGTTAGACGAGATGTCAGTAGAGTCATTGGATGCCGAGATGGTGGAAGTACCAGGGATCGTCAAGGAGTTTATGGACATCTTCCCTGAGGAGGTGACGACTCTACCCCCTCTACCTGATATCAAGTTCGGGATAGACTTGAAGCCTGGTGCTCATCGGATTTTGATGGCTCCCTACCGGATGGCACCTTCGGAGCTATGGGAGTTGCGGATTCAGATCGACGACCTGATAAAGAAGGGTTTTGTTCGACCGAGTGCATCACCGTGGGGTGCTCCCATCTTGTACGCAAAGAAGGCAGATGGTGGTCTTAGGTTGTGCATAGACTACAGGAGGCTGAATTAGGTAACGGTCAAGAATCACTACCCTCTTCCAAGGATAAACGATCTCTTTGACCAGCTAAAAGGTGTAGGATGGTTCTCGATGATCGAACTACAGTCTAGGTATCACCAGTTAAGGGTGAATGAGGGAGGCATCTCAAAGATGGCCTTCAGGTGCAGATATGGGAACTTCGAGTTTTTAGTCATGCCTTTCAGTGTTACGAACGCTCAGACTGTGTTCATGGGGCTTATGAACTCCATCTTCTGGGAGTACCTGGATCAGTTCATAGCTGTGTTCATCGATGACATCCTGATCTATTCAAGATCATAGGAGGACCACACGGAGCATCTGAGGACGTTTTCTAGGTCCTCTGACAACACCAGCTCTATGGGAAGTTTTCAAAATGCAAGTTCTGGATGCGAGAAGTACACTTCCTTGGGCACGTAGTGTCCGAACATGGGGTGGCATCAGACCCATCAAAGGTTGAGGTGGTTGTTTCTTGGGTAGCCCCCAAGAATGTGGCAGAGGTTCATAATTTCCTTAGGCTGACAGGTTACTATCGGAGGTTCGTACCCAACTTCTCCCGAGTTGCATCCCCTTTGACAGCCTTGACAAAGAAGGACCCAGTTTTCGTATGGAGTGATCAGTCCGAGGCAGCCTTTAGCTATCTGAAGGAGAAATTGGTTAGTTCCCCAGTGTTGAGACTACCAGAATAAGGGGCGGCGTATGAGGTGTTTTGAGATGCTTCAAGGAAAGGCCTATGATGTGTGTTGATGCAGCAACAAGGGGTGATCTCTTATGGGTCTAGGAAGCTACGCCCTCATGAGCGTAATTATGCCACCCACGATCTGGAACTTGCAGTGGTCATTTTCGCACTGAAGTTATGGTGGAATTACCTCATCGGGGAATTCTTTGTGGTCTTCACGGATCACAGAAGCTTGGGATATATCTTCTCCCAGTGGGACCTAAACTTACGACAATGAAGGTGGATGGAGTTCCTCCAAGATAACGACTTCGAGATATACTACACTTTAAGAAAAGGGGATGTAGTGGCCGATGCTTTATGCAGGAGTGCACAGAAGGATGTGGTCCAAGAGTCGGCAGACTCTTGGAAGGTGATGGAGGAGTTTTCTACCATTCACCTGGATGCGAGGATGGATAATGGTAGAGGATTCCTGTATCAGATGACAGTGAAGTCCTCTATGTTGCGGTAAGTGGAGGAGTGTCAGTGGGGAGACCCAGAGTGCTAAGTGATGCGTGACCGAGTTGACCATGGAAATGCTCCGGAAGGGTGGATGGAAGATGGTCAAAATTGGATTCTCTTTTGGGGGAAGATGTTTGTTCTAGAGGTAGCGGTACAACCAGGAGTTTCCAAGTTGTACCAGGTTCTGAGGAGATAGCTTTGGTGGCCCAGAGTAAAGAGAGCAGTGGCAGAGTTTGTGGCCAAGTGCTTAGTGTTTTAGTAGGTAAAGGATGAACATCGTGTTCCAGGCAGGTTGTTTCAACCATTAGATGTCCTCGAGTAGAAGTGGGACGACATCCCGATGGATTTCGTCACGGGACTACCCAAGGTGCAAGGGGGATGTGACGCCATCTGGGTAGTGGTGGACCTCTTGATGAAGTCAACTCATTTTATGACGATTAAGGAGTTGAGTGCAGTGGACTCTCTAGCACGGAAGTACGTGGACGAGGTAGTGCGGTTGCATGGAGTTCCGAGTTCTATAGTCTTGGACAGGGATGAACGTTTTACCTCACGAGACTGGAGGGGATTGAAACATGCTTTTGGAACCCATCTACGTCTTAGCACTGCTTTCCACCCCCAGACAGATGGGCAGACAGAGCACACCATCCAAACCTTGGAGGACATGATGCGACCATGTATTCTGGACTTTGGGGGATCATGGGTGCAATACTTTCCTCTGGTAGAGTTCGCCTACAATAATATCCATCACTCTACCATTGGTATGGCTACATTCTAAGCCCTATATGTAAGGTCGTGTTCCTCACCCATGTGTTGGAAAGAGGTTGGGGAAGGAGGTGTTCTTGGCTCGGAGGTGGTGTATAGAATGACATAGAAGGTTCAGCTTATATGAGAAAGGATGAATGCGGCTCCAGACCGGCAGAAGTCATATGCCGATGATAGGAGGACACCCTTGGAGTTCAAGGTCGGGAACCATGTGTTCCTGAAGGTCTCCCCTTGGCATAAACAACTAAGTTTCAACAGGGTAAGTAAGATTTATCCCAGATTCATCGGACACTTCGAAGTGTTGCGGCGGGTCGGTGAAGTGGCTTATCAGCTAGCGCTACCACCACCGCTACTGAGGATACACGATGTATTCCATGTGTCCCAGCATCACCGATATCTGCATGACGAATACCGCACCATCGATTGGGGAGAGTTAGATGTCGAAGATGATGAAACCTTCATAGAACGACCAATCAAGATCGAGCATCGTAAGGAGAAAGTTCTTCATGGACGAACCATCCCCTTGGTTCATGTGTTGTGGAGGCATGGTGGCCTGGAAGAGAGAACATGGGAGCGGGAGGCCTAGTTACATGTTCAGTACCCAGAGCTGTTTTGACTTTTATTTTGTTATGATCCTTGAGATATTTTACCTTGTGCTTTAATATATGGAATGCTTGTTTTGCTTATCTATTAGATGATCTATTCCTTGTTCTCTCTGTGTGTGTACAAATGTGTGATGATGGGGAAAACCCGACTGATAATCAGGACACATTAATGTGGATGCGATTAAACCCATGCGAGCGAGTCAGTGCCACCCAAAGCGGATAATATCCTGACATGTAGGAGGGGACTCCCTAAATCATGTGTTAGACAGTGTGATTCTTGTGCTTGTTGTGAATGTTGTGGTTGATGAATTTGGGTGAGTGTTTATGGATATAGGAGGGGTTCTGTTCCAACTTTGGGATAACTCATGGGTTTTCCCCTAAGAAGTATCTTTAGAGGGTGGTTGTTCGGACCCCACTTTTCTTTTCTTTTTGCTTCGTTCTTAATTCTCAGGGGTGATAATAGTTTGAGAAGTATCTAATGTAATGGAACGGGGTCTTAGGGTCCATTACTTATTAAAAATGTGATGTTTAGGTGTTCAGGGTAGTCTGGGAAGCTATCACAACTTCTCCGTGAAGATTAACGGTAGCCTTGTCTTACTGGTAGCTCAGCCTATCAGTAGCTCGCTCTACCGGTAGCTCGGTCTACAGGTAGCTCGGTCTACAGGTAGCTCGGTCTACTGGTAGCTCGGTCTACCGGTAGCTCGGTCAACCGGTAGCTTGATCTACTGGTAGCTTGGTCTATCTGTAGCTCAGTCTACTGGTAGCTCGGCATACCTGTAGACCAGTAGCCGCAACTTACCGGTGGCTCGGTCTACTGGTAGCTTTGGCCAACCGGTAGCTTGGCCTACTGGTTGCCGTGACTTACCAGTGGCTCCGTCTACCAGTAGATTGGCCTACCAGTAGACTCGGCTTACCGGTGGCTCGACCTACCGGTAGACCAAGCCTACTGGTGACCACAGGTTTTCCCAGTGGCGCCTCTTTTTGCGCAAATTGTCTTTTAAGCCTCATTTTGACCAGTTTAATGCAGTTTTAAAGTCCATTAATGCCCGTTTAAATTAAATGACAAGTGAGGTACCCTAAAAGGAAAAAACATGAGGTGTGTGTTAGTTTAAACTGCACCGAAAATTGGGGACCTTTATGTAGCGTGTGGCGTGTCTCAACCACGTGGTCAACCCACGATCCCGCTTCTTATGCAGTTTCTCTCCGTATCTTAACCCTCTGGGATTTCCGTATCTCAGACCTTATCAGCCTTTATAACCTAAAGTCTTATCCCTGCATTTCTTTTCTCGATCATCCTGCTCGGAGTACCCTTCTCCCGACGAGACGTACCCCTGTTTCGAGGTTTTCCTTGATCGCGTTCTGTGGAGTTCCTGTCATGTTTTCCAGTTTCCACATGAGGACTTAACATCAGTCCTTGATCGTCAGGTTTGGGTTTCACCTTTGTCTCTCCTTTCTGTGTATCTTTCAGGGTGGGTACGCTACTGCTTTTGTATAATTGGGTGAACCAAACATTAATGAAAATAATAAACGGATTCTAAAGAAATAAGGGGAGGGGTGTGATCGATGATGATGCTCTGTTTTTATCCTCTTTCGTGATTAATGATTTCTGAATTGTACATTCTTATGCCTACTAAAAATCATGGACATTGGTGGCCTTTATCTGTATGTTTAAATGGCTTGTATTTTGGTTGTAAACCTTTTTCTGTGTAATGGAAATTGGTTAATTTCATATATTCGGCTAAATAAATTGGAATCCCCAGGATCAACCCCTTTTCGATGATAACCCTGGTTTAAGCCCAGTGGAATTAAAATCATGGAGTGTGTTAAATCATTCAAATCTGAAAATACCTGTTGAGTCTACCTTGTGTTGGTAGTATTGGTTTGGTTGTTTCCTCCACAGTTGGATATGGGCTTAGGTTGATGGGGCGATGCAGGTGGGGATGGGATCCCCTGTTGTTATACTTCAAGGCTGTGTGATTACCATACTTATATCAATAACTGGGGTGGGATCCTATATTGTTGAGAAAACTTAGGCTCCTATATTTTGGGGACATGGGGCTGTATCTTGGGGTTTTCCTTGGTTCCAGTACTTCGAGGGATCTCCCTTATCCCATTGTTGTTGTGACTTTTCAAGAGAACCTGGTGTGAATGTTTAAATGGCTGTTGGCTGTAACTTTTTCCCTTGGTTTGTGCTTATGCTGTTAGTTTCCCAGTAGTGCAGAAACTTATTTAAACATTATTACTGCAAATGAAAACAAGGATAGGAAAAATGGGGTTTTGGTTTGATGTGAGTTGTGACTTGGGCATGGGTGATGTTCTCCTCTCTTACTATTGAATAGTAAGGATAGTGTTCTTTAGGCTGGCTGAAGAAAAAACTAGATTGGCTGAGTGATTTTTACCTATACATATACTTGTAGTTTTTGTGTTTCTTATTCATGCCCCACCCAAGTTGATCACTTAGTGCTGAACACCCACATTTCATGGGGGAGTGTGTTTTTTCCAACACTTATATTAGTGGCTGGTTATTATCTCCTTTCTACTCACTTTCCTGGATAGCCCAAGTATCTTTGGGTAGGCTGTGATGGCCTGAAGTCCATTATTAGCCCAAGAATCTTTGGGCAGGGTAGTGTGGTGGTTGGCCCAGGTGTGTGTGGGCAGGTGTTTTCCTATGTATCTTCGGGATGTGACCCAGGTGTCTTTGGGCGTGGAAGTGGTTTTTCTAGCATAGGTGTTTGCAGGAATGGTTACGTGTGCAGTTGTGGCCCAGGCGTTTATGGGCGGGTCAGTGGTTCTGGCCCAGGTGTTTGCTGGTGGTATGCGTGGTTGTGGTCCAGGTGTGTGTGGGCAGGGTATGGTAGTGGGACTGCGATGAAAATGGTGGGATTGATCCGATGCATAGGATGTCTTTCAATAACCAGTGGGAATGCGGTGCGGGGTACCGAAACATTGATGTTCTATTATTATACTTTACTTGACTTGCGTTATTTGGGGAGTGTGCTTTGGTGAGGCTTGGGTGGATAGTTACTTTGTTAGGTGTTTGGTTATCTCTTTTTCCACGGGGCATTAGTATGTCCCCTCACTTGTGCACGAGAGTCTTTGGTTTTCCCTACTGAGTAGACTTGCATGCTCACTCTACATATATACAATTGTTTTTAGGTTTCCAGGAGGACTACAGGGATCGCGAGGGACCGTACTAGCTCAGACCTTGGGACCATTATAGTTGTTGATTTTCTTTTCTTTTGGTACTTTACCTTTGTAGCTTCCTTGTACCTGTGACATTTACTTTTGAACATGCATATGGGAATGGTTTACTTCGGCTTTACCTTTACTTTCATCTTTGGTGTTTTTGGGGTTTCTATCTTATCTCCCGATCCTATTAAAATAAAAAGGGGAATGCCTTCCATCTTGTGTATGATTATGTACCCTTGGTGCTAGTCGCCACTACAGGACCTATTAAAGGCGGTTATTAGGGGTCATTATATCTCCTTCAACTTAAAGAAAAAGGGCCTCGCAATCTGCTGACCCTTCCCTCCTTTTGGTGAAGGCGGGTCGTGACAGATATATATTTTAAATCATTTTGAATATGAATTTTTTTTCGGATGATAAATTAAACATTGAAAATTATGTATAGACTATGTTTGATGTCATGGAAATTAAAAAGAAGGACTAGTCACCTACTGATTACATTTCTAGAAATGGGTTCAAATGAATGTTGATCTTTCCAACTAATTTCATTTATAGAGTTTAGTAATGACATAATGAGGGGTTAACTATTTATTTTATATAATAAATTAATTTCATCACGTTGGTGTAAGTTCCATTTGATTACATTCCTATTTTCATTATCTTCATGTTTCAATGGTTTTCAATTATTATATCCCTAAAATGATTATTCACCTGAGGGTGAATTTAACTCTTAATTAAGTACATAGATTGTATTTCCTCTTATAAAATATGATACCATTCAATGGTAATAAATTTCATGTGGATATTAAATTAGGTATTTTATTTGAATTAGTGTGTGATAATTCCTATAAATTCCATATTGTTTTCATGAAAAAATTAATGGGTGGATCAGTGGGAACCCTCATAGAATACCCAAACCTAAGATAACCAAATAGGTAATTAAACCATCATAAAAAAACAATAAATAGCCATAAATTATCTAAATAATCTAAATGTGCTGAAACAAAATGAGAATGTCATATACAAATATCGAAAAATAAAGATATTATATCACTTAAACTACTTCCCACTACCAAATCCAAATAATCTTAAAAAAATCATCTCCATTACCCATATGAAGAAAATTATAAATAATATTAGATCAAAATAATACCTAAGGGGGAAATTTTTAACATTTAGACAATTGAAAATTTACATTTTATATGAAATTTTATTTTTTGATTTTGGATAAAAGGATATTGAATTAATTCACATTTTTATGGATTTTTTTGCAAATATATTTTACAGGTGTGACAAATCATAGTGGGTGGAATGTTGATTGTTGGAACTCAAATATCCCAATGAGGTTTCTAGATCAAATGAAATATGAGAGTTAATTTATGGGATGTATTATAGAACAAGATTTCTTATATAGATGTCAGGAATGAGGATGCTTCACTATCATCATCTCAAGATGGATATTTTCCAAGATAAGAGTAGTAAAGAATATATAGAATCTAGGGATACCACATGACTACTAGGTTTAGGTCTAGTTTTTTGGGTATCTTGTGTTTCTAGTCAAGACTTTCACTAGTGTATGTGAGTGTTGAAACCACCAATCATGACAAATGCATTTGTGCTACTGTTGAAAGAATCGGGTTGATGAGAACACCTACAGGAGGTGTAGAGTTGTTCTATATTTGGGTTCAATATGTTCATTATTCCTGCACTAGAGATGTTTGGTAGAATGTTGTTTATTGAACTATTGAACGATTAAATGTGGATATTCTCCCCCCAAATAATATGGTACTTTATTATGTGGGGGATGTACTTATTCATGTTTGAAATCCACAAAAAGAGTTTAGTTGATTAAAAGTTGAATAATCTATCATTTGAGAGCTATGATGGTGGTTGAAGGCTAAACTCATTCAAGCATGTATATTAGTAAATAACAGGGAGTTCAATGTTCATGAGAGATGAATAAAAATTCTATATGTAGAATAGGTTTTTACATATTATAGTTTATATACCCAGTTCTTGAGTCCCCATCACTTCATAGGTCAAATTCCTCTAATGAAAATTATGCTTGGATTTGTGGAGGTATATGGATAGACATATGAAATATTAAATTTGATGTTGGGTCACTTGTGAGTATTGGTCATGTGTAGCCTGACATGTTGACTAAGGTGGTGGATAAGATAATTTAATGTGGTGGAATTAAACTCTATTTGGAGCATAATGTAATTAAATATTCCTAAAATACTTCCACAACACACCACCACTAACCAAGGATGAAATCACAAACTGAACTACAACCTATATTTGTTTATAGACTAGAGAAAGTTATTATTGGGGGTGTTCTTATTCTGATACAGATGAATTTTTTATTCTATACTTCTATATTCATTTCTTGAATCGTTATCTCTCCTTGAAAAATATTTTAGTCATGCATAATTTAGGATTTATTGGGGGGAAATTATATTTTATGTGGGTGAAAAATATTACTTCATCTATGAATTACTGGGTTCAAAACTCAAATATAAATTCTAAATTTTTGTTGTGGTTTTAGTTTCTCAAATGAAGAATGATATATCATCTTATATAATTTATTTTTCATTATTTCAAAACATTTAATAGAACTTCTATAAAGGTTTAACATTATTTATTACAACCTTTTAATGTGTAAATATTATATACATGAAGACTATGTATGGATATATTGTGCTGATGATCAATATTCTTGAATCCTATAACACCCTTTTTATTATTTATCATTCCCATTATAGGTATAAGTTTTCTATAAGATTTATAAAGTTAACTTTATATCATCTCAATTTTTTAATACTAGAAGTCATGATTAATAGACCCCTATATCACTTCCACATTCTAGTCGTATTATCCTTATTAATTCTGTTATCACCTCTATGTTTTTATATGATTTAAAAATATATTAATGGAAAATAAATCTCTAAAATATTCTATAAAAGTTCATTCATAATTTCATTTAGGATAGTGGCATCTTTGGGAACATTAATATCATTGTTGAATGTAATAAATGTTTCCAAACACCCTATTTTATTGTTTTGGTCATCAAAAACTGAGTTTCTTATTTTCATATATTATTAAGAAATTATTATAGAACCATATTCATAAACTAGTATCATCATTGGGATTCCATAGGGCCTGATTAATTTAATGACTATTAGTAGGAAACATGTTTTATCATCACCAATCTATATGGCCTGATTTTATAAGTTGTTAGGTGTCCATTCCACCATAGATTAAATAGGTTTTATCCAGGAAAACTAACATAATGATTTTTCCCATGATTTGGCGGGATAGATATATTACTTCCTCCTATAATGTTACACTATATTTGGATGATATAAGAATATGGGATTCAATTAATCTCATAATGTAAATTGAATCTCTTATTCTGACCTAGTATGTTTAGAAAAGAAGAAGTTATATTCTATAAAAATGATCAGTAATTATTAATGTTGGAAATGTTTTGAGGTCCTAATACTAAAAATTAATATACTCTTCTTTGTAGGGACACTATCATTCCACCCATTTATCTTAGTTTTCTTATAAATAATTTTATGTTTCCTTTTTTGATTATTTTTCTTCAGAGGAATAAATATTTTTCAAATTTATGTGATGTCTCAATATATTAAGGGGGATCTAAATTATGAAATTTCTAAAATGAATAATTAGGGTATTATTATTTGTGATGGTAAAATATATGACTACATTTAATAATATGTTTGGATTCCAACCAAGAAATGTTTCATACAGCAGTTAAAAATTTGGAGGGAGATATTAAAGAAGAAATTTTCATTGTATTAGCAGAAAAAAGAAAATCCGTACAACCCACTGTAAATACTAAAATTTAGAGAAAATTATATATAAAAAATTTCAAGTTGTTACATAATAAGAAAATTATTACAATTAAATTCAAGGAAAGAGTTTAGCTATTAATCATTAATTATAATCTTAAATTGTTTTCTTGTTTGTTAAAAACATTATGAATCCTAAAAGAAAAAAAATAAATCTATAATTTTATAAATTACCTTAAAATAGGATTTTATATACAATAAAATTTGTTATTTGTATTTTGAATATGGGAAGTCTTTGAAAATTGGTATATTTTGAACATTGTTAACACTTTTGTTTTCCCATCTATTATGCAAGTCATGCTTGTAAGCTCACTATCTGTCACCAAAATCCATTTACCTAACTATTTTTGTGTGTATATCATCTGGGAATTTATATTAGGGATGAATATTAAAATAAATTATATAATAATTATCAATGAAATTTTAAATTTATATCAAAAATATTTATTACCCAAATTTCTGCCTAGGAATTGCCTTTTATTTCATGTTTGACTTTCCTCCATTAGAATTTTTAAACGTGAATAATATTTTTATGTTTTTTAGTGTCCCTATAAAACTCTTCAATTCATTACCATTTATTCCAATAATTTTATTCTCCAAATTATACAGAACCATGAAGTATTTGGGTCTTTTCCACACTCTAATAATCTTTGTATTCCCCTGTATTTTACTATAAGGTGATCCTAAAAAAATAAACAAATATTTTAAACACATATATAAATGAATTTTAAAAAAATAACTTCATTAATTTTCAAAAAAATACCTGTGGAATTTTTTTTTGGATTTCAGTCATGTACACTACCTTGAGGGGTCACCATTAGAGGATTTTCATTTATAGTAGATTATAGATGATGAATTTTTTATTAGGGTACAATCACACATAGGGAATTAACAATTGATGTGTACCCAATATATATATAAGAGGACAAGGAAAAAATATTGACAGATTCAAGGAGAGGAAGTACCCTACATAGTTGTATTAGAAAATTCAAAAAAAGGATGGTAACCTATGTATGGGTAAGCAACATAAGGGGTGGTATAATGTGAGTAATTTGTCCTAATGACTCTATATCCATAGTCTAGGATCCACTGAATATTGGGGGCTACTTATAGGGTTGGTATGATATTCTATACTGCTTAACCTATCCTCATTGAACACAAGTTCCCTCTTTTATGACTCATTTTAATATTAAATATGATTTTTTTAAGTTTAAACATAGTAAATAAATAAAACATTTACTCAATGGAACAACCATATTTTTCTATCCACCTTATATAAACTGGAAATTGATTCTCTCTATTTTCATTCTAAAAACTTCCTCAAAATATATAATAACCAAAAAAATCAAAATGAATTTTGAGAATTCTAAACATTTAAAAAAACATTAAATAAATTTAAACATTCCAATAAAAATAATATAATTTTTTATATAATTACACCTTCCATTATGTGTATGTTATTTAAGGTGTTTAAATACAAAATTAAAACATTACACAAAAAAATTAGTTGGTACATTAAATTTTAAATTAAGCTAACTAATTTTTTTGTAGTATATATGAAATTTTTTCTTAGGTTACCATAATAAACAATTTGATATTATATTTCCATTTATTACCTATAACTACATATTCGATTCTCATTTAGAGGATGTAAGAGGCATGCAACCATAACAAACAATTAAAAACCATTTCTTATTATGGTAAATATAATTCCCTTTTCATTTGAGTTCATTTTTATTGTCAATTTTTACATTAATTTCAATAATTTTAACCATATTCATGTATATATTACTAAATAATTGGAACCCTGTAAGATAAATTTAATTAATGTTATACTATATTGAATATCGTTGAACAAATAGTTTTGGAATTTATATATTTAAAATTCATGTATAAAAAAAATAATATGAAACTAGATAACTTCTATACTGTAATTAACCAAATTAATTATATAAAATTTTTACATGTTTAAAAAATACCTACCATATCAGCAAAATATGAACTGAAAATATTCAAACATGTGAAAACTATAAATTCATAGATATAGTTTTTTATTCACAATCTATTCTAAAAATTAAATCATCTTTGACATTGAATGATACATTTGAGTGAATACTGACTATTTCATCTAAAAAATCACTATCATCCATTCCTTCATCAAAAAAATATCCTGTAATAACATCAAAAATGAATCCAAATTGCATCTTTAAAGGGTAGTTTTAATAAAAACATCCTATTAAGATTGACTTGATAGAGTGTAAGGATCATCTATTCACAGCTGTCAATTCATATCAATAACTCAAAATCCACAACTAACTTTATAAATAACTTTTACAAGTCATTGAATCAAAATATATGAATTTCATCATAGTGACATTAATATGTGAATTGTAATCTAGTAAAAATATTCTCTCAATAACCCCATAATATGACATATTTTCAGATCAAGGATCTCTGTTTGATTAACTAGAATAAAAATTTATTATGCCACTTATTGTGAAACTATCATCCTTTGTGGTCATGTCTATTTCACAACTATTTATAATTAATTTATACCAATTCAAAACCATTTCATTATATTCATTAACTAAAATTTATCGACTAACTGATGACACATTTTTCTTGGTAGATAGAACATCCATTGTTAATATTTGGACTTGAAATATATAAACATCAAATATTAGAAAAATAAAAAATATTTGGTCACAAAAAGAAAAGAATTAGTTACATTTGGATATAACCATGAAGAAAATTAGGTATTTTGTAATTACCCCATTCTATTAATATAAAAAATAACAATGTTCTCTATCAATAATTCGACCATGTTCTCTGCACATATGACAATTTAATGGTGTTTAAAACATTGAAAAATAACCAATAGAAGTATATATATTTATTATTTGACTTACGTGATGTAATCAACAACAAAAACATAGTTCAATAATACTATTCGATGACTAATTTCACACTTGTCCCTTTTCAATTTACACAACCTATATGATCCAGATAACCCCCCCCCCATTTGGGGTAGTGATGGAAATATAGGCTCAATGGGATCATACAAGACATCTTCAGTTATCATTGGCTGATTAGATATCATGTTGACATTATCCAAATTTAATGATGAAATATTCATTCATTCCTCATCCTAATAACCTTTCAAAATAAATCTTTTTGGATGATTCTTATTTCTCACATAAGATTCCAAAAGAATTATCATTATTTCTATTGGATACATCCAGCATCTAGAAAAAAAACCATACAAAATAACATCTATTAGATGATTCACGGTCAGATGTAACATGAATGTGAATACCGATGGAGGAAAACTTTTCTCCATGTCAAAAATAATGATTGATTCTTCTTTAGGATGTTTGTTCACAACACTTTTGTTCAATATTTTTGAAAAAAATACCTCAATAAAAGAAATACTATAATCACATTGACCCTGAAATTATAAAATAGTAAGTTTATAATGGAAATATGAATAAATTCATCCAATAGGACATAGTGGTCAGGGGTTTTAAGGGATTTTAGTTTTACATCTACTACATTCAATCATTTAAAAAAATTACTTTAATAACCTTATTGATACTTTAAAATTATGTGGAATTGAAGAAATCATTTTTGTCTATATTTGTCATCAAAAAATATGAAAATGGACATTACACTAGTTCCAACAAATTTACTCATGATAATTCCTTGGTTTTATACAATAAAACCTTAAATTCTGATGTTCCTGGAACTCCACATTTTTTTTACCTTTAGATTTAAAAGTGTTGCAAGTAAATTTTACATGCATTTTTTCAATATGATTTACATCTAAATAGTGATATATAAAATTTTATGACCAATAAAGAAACAAATTGTGGAAAATTTTCTTTCTAAAATTGTTATTGGAATTTGATGGAGTATTCTTCCATTTTCATGAATTTCACTGAAACATTCTATGAAAAAATATCCAAACCATCAAGTTTTTTATTGATATCACCCCTGACATTTTTTTACATACATCAACTATATCAAGGGAATAGTCAATCTGTCTTTGATTTTTCAAATATAGATGATCAATTTGTGGAAATAATCTTTTGCCAATAAAACTAAAATATAACTATAACTTTAATCACTTTGAAAGTGTATTTTTCATAAAAATTGGGTATGATAATATCCCCTTAATTCTCCAAGAATAATTTATTCCATAAGCATGGAAACCATTTATTTTAAAAAATAATACTGAAAACACATAAAATAATCCTTTCTAAAATAATTCTGTATGCCTTCCAATAATCAAAATCTCCTTCAACTCATTTATATATGGTAGAAAAAGTATTTCAATGAAATTTCCATGATCATTGGGTCCAAAAATAAATATATAGATGATTACAACTAACTCTTCAAACATATCCATGAAATAAAATTTTAAATATGAATGAAAACTACAAAAGTATTATGTATATTATATATCTATTGAAATGTGTTGAAACCATCTTAGGATAATCCTAATATAACATTTTATTGGTTGAATGAAAATTATGGATATAATCTAAAATATATATGTCGTGCTAACCTATAAATATGATGAACTATAAAATCATTATCATTATTTCATTCATCTTCGTTTAATCTCATATTCTTTTACATTTTCTATAAAAAATTGTCTTTCTAAATTATAGGAATCAGTGGAAGGTTCCTCATCATATTTCTAGTATACGTGTCACACCCATGAATTATTATAAAGGTATTTTTCATGTAATTTACATCCTTGCTTTGTTTTGGGGGATTCCCTAGGTTTTAGGGAGGAATAGATGAGTATTCATGAATTGGGCCAAACCATGAACCCAATTTCAGATTAAAAAATAATTTTTTTTATCTTTTATAACTATTTAATTTTTCAACATTGTTCACCCGTTCAACTTCCTAAATGACCTCCCTTGACCTATTAACACCACCATTGAAATTTGGAGCTTTTAGAAATCCATAACTAGGTGTTATTTGGGTTTTTATCTAAGGTGTTGGTCCTGCCCAAAAGCCCAATTCCTGTTTTAAAAATAAATTTTGATTACGTTATGACTTATTCATGTTTTGGTCCTTTTCAGTGATTCCAAGTCTCACCTAATCCCAATTAACCAAGACGCGCGTCTGAGCTCTCTTCCCCCTCTTTGGAGCTCTGGTTAATTGTGATTTGTTGCCGAACTTCATAGGCTTACTCAAATCACCCAGATTTGAAGAGGTAATGTATTTCCTTCATAACTCTCTCAATTTTTACTCTTTTACCCCATTAAAATTCCTAAATGATCTAATTATCATTGTTCGAACCTCCCTTTAAAGTTTGGGTATTTTTGAAATCAGCTACTGGTATTTTTTGGGTCGATTTATACAAGATATTTTAAGTAAGTTGTTCTCATTCTTTCTTCTTTCAATTTGTTTAGGGTTACATCCAATGTACTTAGGGTTTCTTCCCTTTTCTTTGAGGTTCCTAATGTCCAGAAAGTAAGGTTTAAAAATTAGGGTTTTATATTGTGTTTCATGGTCTGAAATTCTAGTTTTAGGTCTGGTTTACCATCCTTGAGGTGCGGCGGTGGTGCGTATGAGTTTTCGCACAAAGGATTCAAGGGTTTCCTTGGTTTTGGTAGGTGATTCCATTGTGTATGAAATCTTTGTGAATTGGATACTGTTTTTATGGTATCTTCATGCTTATTTAATTTTATTATTGCTGAAAAAAATTGTTTTAGTGGTGTTTGTATTTAGAATGAATCCTAAGTGCCAATTTCATGTGAAATTGGGGGTTTCTTCAAGGAAATGTTTTATTAGTTTAATTAGGGATACCCTATAAGTAATTAGTTGATTTTATTTAACTATAATAGGGATTAAAATACTGTTTTTAATGATTATACCTTGTGTTTGTTGCTACAAAATCTGTTTTTAATGGTGTTTGTGAACCACATGAAATTCTAAGAGTTGTGTTGTGTAAAAATGGAGATTTTGCAATGATGTCGTTTCTTGAACCATATGGGGATGCCCTAAAAATGATTTTGTGTTTTCACTAAAATGTATTAGGATGCCCTTTCTGTTTTTTAAACTTAAAAATGTGCACATAGTATGCAAGTGAGGTTTATAAGGAGTTTTGTGTCCGAAACACTACGGGATTTTGAGGAATTGTTTGATGAAAAATCTAAGTGTTTTGTTGCGTGTGTTAAGTGGTATAAAATGTGATAGATACTGTATTGGTTGTTTTTGACCAGTAATGGTATTTTATATGAAAATGGATTTATGTTGCATTTCGAAATTTATTGAGCACAAAAGGGGAAGCACAGGTACCTAGGTGGGGCGGATTTGTACTAGTACGGCTAGTGGCCGGATGGGTTTTATCCCTATTTCACTTAGCATTTGGATAACGAGAACTATAACTAAACAATGTGGATGATTATTGGGGACCACTAGGTTATGAGCATGTTACCTACTAGTGGCTCATGCACGAGAATGAATTTTACTGTGGTTACTTTACTTCGAGGTACGAGGTACATAGGGCCCAAGACAACCTAGTGCCTAGGGGTGTTCCCAATGCTATTGCTCATTGGATTTGTAGTATTTACCCATTTATTAGGATGTGTTTGGAAGTAAATTACATTATCTATAATTTCTATTTTAATGTGTTAATATTATCTAAATTTTGGATTGAATTCTATTTTCAATTGGAGGTTTCATTTCTTGAAATTTTAACACTACTTTTCCATGTGTTTGAAAACTGCTTGCCTTTTCAAATTATATTTCTTACACTTTGGAATCATTGGGAGGTATCCTATTGGGCTTAGTCTCACACCCTAATTACACCCCTTGGGTGTAAGTAGACTTGGTTATGTTTGATTCAGGTAAAGGAAAGGCTACGGGTGATGGCGGTTCATGGTGTTAGTTCCCATCCTTGGTGCGGAGTTGTGGAGACAGCCTGGGGGCGATGACCCCTAGTCGTGTGGAGTCCTTGAGGATTTTTTGATGCTATAATTATTTTTATTTGGACCACTTGTATTAACTTTAAACCAATTTATTTAGTTCTGGTTTTTACTTAGGTCTTGTTTAGCTCAAAAATTTCTGATTTATATTATGGATTGTTTCTAATGTTTTATGCTTTTATACTCGGGTAAATCGTTACCAAAACTAAATTAATGACACCCGGGTACTAGTGCCAGCCCGTGGGGATAGGGAACTCCCTTTGGGTCATGTCACGGGCTGGGTTTGGTGCTGGTTTTAGCGGCGACTAGATTCGGTTCATGAAAAAATGGTATCAGAGGAGGTTCGCTCCTTGGGTCATGTTATTTGGGGAAGAGTCAGGATAGTCTGGATCTAGGATTGTAGGGACTTGAAATTACAGTCATGGGTAGTGTGCCTGGCCAACACACCTCATGATGGGATTCAAGTCACCAGGGGATGTATGGATTTATCTCAGTCCTTTGGTTTTCTTGGTTTAATGATGACTATAGGAAATGAAAAGAGTTGGGAGAATAATCTCAGTGAGCTCGCAGGGCCTGGAAAGCCATGTGGAGCCGTGGATATTTCCCTAGAATACTCTCTGTTATGGTGAAGTGATTGGAATATGGCTTCCAACCGTATGTCCAAGTCACCCACCGAAACTAGTTTCCTCTCACATTGTCTTGTGTCTCTTTGTTTTGGAATCTTGGAAACTTGGATTTTTTTAGCAAAAAAAATGACTTCACTTTAAGGAGTGTGAATTTTTGTGAAGTTATTTTCTAGGAAAGTGAAAATGGTATTATTTTTTTATTTCCTATAAATGGAATTTCAGAATTATTTCAAAAGGGTAAATTATGTGTTTACACCTCTTTTGAATGTATGAACTTTGTTAATTGGGGTTTTGAAAATATGTTTCTAGTGGATTTTTTTAAAACCGTGGAAAAGTGTTTTAGGATTGAATTGAGCATTCTGGAACTTTTTTTGGGGGATGAATATTGATTTTGGGTTTCGTGTCTACTGAAAAAAAAAATTTATGAACTTTTAGAACCTTGTCTTGAAATGAGAAGAGTTGAGTTCTTAATTAAATGGAGATTTATGAAATGGTGTTTTTCATGAAATTAGAAGTGTTTTGAAATAGGTTGAAATGTTTTGAAACGATTGTGAAAGGAATGAATATTTGCTTTTATTGAATTATGGATTCTTTTCTAAATTGGTTTATGAGATGAAAAATTTGGTTTTTATATTATGGTTATTGTTTTTGAGAAAGTGAAAGTGTGGTTAAAAGTTTTGATTTTAAAAAGAGTAAAGGTTTGATTTTTGGTAATTGGTGCTCTCAAGGGTGACCACATGCATAGGTTTATTTGGTAATATGGATGGATATGTGGTGGGCTCCCAGTGTGGAATGTAAACATTCATGTGTGAGGCTCATGAGATACTATTAGTAAATGCGCAACCCAGCAACACTGTTTTTTTTAAATAATTTTTTTGAAGGAAAGTGTTTTGTTTTGATAATGTATGGTTGGGAGGTATGGATTATGTGTTTTCGGGATTATTATTGTATGATGTTTCGAGTTCAATAACCCCTCTTGTTTGAACGATGTTTTGGTTTGGTGTTTCATTGATAAGTTGGAATGAAGTGGTGGTCAATGGGATCATTTGAGGAAAAGTTTAGGAGGCCAATGTGGTGGCTCCCCTCATGTGTTCAGTTCAGGTTTCTAGTATGTTGTGACCAAATGACCAGATCGGTTGGGTCCTTGGGTTTTCTTGTAGGCTAGGGTACTCCCCCATAAAGTGTTAATGTATGATTGATGTTTGGCCTATGGTGATTCACCGTTGGATGATCTTCCAGTTGATCAACATAAGGACTTTATTCTTGAGGTTTGGAGATTGTGATTACCCCTCTTCTTTTCCAATTAAGTGGATCCCCCTATAATGGGAGAGTTTTTGTGGGAGGTTGAAATAGAACTTAGTTTCTTATGTTTCCTAAGTTGCCTAAGGTCAATGAAGTTCAGGGTTGTCAGTGTAGAATGATGTCTTAAAGGGCCTCTGGGTCTTTCGTCAATCTCATTAAAGCAAGAGTTCATGTTAGGCCACCAGTGTGCAAGATCTGGCCAAGAGTGGCTATTATGGACACTTGCTAGAAACATGTGCTTTTTGGGACTCAGTACAAAGTCCCTCTCCTTGTGTTTTATTTTATCCACAATGGTCATGTTTGGTGATGCCTTGCGATGTCATGTGTTCACTTGACTATAAGGGTGGAGATTGTGTAATATTATGAGAGTCACTATTTTGTTGGATGTGTGTCTCCCTATAGGAAATTATAAATCCTATGTTCTAGAGGAATGTGATTCTATATGTCCTTTCATTCCGCTGTTTAGCATCCGAAGAAAAAAAGGGGCGATGTGTGTGCATCCTCTAAGTTCTTGTTTTGGTAAAATGTTGGGTTGAGGAAAAGCGGGTTTGAAGTGTGTCATGTCTCAATGAGACCATCTGATATTACAATATAATTGTTTTTGGAACTGGAAGAAGATGTTCATTTTAGGGGTTTCCAAATCCTAACTATGAGGCTGAAGATGCTTGAATCCATTGAGCTCCAGCCATAGGCCCCGGAGAGAAGCTGGCACGTAGTTAGGGGAAATCCTAGAGTCGTTCAAACTTTTGGTCAAGGTTATATCCTCAATATTGAAGACAGGAATAGTTTAAACCTCTATTGTCGTTTTCTTGTTCCAATTTATCACATTTGGTGGAAAGAGGTGTGAGTACCTTATTCCCATGTCATACCCTAAGTTGATTTTTTCACCTTTGGGGTCCCTTGTGTTTTTGGAGAAAAGTTTAAAATTTGGGTTAGGCAGGTTGAAGTGCATAGTTTGTGCGTGGTTAGCAGTAAATATGTGCCAACCCAGGGGACCGTGTGATAAGAGATAGTAGCTACTGCATGGTCTCCGCACTTCTATAATCCTTGGACAAGGAAACTGTGTGAAGTTTCCTCTTTGGACAGAATGATCCGCACAGTTAACTCACGGTTTCCCAAACCGTGTGAACCAACCGTGCGTCCATGCCATCTCCTTAAAATTATATTGTTTTTTTGTTCTTATCCCATATGATTTAGTTAAGATGTTTGTGTTTTTTTGGGGTATACCCACAATGGGACTCATGTAAGTTTCATTGGAAGAATTCTGATATTAATCTACCCCTAATGCTGGGAAGTCTGTTCGAGACCCCCTGTTAGTGTCTTGATTTTGTCTTAAGGAAAGTTGTCTTCATTATTATGGTGGGGAGACCCCTTCATGGGTATCATGTGTGTTCTATTTGAAAAGAACTAATTTTTGTTTACCACTTATGATGGGGAGACCGTTCATTACTTCCCCAATTGTTATCCTTATTCTATCTTAGAAATTGAGTTGTCTGTGGTGGTGGGATGTCCGGATTGGGTCAGCCCGTACTAGTGACTTAGTTTTCTCTATGGTGTATTCTAGGTAAGAGGTAGTATCGTTCAAGTCTATCAATCCAAAAATTTGTTACTTGGGTAAATTTTCGGTTGGAGAACACCCAATGATTTTTGTTTATGTAATGTTGTGGTAGCGTTATTCGAGTTCGTTGTTCGTTTCAAGTGGATTGCTTGAGCGTCGACTTGTAGTGTTTGAGGTGTTTTGTTTTGGGATGTGTTTTGAATGTCTTTAGTAATTTTAAGTAACTGGGGTTATATTTGGTTTGTGAGAGTATTATCTTCCCTTTGTTTGATCAACTAGAGATGTTCGTCCTTTTTGAAGCGGGTGAAAATGTGGCAAGGAAGTCTGTCTTGGTCTATCGTTTGGGCTTTGCTTTTGCATCTGGTGTTGTTGTGGAATTTCGGGAGTGGAATGCTTTATGGTGGGGATAATTTTCACACCAATGACTTATTTTAAAGGTATTTTTCATTTAATTTACATCTTTGATTTTTTTGGGGGATTCCCTTGGTTTTAAGGAGGAATAGATGAGTATTTATGAATTGGGCCAAACCGTGAGCCCAATTTCAGATTAAAAAATAAATTTTTTATCTTTTATAACATTTTCATTTTTCAACATTTTTCACCCATTTAACTTCCTAAATGACCTCCCCTGACCTATTAACACCAGCATTGAAATTTGGAGCTTTTAGAAATCCATAACCAGGGTTTATTTGGGTTTTTATCTAAGGGGTTGGGCCTGCCCGAATGCCCAATTCTTGTTTTAAAAATAAATTTTGATTATATTATAACATATTCAAGTTTTGGGATTTTTCGGTGATTCAAAGTCTCACCCAATCCCACATAACCCAGACGCGCGTCTGAGATCTCTCCCCCCTCTTTCGAGCTCTGTTTAATCACGATTTGTTTCCTAACTTCATAGGCTTCCTCAAATCACCCAGATTTGAAGAGGTAAAGTATTTCCTTCATAACTCTCTCAATTTTTACTCTTTTTCCCCCATTAAAATTCCTAAACGATCTCCTTATCCTTGTTTGAACCTCCCTTGAAGGTTTGTGTATTTTTGAATTCAGCTACTGGTATTTTTAGGGGCGATTTATACAAGATATTTTAAGTAAGTTGTTCTCCTTCTTTCTTCTTTCAATTTGTTTAGGGCTACACAAATGTAGTTAGGGTTTCTTCCCCTATCTTTGAGGTTCCTAATGTCCAGAAAGTAGGGTTTAAAAATTAGGGTTTTATATTGTGTTTCATGGTCTGAAATACTGGTTTTAGGTCTGGTTTACCTTCCTTGAGGTGCGGCGGTGGTGCATATGAGTTTTCGCACAAAGGATTCAAGGGTTTCCTTGGTTTTGGTAGCTGATTACATTGTGTATGAAATCTTTGTGAATTAGATACTGTTTTTATGGTATCTTCATGATTATTTAATTTTATTATTGCTGAAAAAAATAGTTTTAGTGGTGTTTGTATTTAGAATGAATCATAAGTGCCAATTTCATGCGAAATTGGGGGTTTCTTCAATGAAATGTTTTATTAGTTTAATTAGGGATACCCTATATGTAATTAGTTGATTTTATTTTACTATAATAGGGATAAAAATAATATTTTTAATGATTATACATTGTTTTTGTTGCTGCAAAATTTGGTTTTAATGGTGTTTGTGAACCACATGAAATTCTAAGAGTTGTGTTGTGTAAAAATGGAGATTTTGCAATGATGTCGTTTCTTGAACCATATGGGGCTGCCCTAAAAATGATTTTGTGTTTTCAATGAAATTTAGTAGGATGACCTTTATGCTTTGTAAACTTAAAAATGTGCACATAGTATGCAAGTGAAGTTTATAAGGAGTTTTGTGTCCGAAACACTATGGGATTTTGAGGTATTGTTTTATGAAAAATCTAACTGTTTTGTTGGGTGTTTTAAGTGGTATAAAATGTGATAGATACTGTATTGGTTGTGTTTGACCAGTAATTGTGTTTTATATGAAAAATTATTTATGTTTCATTTTTAAATTGATTGAGCACAAAATGGGATGCCCGGGTACCTAGGTGGGGCAGATTTGTACTAGTACGGCTAGTGGACCGGATGGGTTTTGTCCATGTTTTACTTAGCATTTGGATAACAAAAACTCTAACTAAACAATGTGGATGATTATTAGGGACCACTAGGTTATGGTCATGTTCCCTACTAGTGGCTCGTGCATGAGAAAGAATTTTTCTATGGTTACTTTACATCGAGGTACGAGTTACATAGGTCCCAAGACAACCTAGTGCCTAGGGGTGTTCCCAATGTTGTTACTCATTGGATTTGTAGTATTTTCCCATGTATTAGGGTGTGTATGGAAGTAAATTATAGTATATAACATTTCTATTTTAAGGTGTTAATATTCTGAAAATTTTGGATTGAAATCTATTTTCAATTGGAGGTTTCATTTCTTGAAATTTTAACACTACTTTTCCATGTGTTTGAAAACTGCTGGCTTTTTCACATTGTACTTCTTACTCCTTGGAATAATTGGGTGTTATCCTATTGGGCTTAGGATCACACCCTACTTACACCCCTTGGGTGTAATTAGACTTGGTTGTGTTTGATTCAGGTAAAGGAAAGGCTACGGGTGATGGCGGTTCAAGGTGTTAGTTCCCATCCTTGATGCGGAGTTGTGGAGACAGCTTGGGGGCGATGACCCCTAGTCGTGTGGAGTCCTTGGGGATGTCTTGATGCTATAATTATTTTTATTTGGACCACTTGTATTACCTTTAAACCAATGTATTTAGTTCTGGTTTTTACTAAGTCTTATTTAGCTCAAAAATTTCCGATTTATATTATGGATTGTTTCTAATGTTTTATGCTTTCATACTCGGGTAAATTGTTCCCAAACCTAAATTAATGACACCCGGGCACTTATGCCAGCCCGTGGGGATAGGGAACACCCTTCGGGTCATGTCACGGGCTGGGTTTGGTGCTGGTTTTGGCGGTGACCAGATTCGGTTCGTGATAATACGGGATTGAGTTTCATATTTATTAGTCTTCCATATTGATATACCATATTTTTTTACACATTATATGGAATTATTGTTTTATAATAGGAGACAATATTTTGGGTATGCGTGGATTTTAGCAGACAAAAAATACAAATATTTCCACCAACTATGATTCCATATAATCATTTCCTTGAATACATGCATTATGAGGTAGTAAATCCTTTAAAAGGTAACTATATCTTTAGTCATAGTCTTTATAAATCCCACATTCTTTTAATGATATAATGACATTAAAAATTGTGTATGGTCATTTTTTCAAAAGATTACAATAATGGGAAATTTTCATCTTCAAACTAAATTCTAACAAGAACAACATCATACTTCTGATCATTTTATGAAATATATGTTCTTGTATTAGTTTTACCATCTACTTCTAATCATGAAGTATTGTATTGAGAAATAAATGGAAATTAATCATAAATATAATTTTCTATTTTTATTCTTTCAGATAAATCAATTTCATTATCTATTTGAGATTTTCCTCTATTTTGATATCGATAATGATATTATTTTTTAAAACCCTTTTTAGTTATATGGTATCTCACTTCCTAATGTACTAACCATGATATTCCAATGAAATCAAGACATGGGAATCAAATAAATCTACCATCTAAGCATTATTGAATGAAAAATGAAAAAATAAATATTCTAAATACTTATGTAACTCATCGGTGCTATGATCAAAATTATATATAAAAAATTTATCAATTCTAATATGAATAAATAAATAATTAGAATTTTTGTTTAAATTTTAAATAGAAATACAAAAAATAATACACTTTTATGAAAAGTAGTATATACACTAATTAATTTATACTTCTTATTACTAATTAATTAAAAATTATGAAACATTAATTATTTAATAGATATAAGTATTTTCATTTCTTGATTTAGAAATTTATAAGAATTTAAATTCATTATAATATTTTAGAAACACTTATAGAAAACTAATTATATTATTTTAATGGAATAATTCTCATGGTTTCACCAATACTAAAACATTATAATTTACATTATAATAGAAATATGATTAGAAATAAAATTCTAAAATTCCATTATTGAAATAAATTAACTTATCTAAAACAATTAAAAAAGGAAATTTATTCCTAAGAAAGTTTATTTTACTTTTAAAATAAATGGTGTCCAGTATAGTAATGTGAATAGGATTCTTGATTATGCAGCATGGGGTGAATGGTGTGGTATTTAACTCATGAAAATAAGGTCTAAATTTTCAAAAAACATCATTAAATTTATCAAAAAATTTTTATATTAACTAATATAAATTATATAAAATCTTATATAAATTAAAATAAACACAAATACTATCATCTAAAAAATAAACAAATCACTAATGATATAATACATGAGAAGAAGATGAAAATAAATGAGAATAAATTATGTTTTTGTACCCCTTATTATACGCATAATGGCACAATTTAAGAAATCTATCAACAAACCTGACTGGAGTTGATGTGAATTTTTATGAATCTAATAAACTTTGGATTGTGTAAGGGAAACATTTTATTATTTTATAATTTATTTCTATTTTTTATTAAAAGGGACCTCAATTTTTATCAAATTGCATGCCTTTTGGGTATTTTATAAAAAATATACCATTTAGGAATAGATTAACATCCTATATTATTTATAGAAAACACTAAATTTATAGAATATCCCTATGTTTTATTTTGATGGTGTTCCTAAATCTAACATCGTAGCATAATGACTCCAAAAAAATAGAATGATGTGGGAACCTTTGTTGTGTCTTAGTGAGGGTGCATCGTCTCACTATGGTAGAGGTGCTCTAGATTAGCCTCACTGTTCCTCTGTACACCTATGAAAACACAATTTAAAAAATATTGAAATAAGATAACCCAAAATACATTAATTTAAAAATATTTTTAATAAATTTTGCACAAATAAAACTCATTTAAACAAACACACATCCTATTATTGAATTCTACCAAATGTTCAAAAATAAATAAAAATAGACCAAAACTAAATAAAAATAAATAAAACTATCTCTTATAAAGTTAATCAGCAATAAAAATATGAGTAAATTGTACCATCAAGAAAAATTTAAATAAACTAATATAAACAAAAATATCATTAATTGAACAAAGTAGGATGTAATAGATAATAATATTTTCAACATAAGATTACTAAAAAAATAATAATGACAAAACAAACCCAATATAAACAAAACATAAATAACCAATACTAACTCAAAATGATCTGACACAAAATAAAATGAAATTTAATGGAACCAAACCTGATCAAAACTACCAAAATGAAAAATACAAAATAATTATAAACTATACTAAACACACGCATTCTAACCAAATGATATCCAAAATGTTCTAAATAAAAAAAACAATGTAAATTTAATAAAATTGAATATGAAAATCATGAAAAATCAAGAAGATATAAATCAGACAGAATAAATCTAAATCAAAATAAACTAAACAAACCTATTCCAAACTACCTATTTTTTCCCTAACACACTAAATTAAAGAAGAAACATTAAAAAATCCCACACTAGAATAAATTAAACTAAAAAAATCAATTAAAACTAAACCAACAAAATTTAATAGAATATAATCATCTAGAGTATAATCTATGATAACTGAAATGATGAATTTTTAAAAAATAAAACAATGTGTCCTAAATTAAAAACCCCAAATCCAAATTGAAGCCGGTAATACTATTATAAAAAATATATAAATTTAATAAATAAAAATAAAACTATTTATAATTTAATTTAATTTTACATAATCATATTTTATTTATCAAGAATGGGAAGACACAATCGAGGGGATCGATCATGAAGAGGGAGTCACTATGAAGGGGATTGATTTCAAATATAGAGTCACCTCATAGTGGCTCAATCAAGAAGATGGAGGAAATATATAGGCACGATGGTGGGTCTTGATCTAGAAGAGGGAGGCTCTATGTAGGGGATTTATTGAGAAAGGGGAGGGATTGTGGAGGGGTGATTGATTGAGATGAGGGAGAAACATTGGGTGAAGATCAGTCACCAAGAGGTAAGGGCTTCATAAGGGATCTCGGTTGATCAAGAAGTTCGAAGATGGAATAGGTTTAGAGGTAAGATCAATTGATGGAGAAGATAGATTAGGGACTTTGAGAGGATTATTGTAGGATTACAAGGGGAGATTTATTAATGTGGAGGAGGAGTGAGTACTGTAGAGATCAATCTATTTGGTTAAGGGAAGAGGGATGTGGATCTTAATCTCAATCGTTGTGGATGTGGGAAAAGGTTTGTGGAGCTCGATATTGACCGATGTAGAAGCGGATTGTAGAGCTCAAACGATATTGAAGTTGAATGATGGATGGAGAAAGAAAGGTATTTCCATGGTTTAAAAAAACATTGGTATTTGATAACTTACTTCAACTGTTTAAATATACTATTTTAGTTGGAGTGTGGAATTATAGATTTATTTAGTTTTGTAGGAAAGACATTAGGCATGTCTTTATAATCCACCCAAGCTCTAATATCCCATTATCCTATACTAGGTCCATATTCTAGAGTTTTTTTAGACCCACTTATTTTTTACCATATTTTCTTTAGTAGAATACTATCTTTCAAAATGTAGGTGTTTATTATGATGAAATAATGCTGTGTCAAATTTTATATATATTGATATGATGGTATATCCACACATCACATTAAGAGTCTTGTTTCTATATCTGATACTCGAATTTAGATTTTGAAGATACTCATGAAATACTTCCCAATAACAATAATAATTTCCCATATTTAAGAAAGTGATTGATAGACACCATAAATCAATGTTAATATATATGCATCAAATTTCCTCTATAATTATGTTTTAAAGGGTTTATATATTCCCACACATTTGATATTATTTATATTAAATCCATAATAATATTTTTAATACAATTTGTCATCATCTTGGAAGGTGGTTGGTGTGGGTGATTTGGGATTGAGCCAATGGGAAGGACTACCTATATACCATGAGGATGAGAATACATATAGGTGATGTTAAATTCCATTTAATGAGAAACATCGTACCATTTATTTTTTTGAATGAGGACTATTGTGTAGAATTTTATAGTTATTTTTCCATGACCAATAAAATGAATGTTATGATCAATCATCCATAATAAATGATACGTCTTTTAGGATAGTGTAACCAATTCCATTTAGTTTTGAATATTCAGTTCATGTTAAAATGTTATATTCTAACATGGTTAATGTTTTAAAGATTATTATACTATGTTAAATGAAACTAGAAATATTTTATGTGGTATTTACAGATAAGAAAAACTTTTTATTTTGGAATGAAAAATGAGTTAGGTGAGAGTTGGTTTAGAAATAAAATATTTTAGAGGGACATTAAATATATTTTATCATTGAATAAAAAAGGCATTATACTATATGTTTTAGATCTATATGAAATGTTGCATAGTTTCTAGGATGAGAATCATAGTCTGAGAAGAGTATTATCACTCTCCTAACGATAACGACCCCCCATTATCCATAGAATAATTTATTATATGTACTTTGATGAATGTATTAATTATGGTTGACAACAAGTAGTAAATATATTAGATGGCGATATATTCCCATTATGAGAGGAATAATGATGTTCTAAATGTAGGGGATAAAAACACCATATAATTAGGGAGGGTCCTGAGGATGAATAAATTGAAGCAACTAAATAGTGTTTTAGTTTGGGATAAAGAGACATGGTATGGGTTTTTGTGCAATTTATTTATCCCATTCAACGGACCTAAGAAAATGGGGTTTGAAAGTTTTCATAATTCAACATATATCCTAAGAATAATTCATGATCTATATTGGGGTACTTGGATTAAGAGGTTCCCATTTATTTATGCTAGGAAAATGGAACCGAATTAAGAAAATGGGGTGAATCAGTTCCTAACTAAGTGAGTATGTAAAATAACAAAAGGTGAAAAGTAATTACTATACTCATAAGATATTAGATTATATTTGATATCTAGGTTTGGGACCTAGGAAAACATGAAATCATTTTATGTTCTCTAAGAATTAAGAGTGTGTCCTTTCTGGGAAAATTGGGTGACACCACATTATATGAAAACTACACGCTACCTTTTTATAGATAATTTAGGAATTAGTAAATCTCACTCTGATCACTTAAGAAGACATATTGGTAAGGTTCATTAACCTTGGTATCAATGATATCAAAAGATAATTAGACTCTTACAATGATTGGTTTTTTAAGGACACGAAAACTATTTTTACTTTTCATTTTCCATTTGGTTTTCATTTGAAAATCAACTGAAGGGGAAACCTATAAAAATGGGAGAATTCTTCATGTGGTGAGATTCTGGTGGAGTTTCACCTATAAATAATGGGTGGAAATTTGGTGATTATATAAACAAGGGTAGCTTGGATCTCGATAATCATTCATAACCACTTTTGGGATGCTATATTCCTTGAACATGGAAAATGGGGAGAAAATTTGTTTATTTGACATGGGAGGATAATAAAGAACATGAAAAATATGATAATATTTAAGTGTAAATAGAACTAGGTGTGTGAGTATAATACATTATTATGTGTGATATGTGGATATAAGGGTGTTCTCTATCTATTTGGAAGCTAGTTTTTTTCAAAATTGTTGGAGGAATTTTCCTTTAATAAAATAAAATTATTCACAAATACACCCGCTAGAATTAGATATTATTAGGATAAAGTGGAAAAAATATATTATGTACATGTGTTACATTTATAAATTTTTATGTGGAAATTGTCTCAATTAGAGTAAGTGGTTGGGTTAATTTTTTGAGTCAAAGTATGTCCTTTGGTCTAGTTGGAAACATAGGCTCAATTCAAAATCAAGCTTAAATGTATGATTCTGATTGAATTCATGAATTACCAATACGTATATGGGACAACCATTTTATGTAAGATTTCTATATTGGGTGAATACTATATATGTTTCTCTCCCATTTCACTATTTTTACACAACATATTCTCATTATATCGAGGGCGCCACATTGTTTTAGCACATAGTGTAGATAAAAGGGAATATAAGGATGGTATTTAATGACACAAAATTGATGGTTATCAATTATCTATTTCAGAGTGTGGGACATGTCTTTTATGATAGGGTACAATGGATCAATCATAAGAAAATAGTCATAATATGTACAGTACTATGACCAAATCACTAAGACCTAAGCGTGATGAGTTGGGACATATTTTATAATTAGTATATTCTATCCAACTTCTCTATAAGACTTATACTACAATAAATTTCCTCTACAAAAAATTCCATATTGTTATTACTATCATTATTAATTCAATTTGTAGGAAATATCTTAATCTCAAAACAATGAACCTGATAAAGTAGTGGATTTTCATATTAAAGGGATGGTTAAAGTAAATTTGTTTGGTAAAGTGAAATTGTTCCATTCATCTATTCCATACATCTTATAAAACCTACCAAAAATCATTGATACTTACTTATATAGTATATTATTTACTTAATTTTTTATAGGATATTAAGAGACACTAACAACATATTCCCTGATTGTAAACTACTATATTTCTAGTACCCCTGTTATTCGAGCATGTAATGAGTGAATATTTCCATGAGGATATTATACCTTGTTGACAATTATACAGACCCATTTTTTGTCATGTGGTACCTGAGGAATCCATGATATTCAAAAAACTCATCTTGAAGCCCAAAAATATTATTACACACCCATTTACAACCAACCTGTTAATGATCAGCTTTGGGGGTGGAATAAAGGCTAAGATTTCAATCCTAAGATTGGATTACAACAGATGTGGACATGAACTTATTGGTTCAGGAAAACATGTGATAAATTCAAACACAATATCTAAAAATGGTTATAAATTATTTTTCAATACATTGAAAAAATATATCTACAAGAATAGATATAAATTCCTAGAACTTATAAGTTATATAATCCCCAACTCAACACTTCCCATTTGGAATACAGATAATTAAGAATAAAAAAATGGCACATAAATAACTTTTGTGGAACCAAAACTTACATAAAAGAAAGATTAATTTATCAACCCAATTATTATTAGGGTATATTGAATTGGTAGAAGTATTTTTTAATTTTTTTTTAATGTTGGAACTTTAGGACTTACTATCCTGAATTTCAGAAAATGTAGTCAGAGCAATGTGACTTTAGATGTAATTTAAATATAGACCCTCTAAATTTTTCTTGCTGGTCTCATAGCCCTATTTCTTACTGGGAACATTCTTCCAATCCATGATTCAAACATTGTTTTGATACCCTGAACATGCATAATGGATGTGATATTTGATGAATAGTACCTTAAGCATATTAGTTTAGAAATTCCAATGATGGAAATGACATACATGTGTCTATTGAACATTTATATACATAAATCAACAGTAAATATTAATGGACCATTATTAGAGCTATATGACTGGAGAGACATTCACATTAATGATAATGAATTTAATTACACACTCAGTAGATTTTAATTTTTTATCCAATCTCTATATTCATGTAATTTTTGATATCTAGGCATTGTTAATGTAAAAGTACAAAATCATCAATATTCTAGGGAAAAAATCAGATATCATTGTCTCCCATTATGAAAATGTATCGATTGGCTTGATAAAAAATGTAACCCAAACATGATATCATAAGTGATAATATATGACAATTGTGAAACACTATATCCTTTGAGTGTGGATTTTATACAACATCACATGTGAGTTCTATGAATTATATTGGTTCACTCAAAAGTTTATATGGATGTGAAAAAAAGATTCAAACCCATTTTTGTACTCTAGGAAAAAGACACCCTATATTGGATTTCAACCTAGAGAAGATGAAGATTATTGGGGATAAATAACTGTTGATTCAATAAGATTAACTTATGACTTCTCCATTCCTTATGGTTTTATGTTTTGAAAATCACAAACACTTTTACTTATGTTCTATTTTTATTATGTTCTATATATTGTTTAAATATAGAATTGAGATTCTGTTATGCTTAAAGATATATCATTACGTTTTCCATTCTGTTATACTTACAGATCTGTCATTCCAATTTTCCATTCTATTATAGTTAAAGATCTTCTGTTACGATTTCTAATTCACTTTTATGATTACGAATCATGTGTATATATGATTCAGTTTTAGGATTCTATATCCGGTGTATATATGATTCAGTTTTATGATTCTGAATCTAGTGTATATATGATTTAGTTTTATGATTCTGAATCCGGTGCATATATGATTCAATTTTATGATTCCAAATCCGGTGTATATGTGATTTAATTTTATGATTCTGATTCCGGTTTATATGTGATTCAGTTTTATGACTCTGATTCCTGTGTATAAGTGATTCCGATTTTATGATTCTGATTACATAACAAATGAGATAACTATTTCAAAATCAGATTTACTTTTCCGTATGATTCCATTTTCTTGATTTTGTTATTCTTAAGAATCCATTTTCATGATTTCTTAAGATTATGTTTTCTTGATAATGTTACAGTTGTTTAATTGTATCATTCCAATGATATCAGATTCTAAGTTTTCATAATCTTCTATACACTAACTATTGTATGTTTGACATGTATCTAGGTCCATACAAAATTTATGGAAAATAAGACTGTTGGAGAGGAGCCGACCGTTGGTAAATTTTGCCTATAAATACAATCCCATTAGAATGAGAAAAGAACTTCAACTTCAACAACTAACTTTGATGAGAAAAAGTTATGAAGTGATTTCTAGAGAGAGAGGCTCTTACAACTCTCAGTGCTTCATGCAGATGTCGTGAACAAATTGTTCAGGTGTGAACAACTTGTTCAAACTTGGTTTGTGCAGACTCCGAT
This sequence comes from Viscum album, assembly GCA_963277665.1. Classification (NCBI taxonomy): domain Eukaryota; kingdom Viridiplantae; phylum Streptophyta; class Magnoliopsida; order Santalales; family Viscaceae; genus Viscum; species Viscum album. Next base: position 562,635,301 of record OY728150.1, on the reverse strand, counting down.
CATGCTAATTGTGGGATTTTGGGATTGGAAGACAGAGGTTCTGATTTCCTTCTACATCGAGGGCTTGTGGGGATAACAAGACAGATACCGATCTTCGAATTGAGGGCTTACCTAGGTTTGGGTAAGAGGGTCTTTCTTGAATGTATAAATCAAGGAACCTTTATCCAAGGTTGTTGGATACCCTTCTATTTGGGTTAAAATAATCTTACTATTACTTGTTTACTATTACAAGTTGTTTTAGTTTCGCTGTTGTATGTTAGCTTTGTTAAAGTTAGAAAGTATAACATTCTTATACTTTGTAATTTCGTTACTCTGATTATATTACAGATTCTATACGCTTTAAGTTAGAATATTTCTTTTAAGAAAATAGAAAATGTTTCTTTAATAGGTCTTTTGAATGTTTGTTTAACCTTTTTAACCTTAACTTTAAAGGTTCCAAAGGAATTTATAAAGTATACAATTCACCCCCCTCTTGTATTTGAGCATCTCATGTTTCCATATTTGATCCTACAATTGGTATCATAGGGTGTTGACCACGTACCCTTTACCAATCCTACAATTGGTATCAGTGGTTGTCCACCTCATACTCTAAATAAATCTACCAATTTGTATTAGAGGAGGTCTCTGAAATACTTATATCCACATATAAGTTTTCTTGTTCATGTTTTTATTTTCTTAAGTTCTTCATATTTGTTTTCAATATTTTACTACTAATATGTTTTGTGGAAAGAAATATCTTTTTATTATGGCATGAAATCAAGTTGGATCTCTAGATAATCTCAATCCTACCAGATCACTGATCTTCGATGGAAATGACTATGAGTACTAGAGAGATAGAATGAAGAACTTTGTGATAGAAATAGGTGTAGACACATACATTATGTTAATTGGAGATTATAATATTCTTGATAAGTAACGTAGAACCTTTAACAATCTGGAAAAGGTGGAATACCATCTGAACTTTAAGGTACGTAAAACATTGATATGATCTATGAGTAGAAATATTTATATCCAGATTTCATCCTGTGAAGCTGCAAATAGTATTTGGAAGAAGCTTTAAGTAACTCACATTGTAATTCCAATTTTATTGAAACTAGAAGAGCTATGCTCATGGATGAGTATCATGGTTTCTACTTACCTTACGAAGAACCCGTTTGTAAGGTACAAAAAACATTTATGACTATCATCCATAGCTCAAAATGAATAGTTGAGAAAGGTTTAGATGATGAAGCTCTTTTAGACAAGATTATTGACATCATTCCTAATGAATGGAAATCCAAGAGGACTACTATAGATGAAAATATGAATGTTACTCAGATTTCTCTTGATGAACTGTTTGGAACTATTATTCAACATGAAACTAGAATGAAGAGAGATGCTGATAATATTATGAAAAGGAATTGAAATGGTTGTGTTTCTTTTACAACTACTTCAAATCATATGAAAGCCTAGACTCCTGAGAGAATAACAAGATCTAAATATAATAAGGTTGTTGTTAAATCAGAATCTAGTGAAAGTAAAAATTCAGAAAATGAATTACCAAATCTTGGTCGAAGGATGAAAAATATTGATAGATACAAGAAAATTCAATATAGATACAAGAAGAAAGATGGAAAAGGTAAGAAAGATAGAGAAGTGACATGCTATGAATGTAGAATAATTGGTCATATCAAACGTGATTGTCCCTTACTTGAGAAAAGAGACAAGAAGGACAAAAATTATAATAGAAAAATGAAGAAGTTCTACAGATCAATGCATAAGAAAGTCTTGAAAACCAATGACACTTGGGGTGATAGTGGTGGTGATTCTTCTGATTATTATTTAGAATATGAATCTTCTGAGCCAAAGAATATTGGTCTAATAGCCAGATCTCCATTTCAAAATCATTGTCTTATGGCTAAGGTATGAACAAGTGAATCCTTAACCAATATTTCTTTAAGTGACAATTTTACAGATAAAGGTTTTTCTCTAGATGAAGAATCCTCTTCATCAGATAATGATAATTATTTTCCTTCCTATGAGGATGTTTCTAGATTTTTTATGTTGTTACAAAAGAGAAATTGTAATGTTTATAAGAAAATTTATAAATCAAACTCTTGATAATCTATTTTAACAAAAGAAATTTTAGATCTTTCCAAAGATCTTTATGAGAAAAATGATGTTTTAAAAATTCTTTCTGAGAAACATGAGGAAGTAAATTCTGAAAAGGATAAACATTCTAAGGATATTAAAAATCTTTTTTTAGAAAAAATATGTTTTAGAGGATAAATTTAACTCTAAATCTAATATTCTTGAGCATAAGAATTTAGTCCTAAGACTAAAATCTGAAATATTTTCCTTGAAGAGACTTCTTGCAAATTTTACTTCTGGTAAAGAATATTTTGACAAGATATATTCTCAGATCTAACCTCATGGTAATAACCAGGGATTATGTTATTCTCATGAAAAACCTATTTTTATAAATAATTATTTTTTTCCTTCTAGAGCCTATTTTTGAAATAAATTCCAAAGTGGTGGGAATTGAAAGAAATTTTTTTTAAACAAATTAAAATCCCTTGGGTTTTATAAAGCTTATTTTTATAAACAAATATGGTTACCCAAGATTTTATTATCTAATAGTTCCATATCCAAGAAAGTCTGGATTTCGAAATCCTAACTCTTTCTTTTTTAGGGAAATGAAAGAAGTACCAATAACTTATGGTACATGTATAGTGGATGTTCCCAACACATAACTAGTAACAAAGACTATTTCAAGAAGATTTTAAAAACAATAGGTGGAAAGGTAACATTTGGTGATAACTCTCAATGAGAAATTTTCGGTATAGGTAACATTATTCTTCTTGGTAAAATTTTATTTCAAATGTTCATTTTGTAAAAGGCTTTAGGCACAACCTCATAAGCAGAATCCAATTATGTTATGAAGGTTACCTTGTGAATTTTAGATATGATAAATTTTTAGTTTACAATTCCAAGGATGCGTTAATTTTATTTTCCCTTCTGTATGAGAATGTGTATACATTAAACATAGAAGACATTAGAAGATATGATCTACCTTGTCTTAGTGCATTTGAAGATAAATCATGGCTTTCACATAGGAGACAAGGACACTATAACTTAAGGAATATTCGTAAGCTTTCTAGGAATGAACTTTTTCAGGATCTACCAAAACATAAGTTTGATTATTAGAAAGTATGTGATCCTTGTCAATATGGAAAGCAACATAAATATACATTTAAATATATAAGTGAAGTTACAACTTCTAATGACTTATAGTTAGTGCACAAGGATTTATTTGGTCCAAAATAAACAAGAAGTATTGGAGGAAAATACTATGTGTTTGTCCTAGTTGATGACTACACTAGATTTACTTTGGTCTATTTTCTCACAAAGAAATCTGAATCTTTTTCTTATTTAAAAATATTTAGAGCTCATTTTAAAAATTATAAAAACATACTATTGGAAACTATTCATAGTAATCATGGTGGAGAATTTGAGAATTCTGATTTTGAAACTTTTTTTAGTAAAAAAGGTATTACTCACAACATCTCATCTCCAAGAACTCCCAAACAAAATGGTGTTGTTGAAAGAAGAGATTGAATTCTTCAAGAGATGACATAAACCATGTTGAGTGAATTTTCTATATATAAATTTTTTTGGCTGAAGCTATAAGTACTTCTTGTTATACTATAAATCGAGTTTTAATAAGACCGTTTCTTAATAAAAAATCTTATGTGTTGTGGAATATCTAAAAACCAAAAGTTTCTTAATTTAATGTTTTTTCTTGAAAATTCTTTATCTTGAATGCCAAGGATAACTTACATAAATTTTCATGCAAATCTGATGAAGGAATTTTCTTAGGTTACTCTACTAACTCTAAGGCATATAGAGCTTTTAATAAAAACACTTTCACTGTGGAAGAAACAGTACATGTTATTTTTGATGAAAATGACCCTTTCGTTTTCAAGAAACCGGAATCTTTTACTGATATATTTTCTAAAACTGATCACCAACCTTTGATAGAAGATCTTTTAGACAATGATATTTTTCAAGAAAATGTTTCAAAAACATATACTCCTGAAGATTTTCTAATTTATGTTGATGAATAGGTTTTTCAAAATCCAAGTCAGTTGTTACTTAGGAATCATCCCAATGATAATATCATCGGAAATTTTATTCAACCAGTAAGATATAGAAGTTTTTTAAGGAATGAAGTTGAACATGTTGCATTTCTTTCCAAATTTTAACCAAAGACTCCTTAATAATCCTTGGGTGATAAAGAATGGATAATGTCTATGCAAGATGAACTCAATGAATTTGTATGAAATCAAGTTTGGACCTTGGTTGAGAAACCTAAGGAATATCTTATTATTGGAATAAAATTGATTTTTAGAAACAAATGCGATGAAAATGGAGTTATTGCTAGAAATAAAGCAAGATTAGTTACAAAATGCTATAACCAACAAGAAGGTATAGACTATGAATAAACCTATTCTCTTGTAGCAAGACTTGAATCTATTCGTATTCTTATATCCTTTAAAGCATTCTTTAATTTTAAACTCTATCAAATAGATGTTCAGTGTTGTTTTCTTAATGGTTATGTACATGAGGAAGTCTATGTAGATCAACCCCTAGCTTTGAAGATACAAAATATCCTAATCATGTTTATAAACTTACCAAAGCATTATATGGACTTAAACAAGCCCCTAGAGCTTGGTTTGATAGACTTTTAGGATTTTTGGTTCAAAATAACTATGGTAAGGGAACTCCTGATGCAACTCTTTCATTGAGAAAAATAATAAAGATGTTTAGATTGCTCAAATTTATGTTGATGACACTATCTTCGGATCAACTCAGTAATCCTTAAAATATTCCTTTGGTAATCTTATGAAATATGGGTTTGAGATGAGTATGAGGGGTGAGTTAACATTTTTTCATGGTTTTAAAATTTCAAAAAAACTAGAGGGAACTTATATATCTCAACATATTTATATCAAATATCTTCTAAATATGTTCGGGTATTACAACACTAAGAGTATATGTACTCTTATTAGAACCTCTAATACTCTTGATATTGATGAATCATGGAAACATGTAGATCAAACATCTTATAGAGGGATGATATGAAGCTTTCTTTACTTAATAACTAGTCGACCTGATTTAATGTTCTCAGTATGCTTATGTGCAAGATTTCAAGCAAATCTTAAAGAATATCATTTAAAATATGTAAAAAGATTTTTCCATTATTTAAAGGGAACTTTAGATTTGGGATTATTTTATTCCTCTAGAAATGATTTTGAACTTAAAATTTCTTTGAATGCTGAATTTGGTGGTTGTAAAATGGATCGAAAATGTACATCCAGAACTTGTCATTTTTTAGAAGATTTTTTAGATTATTTTTCTTGCAAGAAAAAACTTTCTATATCACTTTACACTGCTAATGTTGAATATGTAGCAGCTGGAAGTTGTTGTGCTCAAGTGTTGTGGATGTAACACACACTCACTGACTATGGTATGAGTTTTACTAAGACTCAAATTATGTGTCACAACACAAGTTCTATTTCCCTATGTAAAAAACTAGCACATCACTCTCGTGAAAATAACATAGATATTATACATCACTTTCATATAGATCACACACTTAAAAGATAAATTATTCATCAATTCATCGGAGCGCCATAGAAACTTGCTGATATTTTCACAAAACCTCTACCTTCCAATTGATTTGAATACATTAAACAGAAGATAAGAATGATTTCTGTAAGTTTTTCATTCATATCTACTTCTTGTTTAAATCATTTTCTAACATTAAACTACTCATTATTTTATGGGGAGTACATATGTTTGTTTATCTTCTTTCTTTAATTTTTTTTCTTAGGAAAATTTTCTTATTTGAAAATTTTGGATTTGAAAATTTCAAATTTGAAAATTTCAGATTTCAAAATCTTGGATTTGAAAATTTCAGATTTGAAAGTTTCGAGTTTGAAAATTTCGGATTTAAAAATTTCAGATTTGAAAATTTCAGATTTCAAAATTTCAGATTTCAAAATTTCAGATTTAAAAGTTTCAGATTTGAAAATTTCGGATTTGAAAAGTTCGGATTTGGAAATTTCAGATTTGAAAAGTTCGGATTTGAAAATCTTGTATTTGAAAAGATTAGAATTTAAAACTTCCAAGAAAAATTCTTATAATACCGATAAATTTCTTAAGGTACTCTAAAAGGTAATCTTTCTTACTCGTTATTTTCTTTATCTTATGTTTTAGTTGTTGGTATTTAAAAATTTCATAAATTCTGATTTTTATTACTTCAAAAGATTGGAATTCATATTTTTTATATCCATTTTCAATTGTCAGACCAGATCAAGTTTTTTTTAGCCGTTTGATTATCTTATGGAAGTTGAAAAATCACAGCTATGTCTATATAAGGGGTTCCTCATTTTCAAGTATCGCACCATCCTTACTTATCTCAGTGTTGAAGTTCTGTTTCCATCAAATCTTTCATTATGAAGTTCCCTATCACCCTAAATGACTCCAGAATCCTCAACAGATCAGATGTTGGTTAGAAAGAAGATTAAGGATTAGTCAATCTTTAGGAAAAGGTTAGTGTGACCTCTATTCTTTGAAAAATATGACTCCCTTATTTCTATTGTTATAAGATCAAATGGATGGGAAAGTGTCTGTGTGGATAAATAGAAACTACAATATCTGGTTTATCCTGACCTCCTTATTCAATTCGATGAATTTATTACTTTATCTCAGAAGAACGATAAGGATATATTTAAGTTCAAATTCTATGATAAATCATATATAATACCCTACAAGAAAGTAGCAAATGTTCTTAACATACCATATGAAGGGGAGGTTATTCTTTGTTGTCAAAAACTTCTTGAGAATAAAGGCTCTCTTGAAAAAGTCAAGGCTTTTGATTTTCTCGGTCTTAAGTATGTTTAGAATCTGAAGATTGTAAATCATTCAAAAAACCACAAGATGTTGGCTCTCTGGATGCAATGATTTCTTATTCCAAGAAAGGGAGATAATGATTCTCAAAAGATATGTGATATCCTTCTGTTAGACTTTCTTTTCAACCTAAGAAAGATCAACTTGGTGAAGTTCATCTTTCTCATCATCCAAGAAATAAAAAGTGGAACCAACAGATCTCAGATCCTTATGTATCTAACAACTATTTCCAGGATAATTGTTATGTGTCTTCATGAACTCAGTGTTCCACGGTGATCGGTCTCAAAGCCTTTCAATATCCTATTTTTCCGAAATGATACTCTAAGTAGTATGATGTTATATTTCTTAGAGGAATCCAAGAATTTTGAAGAAATGGTTGTCCAGAACAAGGGTGGTGTTTCAGAATCTTCAAAATCAGTACCCAAGAAAAGCAAACCTGAGAAAGAAACCTTGCCTGGACCAGTTTCTAAAGTTCCAATTTCCGCACCTCCTCCTACAATGAAACCGAAATCTTATACAGACGCAACAACTTCAATGTAGAGAGAAATGGAAAGTACTATAAAATAAGAAGATCCTTCTTCTGGACTAAATCTTAAAGAGGATACGGCTCAAAAAATCAAGAATGCTGAAAATCTTGAGAAATAAAATATTGAGAAGTAGTTTGAGAAGAATTTTTTGGAAGAGAATCTTTGTTAGTCTCTTTTAATTGCTGTAGAAAACAATCTTAAGAAATACCTGAATCTCAAGTTATTCATAAGAAACCTATGGCTTCTCCTGAAATCCAGAAAGCTAATGAAGTCATAGATTTATCAAAACCAGTTCAAGAAAGGGAAAATTAGAAAATCATATAAGATGACGACGATGTTTTAAGGGAAGTAGAATGTTATTTTGGAAATCCTTCGAGTTCAGTTTACAAATCTGTTTCAGTAGAACAAGTCAAAGAACAAGTTGCAGAAGAACTTGAGGAAGAAAAATTTGAGGAAGTGGTTGAAGTTAAAGATAAATAAGAAGTCGAATTAGAACAAGAATACGAAGTAGATAAATAATATGTTTAACAAAAAGTTGATGAAGAGGAAGAATTTCAAGATGAAGAGGGACACGGAGGATCTCAACATCATGTGTTTTAAAATAAAGATGATGAACATGGAGATCTAAATGTTTTTCAAGTTTCAGATGAACAATCTCCAGTTCGAGACCCTGTTAAAGGCAATAATGTTTTGGATGCTTCATCTGATAAGAAAATTCCACAAAAGTCCTCTAAGAGAATAGAGAGAATAGCTTCCTTAACTCCAAGAGGAGTTGATAAAGGAAAAGTTGTTTCAGGATCCGAGTCCTCTTCATCGGTATAAAATGATTTTTTCAAGCTATCTTTAAGAAATTCGGTCAGCACCATTCCAGTTCTTGCAAACATAGATTCCCATAGTCAAATGATGCAAGAGACACTGAATAAAAAGACATAATCAACCAATTTTCTTATGGACATGGTTGTCATGCAAGAAGCAGACTTCAGTAATCTTTTTGATGATTACAAATCTCAAAAGGTGACTTGTAAGAAATTCTTTAACCGTACCAATATTATCAATGAAGAGCTAAGATAGTTCGGTGACTTCATGGATTCAACAAAAGGAGATTTTAATACTTGTGAAACTGAGTGCATCAAGGTCAAGACATCAATATCTGAGAAATCTAGTCAACTAAATTCTCTTGCTCGATCTGTTATCAGTGAGAAGGAAGTCAGAGCCTAATTATAGAGAAAGGTGACTGGTCAAGAAGAGAGGATCTTGTCTTTAGAAAAGTAGAATCAGGGTTAGAAGATCCTATTGAAAAAGTTTTAAGAAGATCACAAGGAAGTGAATAAACTCAAAGCCTTGATAAAGAAGATGTTATCTAAGTATAAGTAGAATGGACAATTTTTCATTAAATTCAGATATTTTGTTGTAATGTAAAATTTATTTCTAAAACATTCTTAAGAATTTTATTTTATGTCTTTCTTTTGTTTTTGAATGTATGCTCACATAACCTTACAGGTACATCTTATACTTCTCCATTCCTTTCCCAGTTTTTAAAAATCACAAAAGGGGAGAATTTATTTAATGAAATCATTTAATATCTGAGAAAGAGAATCTAGTAAGGGGGAGTATGTCACAAAAGGATAATTTCCAAGTAAGGGGGAGTTTTCTTTTAAGAATAAATGATTATCTAAATGGGAGATATTCTATAAAGAAAACATGACTTCAAAGATAAATAATATGATCCTTGGGAAATATAACTTAAGGGAAGTTAGTCATAGTTATCCAAAATCTTATTCAAAAGGGGAGAGAAATTTTTTTCATATTTTTTTATCTAAGTCAATATATTATTCCTTAGAAAAGTTGGTTGTGATTTCCATAAAGGGGGAGATTTTTGAGTCAATAAGGATATCTTATGACTTTTCCATTTCTTATGGTTTTATGTATTGAAAATCACAAACACTTTTTCTTATGTTCGGATTTTTTTAAGTTTTTAATTTTTTTTTAAGATATGGAATTGTCATTCATTTATGATTATAGATATATCATTATGTTTTCCCTTCTTATTATACTTATAGATCTGTCATTCTGATTTTCCATTCTGTTATAGTTACAGATCTATCATTACGATTTGTGATTCAATTTTATGATTCAGAATCCAGTGTATAAATGATTCAGTTTTATGATTACGAATCTAGTGTATATATGATTCAGTTTTATAATTCTGAATCCGATGTATATATGATTTAATTTTATAATTTTGAATCCGGTGTATATATGATTCAGTTTTATGATTCTGAATCCAGTGTATATTTGAATCATTTTTAGGATTCTTATTCTAATGTATATGTGATTCAGTTTTATGACTATGATTCCAGTGTATAAGTGATTCCGATTTTATGATTCTGATTCTAGAAGAAATGAGATACCTATTTTACATTCTGATTTACTTTTCCTTATGATTTTGTTTTCTTGATAATGTTATTCTTAAGAATCCATTTTCTCTATTTCATAAGATTACTTTTCTTGATAATGTTAGAGTTCTTTAAATGTATCATTTCAATGATATCAGATTCTATGTTTTCTTATCCTTAACATTTATCTTTAACTTAACATTGTTTCTGTTACTTGAAATGATGTCGTACAAACTGTTATAAACTAACCGTTGTATGTTTTACATGTTTCCAGGACCCTCCAAAATTTATAGAAAAATATGACTGTTGTAGAGGATTCGACCGTCGGGAAATTTTGCCTATAAATACAATCCCATTTCAATGAGAAAAGAACATAAACTTCGACAACTATCATTGACAAGAAAAATCCGTGAAGTGATTTCTAGGGAGAGAGGCTCTTACAACTCTCAGTTCTTCGCACGAATTTCGTGAACAACTTGTTTGGGTGTGAAAAAATTGTTTTGAATTGCTTCGTGCAGGCTCTGAACATGTAGATCATGGGCTTTCGAGATTGGAAGACAGAGGTTCCGATTTCCTTCTAAATAATGGGCTTTCATGGAATTTCTAGACAGATACTGATTTTCAGATTGCGGGCTTACCTGGGTTTGGGTACGACAGAATTTCTTGAATGTATAAATCAAGGATATTGAATGTATAAATCAAGGAACCTTTATCCATGGTTTTTGGTTACCCTTCTCTTTGGGTTAAAAGAATCTTACTATTACTTGTTTACTATTACAAGTAGTTTTAATTCCGTTGTTGTATGTTAACTTTGTTAATGTTATAAAGTATGAAATTCTTATAATTTGTAATTCCCTTACTCTGATTATATTACCGATTCTATACACTTTATGGTAGAATCTTTCTTTAAAAAAAAATAGAAAATATTTCTTTAAGAGTTCTTGTGAATTTTTTTTAACCTTGTTAAAATTAAATTTTAAGGTTCCAAAGGAATTTTTAAAGTATAAAATTCACACATCTTGAATTTTGAGCATCTCTTTTTAACTCATTCGATCCTACAATTGGTATTAGAGGGTGGTGACCTCGTACACTATACCAATCCTATAATAACCGATATCATTCTTTTCCCTAAATTCATGTACTATTGTATTATTCAAATTTTTTTATATTTTATCATATACTCAAAACATGTTGGCCTGGAATGTTTCATGCTCACTGTGTGAAATTACATGGACAATAGGAATAGTGAAACTAGGAATAATATATTGGGGGATACTTTAACAAAAACAAATATTCATATCAGTTAGTGGAATACACACTCCCCTAAAATAATGAAATTTGAATCATTGAAATAATATGTTCTCTAAGTGTGGTGATATAGTCAATTAAAATAGGGTTACATCTAATATGAGACATATTTCTATTATATTAACTGATCATGAAGGAAAACAATACTTTTATTATACCTTGGAATGATCTTCTATCTATCCTTCTATACTAGTATTCAACCTTTGGGAGTTTAATCTAATATAAAATTAACTAAATATATGTGTGATATACTTCAATGTAGTTTTGGGATCCCATTTATATGTAATTTAATATTACCAAAAAAATATTAACCATAAGAAATATTTCATAATTTTATCAAGGATATATATATATTTTTCATCTAAAAATAATAATAAACCCATTACAAGAAATTAATGGTGGATTCTAGATAATTAAAATATTTAAGGGGTGATCTAAAAATATATTTATCAATAAAAAAATGATTTAGTATAACATAAATATGGGTAGAAACCATTATTTGATAAAATTATATATTTAATTAAGATTCCTTTTTTACACCAAATATGTTTTTTCTTTATTTAGGTAAGAAGTAGAAGATGCACAAAAATTTCCACTCAGTATACTAAGGTTGGAATTAAAATGAGTAAGGAAGTTTGGTTGTAAAAATTAGTGGATGAGGAGACATCATCGGGCCACAAAATTATATTATAACTAGATAGATAATATACACACTAGACCTTCCAAGTTGTCAAACTAGATAACTTAGAGAGAGAAATATATAACCCACCATTCCGTGTAATATTCTAATTATTGGCCTCTATATAAACCCCACATATTCCTATTATCAAGATAGGTTGTTATTCAAACTCTTCACATAAATTCTCATCCACAAACCAATAACAATCACTTTTGATTATAGAGTATTATATCATATAAAGGTCCCATTTGTGGTGAGGTTTATAAACACCTAAGGGAAATTGATTCTATTAGTAAATGAATGACTCTCTCAAAAAATATATTTCTAACCCTAATAATTAAATTTTAAAATTTTCATTTTTATATTTTAACAACATTATTTTATAAAATCAATTACTTACAAATAATTATAGTAGTATGAGGAATTAAATGATGTTGTAACTCTATCTGGTGTAGGGATTTAGGTCTCAATTTTGAAAAAAATAAACTCCGGTATCCCAATTTGAAACTCTCACCACCAAATATTATGTCCCATTTTCCAAAACTATTCCTCGAGTCACTAAGAAGAATGATTTGGTGGTGGAATTTTCTAGGAATCCTTTGGGGCCTCATATAATAGTAGAGTGGGATTTGGAAGTGATATAACTTAAAAATTATAGAAATAATGAGGCAATCTTTATTATTTCATCATTCAAATGAATATATTAAATATTTTGATGACTCAAGCCTTCTCACAACAACAGTTTTTATGTTAATTATGAGGCCAATTAAAATGAATGATGGTGTCATAAATCTTATAAGGATTATTAAAAAAGATCATTTAGTGTCTATCTAGGTGTTTAGAGACTTTAATGATGACCTATAAGAATACATGTCTTAAAATCAAGGTTTATGTTACCACCTATTAATATATATTATTAACACATACATTAAATGTACACAGTTTTATCCATATGGAATGTGTATAATAGAATGCTTGTGATAGAAGCTCTAGTTTTTTTCCATCACCTACTGGTTTTCATTTCACATACGACTCAGTGCGTCGGGCATACCTGTAAAGATATTTAATATTTTACAAATAATTAACTAATGATTTGAAAGAAAGTTTCCCAAGATAAGATATACTTATCATTCAAATCAATGATTTGTTTACAGAAATAGTGTTTACCTTCATCAAAAAAAAAAACAAATACGGTTTCTGGAGAAGGTGTGATAGTATTGTTGGGTTTTCCCACTGGACCAACTAGTGGAGAATTAGTAACAAGATAGTTCCAAACCTTCAAAATAATAGGTAACAAAAAAATTACATTATTTATTTTATTTTTTAAGTAATGCAATTAGATTTTGTGATTTGACATTATAATAACACCGGAAACTATGGAGAAGAAATCAAGTCAGGTTACCATCTTATAATCTCAATCATCAAAAAGTTATAGAGGAATTGAGATCTTGGACCCATGTTAAAACTATGAAACTCTATTTTGGGTCTTATTTTATTCTATCTAGTAGGTTCCTGTTAAATACTAGGGTCCCTTACACATTATCATTCCATGATAAAATTATATTGGAAGGATGTATGGATGTTTATTTATAGTAACTTTATTGAAAAACATTGGTATCAAATGATAAGATTCAAATTATATATATTAACATAGGGTTTGGATAAATAGATTATATAGGTATCCAATGCAGCTTAAAAAATGGATGATGATTAATAGTGGGAATAGAATCATCGACTAGAGTTATCATGGGATGGAATTGTGGTTCAATGAGCCTAATTTAACCCATAATAATTCAATAGCTACATTCTAACGTTTTGGATGTGGATGAGTAGTAATAATTAAAATATGAAGGGGTAAATTTGGTAAGTGACCAATGTTAATAGCTTGTTATAGTAGTGGAGATGATACAATAGTTTGAGAGGATTTAAAAAGATGCTGAAAAGAATGATAAAATATTTTTACCAATGATAAAAGGTTATTTTTATAGGTGAAGGATGAAAATAAAAATACCGGTGAACATTATTTGTGTGTTGATGACTTAAGGTAATCAATGATCTAACATCAAGGGTTGAAATTATACATACTATAGTGGAAGTTTTTGAATTTGAATTTTTTTCTTCCGTTCATAAGAAATTGGAATGAGACTCAAAATTTTAATATGTTATCTTTATTTTTTTATAATAATGGATAAAATTTCTTATCTGCACATTTTCATTAATTTCATAAATTCCAATTAAATTTCCTACAATATATTTTATAATATATAAAAATTAAAAGGGACTGACATAAAAATTATTGAATATTTTTATGAACTCTATTTAAGTGGGTTAGGTAAACCATGGTTTCAAAACACATGATTCAATTAAGGGTTTGAATTAATATATGATAATTATGTATTATGATCTAAAAAATATATAGGTGAGTTAAATATAAATTGAATAAGTGTTATAACCCTAAACTAAGATGATATGTTCAGAAAAAATATTGAAAATTTGGGTCTCATATGAAACATGAATACTTGGAATGAAATAGTTGGGTTAGATACATGACTTTTTCTCTCTCAAAATAAGATAATGTCATCCCATAAAAATTTGAGGCATTGAATATCTTGTCCTGATCAAAATTTTGAATGGGGATTTAATAAGATAATTAATGCTTAATAAGGTTCATGTATCCTAAAATTATAACTTCATGCATTCTATATAGACAATATGAATTGAAATATATATGGCTAATAAGAGGGTGCTCTAAATTTTTATTAGTTATATAGATAGAGAAATCATGGATTGACTTTTCAAAATGCTAAATTGTGTTATATAAAATCTTTATTTTATTCACATAACCATAAATTTTTTTATTATTTTTGAGGGAACATCTTAGCAAGAAAGATATTAAATAGTTCGCCAACTACACAGTGATGATTTTAAAACTGACAATAATTATAAATTTTTATCTATAAATGTTCAAAATTTTATCTAGGATATCGATTTTGAAGACCCATGAATCTAATAATTTAATTATTCTATGAATTCCATTTTTTGACTTGATATGTTCTAGGTATGTTTATTTTATTAATTTATGGTAATAAAATCGAGTTAATTGAAAATGATGTATATTTTCGAATAGATTTTACTAATTTTTTTTGATTATTTATATTAGATATCTTTGAAAAAAATAACATGGAATATTTAGAAACAAGTTGAAGGCATTACTAATAAGAATATATAGCATAACATTAATATAAATGATCTCATATATAGATTCATGTTGTTTAACTCCATGATGTAGTAAGTACTGGGAATGTGTTAGAAACTAAATGGAGGATTAAAGTCCAAAAATGATTCCAAAAAAATAAAAATAAAAGCTGAGAGTGATATAAATTGAAAATTAAATTATATTAATTATAAAATGGTGAAATAAGTGAAATGGATTCAGATATTTTTTTTGATATTTTAAATTTATTACCAAGAAAATACCATTAAACTAGAATTCTAGATATGATAGTTTACCAAATTCAAATAATGTATTACGTTATTATATAGTTGAGGAAATGGGGATTAGAAATCCTCAACATTTATAAAATCTTTATGCATTTTGGTTATATATATTACTTTTATGCTACATGTTCACCATGAAAAACCAAATGGGTCGTTCAGGATTCCACATACTGATTAGCAATTTCCAAAAAACATTTACGAAATTTCAATTACACAATATAAAAAGGTATAAAATATGAAAATGGAATCACCAACAGATGATTGGAACACTATTTGTTATATCTAACCATGGAGAAGGTGTTATAATACCTAAGATATGAGTATAGGTGGATGAAAATTTATGGTTGGGCCCATAAAATTTTTTTTGAATGAAATTAATTATCTATAAATTTAATGAATAAAAAAACCATAGTTATAGGAATGAAACATGTCAACCTATTATATATTTAAATTTAAAAACACCTTATGCAAACAATGAGACTATATTCTAAGAAGGTGATTTAATGTTGATGATACATACACTGTTGTCTAACCAGATTTGGATGTCTTTATTTGTTTGGAAATAGGTAAAATCAAGAAAGAAATGTTTATAGAGAGGTTTTTTCTTGTATCTAGGTCATACACAAGGAAAACATTAGGACAGATTTTTATCATAATTTAATTTCATTAAAGGAAATTTGTAATTTATATGGTAGAACCTCACACATGGATGGTATTAAAATTGATAAAAGGAACATTCATGACCAGATCCAAGAAAGAACGTATGGATATCACAATTCTTCCATTAATAATATGAATTATGCCACCAATATTTTTGTTAAATGAGAGTGTTTTCATGGAATTTGATTTATTATGTGTAAACCCACATGTATGGAATCTTACATGACTCACATGTAATGAGTTTAGATTTTATATAAAAGAACACACTGGGAAGACTAATGGCTGTGTATGGTTAACTATATATCATTTAATTAAACAAAACATAGAAAGTAACTGTTTATAATGTAAGTCATTTCCAAATTTTTCCAAGATATATGGACTTTATTCCTATCATTATTAGCTATAAGGCCCCAGCCTTAAACCTTACTTAATCTTGAATTATTACAAGATTACACATTGAGGATCTTTTCAGGTTTAGAGTTTTAGAGAATTAGATCATGAATCTTGCATTACATTCCACATTTAAACAAAGTGGTTACATAAAAGACAATATTCATTCTTCCCATCAACGGAAACATATTTAAAATATATCACAGATTCTTTCTTGAAACATCCTTGACACTATCATCACATCATGTACCTTTCCCTTGACCTGTGAAAAACATTTCAAAAACTTGGGATGAGCATAAAAAGCTCAGTAAGGGTTATAAAAATATGGAAAGGAAACATGAGTTCATAAATACATAAGAATGAAATCATACTTTAACCATAAAACAAAGGCACTTTAACATACCTCATCAAACCATGAATAAATCATAGAAAACATAAGACGTAAAGGTAACTTGAGGCATTCATAACATTCTTACGTAGGGAGTAACCCTCTTGGTTACATTTGGAATACCCATCACAGTATATTCCCTAAATCTCTTCGGAGAAACCTTAACGTTTCACTCCTTCGCATTACCCAATGCATTGGAGAGCTATATCGGGCTCACCCGCCCTTAGTTTATCACAGAATCACCCGTTTTCATAATAATGCCCAAGAACCATAACATAAATTTATCACATAAAACATGCATAAGGGAAACATAACATTTCTACATTTCAATCACAATATAATATTTTATTATATTGAAATAATGAATCCATTCAAAAAGAAACCACTTCCAAAACCATTTAAAACATTTAATAAAGAGATTTTTGAATCAAAGTGTCCCATACCACCTTGATGCTTTTAACATTTTAAACCATTAATATCCATATAAAAAAATCCTTAAAACCATTTTGAAAACATGGATATTAATAAGAACAAATCATTAAAACATTTAAAGCGATATTTTGGTTAAAGCGGTTTTACCAAAATTAGAGACACTTGATTACAATAATTGAGGAATAACATTTAGTCAGAACTTTATAATATCATGAGAATAAATGGATTCATGATATAATACTCCAAAGGATAGTATATACACCATATAAGAGTGAATTGGTGCATAACAATAATGAACCCTCATTAGAAATGTCAAATGTGATGAAATCCCTTATAAAGAAGGTATCCTTAAATTAAGGACAAATCAATCTCAAAAATATGTGTGACAAATATAAATACACCCAATATAAGTGGATATTAAGTGTAAAACAATAAAAGGTCATTCACACATATTCAATGGATGACATATTCAATGACTACATGTTGAACCCAAAGAAATCGAAATTGGGTTAAAAAGTTCCCTTGACAGCCTAACGACATCACATCAAAATGAGTTGATGAGAGATAAAAAGTGTATCTCATCACTTGGACATAAAATTTACATCAATAAGGATATATGAGAACCTATCCAAACATAACAATATGCAAATTAAAAGACCCAACAAAAGAAGTCTTTTAAGAAAGAGGAGGGTGAAAGGTTCCCTTACCGTCTTGGGTATCTTTCAAAACATACACCCCATGGAAGAAGGACAATAGATCATTGATGTAAATACTCATAAAAGAAAGTATATTACACAAAGAGTAGAATAATGGGCAGTACATACACCACTCAATGGGATTTGTGGCAAATGTAGCATAAATCTCACGGGAACAAAAGTGAGATGAAAAATCCATTACGAAAACTCGGCAGCCTAACGACACCACTCAAAACTTCCAAAATGGATTGATGAGATGAAATAAGGTCTCTCATAATATGAAAATAATAAGTACAGTATTAGTAATATAAAAGAACATCCCAATCATAAGAAATATGAGCTTAAAAGGAATGACATAAAAGAGTGTACTTAAAAAGAAAGAGAGGTATAGGATCCCTTACCTCAGGTCCGACTTGACTCGATCGTTCTTTAATCTCCTGAATAATAAACTTGAGTTAATTTCTACTTGATTAATAACCTTTTTCAAGCTTATTATTCCTTTTATATCACTTATTTTCATTGTTATATACACTATGTAATCATTAAGTTAATAATTATTGTTTTGTCGATATTTGGTTCTTAAGTCGAAAGTGGACTTCGTACAATTACATGTTGTTCGGGTGGCCAAATGTTTATTATATCCAGAATTGTATTCATGATGTAGATATAATATATTTCATATATATCCAGTACATGCATGAATTTATAACATTACATAATCATTTGCGGGTAAGAAGTGAAATGCACCGTTCATGGAGACGGTAAGCCGTACGTACGCATGAACGCTACTTTCATTTCTATTTTGTATTTTATAGAATGGAATAATAATGATGTAAAGGTATATTATAATTCCAGTATAATATCATATATAATATCATATTTCTATCCTTTATACGTCCCACATATGGTATTTAACGAATCAAATCACTTTGAGGGGGCGGTAGTCCGCACTTCCTAAAATGAAGATATCGCGTATACCCATAATGGAAGCCATAAAGGTAAGACAAAAATGAAAAATACAAAAGCATAAGTAAAATATAAACATATTGTATATCATATATAAAAATAGTGACATCATAATGGCCACCTTTGAAGGTGTTAAATGAGTATTGAACAATCATCGTTTCGGGAGGCAGAATTTCACCATCCACGGAAACCGTTTGTTCTTTAACCATTTGATGTAGTTGTGTGCGAGTGTAGCTCGAATAAATCTTATAACAACATACTAGTATATTGAATATACTGGTGTTGTTACAAAATAAGAAAATAAAAAGAGTTTAGGGGGTTGGAGAATCAAAATAAAACAAATGAACATGAGAGAATGAATTACCTTTAAAAGTGTAACTCCATTTGATTTGAGCCAAAAGGCTTCCATTGAAAGGATTCTGCCCAAAGGGAATCCTCTAGGATGAGTATAGGGATGTGGATAGAGTAAATGGGCAGGGGTTGGCCGAGCCAAAGGCTTGAGGAGTGTGTGAAATGAGGTAGAGGTGGGGGGCTTTTATAAGAGGAGAGGAGGGACACTTTTGGAAAGTAAAGAAATATTACTTTATTTGAAAATGTGTTTCGGTTTTAAAAGGTCCCACATTGATATAATTCGTGGATAAGGTTATAAAGGTTCGGAAACCACACATCCAATATGTTTTTGACATGTGTAGTTCTTAGATTTTACATTATCTTTCCATTTTATTTAAATCGTCAAATAATGATGTCATCGCTGCATCATTATTATGTCATAAATAATTTATTTTATTTAATGTCTAAAAATTATAAAACAATTACTATGATGTAGGAAATCTTTTTATCTTTCCAATTACTATTTATAATCAAAAATATGATTTGTATAACCTTACTTAAAAATTGTTTTAGTAAAACATATCATGTTTGTGTCAATTTTACTTTTCCATTAAATAAAAATATATTATTGTCATTTTCCAACTAAAGTGGCTCCATGGGGTCCCCAAGTTGGACCATGGCTTGTCGTGGTCGTCCATGACTCACCCAATAGGTGTAAGACAAGTTTCATGGTGTTTTCACGTTCTTATAATATCATTTTTACCTTAAACTACACTAATTACCACTAATCGCGATTAAAAACTTAATAAGTTACTATTCACAAAAAAAATATTTTTATCCCATTGAACAACATTTTACTTCTTAATAAAAACATGTATATCAGATTTTCAAAATTCAATACACATTAGTGGTAAACATTCATTTAACTGAAAAATCAGTTTGCTTGATTACCACTTAGTGGTTTCACTATTCATCAAAAATTGAAGTTTTTCAGAAAAATACCAAAACGTCACCCTAAGCTATATTTGATATTCCGAATTCAAAAATGAAGTCCGTTTTAAAAAATTAAAAACATATTAGTCACATTAATTAATTTAATAATTAATTCCCGCTGTCAGAGCAAATAGCGTGTTTTTATAAAACAATAAGTATCAAAAGATTGACACCAGTTTAAGTCTGATTTCAAAGTGAAATTAATTCCAACGACCACTATTGGATTTAATGGTAAAAATATTTTCTAATTTCACTTTAAAACCAATTCAAAATATTATCTAATCATATTAATAAATTAGATTAAAAAGAGATTTTGAATCAAAACACAACATTTTACACTATTCATTAAAAAAATGAACTCTATCGGAAAAATACCAAAAAATTACACAAAGTAAAATTTGATGTCCCGATTCTTAATAAGAGTTTTATTTGGTCCAAAAGAATGTATAAGAGTGATCAAAACTATATTTAATGATAGTTCGCCATCAAAAGGCGACAAGTGAACCTTTAGGGAAAACTAGGGCATATACGCCTAAAATTGAATTCTTTCCGTATTTTAAGCCTTTATCTTTTATTGTATAAATGTAAAAGCTTTTAAAAACATATATAATCGTATTTTAGTTATTTCTATACATTCCCGCCATTTCAACGGCTACATGTTAACTACCATTTAAAATAATATTATTTTATCATTAGAGTGCAACATAAGATTCCCAAGAAACTCGTTGTTGCGTGTTGGGTACGCCATCGAGCATAGAGTCCCCTTTAAAGTCATATCAATATTTTTTTCACAAATATGGATAAATATGAAAATTTCATATTCTTTATTTACCTAGGGTGTTACATCCTTCCCCCCTTTTGGGAATTGCGTCCTCACAATTTTAAAATTGCGCTTGGAAACATCCTTGAAAGTCCCACATCGGACAAGAGTTGGTAAAACAATCACTTTAAAATAAATAGAGATAAGTACAAAGGTCACCCGAGTTAACCCATACTAGGATTCCAAGTATGAAAATATGGACATGGAGGAAAAAACAATGGGTCATGTCCTGATGGAGAGTGATAGAAAACAAGTTTAGGAGAAAGTTAACCACGAGAAAATCACAAACTTGTGATGGATTAAACGGTGTTGGGTTCCCCAGTAGGAAAACTGAATAGACAACATTTTTGTTTTAAGTTACTTTTTATTTAGTAATTTATTCACAGGGAAACATAATGACTTATCATGTTGACTTTCTACTCATATTTTCTCCAAAAGGCGAGTATTTAGGAAGGCTTGTTCACATTAAGAGTACTATAATCAACTTCTAGAGAATCACCTAATCCACAAAAGAGGACTATATACTTCCCATGTCTTTAGGCTTTAACCAAAACCAAAACCAAAAAGGCTAGTACAAGATCAGATAATCCAGAAAAGGATAAACCTTTATAAAAAGAAAATCTATTCTTAATCTCCAAAATTTGTCCAACAAAACCCAAATTTCGACGAGGACCATTCTATAATCAATTTGTCCATAAAATTCTTCAAAGTAAACCAAACTAAGATTGAAACCCAAATATTTGAAGGATTTAGTCACATAGTCTTCCATGTTAAATCGTAACATTTATCTCCAAACAACATCAGTTGCTCCTAAAGTCCCGTATTGAAAAGTAATTAACCTAATCACATATCCTCCATGATAGGTTAATCATTTTCATAAATAACCCAAAATCATCTTACTATTAATTAATAAAATCATATAACCAGAAAGAATCAGTCAAACTAACCAGGGACTTCACGTAGTCCAGTGGTAGGCGGTAAATACCAGTCGCACTTTGGTTGTGGGTTCGATTCCCGCAGCTTTGTCCGACGCGACGGGTTGTCACACGGTCTGCATGTTGTCCTTTTTCCAAAACTATATAATTCTTAAAACATTCCCCCAAAATGAGATAAAATCTTCAAAAATAAACAAAACATATTTTAACCTCAACATTATCTCATGCCTTTCATTTTCCATCATATCATATAATAACCCATAATTACCTCAAAAGTAAGGATCATATAAACTCTAATGGTTACCTTTATAATTATTACCTGAACATCCACATGGATTGGTCATCTCGTACATGATGCATTAAAGATCATACCAAGGTTCAAGTGGTTGATCATGACTCCATGATATTTGGTTTAGAACAACCAAAAGTTTCCTCATTGAATCCTCCATTTTATCTAGTATCTTAATCAGAGAACCACCACAGTTTCCTTCAAACCTGTTGTCTCTTTGGTGCCTGCTAGATCCATCCATTCACTAAAAATAGAAATGTCAGTGTGAGTATATCAACAAAACCCTCATGTACTATTGAGGAAGGTAAACACTAAGATACACTTACTCATTCACTTTATCTAAAACTAGGACTCTTTCTGAAATCCTTACCATTATGGTAATGTCACTTATGCTTAAAGAATACCCTAACCTCTAAAGTTATCTAAACCGACCTTTGATACCAACTATAAGGCCCCAGCCTTAAACCTTACTTAATCTTGAATTATTATAAGATTACACATTGAGGATCTTTTCAGGTTTAGAGTTTTAGAGAATTAGATCATGAAACTTGCATTACATTCCACATTTAAACAAAGTGGTTACATAAAAGACAATATTCATTCTTCCCATCAACGGAAACATATTTAAAATATATCATAGATTCTTTCTTGACACATCCTTGACACTATCATCACATCATGTACCTTTCCCTTGACCTGTGAAAAACATTTCAAAAACTTGGGATGAGCATAAAAAGCTCAGTAAGGGTTATAAAAATATGGAAAGGAAACATGAGTTCATAAATACATAAGAATGAAATCATACTTTACCCATAAAACAAAGGCACTTTAACATACCTCATCAAACCATGAATAAATCATAGAAAACATAAGACATAAAGGTAACTTGAGGCATTCATAACATTCTTACGTAGGGAGTAACCCTCTTGGTTACATTTGGAATACCCATCACAGTATATTCCCTAAATCTCTTCGGAGAAACCTTAACGTTTCACTCCTTCGCATTACCCAATGCATTGGAGAGCTATATCGGGCTCACCCGACCTTAGTTTATCACGGAATCACCCGTTTTCATAATAATGCCCAAGAACCATAACATAAATTTATCACATAAAACATGCATAAAGGAAACATAACATTTCCACATTTCAATCACAATATAATATTTTAGAATATTGAAATAATGAATCCATTCAAAAAGAAACCACTTCCAAAACCATTTAAAACATTTAATAAAGATATTTTTGAATCAAAGTGTCCCATACCACCTTGAAGCTTTTAACATTTTAAACCATTAATATCCATATAAATAAATCCTTAAAACCATTTTGAAAACATGGATATTAATAAGAAAAAATCATTAAAACATTTAAAGCGATATTTTGGTTAAAGCGGTTTTACCAAAATTAGAGACACTTGATTACAATAATTGAGGAATAACATTTAGTCAGAACTTTATAATATCATGAGAATAAATGGATTCATGATATAATACTCCAAAGGACAGTATATACACCATATAAGAGTGAATTGGTGCATAACAATAATGAACCCTCATTAGAAATGTCAAATGTGATGAAATCCCTTATAAAGAAGGTATCCTTAAATTAAGGACAAATCAATATCAAAAATATGTGTGACAAATATAAATACACCCAATATAAGTGGATATTAAGTGTAAAACAATAAAAGGTCATTCACACATATTCAATGGATGACATATTCAATGACTACATGTTGAACCCAAAGAAATCGAAATTGGGTTAAAAAGTTCCCTTGACAGCCTAACGACATCACATCAAAATGAGTTGATGAGAGATAAAAAGTGTATCTCATCACTTGGACATAAAATTTACATCAATAAGGATATATGAGAACATATCCAAACATAACAATATGTAAATTAAAAGACCCAACAAAAGAAGTCTTTTAAGAAAGAGGAGGGTGAAAGGTTCCCTTACCGACTTGGGTATCTTTCAAAACATACACCCCATGGAAGAAGGACAATAGATCATTGATGTAAATACTCATAAACAAATGTATATTACACAAAGAGTAGAATAATTGGCAGTACATACACCACTCAATGGGATTTGTGGCAAATGTAGCATAAATCTCACGGGAAAAAAAGTGAGATGAAAAATCCCTTACGAAAACTCGGCAGCCTAACGGCGCCACTCAAAACTTCCAAAATTGATTGATGAGAGGAAATAGGGTCTCTCATCATATGAAAATAATAAGTACAGTAGGAGTAATATAAAAGAACATCCCAATCATAAGAAATATGAGCTTAAAAGGAATGACATAAAAGAGTGTACTTAAAAAGAAAGAGAGGTGTAGGATCCCTTACCTCGGGTCCGACTTGACTCGATCGTTCTTTAAGCTCCTGAATAATAAACTTGAGTTAATTTCTACTTGATTAAGAACCTTTTTCAAGCTTATTATTCCTTTTATATCACTTATTTTCATTGTTATAAACACTATGTAATCATTAAGTTAATAATTATTGTTTTGTCGATATTTGGTTCTTAAGTCGAAAGTGGACTTCGTACAATTACATGTTGTTCGGGTGGAAAAATGTTTATTATATCCATAATTGTATTTATTATGTAGATATAATATATTTCATATATATCCAGTACATGCATGCATTTATAACATTACATAATCATTTGCGGGTAAGAAGTGAAATGCACCGTTCATGGAGACGGTAAGCCGTACGTACGCATGAACGCTACTTTCATTTCTATTTTGTATTTTATAGAATGGAATAATAATGATATAAAGGTATATTATAATTCCAGTATAATATCATATATAATATCATAGTTCCATCCTTTATACGTCCCACATATGGTATTTAACGAATCAAATCACTTTGAGGGGGCGGTAGTCCGCACTTCCTAAAATGAAGATATCGCGTATACCCATAATGGAAGCCATAAAGGTAATACAAAAATGAAAAATACAGAAGCATAAGTAAAATATAAACATATTTTATATCATATATAAAAATAGTGACATCATAATGGCCACCTTTGAAGGTGTTAAATGAGTATTGAACAATCATCGTTTCGGGAGGCAGAATTTCGCCATCCACGGAAACCGTATGTTCTTTAACCATTTGATGTAGTTGTGTGAGAGTTTAGCTAGAATAAATCTTATAAAAACATACTAGTATATTGAAGATACTAGTGTTGTTAGAAAATAAGAAAATAAAAAGAGTTTAGGGGGTCGGAGAAGCAAAATAAAACAAATGAACATGAGAGAATGAATTACCTTTAAAAGTGTAACTCCATTTGATTTGAGCCAAAAGGCTTCCATTGAAAGGATTCTGCACAAAGGGAATCCTCTAGGATGAGGATAGGGATGTGGAGAGAGTAAATGGGCAGGGGTTGGCCTAGCCAAAGGCTTGAGGAGTGTGTGAAATGAGGTAGAGGTGGGGGGCTTTTATAAGAGGAGAGGAGGGGCACTTTTGGAAAGTAAGGAAATATTACTTTATTTGAAAATGTGTTTCGGTTTTAAAAGGTACCACATTGATCAAATTCGTGTATAAGGTTATACAGGTTCGGAAACCACCCATCCAATAAGTTATTGACATGTGTAGTTCATATATTTTACATTATCTTTCCATTTTATTTAAATCGTCAAATAATGATGTCATCGCTGCATCATTATTATGTCATAAATAATTTATTTTATTTAATGTCTAAAAATTATAAAAAAATTACTATGATGTAGGAAATATTTTTATCTTTCCAATGAATATTTATAATCAAAAATATGATTTTTATAACCCTACTTAAAAATTGTTTTAGTAAAACATATCATGTTTGTGTCAATTTTACTTTTCCATTAAATAAAAATATATTATTGTCATTTTCCAACTAAAGTGGCTCCATGGGGTCCCCAAGTTGGCCCATGGCTTTTCTTGGTCGGCCATGACTCACCCAATAGGTGTAAGACAAGTGTCATGGTGTTTTCACATTCTTATAATATCATTTTTACCTTAAACTACACTAATTACCACTAATCGCGATTAAAAACTTAATAAGTTACTATTCACCAAAAAAAATATTTTTATCCCATTGAACCACATTTTACTTCTTAATAACAACTATGCATGTTGGATTTTCAAAATTCAATACACATTAGTGGTAAACTTTCATTTAACTGAAAAATCAGTTTGCATGATTACCACTTAGTGGTTTCACTATTCATCAAAAATTGAAGTTTTTCAGAAAAATACCAAAACTTCACCCTAAGCTATATTTGATATTCCGAATTCAAAAATGAAGTCCGTTTTAAAAAATTAAAAACATATTAGTCACATTAATTAATTTAATAATTAATTCCCGCTGTCAGAGCAAATAACGTGTTTTTATAAAACAATAAGTATCAAAAGATTGACACTAGTTTAAGTCTGATTTCAAAGTGAAATTAATTCCAACGACCACTATTGGATTTAATGGTAAAAATATTTTCTAATTTCACTTTAAAACCAATTCAAAATATTATCTAATCATATAAATAAATTAGATTAAAAAGAGATTTTGAATCAAAACACAACATTTTACACTATTAATTAAAAAAATGAACTCTATCGGAAAAATACCAAAAAATTACACAAAGTAAAATTTGATGTCCCGATTCTTAATAAGAGTTTTATTTGGTCCAAAAGAATGTATAAGAGTAATCAAAACTATATTTAATGACAGTTCTCCATCAAAAGGCGACAAGTGAACCTTTAGGGAAAACTAGGGCATATACGCCTAAAATTGAATTCTTTCCGTATTTTAAGCCTTTATCTTTTATTGTATAAATGTAAAAACATTTAAAAACATATATAATCATCTTTTAGTTATTTCTATACATTCCCTCCATTTCAACGGCTACATGTTAACTACCATTTAAAATAATATTATTTTATCATTAGAGTGCAACATAAGATTCCCAAGAAACTCGTTGTTGCGTGTTGGGTACGCCATCGAGCATAGAGTCCCCGTTAAAGTCATATCAATATTTTATTCACAAATATGGATAAATATGAAAATGTCATATTCTTTATTTACCTGGGGTGTTACATTAGCATTCTAAATCCCAATACCAATTCTCCATGGATGTAAAAGTTTATTCACACCATCATATTTAATTCTAATGCCATATGATTTTGATGAATCTAAGGGTTGGGAAATGTGAATAACATCTTCCTATTATAGAACTCTAACATGTAAATAAAAATTTTATGGAAATCGTAAATACATAGTTGGTCAAAAATAGAAATGGTAAGTTTTGAAAACAAACTATATTTTGGAATATATCTTTTATCCCATACAAATGTGAGTATGATGTTGAGTGTGTACTAGTATGGGGTATTGTGTGAAAATACTAGAAATCATGAAAGTGTTTATCTATCCTATAATTATTTTGTTTTTCCTATTTATAATGAATGATATTTGAAAAATATATATTTAATTTTTATATCTTCTTTCTACCACTAAATTATTGTGATATGAGTTATTAAACTAAATGTTATACACATGGTATCGATTATTCCAAATATTAAAAATGAAATTGTTCTTGTTAAGTTATAATTGTATGAGGGAATTCCAATTTCATAACAATGTTCAAAAGAAGATGTTTTCTGATAATAAATGTTTAATTATTTTTAAAAGTACAACTTCAACATGTTTTGAGAGGAATCTAATAGCAATGAGGATGAACATAAACTACCTCTCCTCGGATAGAGGGTATAGTCCCATGAAATTTATCCTCCATACCACCAATAGTGAATAAAATTTATTATCATGTTGAATAATGTGGAGTGAGAAATAATCATTGCATGAATTTTATATACATGTCACTTCATTCTGAATAACTTTTTATCCAGCATCATTGATTTCTAAAATCATCTAAATATATTGATTCACTATTAGATCATATATCCTTATTTTTGATCACCTCATGCAATAACATTTACTTTTTATATAGTGGTAAATGTCACTACATATTAATTTTTTTATAAGGATACAACTATAAAACCCCATTTATTATGTATATAAAATTAATTTTATCTTTAATATTGTTTGAAATTTTCTTTCAACCAATTTACATACTACTTCCTGGATTAATCTTATGAAGGAGATATATTTTTAATATACTCAACTAGGGATACATACAATTTGTGATGAATTTATTTTTAGAGGGTGAATTATCTTCTTAGAATGAGTTTTCATTGACTACTTTATCTCCTATCTATCATTGTTGATAAATGAAGATAACCTCTTATGTTGTGCAAGATGAATTGTTATCTCTTCCTAATTTGGGCCTTAAAAGTCAAAGCTTAAATTTTTGAGTTCATTAACGAATGTATTATATTAGATATATATATATATATTCATTTATTTTATTAAGTAAATTTATCTATACACCCTAGAACATAATAAACCATGGGAATCAAAAATTCCTTCTTAATGGAAAACAAGCCATTGATTTTATTTATTACCACCTTTCTGTCGGCCTTGATGTATAATAAAGAAAGAACTATCATAAAGGAAAATTCAAGTCCTTTAATTAGGCATTAGTATTAAACATATTTATTTTTATATCCTAACAATAATATATAAAATTACTGAAGAAATACATTCATTGTGTATTTGAAAACAGTCCTCAAACAGGCCCTTTTATTCTTTGATTCATCTATAATTTTTCATGGTTTTTCCCTTAGAATCAATTTCAATTATAACATCCCACATTTTAAAGGTTTATTGTATGTAGAACATTTCTTTTTCTAGTATCTCCATGTTCAATTGTGACTCCATAATTCTGGGCTGTGATAAAATAAATTAATCTAGTGTATGGACTTTGATTGAATTTTGGGATACAAACTGGATGTCAAACAACAATATAATTTATGCCAATCGTGTTGGGATCTTAATAATTATTTTCTGTTCAAGGATATATTTTAAAGGATATAACTAAGAGAAAAAATTAATCTCATGAAACTAAAAATATGTTTAAAATTTTTCATTAACCATTCTTCTCAGTATATGAGTATCATTTATTTGCCATGGACATTGTTTTTCACGGTAATAGAGTCAATTTTCATTGCATGCATCATTATTATGAGAAATAATTGTTCTAATATATCACTAATAGGATTCCATATAGAGGTTAATATGTATTTATTCTATGATTAGAATCAATATTAGAGGGTTACGGGGGAATTTCATGTGGTCATGAAAGGTATACTAAAAATTATAATCCCATAATTAAGTGATTAATTTATTTTTAAACATAGTAAATGTAAAATATTTTCAAAAAAGGTTAGTTATGAAGTATATAATTTAATATTTTTTATTTATGTTTCCACTTTGGTATCCAAATTTTATTTTTTAAATTCAAAAATGGTAGCTAAAATCCTTTCATTATAATTTTGTGTACTATCTTTGGTATTTTCCTCTAATTTTTTGTTACGAGTATGGGATTTACTCCACTATTAATATTTGGATGATTATTCATGTTATTTATTAATTCCATTAGGTCTATATTCATTGGATTAATGGAATAGTTTGTCTTTTTCACTAGACATCATGGGAATAGAGGTGATGGTTCCTAAGACCAATATTCTATTTTTGGGGTACATATATAGGAAATAAAATATTCATTCTTATGACAACATAATATTAGTCAAAACTTTACTAAAATATAGTTTCTAATATATGATATTTATCTACATATATTTAATGGGGTATCTCTTCTTCTATTATTGGTTTCTTTGTAGAAACACCAGCTTCACTATTATATGAGGGAAAGGTGATTATATGGTCTATGTAATTACCAAACAAATTGGAGACTTATAGAATCAAGAGTTTCTTTCAAAATATTATTTAGGGAATGGAAAAATTCAACATTATGTACACTGAAAATATTTAAAAGATTTAATTCAAATATATTTGTATTATTTAATTATATTGTGTTACTCAACAAAGTTTATATTTTCTTTATTTTCTAGAACCATGAATAAAAAGTACTATAATTCACATGACTCTAATGTCAATTTTTCATAATTGATTACCATAATCCACCCATCGATATAATATTTCATATATTGGTGATATAAATAGTATATCACAATGTGAACCTGATACTACAAACAACATAATAATACATTGAAATTCATCTTCTGGAGAACAACTATGAATTTGTTCTTGCATATAAGGTTTCAATGTGAGGTTAGAGTCTAATACTCATAATGGGACTCTATTTTCAATTTGATATACTTATATTTTTACTATATAAGGAAAATATTCAACCTTACTTTAACCTAATTTGAGGAGGTTATAGATCTTGGTGTGGTTCATTCATTAACCATTATCAATAGGGTTTACTTAATGTTAATATTAATGAGTATTCTGGAAAGAAAATAAAACCATGGTGTTACCCAATATATTAGTCTCTTGGTATTATTTTATGAGATAATTATGTCTTTAATACTTAGTAGAGTATTTTTATATAAACTATTTCTTAAGAAACAACCTTGGTCTCAAATTCATAGGGACATCAAAGAACCTCAATACAAAAGTCATTATTTGGATAGGTTAAAGTTATTGATAATTGATTGTATATAATTGATAATGGAAGGAATAATCCAAATGTTTTACTTTTAGTCCAGATTACTTCTCCTCTGATCATGAAATTACTCCTTATGTTGAGGTAAAGTGGATTAATTTTACTATGATAAAAAGTCCATTCATTATTCATAACAATAAGTGGGTTTTTATCTATGCATCGGACTGAACTAGCCTTAATATTTCTTATGTTTTCTTGTATGTTTGTTTATTCAACTAATCATCATAAGAATATAATAAAATTTGGGTGATACCTAAATGATCCAGAAAAAAATATTTTCTTGTTGTGATTTTTAGGGAGAATCACTACGAGTATGGACATAATATATAGTATCAGGAATATTTATTTCTATAAACCAAGGTGTAATGAAATATTACATCCTATGAAATATATGGAATCTTGTTTAATTAAATTTAGAAAACATATATTTTTACAATTCAAATTCAAATTAAAAGGATTATATATTGTTAAAATCATTGGCATAGTCATACTACAACTCAAGTTGGGTATTGATTAGTTTGGGTGTTCATAAAGGTTCCTCTTCTTATGTCTTATTAAACTATTGGTGATTACATCAATTTATCAACAATTTATAAGGATAATTCTATTTTCAAATATATAGGGTAATTCATGTCATGATTTGTGGATTATATCATAACATGATGATTAAATTTTCACAGTGGACCAAATTTCTGTTTAACCATTCATTAAATGTAGGTTCCCATCTATTTTTTACTTAATTCCAATATTGTATTTATTTAGTGGAGCATAAAATATATAAGTCAATAGATTCATGGGTTTCCTGAATTCAAAAGTTTGATATCTATTAATATCTACATTATGTATTTATTAATTAAACATTCATGAATATTTCACCATAGAATATGTTGGTAAGGATATGAATTGTGGTGATCATTTCACTACAACTCCTTGTGCTTTTTTATTTCAAAGAGTGATAATAAGTTTTTCTATATTTAAATAATGAAAGATAATAAAACCAAATTCTTTCGAAAGTAATACACTCATAATAACTTTTTTCATAATTATCATTATTTTTATCATTATTAGTATAATACATGTTCTAAATAGAAAAATTTCTTGTTTTTGTAATTCAGGGAGAGGTGCCAAATGCTAATTTTGGAAATCTTGTAATTTAACTAGACATTATTTTTATTGAAAAAGATTGTTGTAATTTATGTTTAGCTAGTTTTCTTCTCCCATTATTATTTAAATATTTGGGAAAAAGATTACAGTATCTATTTGAATCTTCCTATCCCTGGCGTACGTCTGTAAATTCCTGAAATCCACCTTGGTTTTTAAAAAATATGGGATGTGTTTGGTGATCATTTAAAATAGTCAATATTAATATTTATAATAACTGTTATTATAAAATTTATATGTACAAAGGTTTATTTAAACTCTTCACCCAAGTAATTAAATCTATAACCCTATAATTATCACACATTTTTTAGTTTATGAGGTTTAGAATAGTGGTTTACCTTAGTTTTATAAAATATTATTTTAAGAAATATAATTTTTTATCTTCTCATTTATAAATGGTTTGAATGTAATTATGTTTCACTAGATAAATGTAGTTACCTATAATGTTTCTCCAATGTTACTATGTATTTTCCCCTCCTAAATATCTAAAGTTCCCATCATAAGACACTAAGATTGGATATTATTGAACATTTCAGTGCCTCGCATGGCTTTGAGTGATAATATTGTGTTATTTTTGATTTCCCACAATGAAAAAAATAAAATCTTCCCACTCCATATTAAATTTTATTTCTGGATTCATCAAATGAAAAAAACCTTTATAAAATTGATATTATAAGGTATTAAATGGAATAAAGATGATCTGTTAGTGCGATGTCATGGGCCGAAATACATGTGGATAATGTTAATTAATATTAATAAGCTCATAATATTTTCACTTATGGTAGATAACATCATTGGTTTATTCTATATTGAATGGCATGGATTGGTGGTTTCTATTTATGAGACCATATTTTGAGTTGAGAAAAATTAAGAAGAAAAAATTATCAGGGTAGTTTATTAAATACTTAAGACGTAGCTACATTGATTCGAGATTGAATGAGATCCACTAAAATATGGAAATTTTATAGAAATATTATTTTGGTGAGAGATTAGGTGTATATGGTTAATTGTGTTTTAATTTTTTTCAATTAATAAATCATATTAAAAATCCTCTAAAAATAGATGTTTATGGAGTAAGGAAGGCTATTGAAGAGGTTATAAATTATTGGAATGGTTAGGAAAGTATTCAATGATAATCGGAAGGTAATGAGTTTTGATCTAAAATGTGAATGAAATATTCTTTGGGTAAATTCTAGATCTCTATTGGGTATATCCTAATGTTAATCGTGATTGGGTACACAATTCTACTGGTCTTAATAGGGTATAACCAATTTTTAGAGTTCATAGTGTAGACCCTAGAAGATTAAAAGGGGACATAGTCACTTCTCAATGTACAAATATCTAAGGATTATTCATTGGGTATACATAGGTTATCATAAATTGATAAAGTTTTTGAAAATTTTGGAAAAATTATTTTCTTAGGGTAACTTCTGAAGGTGTTGTAGAAATATTTATGGTATATAGAACCTCATTAGGTTCCATTATGATATAAATTGAAGACTTTATAGGTCACATTAACCTTACATTATTAATTTATAAGGTACAAAAATGGGAATAGGATGTTTGTAAGGTTGTTTACATTTTAAAATAAGAAAATATATTTTCATAAAATGTATTGAAAACCATAGGATTGATCTCTATGGAGTGATATAATTGTTGTGTTGAAATATGTATTTAATAAAATAATTTTTTGAATTTTAGGATGTATGTTCTAAATGATGTAAATTCAAAATATTTATTAATATAGAATTTAATTGTCTTTTACAAAGTATATTTTACATGAACAATATAAATATAACAATAAATTATGATACAATCTATTATTGGATTCCTTTATACAAGAGTATATTTTACATATTCATATGTAGAAATCATATTCACACATGAATAAGGATATATAAGAAAAAAATCAATGGATTTTAGGGTTTCCTTAAAGAGAATAATGATCTAAACTTTGTGGAATATATTATGTACAATATTTTTATAGATTATTGGTTATAAATTCAAATAAATTTATTTTTTATTTGGTGAAACTTATTGATTGAGAATTATTTGGGAACTACTAAACCATTTTTTGAGTAGGTTTTTTTTCATTCAATTTCCATTAATAATTCTTGAAAATAATATTTAATAATATTAAATGAATTTAAATAGAAAAAATGAAGAATAATTACGAGTTGGTAAAACCTTGGGAATAAAAAATATACTAAAATTTTGAGAATATTCTTTATTGAAGAGAGAGATGATGGAGAAGACTGAATAATAACCAGTTATTTCTCTCTATTATGTATGAAAAGAAATAGGACGTAGAGCATAAATGTGATAATGAATTTCAGGAATAGGGAAGGAATATTGATATTATATATACAATGTATAAAGTAGTGGACTTATTTTTTTGTTGAAAATAATCTTTAAATCATAAAAAAGGGCACACCCTTATTTAATTAATGCACAATATTTTATTTTATGTATTTTATAATATTTTGTGTTTCTAGTTTATGCCATGGAATAACTACCCTTGTTGTTTAGAAAACCATGTAAAGGGATCTTGTCCCTTGTAATGTGTACGAGTGTATTAATTGGTAATGAAATCGTATTACTATAAACAGTGGTGGATGATTTTTAAAAATGGGATACATTAAAATAATTATAAATCAATTATTCATCCCTATGAGATCCCACAAATCATGTTGGATAATATTATGTTAGTATTAGATATAATACCTTTATTGAATTAATTTTATTTAGTGACTCGGGAAAAAATGGATTCAATCACTAATTCTAATTATCTACAATACATAATTTAAATTCAAAGACCAAAATGAAATTTTGATATTTAATGGATTGAATTATCATATTAAGAAAGGAATGATGTTTTTTGTTTATTATTTATCAAATTTTATGTCCACGAATCTAAAAATGATTATTTTGTTCAAAAAAATAATCGTGCCACATTTATAATCTCGGATATAAATATTATGGAGAATAATGGATGTGCTTATAATACAATATTGTCTTCTTTTTTAGATAGTGACTTTTTGAATGTTAATAGAATTAATGAAACTAAAGAAAATTAGGGGAAGATAGGGAATATATGTTCCAGGAATACCAATGTCAAGAGGGAAAAGTGTAGATTTGGATATTTACATAAAAAAATTTAAAAAATAAGGATATTTTTTTTAAGTCAATGCTTCTCAAAAGTTAATGATATTACGTGGAATATAAAAGTATTTCTTGAGAATTTTTAATATTAAAAAGTTAATTAAAAGAACTTGTAAAATCTAATTTTTTTTTTGTTAAAGTCACATTAATGTAAGGTATATATCCAAACATACTTGTTATTTCAATCATCATTATATTTTCACTGAACACTATTTTCTATAGTGTATCCATCACACAACATAAAACATCAAACAAATCATGATATGGTGTTAAAATTTTATTATTTGATGTGGTAGTTATCACCTATCAATTTTAATAGTAGTTATGTATAGTATTGACCATAGTGTGAAAATATTTATAAATAGTCTAGATAAATTATTTATGAATATTAAATAATTACTTAATTATTAGTGAAATCACTTTATACATAAAAATATATTTTCAACATAAATAGTTTTATTTTTTATTCTATCATTGGGAATTATAATTAATATCATCAACATTTAAAAATTTTATTTTATAAAATATCATAATTTTTTAAATTAGTGTATGAAATTATCTAATTCTGAATTTTTTTCTTTTTCTAAAAACTAATGATTATTCAGTAAATAGTGAAATTACCTATTTTTCAATTATATTCATTTTCTTTCAATAAATAAAGTAATTTACAGGTAATTTTATATTTTTATTTTGGTATTAAATTAAAATATGATCCTTTTTTTGAATACTCATATATAAATTTATAATTTATTGGTTTTTGATATTAATTTATTTTTATTCTTAAAAGTAAATTTTATAAAGAACAATTTTTCATGCCTTTTATGATTTTATATAAAAATTACTTTTTTCCAATTCCAAAAATTCAATCATAAAAATAGGTATACATTATTTTGAATCATGAGTTAATTTTTTTTATATAGGACCATTTTATTTATATTGATTATCAATAGTAACCATAGTAAAATTTATCACATCAAAATGGGTAAACATGTTAATTAAGGTAAAAAATATTATAGGTCATAAAAATATCCATAAGAATTGTCATTATATTATTTTATAAGTGTTTCAGGAAAATTAATATTCAATATTTAAAAATGTGTAAAGTTTATTCCACTTTCCATTGATTATAACATTTATATCATGTTAAGTATATACAAATGAAAAAATGTCAGTCTGTTTATTTTAATATATATAATATTTTATGATAGGGATATAAACAATTGATGATTGTTTAAAACAATTATCAAATAGATAATTTATTTTTTATCATGGTATTTGTTTTTATTTTTTAGAGATGAAATAATTAACATAATTCTTGTGTGACACTGATACAGTATTGGTTAAACTATTAAAAAAATGAAATGATTTTTTTTAAATCACTAAAATAAATATTTTTTGTGATTTTAGGACAACCTATAAAATTATTACATAAAATTTATTTATTTATTACAGAAAAAACATAATATAACCCCATAAGATCAAGAGACCTAATTTCATTAGTTAATTATGTACATAGAATATCAACATGAAACATAAATACACAGAGAAAAACTTAATTTCATAACATTCCCATAAATATTAATGATCTTATAAAACTGAAAAGTATAACAAGGGGATATATGTAGGATAAGTGGTGTGATATAAAGCTAAGTGTGGAAAAAATAAAATCTTAACATTAAGAAAGTAATAAATGGGATTCAAAAGGAATATCATTGGGAAATATGAGGAATGAGACTTGCAAACATCAACATCGAGGTGTGATATAAGATGGTAACATAATGGAATCTTGGGAATTTGGTAACAACATAGAACATTTCATCATAAAGAAAATATAAAAAATAAATATTTAGAAAGAATTAAATATTTTTTTATGGTATCCTTCTTTGGACCACACATGGAATCACATAAGATAAAAAAAATACTCAATGCATTGGACTGGTATATATGTTTGGGCCCACCAGTAACTTACATATCATTTACATGTATATGTGAGCCACATATAACATTTAATATAATGATTTGATTAATTTTTTTTAATCTAATGATAATGACGTATCTGTTATTTACATTAAATTACCCAATACAAGGTGGAAAAAACATTCAGTTGAATTGCCTTTAGTGTAAATGGTGATGAGTATTCACTATTAAAATGTTTTTAATAGAATATTGCCAGATCATTTCAAAAGAATAACAATATTCCACAATGAATCATTAAAGGGTTCAATGAGGATATAAGTGGTATATAAGAAATTTGAAATAGTAAATAAATTAAGTGGAATGTGCAAAATCATATCCCATTATGAACAATTAGAAAAAAATAGATTAATATGAAGAATGTATTTAATAAATATTTTATGGAGATGACACCTTAAATTTAGTTGGCATGACTAAAAACATGGTAGGAGATTGTTAATATATTTTAGAAACATAGGGGGAGGTATATAGAGGTAAATTCAGAGTAACTTCATGCTTTAATGGATTTCAGTTAAGAGGAATGGAAGCTTGATTGGAATTTTATAGAAAAATAGAGTAATTCTTGGTTAATGATCAAACATAAGTTTTGATATATATATATATATATATGATTAACAAAAAAAAACCTTTCTATTATTTTTACAATATTTCTAAAATGTAGGTGTGTTTCTTAACATTTTAAAAGGATAAGAACCAAAATAATAAAAATAATACTTTTTGAAATGTAAGGGTGAGTCATGTTCTTAATGAATTAATTTAAAAACCATAAAATAGTATATTGGATTTGTATGATTCATTAAGGGTTAATATAATTAATTAAATAACATATAAACATATTATTTTAAAGGTTAAATAAATTTTTTCATGGATATTCTTTATAGTTTTTATTAAATCATTTTTTTGGATTTTATAATATCATAATACAAACTGTATATTTATACTATACAAATTTTTACCCAAAAAAATTCAATCTCTTAGAAAAAAATGAAAAATAAAACATTAGATATCTTTTAAATTATGATTTAAAAATACTATTTATTGTAACATCATAATTCTCTAAATATGATAATTTACTCTTTAAATCCAAAATTCAAATTTATTGAAAAATAAGCATCTTTATAATGATAACATATTTCATACAATTATATAAATTTTATTTGACTTCACAAAATTAAATTTTAATTTATATTATAATAATTAAAATTTTATATGTATTTTTTCTTAAAATAAAATTTATTTTTATAATTTATGAATAAATTATAGATGGTGTCTTTATTGAAACTATATATTTCCAAAAAGAAATAAAATCTGAGTTTCATCATATCAAAATAGGTTTTTTACCAAAATAATTATTTAATATTTTTTAATATAATAATTATAAAGGATAAATACAATAGTTATTTTATGAAAATAAAAATAAAAATATTCATACTATTATGGTCTATATACATAACCCATAATTACACCAATTCAATCTAAAAGGGTAATGATTGTGATGTTGACACTCCCTTAGGGGAGGATTGGTGAACCTAGTTTGGGCCATGACCTCGATAAGACTGAACATCTCCTGTAAATATTTTAACTCATGCTTTAGTTATTAATTCTCTTCTTGGTCTTTATGAAGGTAACATCCTAGTGATTCTATCTCCCTCAGAAGCTATGATAAATAGGCTATAATGGGTATAATTTTTATAATCATGTTCTTTAATTATTTCATCAATGTAAATTAGGTTCGTATTGATATACTAATAAAAAAATCCATATATAATTTCTATGAAGTCACTAGTTATGATTATTAATGGTCTTTTAAATCTGACAATATATAACTCATAACAATCCAAAATTACCAAAGTATTAATTTTGTTTTCTATAATACCATTTTTTATTATTGAATTTACTAATTTAAAAAGGTGATTACATTTATAAGCATTTGGTTTATAGAATTATTACCACACTAAGAAATTTCTCCATTTAAATTTTATTCATACCCTAAAACAGATGGGGGTAATTTTATTTCATTAACTCCTCTGGTTCCCAACTTGCTTCTTCAAACTTATCATTTCACAACATTAATTTTACCATCTGAGTTGTCTTGTCTCATAGAACATTTTATCTATGATCTAAGATCTTCCTCAACTGTGAATCTTATAAATGATGGTTCTCTAAGGGTAACACATTTGTATGTGGTACATATGAGTTTTCTAGTATGTAATTCCTCAATAAGAATACATGTAAAACCTCATATACATTTGATATGATCGTTGGGACTTTAAGTGGATAGGCCACAGGTCTTATGTGATTGAGAATATAAAAGGGGACGATGTATCTTGGAATACATATTCGGTTCTTCCCAAACCTCATTACATTCTTCTATGATTATATATGAAAGAAAAATTTATCCCTGAACTCAAGCTCAATATAACATCCACAATAGTTTGTATAACATTATTTTCAAAAAAATTTATAGTTCATAAGAAATTCAAATGTGTAAACCATTTCTCATATCTCTTGGACAAGATCAGGTCCCATAAAATTCCTCTCTCTAACTCCCACACTTCACATTGGATTCCAACACCACTTCCCATACATATCCTCATAAGGTTCCGTTTGAATTCTATAATGGAAATAATTATTATATGATATCTCCACTAGGGTAATGTAATGATCCCAACATCATTGTAAATAAATTGAACAATATATTATCATATCTTCTAGAGTTTTAATGGTTCCCTAAAACTAACCATCCATACTAGTGTGACATGTAGTACTAAAATACATTTCTATATCTAGTTCTTGATGAAAAGATCTCCAAAACATCAATATAAACCTTGTATCTCAATCAGATACAATATATGGTTGAAATATATACAATATTACCACTTATTTAAAATATATCATAGTGTGTTTGTTAATAGATAAATATTCGTTGATATAAATGAAATGCACAGACTTCTTATGGTTATATACTACCACCATGATGAAATTTCTACCTTTATATTTCCAAGAGTGTCTTAAGATGAAATCAATGTTTACATTTTCTCATTTATATACTGGTATATGAAATGGTTCATCATAATATTATCCATTTATAATTTAGAATTTACTTATTGGCATACAAAGCATTGAAATAAAAATTATAAAATATACCTCTTAGTTTTATCCCACGATAATTTTTTCTTAGAATATATATGAACATTAGTGATTCCTTGATGAAAATATAAGGATGAGTATTGAAATTCATCTCCAGGCCCCCTCTTCTATTCTAGTTTTGATGGGAGATATATCCATGGACCCATCCTTATAACTGCATCTTTAGAAAAATAGAACTCCAGAATATTCCCTAACTTCTTCTATAGAACCTTTTCATCATTATTTGAATTATTCATCCTAATAATATTAAATTTCTAAAAATTTATTTTAGAAAGTAAGGATGAAGATATTTTTCTTATTCTAATGTATATCCTATTCATTTCCATGAAAATTGGATCCCTTTTAATCAATATAATGGATTGGATTTTAAAATCCTTTGTACATATACCATCAACCAATTTCTTCACCATAACATGGGTATGAATATATATTTTAGGATTTTTTGTCCATATAAATGTCACACTTCTCCATATAGAGACAGTGTTTCCAAATATTTATCATGAATATCACTGCATCTAATTCCAAATCATGTGTTTTTTATTTTTTTCTCAATGATGCTTAATTATATATATTTATTATCTATCACTTTTTCATCTTGCATGAGAAAAAAACCATATAAATTTTTGAATGAATCATTATAGATCATGAATCCTTCCTCACAAGTGGGTAATTTTGAGAATAGAATCAATGATTATTATATTCCTTAGATATTTAAATCTCATATTGTATTCATCATTATATAAAAAATAACCCCCATTTGAGTTATCCTAGTTAATGGGATTGATAATATGGACTATTGTATCACCTTCTGGTGATATTACCCTACAAATATAGGGAAACTATGGTTTTATTTTGAAGAGGATAGTCGAGGATATCCTTTAATTTCATATTCCTTTTAAGGATCCATATATATCACTTTTATAGTGATAACATTCTACCTGAATTTTACATTATCCAACCAAAACACACATTTAGTATACTTTTCATACATATTTTATTTTTAAGGTCTATAGTACAATACCAAAATTATCCTCATCCATCATCTTGATTTTGATGTATATAATAATATCATCTATAATTACAACCACAAATTTATTAAGATAATCCCCAAAAAATAAATTCATTATGTCAATGAATATTTATGGGGAATTATTTAGTGAAAATTGCAACAGTATAAACTCATAGTGACCATCCCTATACAAAATTTATACTTGTTTATACACACCTTATTCACATTTACTTCATAGTATCTTAACTGATTATCCACCTTATAGAATTATTGGGATCCACATAGCTGATTAAACAATTTTTTATCTAATAGAAGTGGATACTATTTTATAATGATTTATTTCAGTTTATAATAATCAATGTAGTGGAAAATTTACCAATCCTTCTCCTTAACAAAGTAGACGGATGAACCCCATAATGAATATTTTGGGAATATAAACCATTCATCCATATTCTCCTATAGTTTATTCTAAATATCCTCATATGAAAAAATAACCTTTTTATATGGAGTATTTGATATTGGAAATTATTTGGGTAAAAGTTCAATCAAGAACTCATTATCTCGACAAAGAGAAAAACTAGGGAATTCATTAGGAAACACACAAAAAAGTTAACATATAATATCCATGTCAACAAGGTAAATCTTTTAATTAGTGTCAATCATTTGATCGACACACACTTACTCACAACACTATAATATCAATTATTGTGATGCTGATACTAATATAGATTCATCCTCCTTCTTTCAATTTTATGGAACCTTATAGTAATTTTCAATACATATGTGGGGATAAATTTTCTTCTATTGGATATCGATATTGGCTATTTATAATGAAATTAAATCCATGCATATGAGAGATACAAATTCTTATAAAGGTAGTATCATAAGGTTTGATAATAAATTAAACACATATTTATGGATTGGTTAGGAGTTATAATGTTGGGATGTAATAACTTACCCATTTTATAATTTCACTAACAACTATACTCTAATGTTTTTTGTTGGTGGATGACTAGTTCTACTAAACATTAATGATATTAATA
Organism: Viscum album; assembly: GCA_963277665.1. Classification (NCBI taxonomy): domain Eukaryota; kingdom Viridiplantae; phylum Streptophyta; class Magnoliopsida; order Santalales; family Viscaceae; genus Viscum; species Viscum album. Next base: position 562,592,911 of record OY728150.1, on the reverse strand, counting down.
AATTAATAGCACCATTTTCACATTGTGCATTTTATGTTAAATAATAGATTATGACCCTTTATTTCAATAATGGATTCTGGTTCTAATAATTTACTTCTAACACAGTCAATAGACAATTATGCACTCTACATAATCTCATGATCTTAGGATGAAATTACATTAGATTCTATGTCCATATCTATTATTGTAAAATGATGTATATCTTGATATGGAACTCTAGAGTCTTGGGTGTTTGGGAAATGAGTGATTTCATTTTCATTGAATCTTGTGGGTTATAGACTTCTATAATTTCTATACTAGAACCAAACAAAAGGGAGGATCATATATCTTATTTCTCAAGGAGATTTGGGGTTTCTTATTTCAATAATGCACGAACATGTAACCCATATAACCATTGCATCCAAATAGAATGTGTGGATGGTTCTCCTTAGTACATCTCCATAAAGATGAACATAGGTTCAGGGAATTTATTTTTACATTTATTTATGCAAAATGAGAGACTATAAAAATAACTACTTATTGGATGTATCTTTCAAACTTTCATATAGAAGGAATTTCTTGGTTTGTGCATGGTCACAGAAACACCATTATGGATAAATGTGAGAAAAAATGAGGACTTTTTTTCACTAAAAAATCCATGAAGTATATCTGATACATTATGGCATAAAATGGATTTTTGGACCTCATATTCTCATTAAGTATATTTATATGGAGTAATAATCATAAAGGGAGTATGAATAAACAAATTAGGCTGGATCAGTGCCTCTCTAACAAACATGGTATATAATTTTTTCTTGGGAGAAATTTCATGCATGTGACTCAGTCATTTTCAAATCACTCTATCAATGGGGTGAAATTTAACAATGAAATAAAAATATTGGACCATTTCATTTATTCAAGAAAGAGGTTGTGGAATAAGGTATTTTTACAAATGGTTATAATTTCATATAATAAATTGATTTTTGGTAATCCTTGGGAATGGTTGGAACTGCATCTCAATATCTTGAAGAAAGATTTATATGAGTGTAATTATTTTAGGTAACATATTTATACCATCCTGGATGTTTATAGTGATTAAATCTAGAGTCTTGAAATAATTCTATAGGGGAACTAGGATAATGAATTTTTATGACATATAATTTTAAGAAAATTATTTTGGTAGAAACAATGATGTATATTGAAAGGTTATGTAGTGAAATATCAATGGAATATTTATTAGGGACAGGGACTATAATAGAACATTTTTTTTCTGCTTTCAGAAAATGAAATAATATTCCTTGGGATATCAACTTAAGGTTCGAAGATGGGTAAAACAAGGGGATCTACAGGAGGTAGGTAACCTGATGCTGAATCAATTTGAGGTTCTTCTAGTAGGGTTAATTAAATTTAATAATGAAGGAAAGATAATAGAACATGTTTTTAGGGTTTTATGAAATACATCCCAAGTATAGTGGAGTACAAGGAAACTATAGAGTTATAATCAATCTTGAAAGAGGAGGATAATTATGATAAAGTGTTCATAATGAAATTGGAATGTTCTCCTCTGGAAAATGTGTTTCAGGGAACTTTCTTTATGGAAGAATGTCATATAATCAGGGTGAAATTTAATGATGTAGTTTTGGATTATATGAAATTTGGGAACTTATGAGGGGATTTTCTACTTCTAGTGTGGTTTTAATACTAAAGGATCATAATCCTACTACCCTCAACAATCCTTTTCCTATATATCTTTTCATTTTTACTTATGTGATTATGGAATGCCTCATTAATAAAATACAAAATGGATTGATTCAAAAACTGGTATTATAGGAACAACACGGTTTCATTCAAGTATGGAGAACGTAATGATTGGTTGGGATAACAAAGGGGGTTGTAAAAGGAATTAATAAGAAGATGCTCAGATTGAATATTATCAAAAAAATGGATATAGATATGGTGTATGATAGGTTATAGAGGAACTTCATGTTCAAATTCACAAGGAAGTTTGTTTTTAAAAAATATCGTTGCTTATTATTTTTCTGGTGTTTTTCCTCCCCTATATTTATATTTATTTAATAGTTAAAGTCCATTTGTAAGACAATGTGTTTATTAAAGGATGGTTTCCAGTCTCTCTAAGCCTATTTATTTTGTCCCAGGAGGTGCTCACAAGAAACATAAATGTAAATTTGGAGGAGGGGTCATTTCTCCCATACAGGTTCAGGTCTGGGGATAGAATTATTTATTATTTGATATTTTTAGATTAAGTTCATCTTTTCATGAATGGTGGGAATATTTCTATCAATTTTAATAATAAAATCATGAAATTATTTAGAAACATAAGGGGCATGATATAAACTAGGGGAAGATTAGAATTTTTGTTTCAAAGAAATTTTAGCATGGGTGATGTAGTATTATCTGAAATAAATTTATTATATAAAGTGGTAAACTTTTGATGGAGTATCATGGTTAACCCATTTAGTATGGATTAATTAAGAAGGTATTATTTGAATTAATTGTAACTTGGTTCGTGTTTCATAATTATTAGTGGAACAATCATTCTCTATCCTTTGGAGGTTTCATTACACTGGTGAATAGTGTCCTCACTTCTATACCAATGAATTTCTGGTCGATCAGTAAGAAACCAAAAGGGAAAATTGGGATGATGGATAAAATAATGTAAACCTGAATATCAGATGATAAACATATTATTATATTTCATTGGGTGTCATGGAAGAGCATTCCAATCTGATAGAAGTAGGTGGAGTTAACCTATGAAACTTCTTTGAAGCCATGAAAGGCATGCATGCCTAGCTCACATGGGAAATCATTTAACAGAATATTCCATGGGTGGGGATCGTGACAAATAAACTAGGTGATGATTGGAGGGTTTTTATAACTGTTCATGAAATCCTTTAGAAAAATCAAGGTGTATGATTGATAATTTAAATAGGGTATAAGGGAATGTCCACTTGGTTATTGGTGGTCGAGAGATCATCTTATAGAAAGAGAACTAGGATGGAGAACCTTTATTTTCCCCATGCCTTTCAGCTCTGAAAATAAATTTTTGGGAATACTGTTGTTTTCCATGCTTTATTAACTCATCCCTAGAGTAGTATAAATGGATCATTTATGACTATATTAGTCTGAGATATGAGCAAGATAGATGTGTTTTTTCAAAATCAAGCTCTAGAAAGATTTGTAGTCGGGACATTCGAGTGATGATAGATCAAAGAATAATAAATTATGACTTTGTGTCTAAGATTTGGTGTATATTGATCACTTGAAATTTTAACTACATGTTTTTGTGTTTGATGAACTATGAATTTTACACTAAATATTATTTTTATAAGAAAGGGGTCTTTATTTTATCCCTCTATAGGAGTCATGCTACTGAAAACATGGAATCATCGTGGAATCATTTCTTCAAGGTGAACTAGATGTTGGGTATCTACATCCTCTTATTAAAATTATTGGAAATTTATGGAATTATGATTCTATTCTAGAGAACATTGAATCTTGGTTGTAGGGGGTTATCTATAATTTGAAGAGATAAATGCGTGCAACATGACTTTTCTATGGTGTGATGGGTTATTTGGGACTATAGAAACAATTTGGGATACGGTATATACAAGTCACACTTTTTTTCATTGTTTGGAGTGAAATCATTTGGGTTATAGCTAAGAGTTCTCATATAATGAGGGATAGAGGATTTTGTTTCTCTCAATTATGCATTATCCCTAGGGTGGTTTTCAATTCATAAGGAAGATAAAGGAACATCACAAGAAGGTGGGTTTTCTAGAAACACCCATACATGAGGATAAAACCTAACATTTTTTGATCTTGTTTGTATGAGATAATTATATGGGGTGTTGTGCGGGATAGAAGAGGTTCATTCATCTTTGGTTTCATTAATTTTTATGGTCCTGAAAACTCCATTGAATAAGAAGTGAGGTCTATAGTCAGTGGACTTATGTTTTGAAATCTTTACAAAATTTACACCTTAGAGGTTGAATCTAATTCTAATGTGTTATTTTAGATTCTTCTTGGAATGGAATATCCACTATGTGAATTTCTCACATTTTTCTAGATATTAATGATAATTACTATGTATAATATTGAGTTTTCTCACACATAGAGACAAATAACCTTTTTTGCAGATGCATTTTAAATAAAATGGTATTAAGATGAGAGTATCATTTTATATTTTTATATTATCTCCTTAATGAATGATTTTAAACTCATTGTAAGGGTTAAATTCTTGGTTTGTACCATTTTTTCTTCCATTTATCTTAGAGACTCATCCATTTAATTTAAATAAAAGTATTATTTTTTTGTTCTAATCATTTAATTCATCCAAATAAATTTTAGGGATTAAAATTTAAAAATTATTAAACACATAATAGAGGAACTATTATCATTTATAGAATAACTATTCAATTGAATATATTCCTTAACCAAGGAATTTATTTTCCTTAATATATTTTATCAATGGTCTACCTAGCAACATAAATATGTAGGGGAAATTGTGACAATTTATAATTTTTTTAAATGATCTTGAGAATATAACAATGCATGTCCCTTATGAGTGTCAAACTAGGTGTACAAAATAGACTCTTTTTCATTTACTAGGTAATGATTGATTCAAGATATGTGTTCCCTTTTTTTGTTGTTATTACCTATAAGTACAATTATTCTAGATTCACATCCCCTTTTATTATCCATAGAGGGATGTATTTTTTTGGTAACCACATACACTATAATTTACCATATTATAGTAATGTTTTCTTGTGTTCAATATTATTCTTGAGGATTTCACTATAGTTTTCTAATATTAATCCTTAAAAATAACTACACCTTCCACTAATACCAACTATGACAACAAATTAATTTAATACACCATAATTAATTATTTATTAAAAAACAATATTAATACAACCCTCGAACATTCCATCAAAGATCATCGAGCATCTAAAATATCCCACAATATCCTGGGGAAGTATATAAGAAAAGAGGAGATCTATATAGCCTTGTAAGGGAAAAATAAAATAATAATATAATGAAAATAATAATAAAAATCCTAAAATCAAATCGTGGAAACATTAGAGGGATTAGAATCATAATACTAAATATATAAGCATTATATAATATGATAACAAAAAAAAATTTGAATGTAGATGCAATATAAAATAGTAAATTATAAGAATAAGTAAATGATTACCAATAAGAACTAAAAACACAGTGTGTTTAGGATAAAATTACCTAAAAAATACATTGAATTTCTTGTGATATAAATCTTACCCAATGCATTGGATGACTATATATTTTTGGGCCCACCTTTCATATTTATATCATGTACATGAATATGTTTTCCATATAGATCATACAAAATAACATTTTTAATTTTTAATTTTTATCCCAAGATAATTTAGTTTGGTTTACATTCCTAGAATTTCATAATAAATAAAGGATTTACACATCAATGTAAATATACTTGAGTGGATATGGGTATTACTTTTCACTATATAAGTGCTTGGAACAAAAAATTGTATGATTATTTCAGCAGGATAATCAAGTAATGTAAAGATTCATGGAAGGGATTAATAATAGTAAAAGGGGTATCTTTTCACTTGAAATTATAAGTAATTTTAGAGGAATTTTTAAAAACATATCCCTATAATAAAAATTGGAAATTATATGGCTTTATATGATGGAGGTGATTGTTTAAAGAGGAGGAGAGGATCCCTCACCTAGATAGGGTGCCTCTAAAATCATGGGAGGTGTTTAGTTATAGGTTGGAGAAACATTTAAAAAACACTAGAGAGGTCAAGGTAGATTAAATTCATTATTTAAGGGATTAATGTGAAGAGTAATTGGTTATTGGGTGCGTTTTTATAGGAAAGTAGGGCCGAATTATTTATAATTTCTAAAAAATGTTTTGGAATCCATATGATAAAATAATTAAAACCACATACATTACCATAATTATTTCTAATGGTTTCTATCAATTTAGAGTGGTTTCAATATTTTATTAGTCTATAAACCAATATCATTAAATTAATACACTCATTAATGTAGAGGTGATTCGTTGTCTTAAATAATTAATTTTTAAACGTTAAAATATAATAATTTGGAATTTCATAAGGGTTTAGAAAATTAATCAAAGAACATTAAAAATAGATTATTACAAAGGGTAAAAATAACTTCGGTCGTGTACACTATTTATAGCATTTAGTAATTTCTTTTATGATGTCAAAATACATATTGTAATTTTATACCATATTTAATTTTTACCCAAAATATTAGTAATCTCGAAAAATTATGAAAAAATTACTCTAGTAAAATTTTGAAATAATAATTTAAAAAATAATTTACATTTTACCAAGGTAATTAAATAAATATTTGACTATACATTTTTAAATCCAAATTTCCATTTTATAAAAAATATTTTTTTATAAGATTATAACAATTTTCTATCCATTATAAAAATTATATTTGAATTCCTAAAATTATATTTTATTTTGTATTTGGAAAAAAATTATTTAATAAGAATATTTTATTAAAATAAACTTTATTTAAAAAATTATTGAATTATTTAAAAGGTTGTATTTATTGAAAGAATATTTTTTTAAATATTCTACTTGACAGAAATCGTATCAAAGTCTAATTTCTATTAAAATCGTTATTTAATCATTAACAAAGTAATAACAAAACAAATAAATGTACTCATTTTTTCATTAAAAATAACCATATAATTATTCATACTATTTGTTTCAAGATACGTAACACCATATTACACTAATGTATGTCATGAGGGAAAAATGTGTGATGCAGAAACATTCTTGGGTCATTTGGAAATCTGGTTTGGGTTGTGATCTCTATAAGATTTAAATTCTCCCATAAACTGTTTCTCCCATGATTTAGTTATTTATTCTATGCATTCTATTAGTCAATATTAATGACCAGAAATGGAATCTTACTCATAGCCACGAGTATAGGGGCTTCATACTGTATAATCGTACTAGTCAAGGTCATCAAATCATTTTTCAATGTCAATTGGATTCATCATAGCCCTTAATATAAATGAATAATATGATCGTTATATACAAACTATAATATCAATGTTTGTGATACTTGACAGTCTGTTAAATCTAATGAGATATAACTTATCACAATCCAAAATATGCAATGTGGTCCATGTGTTTTCTATAATTTCATTTCTTAATAAATAAATTACTCCTTTAAAAAGGTAATTTCCTTTATAAATTTTTAGGTCGTGTCACGAACCGTCTTACGGGGCCCGTTCCGTGACTACCCCAAGCCTACCATCCATAGGCCAGGGGCTTGCGACTATAACCAAAGGCATAATTCCCTAAAACTGGGAAGGCATTGCCTTTATAACCTGTAAACACTCACACAAGAAATCACATAGCTGGATACAAAACACCATGTAAACCGTATAACAAAAGATAGTTGAAAGTAAAAGGGGCCAGAATACAAGACCAACTAAAAATTACAAGTACAACTTTGATACAATACAACTGAAGTAAAGTGAAAGTCAGTTGATGCATCATCCTATGAGGTTCCTAACTTAAGGTTAGGTACAGATCACCTTCTCAACACTCCTCGTCCATTCTTCTCTTCCATGTACCGACACATCGCAAGTTCCACCCCTGGGAACATTCCAGTCTTGGTACTCTCAGCCTCAATTAGCGTTATCCGTCGTCTGCATCCTACACCATGAGGCGCGGGCATAGCCTGTGCATGGGTGAGTATAACGATACATAGTAGGGACCCCGAGACCCTCTAGGTCTCACAAAATTCAATAAGGATAAAACACAATGAATGAAATAAACAGATAACCTTACATAGGTATATTCCCATACATATACCTATGTTATTAAGTATTCCATCTCAATCATGAGGAAAACACAGAGGTTCTAACTCAGCTCACACCAGTATTAATTCTATGGGTAGTGTTAAGTAACATTCCCAGTCACAATGTAGAACACCTTGGCTACTGGAGAAATCCTCCTCTATCAAGTACAGTGGGCATGTCGTGTCACACAGAGGCCCTTCCCACTAACCTTGGATTGCTGAGGTACTCCTCCTGTCGAGTACCGTGGGTCTGTCGTGTCACACAGAGGCGCTCCCCACCGTGGGTCTGCTGCATCACACAGAGGTGCTCCCACTCATGGCCTACTAGGTTACTCCTCCTGTAAAGAAACATGGGTCTACCACGTCACCAAGGCACTCCCCACCGTGGGTCTGTCGCATTACCAAGGCGCTCCCCACTGGGCCTGTCGAGTCACTCCGAGTGAAAATAGTCCACAATCGTCAAGTCTCAGCCAGCCACTGGGTTCCCACACTATGATCGCTCGTCTCCAGGAGGATCCACTCCACAATCTACTGGTCGATACTCCAACTGCAACGAAGTCCCATGAAGAAGTGCCTCCAAGTTCTGTCATGTCATAGGGGTCTCAATGTAACATACGATGTGCCAATCAGACACCCAGTATGTGAGTTATTATCCTTTTAGTCCGGAGGGCCCGGTTGGATTCATGCTCCATCCGACCTGACTATTCCACATCTTAATCCAAAACTCAAGGGGGGGTATCACTCAAAGAGACCGTCTCGGTCCAATATTTTCAGCGTCATTGACGGTTTGTCAAACGGACGTTCGGTGCCATAGTTATGACCAAAAGAAAGTAAGTGGGTCATATTGGGATGGGGTCCGGTCCGACCAGGTCGGACCGACCTGACCTGACCTGTGAGGGTAGAAAAGGGCCACGAGGGTGGCTCGGTCGAGGGTGATGGCTTGGACGGTAGTGGCAGCGGCTCGGCAGACAACAGTGGTGGCTCAGCGGCCCAGAGGGGCGCGACGAGGGCGGCTCGACCGAGGGTGGTGTGGTGAGGGCCGTTCTACCCAAGGCGGCGCAACCAGGGTGGTTCGGCCCGGGGTAGCATGATGACGACAGTTCAGCCTGAGGTTGCGTGACAAGGGCAGTTTGTCCCATGGTGGCACGACGACGACGATTTCTCCCGAGAAGGCACGAAGAGGGCAGTTCGGCCCGGGGTGGCTCAGAGCAGCGGTGGCCAGGGGCGGCATCATCGTTTCCTTCATCGCCTTCGCCATCTTCATCCATTGTGAAGAACACCCAACTCAACACAAGAATTACAGAGAGGAGAAAACATATTAGTTTGGCCCACACTCTACTCATTAGAGCAGTAAAAAGCGGCTAATCATAAAAATGATTCAGTGTGAGAGGAAAAAGATATTGATCAATTTTTAGACACACCTCTACCTTTGGATGGTTTTTTGAAGTCGATGAGGAGGGAATATTTTGAAGTTTTCGACATTCGTCTCATCCACCACACACCTCCAATACCGGGCTTGTGCATCAGTTTGTCGATGTCGAAGACCTTCCTCCTTGAAGAGTGTCCTATGGAAGAAGTTGAAGTAGGCATTCTTCGTCGGTGGAGCGTTCTTCGTTGGAGAGTTTTCTCCCAAGTTCCTCTTCTTGTAAATTCCACAAAAAAGAATTCGTAGCCAAAAAATAATAGACTATGTTTTCTATTATGTTATTTGGCATAAATTCAAATAGTTTAATTAATTAATTGATGTGTTGGGTCAATTAATTAAAGGAGAGGGTTGGAAAAATTAATTAAGGAGGGTTGGCACAAATAATGTGGAGGAAGCTCAAGAGGCTCCTCCACATTAATGAGGGAGTTTAAGAGGTTTAGGACTCAAGCGGTCCCCACCACCATAACCTCTCATGGAAGGTTATTCTTGGGTGGTCCTTGCCACCATAACCTCTTATGGGAGGGTATGTTCTGGAGGTACCCACTTCCCAACATCCACATAGAGGTCTTACCAAATAAAATAAAAATAAAATTTTTTACAATTTTATTTTTATTATATTCTTTCATAAAAATTCCAAAACCTAAGTTTCTCCCCCAACCAACAGCCATCAAAGTGAAAGTCTCTTTAGGTTAAAACCGGCATTGTGAGTTCAACGGTGCCCTTATATTTCAATTTCAAGCACCGGTTCAAAAGTTAGAAAAATTTGATCGCACTTTTACTGAATGTACTTAATAAAAAGTTCAGAAATTCATTCTGGGCACTCTGGTCCTCAGAATCACATACCATCAATTTTCTCGGACTGGTAAAATTCCCATTTATTAAAAAAAATTACATAGAATTTTTGGTTTATTAAATTCTCTCCACCTTAGGCTTTACATCCCCATAAGACACAACTAAAACTAAGGGAAAAAGTGGGGGTACTGAGCACACATATGAGCCTCCCTCTCCCATGTTCTCTCCTATATGTTCTTGTGCTGCCAACGAATGCACAACAGAGGTATCGACTATCTACAATGGACCTGCTACTGTCGATCCTCAATCTCTACTGGAACCTCAATAAAAGTCTCCCAATCGTCGAAGTCTATCTCACCATGTTCAATGATGTGAGAAGGGTCGTGCACGTATCTCCTCAGCTGGGATACATGGAATATGTCGTGCACCCGATGCAACTGAGGTGGGAGAGCTAAGCGGTATTCCACCTCGCGAACTCTGTTGAGGACCTGAAAAGGTCCGATGGACCTCAGAGATAACTTCCCACCTTGGCCAAATCTCGATAGACCTCATCGGGATGTGACCCATAGAAAGACGTGGTTTCCATCCTTGAACTCCATAGGTCTCCATATTCTGTTGGAATATGACTTCTACCTACTCTGTGGAGTCATCATCTGCTCCTGGATGATCTAAACCTTCTTTATGGTAGCCCGAACCATCTCTAGTCCCACGAGTGATGATTCCCCATGGTCAGTCCAGCACAAAGATGATCTGCAAGGTCACTCATATAATGCTCAAAAGGTGTCATCCCAATGGTGGAGTGATAACTGTTTTTGTATGCAAACTCCACCAAAGGTAAGTGATCCCCCCAGCTGTGACCAAAGTTGATGACCCAAGCACAAAACATGTCCTCGAGGGTATGAATGGTCTGCTCAGTCTGGCCATCTGTCTGAGGATGGAAGGAGGTTCTCAAATGAAGTTGTGTCCCGAAAGCCTCCTGTAACCCCTTCCTCAGCTGGGATGTAAAATGTGCGTCATGATTAGAGACAATCATCGAGGGTACTCCATGTAGCCGCACAATCTCATGAACATAGAGGCATCCCATGCTCTCTACTGAACCCGACTCTTTGATCAGTAGGAAGTGGGCCGACATGCTATTTCGGTTGATGATAAACCAAATCAAGTCATTTCCAGTTGATGTACATGGAGGTCATGTCACAAAGTCCATGGATAGCCTTTTCCACTTCCACTCTGAGACCTCTAAAGGCTGAACCAGGCTTACTGGTACCTGATGCTCCACCTTTACTTGATAAAAAGTGAGGCACCGAGAGAAAAACTCTACAACTTCTTTCTTCATTCCTGTCCACCAGTGCTGTCATAGGAGATCCTGGTACCATTTTTTCACTCATGGATGTACCACTAGAGGGGTTGTGTGGAAGTCCCTCAACACTTCCTCCTGAAGTGACACGGGTACCATGGTACGTCCTCTAAAGAGGATGATGTACTCTCCACCTTCATAATATCCATCATGTAAATGTCTTGTGGATATCTGAGCACGTCAAGCCTCATAGTCAGTATCCCCACACTGTGCATCCCAGACTCGCTGAAGAAGTGGGGGAGTAACTGTAAGAGACTGTAGAAAATCTGCTCCATCACTATTCACAAAGTATATCTGCAAGGCAGCCTGATGCTTCATCGCCTCGCCTAACAACTGTATACCAGATCTCTTAATGAATGAATCTATTACAACATTATGCTTCCCAAGATTATATGCTATCTCTAAGTCATAGTCTTGAAGGAACTCAAGACAATGACATTGTCTCAGGTTCAGGTCCTTCTGGGAGAAGATATACCTGAGACTCATGTGATTAGAGTACACTGTAAAACGTTCTCCCATATGATAGTGCCACCACATCTTCAAGGTGAAGACCAATACTGCTAACTCCAGGACATGGGTAGAGTAGTTATTCTCATGTTGTCTTAGTTTTTGAGAACCATATGCGATCACTACTTGCTCCTGCATCAGGACACATCCAAGTTTGGTCCCTGATGCGTCGCCATAAGCTACACACCCTACTCCCTCTTATAGAAGCCTCAAGATGGTGTAATTATTTAGCCTCTACATCAGCTCTTGGAAACTCTGCTGGCATCTATCTGACCACACAATGGGTTTCCCCTTCTACGTCAAGGCAGATAGTGGTTCTACAATTCTGGAGAAGTCTAGCACTATCCTTCGGTAGTATCCAGCCAATCCCAGGAAATTCCATACCTTCGTCACACTCCTGTGTGTCTTCAAAGAAAGTACCACCTAAATCTTTGTCGGATCTACTACATCTCCAACCTCTGATATGACATGTCCCAAAAAGTGAACCTCTCGGATCGAGAACTAGAACTTCGAGAGCTTACCATAACGCTGGTGCTCTCAGAGTGTGTCCAGTACTACTTGCAAATGATAGGCATGCTCCTCCTTAGTAGTCGAGTAGATTAGAATTTCGTCGATGAAGACCACTAAAAAGAGACCAAGGAAGGGCTGAAAGATCATGTTCATGAGTCCCATGAACACTGCTAGAGAATTGGTCAGGCCTAACGGCATAACCATGAAATCTAAATGGTAGTACCGAGACTTGAAGGTCATCTTCTGCACATCCTCGTCTCGCACTATGAGCTGGTGATAGCCTGATCTGTGGTCTATCTTTGAGAACCACCATGCACCCTTCAGCAGGTCAAAGTGGTCCTCAATCCTTGGGAGTGGGCACTTGTTGTTCACGGTCACCTGGTTCAGGCACCGACAGTCAATAAAAATCCTCAAGCTCTCATTCGCCTTCTTGACGAACATAATTGGGGCTGCCCAAAGAGAAACATTAGGCCAGATGAATACCTTCCCCTACAAGTCCCCTAGCTATACATGTAGCTCACGAGGAATGAAAAGATCCATCCTATACACTGGTGTAGATATCAGTACCGTCCTGGGGTACTATTCAATGTAAAAGTCCACCTCCTTGCGTGGAGGTCGACCCAGAACATCATTAGGGAAAACATCCGCATACTATTCCACCACTATAGGATAGATCAGACTCTCTACTTCAATAGTTCCGAGGGTAAGGCTAGCCAACTGATGAGTGATCGGTTGTACTCTCCTCTAGGTAAGTCTATTCTGCACTTCAAAGGCTCCCTTTCCACTGGTGAAGGTAAACCTGGTCTCATCCCTACAGACACCCCACACTTTGCACCTAATACAGTCTATCTAAGCATGGAATGTAGATAACCAGTCCATACCCAAGATGACGTCGTCAGGTCTTGATGCCACTACTAGGAAATCTCAGTCTATGCTCTCACCTCCTAGATTAAGCTCACACTACTGACACCAGAGCGTAGTCATCGAATTCTGTCCCATTGGAGTCTCTAGATGTAAGGATTGAGCCAACGGCTCCATCGGAATCTTTGAGCTTTGAATGAGGGCAGTGGAAATAAAAGAATGACTGGAACATGTGTCTATAAGTACTGCAACTAAGGTGGAGTAGACACAGATTGTAACTCATATCATCTCCAGAGTACCGTGATCATATGCCTCAGCTATATGGAGATGAGCTCTCCCATGTCCACCTGCTCCCTACGGTTTGGGTGGACCACCTTGGTGGTGGTGGTAACATCTCAAATAATCACCCACCACCAGCTGCACAACCAACTCCTCTACCACGTCTGCCTGCTCCCTGCGAACCACCTCGGTTAAACCTATGTATCTGCCTTGGAGGTCCCTCGATGGTATTATGATCATCCGTATGGAGGGTCAGACAGTCACGAGCCATGTGACCATGCCCTCCGCATGTGTAACATTTCTCTCTTCTGGTATAACTGGATCTATCTCGGGTTCCCCAAACAACCAACCCTGAGTCATGCGATCGCCCACCTATAGGTCAAGTCCTCTTAGACAATTGTGACGTCCGTCTGCTGCCAGCTACAGAAGACTCTGATATGTGATAAATGGTTGTGGGTCTCACTGTTGTTGACTGCTCAGTAAGGAAACTCTCCATCAAAACGAGTCTCTCTAACACCCCCTCTTACGTCAGGATGCTGAGAGAGATCACTGAAGCCTCGATCTCTTACTGGAGTCCCTGATCGAAGATCTGGGCCCTAAAGAATGTGACCCGCACCATATTTGTGGAGTAGTGTGAGGGGTCAGTGAAACTCACTTAGTATTGAGCCACAGTCATGTTTCCATACTACAGATGAATTAGCTCTTGAATGCGTACTGCACGAAGAGTCACTGGAACAAACTCTGCCTGAAACAGGCTCTCGAAGACTGCCCATAGAAGTGTAACCTCGACATTAAACTAGAGCATCAAGCTCCACAATATTCCTATGGATACCTGTAGAAGGATGATGGAAAGGATCACCATTAGATTTTTAGGTGTCCCTACTAGTGAAAAAACTCTCACCACAGCCTCCAGCCAATACTCAGCCGCCTGTGGGTCCATCTCTTCCCTGAACCTTAGTGGCCTCTGGAGCTGGAACTCATGCAACACACTCATGTGGAATGCACCATCTGCTACTAGGGCTGGTGGAATTGGTGGCCCAATGAATAATGGTACTACTGGTGCCTCCTCTAGAAGAGGGCAATGTACTGAGGCCTCGTCGCTCAGTGGGGTACCAATGCGTACAACTCTCGGAAACGTAGATGGCTGTCTGCGTAGAGGAATCTTGAAAAGAAACAGGTGAGGCACAATTCAAAATTTATACCTAGTGAGATGAAAGTAATACCTGGTGAGTTGAATAAAAAGAAAAAAAATAAAACTCTTGAAAACATACACGCAATCAGTGTTTTCGTGCACTGAGTCAGAAATCAGAAGTTAGAGTCCTTGTGTATGGATACATGAGCCGCCGCACCAACACTGGACTCACTAAACTGAAAACCACACTCACTACACTTAACACTATTGCTTCACAGAAAATATAAGAGTTATAGTTATGTGGTAGAACCGACACCTCTAATACTAATTTTTCATGACCCGTCCCCCGAGGCCCGTGCCTTGACTACCCCAAGACAACATTCCATAGGTCAGGGGCTAGTGACTAGCACCAGAGGTTTAATTCCCTAAAACTGGGAAGGCATTGAATTTATAACCTATAAACACACATACAAGCAAGCACACAGGAGGATACGAAACACCAACTTAACTGTATAACAAAAGAGTGCTGAAAGTAAAAGGGGCTAGAATAAAAGACCAACTAGAAAGTACAAGTACAATTGTGATACAATACAACTGGAGAAAATTTAATGTCAGCTATTGGGTGGTCCTCTGAGGTTTCTACTTGAAGGGTAAGTACATATCTCCTCCTCATCACTCCTTGTCCATACGTCTCTTCTGTGTACTGACATGTCGCAAGGTCCAACTCTGGGTACTATCTAGTCCTGGTACTCCCAGCCTCAGTTAGTGTTGTCCATCAGTTGCATCCAACACAACAAGGTGTGGGCATAGCCCGTGTAGGGGTTAGTATAACGATACTCAGTAGGGACCCCGAGAGCCTCTAGGTCTCACAAAATCCAACAAGGATAAAACACAATGAATGAAATCAATAGATAACCTCACATAGTTATATACCCATACATATACCTAAGTTATCAAGTAATCCATCTCAATCATGAGTAAAACATAGAGGTTCTGACTCATCTTACACCAGGATTTATTCTAGGGTTAGTGTTAAGTAACATTCCCAGTCACAATGTCAAACACATCAGCTTCTAGAGAACTCCTCCTTTATCGAGTAAAATGGGCCTGTCGTGTCACACATAGACACTTCCCACAAACCATGGACTACTAAGGTACTCCCCCTGTCAACTAGCATGGGTCTTCCATGTCACACAGAGGCACTCCCCACTGTGGGTCTACAATGTCTCACAGAGACCCTCCCTTTCATGTCCTGATGAGGTAATCCTCATGTCAAGTATCGTGGGTCTACCACGTCACCAAGGCGCTCCCCACCGTGGGTCTTCCACATCACCAAGGCGATCCCCACTAGGTCTGTCGAGTCACTCCGAGTGGAAACGGTCAGTAGTCATCAAGTCTCAGCTAGCCACTGGGTTCCCACACTACGCACACTCATCTACAGAATGATCATCTCCAGAAGCTACTAGTAGATACTCCAACTACCATTATGTCCCACGAATAAGTGTCTAAAAGGTCTGTCATGTCATAGGGGTCTCAATGTAATAGACGACGTGTCAATCAGATTCATGGTCTGTGAGTTATTAGACTTTTAGTCCCAGGGCCTAGTTGGATTTGTTCTCAATCCAACCTGAAAGTTCCCCATATTAATCCAAAACATAGTGGGGTATCACTCAAAGGGACTATATCACTCCAATAATTCCAGCACCAATGAAATTTCATCAAACAGACATTCGGTGCCAAAGTTATGGCCAAAAGAAAGTAATTCGGTCGTAGTGGTCCCGTGTCCGGTCTGACCCGGTCGGCTCGACCCAGCCCGACACGGCCTGGATCCTGAGAGGAGCGAGGGTGGCTCGGCCGAGGGGTACCACGAGTTCAGCTTGGCCGAGGGGTACCATGAAGGTGTGGACCGACTGTGAGGGTGGTGGACCAGCCGCGAGGGTGAGGACCAGCCGCGAGGGTGCATACCGGATGCGAGAGCAACATACCGGCCACGAGGGATGGGATGGGCTGCAGGTTGGCGGTCCAGCCGTGGTTCGGTAGACTGGCTGCGAGGCGGAGGTCCAACTGTGGGACGGTGGTCTGGCTGAGGCAGCTAGACGAACGAAGGTGGTGGCACATAGGATGGCGGCAATGGCTCGATGGACGACGACGGTGGATCGAACGACAGCGATAGCGGCTCGGCAGATAACGGTGGCAGATCAGCAGCCTGGAGGGGCGTGGAAAGGGAGGCTCGGCCTTCGGTGACGTGGCGAGGGTGGTTCATCCCGGGGCGGTGCAGTAAGTTCGGTTCGGCCCAGGGCGGTGCAGAGTGGCAGAGGTCATAGAAGGTGGCATCGTTGCCTTCATCGCCTTCGTCATCCTTATCCATTTTGAAGACCACACAATTCAACACAATAATTATGGAGAGGAAAAGCCATATTAGATTGGCCCGCACTCTCCCTATTAGAGTGGAAGTAAGAGGCTAATCATAAAAAATGATTCAATGTGAGAGGAAAAAAATTGATAAATTTTTAAACACACCCCTACCTTGGATGGTTCGTTGATGTCGATGAGGAGGGAAGATGGTGAAGTTTTCAATATTCATCTCTTCCGCCACACACCTCCAATCTCGGGCTCGTGCATCGGTTCTTTGAAGTCGAGACTTTCTTCCTTGAAGGGTGTCCCGTGGAAGAAGACGAAGTCGGTGTTCTTCGTCGGTGGAGTGTTCTTCTTTGGAGAGTTATCTCCCAAGATCCACCTCTCCCAAATTCCACCAAAACGAATTTTTAGCCCAAAAATAAAAGATTATGTGATTTATTATGTTAGTTGGAATAAATTCAAATTGATTAATTAATTAACTGATGTGTTGACTTAATTAATTAAAGGGGAGGGTTGGAAAAATTAATTAAGGAGGGTTGGCACAATTAATGTGGAGGAAGCTCAAGAGGATCCTCCACATTAGTGAGGGAGTTTAAGAGGTTTAGGCCTCGGGTGGTCCCCACCCCCATAACCACTCATGTGAGGTTATGCTTGTGTGGTCCCCACCACCATAACCTCTCATGGGAGGTTAAGGTCTAGCGGTCCCCACATTCCAACTACCACATGGTGGTTTTAACAAATAAAAATAAAATAAAATGTTCAACAATTTTTTTTTATTCTGTTCTTTCATGAAAAACCCAAAAACTTACTTCCACCCTCGACCAACTGCTGTCGAGGTGAAAGTCTATATTGGAGAAAATCGGCGCTGCTTGTTCAATGGTACCCTCGTATTTTAATTCCGAGAAATGTATAAATAGTTAGAAAAACCCATTCTCACTTTTATTGAAAGTACCTGAAAAAAAGTTAAAAAATTCATTTCGGGCAATCTGGGCCTGAGAATCATGCACCGTCAATTTTCGCGGAATCGTTAAATTCCCATTTATTAAAAAAAATTAAACTGAATTTCTGGGTCTTTACAAGTTTTTATAGAGTTATAGTGACCCATAAATTTTATTAGTAGATATTAAAAATTATATATGTGTTAAAATATAAGATTAAAATTCCATATTTTTCTTAATGTAATTATAAACAAATTAAATGAATAAAGTAAAAAAATAATAGTATTTCTATTTTTTAAAAGTAATATTATATTAAATTATTTAAAAATCATTAATAATATAAAATAGGAACAATATGATCATAATTGGTTTAAAATGTCATCCTGTATCTTTTTAGGATAAATTATTACCTTAATTGTAACATTATTAGGCTTTTTGGTTGAATAATTTTTTATTATGGTTAATGATAAAAGACTTTAATAGTAGTGTTAAACCAAAAGGTATGTTTTAAAATAATTCATAATAAATTAAATATCTTGTTTCATGAAGTGATTTAAACCATATCAAAACATATCTTGAATGTAATGACAAAATTCTTCCACATTCACATGAAAATTATTTTATTATATTTTAATATTTTTATTAATTATATGTTAGTCCTTTCAGAAAACTATATAATATAACAACATATTCACTCTTGTATACACTATGTAGAGCCTCTTAGATTGACCAACACCAAAAAAATTATTCTTTGACATCGTTATCCAAGTTCTCAAAGTGAATTGTTCCAAAAAATATGAACCTTAAGATCCTTAATAATATATATAATAGACCTTTTTTGAAGAAGTGGTAATCTTATTTTCCAACTAATTCAAATTTTGTTCATCTTCATATTCTTATAATTTTTTGTAACCATTATTAACTAGAAAATAAATTATAATAAATATACTTAAGTGATATTATGATTATTTTACAACCATTTTGACATCTCTTACATCATATGAAAAGTAAAAACATTACTCATTCATATATATGGATTACTATCTCCACGTAGCGGTGTGATTAATTTTTAAACACTAATTTACATATAAAGTTAAAAATATAGACCTAGTGAATATATATGATATTTATTACATAAATATTCTTTTGGAATTATATTCTAATATAAACCATAATACAATCCAATCCATTTCATAATGATAATTTCGCTCATGCGTACAAGTAGACTTCCACTTCCATGAAGTGATATACTCTGTTTTTCATTTCATCCTTAAAAGTAAAGTAATATGGACAGATTTAATTAATTTATGTGATATATATATATATATATATATATATCACGATTAACATTTATGATATTTAAAAACCATAATCAATGTATGAGGAATATAACTTATTCAACAAAACATTAATGAAAAAATAAATTGTTTAACAACCAAAACAATGATAATAATTAAATATTGTTGATAAACGAGTGATAATATGTTATAAAAGGACCAAATATGCTATTAAAATTATTAATATGCTTCAAGTGTAAATTAATAAAATGTAGGAAATAATTTTATATGAGGTTAAAAAAATAATCTAAAGGGGCAGATGAGGTAAGGGATTAGATAATTCCATTTCATACTTTCCTTATTTTATGGATTCAATAACTCCTTATAGGATGATGAAAATGTAATTGTAGTATGAATTATATTTTAAAACCAAAAAATATATCTCTTATGGAGGTTGAAAAAGATCCCACTATTATTCATGAATCTCTTCATGGACATAACCCCATAACATGCAAGATTTCATATATTATCAAAAAGGTTAAAGCACCTTACCCACAACTACATGGGCATCTTTCATGTTGGGAGATAATAGAAAAACGTGGATGAATTCATTTCTTATGTGACTTCCCACGGTGTTGGGATTACATGATTCTCTAGCATGGGTTACTTTCTCCCTAAGGGAGTGAACCTAGTTATGGAAGGTGATCCTAGATGCCACTACTTTAGAACCTCATAGTGTTGTTTTTTTTGAGTTGGTTCTTTGTAGTGTTATTCTATAACATCACATTTTAAAATTAAAAAAATTAATTGGTTTGAAGTTATTAAATCGATTTCCATTCATTGGGATATACTTACACATAATTATAATTTTAATTCCATTTTTGTTTATAAAGTGTCTTATGGTGGTATTAGGATGTATTTTAACTTTTTAATCTGAATATACATTTTTACACATAATTAACTAATTCATTAATTATAACTTTGAGGATACGATATTTATAAAGTATTTCATCTAATTTTTCACCTTAATATACTACCCCTTCTATATATTTCACCTGAATATATATTTATTCATGATTATTAAAGTTAGATTTTATGTTTAGTCTTTCAACAGATTAAAATTTGAATGTTACAAACTGGGAAAGAATTTATTTTACAATACCCTTTTTAGGGATTAATATAATTTTCATTGAAGGATTCATATAATAAATCATTCATAGAAACTATATATTATCTAATAATAATGATATTCTTTTATTTTAAATATTTTATTACATCTTATCCTATATTTTATAATTTTATAATGTAATGAAACTTTAAAAAGGAAATATGTTGTCATTTATCTTTTTTATCAGGTATATTATTATTCTATGTCCATATTCATCAAATTTGAATTAAAAAAAGACAACCTTATTACTCAAATAATTTATTAATGACATTTTATATCATACTTTAACTTTGAAATGGTTTTATTGTAATATTAATAATGTTTTCCCAAAATGGTCATTTTAAATTTTCTCAATAAAAAGTGTAAAAGAATGTTTTCTCTTTAACATATATTTAATTAAAATAATTTCCCACCACCATAATAACATTACACCGTATATAATCTTGAAAATGGTTTTAATTTGTTTTAAAATATTTTATTTATGAATTTTTTAGAATGTTTCATTATGATTTCCTTCTGTTATTTAAATTGTTTAACTCTAAAATTTTCATTTCTAATTGTCGGCTCTCAAATATCAATTAAATTTGTGGACATTAACATTCTCATGAAACATTAATTTTCTTCTAATCATTAAAAATTACATTTCTCTTAAATGTCCATACTATTTGTATCATGGATATGATTTTTCCCAAAACAATACACAATTTCAATATATGGTGTTTTAATTTTAAAGTTAATTCATTAACTAGGGAAATATATATATTTGTTGTCTTTTATTCAATAAAATCGATGAGGACTACCATTTTTGTATTAGGTTGATCATTCAATATATGTGGAATGAATTAGACAAGCAGTGATAAGTGGGGCCTGAAATTATAGTCTCCCTTGATGCATTTTCAAGTCTCATGAGGAAAATCAATTAGCTAAAGTAAATAGGATTTTTGGTGTGTGCCTAAATATAGTTTAAGTGACCTTATCATATGTAATTAATGGTATAGATATCATAATTTCTTTGATTAGGAAATCTATTACTATGCATTCCCATTCTTGATAACTCATTTATTATTATATATGATATTATTTCAGTTTTTATCTATGGTTGAATTTTCGTGCTCGTTTTATTGATTAAATGATATGTGTTTTTAGTAATTTTCATTTCCTTACTAATCATTTTGGATCATAAATAATTTATTTCCTTTCCCTACGATATGAATTAGAGAATATTAAATGATCCTAAAGGATGATAATCTTTTTTTAGTTATGTTTAATATTTTATTACCATTATAAAATAAGTATCATATATGTATATGTTCTCTATGACTACTAATACAGTAGGATATTTTATATAATATCTCATGTATCTATCCTGATGTAATAAAGTGCACACCATCTCCCATTTACTATAGGTGGTTTTGTAATATTTAATATTAGATAGAGTTTAGTAGAAACCTGTGGAACTAGATTTTGGAAAAAATTGATTATGGAACATAAACCTATGATTGACTATGAGGATATATCAATGTGTGGGACACATCCTAATATTTTTGGTATGGTATAGAATATGTGGTTATACTAGAAATAAATCCTTATCTCGATAAAATATGTGGATGTTGTTTTGGAAAAGAAATATCTTGCAATAATAACCCCAGAAGGAGTTTGTTGAGTTTATCTCAGTCATCATTCTATTTAACAATGAGTATTACCTTAATTTACACCTATTTTGAAACTTGAGGGTTATACTCAATTTATTTTACATTTTCTCTATAAAACATTGTGAAGGATTTAATTAAATGATGACCACGAATTCCCTTGTTCAAACATGTGGTTTCTTATATTGAAATGAAGTATCCATTATTTGAACAACCTATAAATTATTTTCAGAATTATATGTTTACCCATGATAATTTTTGATTCTCATGAAATATTTTTTGGTTTTTGTCAATTGTTTGAACCAGGGGGAATCAAAATAACAATGAAAGTGATTGAAAATACAATGATGATGAGTAATAATAATGGATGTTGTTTAGAGAGAAAAATCATTTGATTACTCATAATTAATTTTCGTGATATATGATTGATATATTACACATTAAACAACTCTATAACTCACCAAATAATATAGGGACAGATTTTTTTGGGAGAATACGTCAAGGACTCCAGGACAGAATGTAGGTTGAAGGAATAGATCAATAATTTTTCCAAGAAAAATTTAAATTTTAGATGGATAGATATGAATTTCATCGAAATGTACAATTTATAGTTAAATTCATTATGTGTAGGGAATATGGGAATTTTCCAAAAACAATTCCCTATTCAAAGGGTTAAAATCTAGACTAAAGAAGTGCATATTCTATGGTAGTTATTGATGTGTATTGATTGGAGTGCTTATGTATTAGGATATTATAATTATGTTGTAGTGGTGTTATATCAATGATATTTTTTATATGAATCATAAAACATATACATATGATTCCATGGTAGTTTATTGAGGATTTCAAAACATATATTGAATTGTACTAATAGGCAAGAATGTTCATATGCTATGGTAGTTTTTGATGTGTAATGATTAAAGTGATTATGTATTATGATATTATAATTATGTTGTAGTGCTGTTATATCAATGATATTTTTTATATGAATCATGTAACATATACATATGATTCCACAATATTTTTTCAAGTATTTCAAAACATATATTGAATTGTACTAATAGAAAAGAAATGGATTTAGTGGTGTGATACTAATTTTTAGTTCAGACAATGAGGTTATTTTAATTTATGAAGTTAATTGGATGCTATTGGTGAAATTGAAATTTGTTAGTTATTTGGTGAAAATATTATTTAGGTCGCATTTGATAAATATTATAGAAATTTATGATTTAAGGAAATATTAAATGATTTTAATTGAGGAATAAAGATTCATTAAAATTTATATAAACTTATATTTTTTATGTGAGTGTAAATTAATAGTTATGGACTCCATAATTTCTATATAAGATTAATGTTTCTATATGTTAAAAGGATTAAATACCCCTTTTCAAGTCCTAAGAGATGAAATTTTTTGGATAATTTAACCATTTACTTTGTTTTAGGAAGAATATTCTATTATGGTTAAAATTACACTTTTCATTGTTTTATGATATGATGTTAAGTAAATTATTATGTGTGGATAGTGCTATATAGATAAATTTTCAAAAAGTGGTTAATTAAAGAGGAGATCATTCCAGATATATTTATGGTCATGATAAGGATTACATTTCAAGTTAGTATCTAAATTTGATTAACGATATTTTAGTTTGAGGTCAATAACATTATAATATTATATACTGATTTATCATGGTTATATATTGTAGTGTTAGGACTTATTCATTGGGTTGAGCTTTATAAAATATTTTATTGTCATATTAGTTTAATATGAAATATTATTTGGTAAGAATGAAATTATATTTTTGGGTATATAAGAAAGATGTTATAATATCACATTTTAGGTAACAAAATTATTTATTGTTAAAGCTATTAAGGTTTATTGGTATTAAGGATACTTATTTGTAAATTATTCTAAGTTAAACCTATAGTTTTATTGTGGTAATTTTGAAGTAAAATGTATTATTACTTATTTATATAGATAATAAAATTTAGTTATTATCTTAACTTGTATAAACCATTTTAGTTTGAGTTATTATTTAAAGATAATAGAAATTTATTTTTATCCATTTGTGGATTGTGTGATATGATAAAAATTGATTTGAGTTCTTTACAAATGAAAAATTCATTTTTAATACTCATTATTTAGAGAAATAATGATATTATGGAAAAAATTGACAAATGTATGAAATTATATTTTTCAAGTAATTATATTTACTTATTATTATATGTTATAATTTATAGGAATTCTTAAACTCTATGAAAATGATTCTAAAACCAAACTTTTTTCCAATTATAATCATCTTTAATAAATAAAATTTCTTTTCACCAATCACATATTTATTATATTTGGGTCATTAATACTCTATTATACATGTTATATTTCACTTTTTATTAGTCTATGGGTAGTAGTTTTCTCTTACATAACCATATTTTTACATCCCACTAAATTTATCCTATTTTGAAACAAAGATTTATGTTATCTTAGATGATGTTCATATTTCCCTATATAACTTTTTGCGAAGAAGTTATATATACAATTTTTAGAACGCGGGTTTTCCCAAAAATAAATTTTAAATGTCTGAACACTTTAATGATTCTCCATGTTAAAATTTTTAGGTTTTAATTAATTGATGTGGTTTTAATGTAACACACTGAGATTTTAAAAGAATACTATTTGTTATGGTGTATATAACATTAAACACCATGATTTATGAAAACCACGATATTCTATTAATATATTATAATTTAATGTGATTGTTATTACATATCTATTGTAAAGGTGGGTGTGTATAATATTAACTAAAATATAAAAATATGTATAATGGTCTTATATAATTTACTTACTAAGAATAAAGAAGGGTTTAATTTTTAGTAAAATTATTTTATACTTCCAACATACATTTTCTTGATTATGGTTTTATTTTGATTTTTGTGTATGGGAATTATAAATAATATATTCCAAGTTTATAAATTTAATTTTATGAAATTATAATTATTTTGGAATTTGTCATATCAAAATTATCCTATGGTAGATTTTCGGATTTATATAGAATGATTGATTTTCAAATGAATAGTGAAACATGCTAATTTTTCAAATATCCTTATTTCTTTATAATAAATAATATAATTCAAATGTACCTATATATTTTTTATTTTTTGTTGATGTAAAATTTGATATATTTTTTTTAGACTAGTATTCTTTTAATCATAAATTATCTGTCTTTTTATATATGTTTTTTTTCAAAAACATAATTTTCTGGAAAGCATTTTTTTTACAATTTTCGCATTTATATTATTAATAACTTGTTATATTATGTAAAATTAATCATTTAATATGGATACCATATTAGGTATCATGAGCTTAAAATTTGGTAAATATTTCCCTTTAATTTTTATCATTATGAATAGTAACCATAGAAAAATTTATCACATTGGTAAAGGTTAAATCAAGAAATTAGAGTCAAATGTTATTGAACCTAAAAATACCCATTAAAATGTATTTATATTAATAGATGATTTTTTTGGAAATATAAAATTATTAATTTTAAAATGAAGATTTTTATTTCATCTTTCAATAGATTACAACATTTATATTAGTTTAGGTTTATACAGTGCGAAAAATGTCACTCTCATGATTTTGATTACTATAATATTTTATAACGGATATAAAAAAATTATTTTCAATTACATAATTTTATTTCAATGATATGTGCATTTTTATCAATTTTTTTTTTAATTTTCAATTATGAAATAATTACCAAGAATACTTAGGCAACACTAATAGTGTATTTATTCAATTAATAGAAAAATAAATCAAATTATATAAAAAATTCTAGAACTAATACCATTCTTAGTTATAGTGAACTATATGTTTTATAGATTGATATTACATATTAGAAATTTTTTAAATGTCTATATTATAATTACATATTTTTATTGATGTTAATATTGTAAAATTAAATGAATTTTTTCAAAAATGACATTGTTGATATTTTAATAAAAAATACAATTTTCAAATTATATAAAAATAATAAATATCCTGAAATAGGAAAATAAGGATAAGAAATTATATAATATTTAATCCATTTCCAATTTCATAGAATATACTTACATAACAAGTAAAATTAAAATCGTTTTTGACTGAAAAAATCATTAGTGTGGTTATTAGTAAAATTGTTTATTGAAGGGGTTAATCAAAAATATATTTTCTAAAATAAAAATTAAACATAGAAAAGTGTTGTTGGTTGATGCTATATCAACAATATCCAAATAAATAATCAATTTAATATCCATATTATGCCACTCTACCGTGAAAATTAATTTTTTATTTCAAGAAAATTTCTTGAATTCCATGTGTGTCCTTTCATTCACTATATAAAGCCACCACATATTCTCTCTTCGATACACTAAGTAGATATTCTCAGTAAGATAAAATATTTTTATAACGTTTAATGAAAATAATTTTCTATGTTTTTGAGGTTCTTTTGTTCCTTAAATACAAACCCTGGGTATATTAATATAAATTAAAATGTATCTATTTTGAATAAGTGGTAACTATCTTTACAAAATATTTTAAATTTATTCAATCTTCAACATACATGTAATATGATGTAAAAATCCTCAAATAAAAACTCAAATGTCATCAATATACTAATGTGTTATTTTTATTATGGTCCAACCAAATTATTTTTCTTTTCCATCCTCGTAAATTGAAACCAACACCCGTGAAAATGTATGACTTATCATCTCCACATAGTGGAGTCATTCATTTTTCCTGACCAATTTACTTAGATATATATATATATAGTGAATATATATGTATATAATTTATCAAATAACTCATATAATATAATGAAAATAACATATATACCTTCTAAACTTTAATACAATTAGAAAATCAAAACATCACTCCTGAATATGTGTAGACTACCATGTCCATGATGTGATGTGATATTTGTTTCATTTATTATTTACATATAATTAAATATGGATTGATTTAATAGATATATTTAAGAATTTTCTATCATTATTAAAATATTGTAGATTATGGAACCATAATAAATATACAAGGATAGAAACACCCATGAAAAAACATGTATGAGATAATAGATAAATTAACACACCAAACAATGATAATAATGAATGTTGGATGATGAATTGGTGGTAAAATATTTTAATAGGATCATATATGATATTAAAAATATTAATATGATTCTAAAACAGATTAATAACCTGTTTAGGGCCATTATACATGTGTTAAAAACAATAGGAAATAAGAATAAATATGAGGTAATGGATTTCATAACTAATTTTCCATTTATTGGGTCATAATTCTACATAATTAACATTTTTTTCCACATTTGGTGTTGAATAAAAATTAATTGTACTATTTTTTTATTCCAAAATTTCTTATTTGTATCATGATATTTATAAATAATCCCTTCATTAATTAATTATCACATCAGTGATAAAATCATTATAATATGTTTCATCTCAATTTCCACTCCATTAAGTCATATTAGGTATTACAAACATGTTTATTTTTTCTCAGTTTATATACTACCCATATGAGTAATTTAACATAAATATATATTAATTAATTGTTATTATAATTTTATTCTACGTTCACTCTTTTAGTGGTTTCTAATATCATAGTGTCCAAATAGTCATGAATTTATTTTACAATCTTGTTTTTTCAGATTCCTTATATTTTCAACGAGGTATTGTTATAATATATTCTTCTTAAAGCCCATATATTTTATTATACTCAAGATATTTATGAATTTTCCTTCTTATTTTCAATATTTTCTTCATTTTTTCACTTGAATTAAAAAAAAAATTTAAAATTAAATATGATCTTATTTCACTTTTTGATTAGTTATGTTTTCCTTATATTTCCAAATTTTTCAAGAAAATTTAAAAATATCCATTTAAAAAATAAAAAAAATTATTATAGAAATTATAATTTATCTTGAAATTTTGACAAAGTTTAATCAAATATTTCAAAAACAGATTAAATGATCATTTTAATTAGTTTTTTTAATAATCAAAAGGAATGTTTTTATTTTAACTTATACGAGATTAATAGAATTTCCCACCACTTTAACTGTTTTATGACCATCAAATTCATATATATGATTACATTTCTTTTTAAAATAAAAATAATTATAACAACATTTTTTAAATATTCCATTCCTATTTTCACCAATTCCTTATAATAATTAATTTTTCTTTTAAACATTATTTTCTAGTGGTCATCTCTAATCTCTTGATTGATTTTGTAGAAATTAACATTCTATTAAAATATTCATTATCTTATGAACATTGGAAATTAAATTTCAATTAAATATACATATATTTTGTATCATGGATATGATTATTTCCAAAACCAAATAACCTTACAACATATAGTGTTTTACATTGAATGTTATCTAATTGACTCAGAAAATATTTATATTTCATATTTTTTTCCAATATATTTATTTCTTGATTTGATATATTTCTTATTGATAATTTAATATATGAGTAACTCCTTGGAAATTCATCAATGGTTGGGTCTCAAAATTATATAGTCCCTTGATGTGTCGACAAGTCTCATGAGAAAAATTAGATGGAAAAATTAAATGGGGTTGTTGTGTATGCCCACACATAGTTTAAACTATCTTTAAAAAATTATTTGATGGTAGTGATATCATGATATATGATATCAGGATTTCCAACATTATTTTCCTAAATTATTGATATTTAAGTTTTTATTATCCACAATATTATTTCATCTTAAGTTATCCATGCATGTATTATCATGATAAAGAAATTGATAAAATGGAATTTGTTTTTAGTTATTTCCCAATCCATATGTATTATACTTTATTTGTTCATTATATATTCCATTGTTCATAACCTCTAATGGTAATTTGGGTAGACCGTTATTTTGTTTCCACTCCTCAGAACATGGAGAATAAATTTTTGAATGAGTTTCAAGTACATCATTCTTTTTATTTTATTAGGTTGTATATAATATTATAAATATAAATGGATATCTTGTAAATATATGGTTCACTAAGACTACTATAATGATTTTTACTTTATGATTAGATCACTTCTATCTTTCCCAATGTGATAATATATACACAGGATCATCATTTATGGATTATGAGTTGTTACACTATTGATGACATACATGTCATTATTATTTCATATGAAATGATGGAGGATATTTTTTCCTGAAGAAAGGATGGGTTTAAAATATGTTTTATTTTAAATAATTAAAGTAATAAATGAGAAAAAATAGATATCTAATGTGAATAAAGTGACTCCATTTTTTTTGGAATATTTAAATACAAATTTTTATGAAATTATGTATCCCTTCACTAGAAACCTTTGTGGAATAAACAATTAGAAAAAGAAAGGATCTACTAAAATTTTGTATTAAAGATCTATTATTCTATTTGTGGAAAAGTTTCCAGTATTAAAAGAAAAATTGGTAGTTATAATAAATTTAATGTTGAAATAAAATCCTTGATAAATAGGCATGATTAGTCAGAGGCTTATTTTTTAGAATGGTTGAGCATGATATGGAAAGGCAACCCACATCACAATGTTTATTAAGAAAAAGTAACGGTGAAAAGAGAATGCATGAGGAGAAATGTTCTAGCACCATAAAATGGTATAAAGAACATAAAAAGAGAATTCTATAAGTTAATAACAAAAAAAATGAATGTGAGCTAGCATGAGAATAGAATATATCTTCATTCATTAAAACAGAGATATTGCCAAGCCTGAATTGTTATTATTCCATAGATGTACAACATGGTGAACATGATGTGATGCATAAGAACAATAATGAGAAACCCATGCTTCAATAAAGACACCAGCAACAATGGGATGTTTGAAGAAACACATGAAAGTAGGAGAACCAGAGAGGGAAAATTTCGACAGTATTGGAGGGACTGGTCAGAACCCTAACATAAGATTGGATGGCCATCAGCCCGGAGGGTTCCATCCAATGTCAAAAAGCTACCACAAGGAACTCAAAAAAACATACACATATCATCAATGTAGGAATCACAATAGGTGTTAGTTAAACTTAAAACTGTAGGATGTAAAAGCCCTTATAGTTATAAACCAATTTCACGAAAGGTCGTATGATCAAAAAACACACTAAGTAGCAAAAACCATCAGTAAAAAATAAATATACAAAATCATAAAAACGGGATAAAATTTCATTCACAAGGTATGTATCTTGAATTAAATTCAGGATTTAATTTGTATGCTTCCACGATCCTATGTAACATACTCTTCTTTATTTTAAGATAAGTCTCAACAGTGATATCAGCATTTCTGAACTTCTATAATGTAAGTGAAATATGTTCATCCATCCAAGAATCAACTACTTCCACAAAATCCTCCTCAATAAAATATTCATCCCATTGCCTAGGAATATTCTTTTCATCGTTATCTTCTATATCTAAACCCTTGTTTTTAAGAGGAATATCTACTGGTAGAGTTGTGGGTTCAATGCTTTCTTTCCTATAGGCTTCCAATGATCTTGTAACAATTTTACATTCGAGGTTTGAGTAGTCCCTATGTTTTCTAGTTTTTTTTTGGATTTGGGTTAATATATCCATTATAATCCACCATTGTTTTTTATCATTCGAAGAACAATATTTTATATAGTCTTTATCAATTTGATCAGGTTCTTCATCAACCTCTTATAAGGATTTACTAGAATCGGAGAGGTCATATTGATTCTTGCCCCATGTGTCATGTCTTTCATTATTCTTCTATTGATCCTCCACCAGCGTGATTATAAAGCCCCAAGATTTTATGAGATATATTATTTTTTTCATATCTTTTATTTTACACTACACCAAGATTGGCTTGTACTATACGCAACATCGTATTAGCTTGCAGTATATGCAACACTATTCTCGGCTCGTGTTACACACAATTTCAAGTTCGTTTTTTGGAAATTATTCTATACAAGATTATGTATATATTTTGTTTAATGTATAAATGAAATCAGTTTTGATGATGTTTTATGAAACACCAAAGGGATCTTGCACTACACACATCCCTGACTTGGCTTGCATTACACGCAATCACGACCTTCCTCGATAGCGTGTGCAGTACGCAATAACGAGTTTCATTAAAAAACGATATATTGTTATAATATTATTATGAAATACCCTTTATTAATATTAGTAACAAAATTTTTTAATTTTATGACATTATAATTCATCTTACACATTTTAGAGAACATGGTTTGAGAACAAAATATTTTTTTCGGGTAAAATGAGTACTTTTAAAAAAATGCAGTTTTGCCGCCTTTTGATGGTGCATCCACTTTAAATCTAGTTTAGGACATGTTTATAAGTTAAATTTGACAATATAAAATTCTTCTTTGGAATCCGGATATAAAAATTTACTTTGGATAAATTTTTGATATTTTTCTGATAAGTTTCTTATTTTGATGAATAGTAAAAATACGCTATATTTTAATTAAAAACAACTTTTTTCATCGAGATAATTTATACGGTTAAATTATAATATTGAATGGTTTTAATGTATTAATATAATATATTTTTACTATTTAATATAATGCATTTCATTTCCATTAATTTTATATTTAATTCATAGGTAAAAAGATTTCAATA
This sequence comes from Viscum album, assembly GCA_963277665.1. Classification (NCBI taxonomy): domain Eukaryota; kingdom Viridiplantae; phylum Streptophyta; class Magnoliopsida; order Santalales; family Viscaceae; genus Viscum; species Viscum album. The sequence goes on along the minus strand of OY728150.1, from coordinate 562,561,150 downwards.
TTTGACAAAGTTTTAACTTTTAAAACCTGTTTTCTTAACAACGGGATTAATTTCAAATTAATTACTGAAACTTATGTGTTTTGAATTTTGAAAAATGGATTCCATATTTGAATTCATTGGGTAAAAATTATGTAAATAGGTTACTTTTATTTTTTTTGATATTATGAATAGTAACTACGGTAATTTTTATTTACTGCAGTTAAAGGTAAATCAGGTAATTAAGAGTAAAAATAAGATTATAAAATTACCCTAACACCTAAAAAAATTCTATTGTATGACTAAAAGTCGACCCATATCACCTAAGTGTCGGATTAGATTCATTTTATTGACTTTTGATAATGAAAATAATTTAATTATTATTAAAACCAAAGACAGTGACAACATGTCACTCTCTTAAATCTTTTAAGTATAATAATTTTACTTTTGTGATACACATCATGGAACTTTGAACATGAATAGTGTCAAGAATAATAATAATATTATATACATCATGAAAATTTATTTATAATTTTTAAGTACTAAATAATTATCATTAAAGTTGACATAATAGTGATGTTGAAATTATTTTATTTATTGAAATATCAAATAAATGGTTTTAAAAATATTAAAATAAATAATATGAATTATTTAATGAGATCAACGAATTTAATAGATAAATATGACATGTTATTAATATATTAAATCTTTCATTTCGAACATATCTTCTGTGTCAGATTTTATTTAAATTTAAATAAATCAATAGTGTCAAAATTGACACTATTGTTATTTTATAAAAATAAAATAATATAAAATTGATTAAAAATCACAAAAATATTTAAAAATTATAAATTAATATTAATATGGTCTAAAATTTCATAAATTATCCAATTATTGACAATTCACAACACATAAGTAATTATTTATAACAATTTAAAATTTAGAATCTTATTACCACAAATAAAATTAACTAGATTAAATAAAGATAAATCAAGTTAATAAGGTTTAAAATAAATATTCAACATGTCTAAATTTTATTTTTTGATGGGATTACACCACCATATCATCTAATCTTCTAATATGAGTCACTTTTGGAGGTTTTTAAATTGGGTTTGAATTATTAAAAATTAATATTTTTTTAGGTTTCCAATGGTGCCCCACTCCCCCTTATAAAAGGGAACCTCCTCCCTCTTCTCTTTACAAAATTTTTATCTTTCAAGCTCGGCCAAACCCTGACAATTTCCCTTATCATATTCCCTATAAACATTATAGGATATCTAGTCTCCTCAAAAATCCAACTCTAGTCCCTTAAGAGGAAGCTTAAAAGAGGTACGCCGAAGAAGAGGTAATCTCTTCTACTGATTCTTTCAAGTTTATTTTTTCGTCACCTACTTCTTCTTTAGTTGTTTCATTATAAAGTATTAAAATTAGTATCACTAATATACTTATATGTTGTTGTAAAAATGAAACAACCCCATTTCACCTTCTACCAATCCTACGGAAAACGAGATCACCGCGCGTGCGTACGTACGGAATACCATCTCCATGTCGTGGTGTAATCTGTTTTTCCACCACCACCTTACTTGGATGGGTATATTGGTGTAAATAATCAATATATATGGTTATTATAACATAATAATTATTATTATATATTATATCATCCACTCCAATTCCATTTAAAATTTATGGTAATGATATAATCGCTCGTGCATACGTACAGATTACCGTCTCCACGACGCGACGAGATTCATTCTCCATGTTAACCATTCAAGAATGATTATAAAGTATATATAATGAATAATAATGAAATATATGACATAATTAAGATATTTTATATATATATATATATTTCATCTACTTACTTCCATTGAAGTCAATAAGGAAAGGAAAACATCATTCATGCGTACGTACGACCTACCGTCTCCATGAACGGTGTATTTTATTTCATTCATCTATCTATTATATATATATACTGAATATATATGATATTTAAATCATGATTTACATTCTTTATGTATGTAAATCAAGATATAAGTAATAATAATATCAAGAACAACAAGTCTAAACACGTATGATAAATGAAACGAATTTCCCCAAAAAGCTGCTTTAACATGGATTTTACAGAAGAACGGATAATATAAAGTCATAAGTGAACCATATATGATATCATAACAATGGATATGATTATGTAATAAGTAAATGACGTTATTTAAATAATTATACAGGAGGTTCAGATACGTACAAAGCATATCAGACCTAATGTAAGTGATAACTATTCCAATGTAATTCTTATCCGAGATTGTTTATTCGTAAGTATTTACTGTGGTTATTGTTATCATCCATGTCCATGTTTTATAAAAATGTTTTAATTTATGTTTAATGTCCTTTATACCCATTTTTTAATTTTAGCACATGTTATGGAAGGAATCTTTCTTTTGTTTACCATACGAGGAATGTTTTGACTTTTCTGACAAAAGTATAAGGAGAATGTTTTTTAACTTATACGGCATGAACATATTTTTACTATTTCATAAATCCTTATTTTCATGAATATTCCTCCAAAATATTTTATGATTATTTTTTACAAAATACTTTTCTTTTAAAATTTCATGGAATATTGTGAAAATAAATCTATTTTGAAGAAGAAAAGATATTTTCCTCAAGAATTCATTTCAAGTGTTTTATCAAAACCATTTTCCATCTAAGATGACATTATTTCATATCTGTATGTTTCAAGTATATTGTCTCTATGATTTACATGGTTTCACTTTTCTTATGATGAAATGATATCCGTTTGTTTTATATGGATTATGTTATGATGGGATGATGTTTATGAAAATCATTTTATTCTTTGGGTTATGATGAATGATTTATGTTTATGTTGTGGCACAAGTAAGAATGATTTCATTATGAGATGGGTGGGACCTATATCTCCCTCCAATTAATTGGGTAAAGATTTATATCTCATGAGATAACCATGGCTAGAAAGGTAAGTTAATCCAGTTCAGTGTTACAGGACTGGAACGAGGAGTGAACTCGATTAAGAAAGGGACTTTTTCCACAAAGATGGTCTTGGAAGCAATGCCTTGGTTACTATGGAAATGATATCATGATGTTAATGGTTTTCCACAATTAAATTTTTTATTCCCATGCTATTTTATCATGATTGATGTTCTTTTATCATATATGCCTTACATAATTCCAAGATTTATGTCTTTGCCCATGATTTTGACATTTAGATTTAATGTTCATGTTTTTGCTTTCAAATGTTTATGGATTGTTTTCTGTTCTCTATGTTTACCCTTACTGAGCATTTAAGCACACACTTTTTATGTTTTCTTTACCCCAAGACATAAATAAAGATTTTATGTAAGAAACAAAGGGGAAGATCTTTAAGGGAGAAGTAGAAGATCTTTCACCATGATTAGAAGATTATTTTTCCGAGTTTCCAAAGACACTAAACTATTATGGTCCTTGTGTGTTTGTTTTTGTTATGTATTTAATATTCTGTAAAAGTAACATAATTTTCATGTACGTCAAGCTTGTGTCTCTACAGTTGGTATCAGAGGGAGGTTTAGTTAACCTTTAGAAACTAGGATGCAAAAAATTTAGTGAGATCCCTAGAGATATTTCTAAGGTATGTCTAGGGATGTCCCTAAGGTTACGTATAGGTATTGTTTATAGTCCTATAATTACTCTAACAATCTTAGAATTTAATATAAGATGTTAGATATTGAATGTACTCCCCCTTGATTATGATTTTTCCTCTCACTCTATTCTTTTAAGGTTTTAGAAAATGGATGGAAATAGGAAGATTCACGATAGTGGAGGATATGATGGACAATAAAATGATTTTCTTGATGAGAAACCAAATGAAATTGGATTTGGAAGTCCACATATTGTTATTATGCCTAATCAGTAATCTCATAATATGATCAATAATCTCAAATTTTGTAAGTTTCCCGACTCAGCTAATAAGAGAATGCTGGTGTTTCATGATGATTATAGAGGAATGAAAGTTCCATTTCCCTCATGTAAATCATGTTGGAAGAGGAATTAGGGATAATGTTTCAAAGGAACTGGAAGATGTTTTGGGTGTGGAAAAGAAGGACATAAAGCCAGTAACTATAATGGAAAAGGTTCAGTTAACACTATGGACACAGATAATGGTATTTCTAAGACATCAACAATGGCTAAATGTTTTAAATGTGGAATGTATGGGAATTATGAAAACCAATTCCCTAAGGGAAAGTCTCAGGAAGAGAATAAGCATGGTCGTATGGGTAGTATTTATGTTGATGAAGATGAAGAGACTAAAAATGATATGTGAGATGAAAGAATTGTTCAAGATCGGTCGATGGTTTAAGAAGGTAGTGGAATGACTACATGTTTATCAAGAGTAATGTTGTATAAATAATCTCATGGTACTATAGAAGAATGAGACATCTAAGGATTGTTACAATATTGTTTCTACTTATGTTTTTGAATATATATGTTGAATGGTACCGGTAACCATGAAAGGTTATTCAGATATTTTTGGAAAGCACCAAATATGCGCATAAAGAATGAATAAGAAGATAATGAAATGTTTGATAGTATTAATGAGCTCATGATTGATATACAGACAAAGTGATATCATGGATTGAGTATATAGAAATTTTGGGATGTGGAAAGAGTTAACTTTTGACAGAATTCATGTTTTCACTAAGGTTCAATGGGTATTAATTTTTCAAGAGAATACATGATTAAGGTATTCACATGTTTAGAATGTGACCAACAAGATATATCTTGTTATAGATGAGGGATAAATGATGGTATTCACATGATTGTTATGTGACCTTCCAAGTAATAGTTTTCTTTATAATATGAGCTTTGACCGAAGTATTTTAGATAAGCCTAAATATTGGATTGAATTAAGTTAGAAATATGATATTATTGTTTAAGCCTAGATTTTTTTGATATTATTGAAGGAATGTTATAATAATTTAGTTTTAGAAAAAGAGACAACCAAAAGGACGGACAACAACCCATCGTATCAGACAAGGATATGGGAATCAAACCCACAACTGAAGTGTGAAAGGCCTTTATATACTACCACTAGCCTACAAGAAGTCCCTGGTAAGTATAAATTAGTTTTAATTTATTAATAGGTATGATATATGAAGTATAAGTCTATTTTAGGAACCATATACGATTAATCTCACAATTGACAGACTTATGTATATTTAATAACCTTTTCTAACCTTTTGTTTGATACAAATGGAATGACCTATCATTCTATCACATGATCTGTTAACACTTCATGGAAGACAAATTCAACTTCATTTCTTTAAGAGATGAAGTGAAAAATGTTCAAAGCATGAACAACAGTGAGATTGTACTAAAATCAAGTAAGTATTTCTTTTAATTCAAAAATTATTCAACAATAGGGAAACGATCATGAAAACCAAAAATGTGTTCCGAAGTGCTCTCATATCTGATGAATCATATGGTACCTTAGATCATCACAAATTTATGGCTTTGTGACTGTTGGATTTATCATAGCCATGTCCTCTACCACTCTCCATCAGAACTTGATGGTTAGATTTCTCTTCAATATCCATATTTTCACCTATGTTATCCTATGTGGAAACCCAATGATTAGTTAATTTGGGTAACCGTTAAGTTTCATACATTAGTTTTTAAAGATATGTTTTTGTATTCCTTTTTACGATGTGAGTTTCTATGAAAGAAACTTTCAAGTAGTAAACCATTTATAACCCCGACGAATTTCGAGGAAGAAATTCATTTTAAGGGGGGTAGAATGTAATGCCCAAAGATTTTATGAGAGATATTATTTTTTCATATCTTCTAATATACACTACACCAATATTAGCATGTACTATACACAACATCGTATTAGCTTGCAGTATACGCAACAGTATTCTTGTCTCGTGTTACACACAATTTCAAGTTCATTTTTTAGAAATTATTCTACACATCATTTAGTATAGATTTTTTTTAACGTATAAATGAAATCAGTTTTGATTATTTTATATGAAACAATAAAGAGATCTTGCACTACACGAAGCCCTGACTTGGCTTTCATTACACACAATCTCAACCTTCCTCGATAGCGTGTGTAGTACGTAATACCGGGTTTCACTAAACAATGATATATTATTATAATATTATTATGAACTAGACATTATGAATAGTTGTAACTACATTTATTAATTTGATGAAATTATAATTCATCTTACACATTTTATAGAACATGGTATGAGAACAAAATAATTTTTTCAAGTTAAATGAGTATTTTTAAAAAAATGCAGTTTTCCCGCCTTTTGATGGCGCACTGACATTAAATCTCTTTTTTGACATGTTTATAATATCAATTTGACAATATAAAATTATTATTTGGAATCAAGCTATAAAAATTTACTTTGGATAAATTTTTGATATTTTTCTGATAAGTTTCTTATTTTGATGAATAGTAAAAATATGCTAAATTTTAATTAAAAACAACTTTTTTCATCGAGATAATTTATACGGTTGAATTATAATATTTAATGGTTTTAAAGTATTAATAGAATATATTTTTACCATTTAATATAAATCATGTCATTACCCTTAATTTTATATTGAATTCATAGTTAAAAATATTTCAATCTTTGACAAAGTTTTAACTTTTAAAACCCGTTTTCTTAACAACGGGATAAATTTTAAATTAATTACTACATGTTCTATGTTTTCAATTTTGAAAAATGGATTCCATATTTGAATTCAGTGGGTCCAAATTATGTTAATAGGTTACTTTAATGTTTTTTATTTTACGAATAGTAACTACGGTAATTTTTATTTACTACAGTTAAAGGTTAATTGGGTAATTAAGGGTAACAATAAGAATATAAAATTACCCTAAAACATGTCAAAAATTCTATTGTATGACTAAAGTTCAACCCATATCACCTAAAGGTCTGATTAGATTCATTTTACTGACTTTTGACCATGAAAATAATTTAATTATTATTAAAACCAAAGAAAATGACAACATGTCACTCTCTTAAATCTTATAAGTATAATAATTTTAAATTAGTGATAAAATTCATTAAACTTCAAAAATGAATAGTATACAGAAATATAATAAGATTATCTACACATTAAAATTTATTTAGAATTTTTAGGGATTAAATAATTATCATTAAAGGTGACACAACAATGATGTTGAAATTATTTTATTGATTGAAAAATAAAATAAATGGTTTTAATAATATTAAAATAAATATTATATGAACTATTTACTGAGCTCTATAAAAAATCTAGATTAATATTACATGTTATGAATCTATTAAATCATTTATTTCGAACATATCTTCTGTGTAGGATTTTATATAAATTCAAATAAATGAATAGTGTCAAAATTGACACTATTGTTATTTTATAAAAATAACATAATATAAAATTGTTTAAAAATCACAAAAATATTTAAAAATTATAACTTAAATTTTATATGTTCTAAAATTTTATAAATTATAAAATTATGGACAATTCACAACACATAAGTAATTATTTATAACAATTTAAAATTTAGAATCTTATTACCACAAATAAAATTAAATAGATTAAATAAGGATAAATCAAGTGGATAAGGTTTAAAATAAATTTTAAACATGTATAAATTTTATTGGTTGAATAGATTAAAAACATATATCATCTAATATTATAATATTATTCATTTTTTGAGGTTTTTTAAGTTGGTTTTGATTTATTATAAATTAATATGTTTTTAGGTTTCCAAAGGTGCCCCTCTCCTCCCTTATAAAAGGGCACCTCCTCCATCTTCTCTTTACACAATTTTGAGCCTTCATGCTCGAAAAAACCCTTCCCATTTACCTTATAAACTCATATATAATCATTATATAGGTTCTGGTATCCTCAAATGACTAAATCTAGTGACTTAAGAGGAAGCTTAAAAGAGGTGTGTTGAAAAAGAGGTAATCTCTTCTACTGATTCTTTCAAGTTTCATTATACTTCAAATTCTTCTTATTTTTTGTTTAATTATAAAGTAATAAAATCAGTATAGATAATATAATTATATATTATTATAAATATGAAACAACCCCATTTCACCTTCTATCCATCCTACAAAAAACCAAATCACCGCGCGTGCGTATGTACAGAATATCGTCTCCAGGCCGTGGTGCAATCTGTTTTTCCACCAGCACCTTACATGGATGGGTATAATGGTGTAAATAATTACTATATATGGTTATTATAACATAATAATGATTCTGAGATATTATATCATCCACCCCAATTCCATTCTATAATTATGGTAATGATACCATCGCTAGTGCGTTCGTACGGATTACCATCTCCACGACGCGATGGGATTGATTCTCCATGTTAACCATTCAAGAATGATTAAAAAGTATATATAATGAATAATAATTAAATATATTACATAATTAGGCTATTTTATTTATGTATATATATGTATATATATATTTTCTACTTACTTCCATTCAAGTCAATAAGGAAAGGAAAACAACGTTCATGTGTACGTACGGCCTACCGTCTCCATGAACGGTGTATTTCATTTCATTCATCTATCTATTATATATAAATATATACTGAAAATAGATGATATATAAATGATGATTTAAATTTTGGATGTATTTAAATCATGATATAAGTAATAATAATATCAAGAACAACAATTCTAATCACATACAATAAATAAAACAATTTTCCCCAAAACGCTGCATTAACATGAAATTTACAGAAGAATGGGTAATATAAAGTCATAAAGGAACCATATATGATATCATAACAACGAGTATGATTCTTCAAAAAGTAAATTAAATTATTTAAATCATTATAAAAGAGGTTAGGATACGTACGAAGCATATCAGACCTAAGGTAAGGGATAACTATTCCAATCTCATTCTTATCCGAGATTGTTTATTCGTAAGTATTTACTGGGGTTACTGTTATCATACATCTCCATGTTTTTAAAAAAATTCATTCATGTATTTTTATTGTCCTTTATACCCATTTTTGACTTTGACCACATGTTATGGAAGGAATCTTTTTTTTGTTTACCATACGAGGAACTTTTAGACTTTTCCGACAAAAGTATGAGGAGAATGTTTTTTTAACTTATACGGCATGAACGGATTTTTACGGTTTCATAAAGCCTTATTTTGATGAAGCTTCATCCTCAAGATTTCATGATTATTTTTAACAAAATACATTTCTTTTAAAATTTCATGTAATTTTGTGAAAAGAAAATGATTTTGAAGAAGAAAGGATATTTTCGTCAAGAATTCATTCCAAGTGTTTTATCAAAACCATTTTCCATATAATATGACATTATTTCATAGGTGTATGTTTCAATTAAAATGTCTCTATGATTTACATGGTTTCACTTTTCTTATGATGAAATCATATCCATTTGTTTTATATGGATTGTGTTATGATGGGATGATGTTTATGAAACCCATTTTATTCTTTGGGTTATGATGAATGATTTATGTTTATGTTGTGGCACAAGTAAGAATGATTTCATTATGAGATGGGTGAGACCTATATCTCCCTTCAATGCATTGGTTAAATATGTATATCTCATGATATAGACATGGCTGGAGTAGTAAGTAAATCTAGTTTAGTGTTACAGGACTAGAACAAGGAGTGAACTCGATTCAGAAAGGGACTTTGTCCACTATGATGGTCTTGGCAGCAATGCCTTGGCTAATATGGAAATAATAACATGTGATTAATGGTTTTACAAAATTTCATGTTTTATTCCCAAACTATTTTATCATGATTGATGTTCCTTTATGATATATGCCTTACGTACTTCCAAGATTTATGTCTTTGCTCATGATTTTGATGTTTAGATTTTATGTTCAAGTTTTTGAATTCAAATGTTTATGGATTGTTTTATGTTCAATATGTTTACCCATACTGAGAATTTTAGCTCACCATTTTTATGTTTTCTTTTACCCAAGATATAAATGAAGGTTTTAGGTAATAAAACAAAAGGTGAAGAGGTTTATGGGAGATGTTGAAAATCTTTCACCATGATTAGAAGATTATTTTTCCGAGTTTCAAAATACAATAAACTATTACAGTCCTTATGTGTTTGTTTTTTTATGTGTCAAGTATTCCAAAAAAGTAATGTAATGTCCATGTACGTCAAGATTGGGTCTCTACAATGATAGGGTTCATGGTAGCACTTGATTCAGTGTGAAAAGTAAAAAAAAGACCTAACATACCCTTATCCTCAATAGGATAACGTGCATGCTGAATAGGCTAATCATTGTTTACCATCAGATCCTTATTCTCATTTCTCATTTCCCTCCTATATGTTCCATAACAAAGGGACCAGCATCAACTGAGTTGAAAACACTAATTCCTTCTAGGCCGATATTATGCTTTCTCTTTTCCACCAAGGATACACTCCTAACCTTAGTATGAGATATCTTATATCCACATTCTTCTGGAGTATTTCCAATATTAAAAAAAATATTATAGTAAAAGGGTAGTTATTCATAAACTACATTCTAAATGAAACAATGATCACAGTTCTGAATTAATATATGAGATGGAATCACCCGAGAGATATCAATTTCAATGAGAACTCTAGGAACTGAGGGTCTTGAAAATTCCTCATTACCGAATCAAGTCTGAATGTTTTTTTAATGAGGTTAGATATTGGAAATAGGAAAACTTTTTTGAACAAATAAATAGGTATTCTAGGGAAACCAATCTAGAATAAAACAATGGGAGACTCCGCATAGGGGTCAAAATATAAAGTCCATTTAAGTACATTCATATAACATCCCAAAAAACCATGTTCATGTCGCTATAATAGACATCCTCAGAAGAATGGTAAAAATCAAATTGGAACATTTCAAAATGCTGATGTGGAACCCTAAAAATCCAATGGCTTCAAAATAATTTCTTATGAATTTTAAAGATGGTCTGTGTTTATATAACATCCCAACAAGTACAAATCAAAGATCTGATGTAATAATATTCACTTTATATGTTGAGAAGTAAATATATAGTTATCCACATTGATGGAAAGATTTTGGCATGATACAAATATCAAGAATTGTGACATCATTATCACATGGATCGATATTTTTGGAAATGATTGTAATGATAAAGAATATAGCTTGGATAGTTCTAATAATAATTTTGATGAGAAAACCCCCATTTCTAGGGTGAATGATAACAGTCTCACTACTGATGAATGTACTGATTCTAGAAGGGAAGAATAATAAACACATATAAAAATTATATAGAAGAAAGAGTTGAAATAATTTCTCTCAAGGATCTAAAATCACGAAATGGAAAATATAAAGTAAAAGAAATATAATCAATATAATATGAAAAATGGATCTGGTCTTATATAATAAATAATTATTCAAATGAATGATTTTTATTATTTTACATTTTTATAGGATTATAAAACTTGAAATATAATGATGTAAGATAAAATTAATAGGATAGAGAATGTTTTTTACCCTGAAAAACATAAACTACTCAATGTTTAATAAGACATCAAAAATTACATATCTAAATTCAATGAATCTTTTCATGAATATGTGGGATGTATAAAGGAAAAAAATAATACTATGATGATTCAAAATTGGAATTCAATAGACAAATTATTATATAATTAGTTTTTCTAATGTCATAGATAAATAATACTAATGTTGTGGGCATATATGGTGAATCTCATGAATCTAGATATCTACAAACCAAAACCTAAACAATATTATAAAAGTAGTGACTCTATAATAGTGAAAAATAATATTAATTTGGAGAATAATATTTCCTAATTTCACTATAATTATTTTTAAAAAAGGACATTATAATTTTTATCAAAAATAATAAAAAATACTTGTATCTATTACTGTATTTAAAAATGATTATAATGGAAATTGTAACATTTTTTTAATTGTTTCGTTTATGGATGAAGTGGGTATATATATTGGATTTTTTAGATCAATAATAAAAATCCCTATTAATAAAGAATATTTTTGAAGAATAACTTGAGGTGTAGTCATCCCACTCTTGGAAGAGTGATCTCGAAGTGACATAATTATTCATGACCAAACGCTGAGAATAGATTTATAAATTAGAAGAATTTTGTTAATGTTGGGACTATAATAGTCACCTTTTTAATGGTTACACACTATTCAAGCATCCTAAAAAACATGAACTAGAAATATTTATAACTGATGTTTATGTGGGGAGAAAAATATCTAGTCCTTAATGATTTATATAAAGCTATAAAATTAGAATGTTCATGGATATTGTATTGTGAATGGTCTTAGAATATGATAAGAGAATTAAAGCGGTCAAAAAAGATTAATGATTTAAAATATGGGTTATATTTTTTTAGAAATAATGGGTTAGTCATTCTTAATGGTGTATGATAAGAAACGATTGGAATGGATATGCTAAATTCCATGTGTACCTTGTATGTTCACAACCTAATTTTTTTGGGTGTTTCTTATATCTTCTATAGTGAACCAGGATTAACATATATTGATAGTATATCATTTTATATGAATATTAAATACATTACCAACATACATACATGAGGATTGTAATAGTTTAGTTTTCTTGGAATCTTGAAATCAATATCTTCTATCTGTGTAAAATATCTGTAACATCTCTTAAAAATACCTCCACCATAATTTCTTATACCTAAATCCATTCTTCATATTGTAGGTAAAGGATGCATAAGAAATGGGTGAGCTAAAATTCTTAGTAATGGTAAACAAGGAAGATATCTAAGAATAATCATGATAATATGGTTATGGGAACATGATAATGAACATAGAAGATCATACGATTCATATCATTGATCATGTAAACGAATCATTGCATAAATAACCATAGTTCATAAGACATGGATCATAATTAAATAAAGAACATAATCCATGAGAGCATAACATAGTAATAAAACCTAGAATTTTGGCATACACATAAACATATAATATGATTTCCATAGTTTCTAAGGCATCACAACCAATACCATCTTGGTATTATGGGTTCACCCCCATACTATCTCCGTAGTCATGGTGAACTCCCATGGCCATCTCAATACCATGAGTTCACTCCTCATAGAATCTTGGTCAGTATGGTTCACTCTCATGGCCATTTTAGTAGTCAAGGTTCATTCTCATGACCATCATAGTATATATCATGAGATATAAATTTTTACCCATTACATTAGAGTGAGATATAGATCCCACACCTCTCATAATAAAATCATACATACATGTTTCATGAGAACATAAAAAAATATATCATAACCCATGAAATGAAATGGGTATTATAATTATTTAATCACATCATCCCCAATGGAAATATATATGTTTTATGATCATTTCATCTTAAACGTAACCTATGGAATGAAGTGGGTTTTAAAAGAATATAACCTATGAAAGTGAAATGGGTTTCATTAATATCTTTCCAAAAAAACATCATACCTTACGAGAAAAAATATAAATGGAAACATTGAATATTTTCCCCTTAAATACATGAGTAACACCAATTTATGTTATCTTGGATGGGAAAAAATTTTAAAGATCATTTAAAAATATTTCATGAGGAAAATATTCTTTCTTTATTGGAAAAATGATTTATAAACGATAACACTATTCTAAAACCTTTTTCTTTGAAATTTTATTTCAAAACATATTAATTAAGAATTGGAAAATATAAAAAGTTATTAAATCCATTTTTTCCTTAAAAATTATCTTCAAATATATCTTAAGAACATATTTGAAAACAAGTTTTTTTGAATACAATAGATTTCTGATCAAAGAGATGCAGTCAAATTTTACATTAAAAATATCTTAAGTAACAAAGATTTAAGACATTGTACTAATACATAGATTTATATTAATTAAAAATATAATAAGTAAACTCATAAGTGTTTTTGAGATATTTATTATAATATTTCATCAAAGGAAGCATAAACATAAACAATCTCAAAAAATAATGAGATTTTCTTAATAATCCCTTATAACTTGGTATATTTGGATCATAATCTACATGTACGAAAAAGAAATTACATAAATAATAAAGTATTATGAAAATTATTAGGTTCATGATATGACATGTTAAATTGGGGTATATAAACCTCTAAATTAATTTTGGTGTACAACAAAACACTAATCTTAAAGAAGCGAAATTTAGAAAAAACCATTTTAAATATTTTGTATGTTTTGAAACATAAACCACATGAAAGATAGGTCATAAAACTGATATGTAGATACACATAAATATAATTATAAATATAATTTAATAAAATAAAGTGTATTAAACACACCACAGAAAATTATAGAGTGGAAAACATATAATTTATCTCAAGGAATTAAAAAGTGAGATGAAAACCCCATAACTTGTGTCTTGAAAATATTCTTACTCATTCAAAACACCTGTATAATTAATATATATTCATTATATATTTTTTAAATAACCATATTATTTTATATATTACTATTTTTTATTATGACCTAATATTACCCTATTGTTAACAATCCTATGTTAATGTTTCACATTGAGTAATATTCTCTTTATTCTTTCCCTTGTGCCTTTATCAGTTATATATTTGGTATTTATAATTTATATCATGAATTATAGAATTTTAAAATTGATATAAATATCATTTATATACAGTATATGTGTATTATAATAATCTATATAATATATAAGTATGAAACGGAATACACCGTTAATGGAGACGGTAGGCCATACGTTCTCATAAAAATTATTTTTGAATAATTGTCGTGGTGAAAGAGTCCAAGAAAAAGAAATATATGTGTATATATGTCTATATATCATAATTAAAGTAGATATACTATTTTATATATATATTATATATTTAGTAAAACTATCTTTAATATAATCCATGTCGTGAATGAACGAATCATATTGCTTTGAGGGGGTGGTTGTCCACACTTACTCAAACGAAATTATCGTATTAACACCAAATTGAAAGTAACAAAATATATTTGTTTAAATATTAATATGGAAGTTTAAAGAAATAATAAATATAATAGATACCATATTTAAATATTCTTTCCCTCTTAATTTTCAACTTGAGAGTTGGTATGGAAAATTGAACCATCATCGTTTAGCGAGGCAGTAGTTCACTATGCCCATAAATAGTATGTTTTTAATCCTTGGATGGAGGTGTTTGTTTGCATTGGTTTAAACCTTATTATCAAAAATCTGTGTCTATTGAAGATAATTGTTTTATAAAATAATTTGGAGGGTTAAAGCATGAATGAAAAACAAAGGACTTGGGAGAAGACATTACCTCTTAATCGGGTAACTCCTTTTGGTTTGTTCCAAAAGGCTTCCTTGAATTACCTTGAGCCCAATGGTAGGATTTCAGAATGAATGGAGTACTTATAATAATATTATTGAGAATTTCATTTCTAAACATAAGTGAGTTGATAGTTCAGTGCATGTGGGATAGGTACTGTTCTTTTATTGGGAAGGAAAAGGACTCTCATGGTATTTAAAAAAAAGGTTATGTGTACCAACATTTTTACAAAAAAATCATAAAAACTACCTTAAACAATGGAATTTTCATGGAAGAAGCATGTACAAAAAATGGGTGTTGTACGAGTGTCTAAGTCGTTTTTGGGTCTTAAATTTAAGGTTTATTCCTTATTTATGCTTAATTTTTCCTTAATCGATGTAAATAATTTTAATTATGTTCAATAATATTTGTTGCCAAAAAATAAGTTGCGCTTATTAGACATTATAAATAATGCTGATACCGAATATGGAATCAATTTTTTCAAATTCAAAACACATATGTTGCATAAATTATTTTAAAATTAATCCCATAGTTGAGTAGACAATGTGGGTTCTGAAAGTAAAAACTGGTCAAACATTCGGTATGTTTTTATATCTAATTTCTAAGTAAAATTGGTTCCAACTACCCAAATTATATTAAATGATAAAAATATTAAAAATTAAATTTCCAATCCAATTTAAAATATAATTTATCCTTATTAATAGATAAGATAAAAATATGTTTTGAATTTAAATCTAGTATTTTTCACTATTCGTCCATAAATGGAGTTTCTCATAAAAATCTTTAAAATTCACCCATAGATAATTTATAAATTATAAATTCATAAATGATTTTTATATTATCAACTTCATTTTCTAAATGTGTCTAAAATTAATTATATTATTAAAAATAGTTTGTTCGAGAAAACTGTATTTTTAAACATAAAAAGAACATTACCAAAAATTATATCATTTGTTATAAATATGATTTAATTATTTAAATCAGTTATAATTTTTTTGAAAAGATGTTATTAGTGGTCATATTACTCATTGTAATGCCTATGTTATAATTTTCTCATTTATATAATTATATCACTAAAATAATAGTTTGTAGAAACTTTGTTTTGCGTGCAATGTATATCAAGTTAGTGTTTCTTGTAGCACAATCCAAGTATGTATTGTGTGTATCACAAGTCATGTTAGTTTTGAGTTTAGAAAATCCTTGTAAGTGTCATGTGAAAAGAATTTTTGACTTAGTGTTTTAATATATATATATATATGCAGAACTATTTCTAGTGTCACATGAAATAAAAAAATGAAAAAAATATAAATTAATGGGGAAATGCATAAAATATTAGGATATTACACTATACCCCCATTAAATCGTGTAATGTACACTGAGAAATTAAATTTGATTCCGGAAGTGCTAAAATATTCCTTTTGTAGAACATAAGGAACATAAAAAAATGAAATGTATAACTATTTATTTATAAATATTCAAAAAAATCAATATTGTTAATACATTAATCTTTAAACATACAAGTAACAGAATTGTTTCACCATAAATATCTATTCATAAAAAATAATTATACATCAACCAAGACATCATGTCGGCCAGTGGTATGTGTGAAAAAATTATTGTCCTTCGACCATGGGTTCATGACACATTGCCTTCCTGGACTTGACTGTTTTTCACCTGACAAACAGAGTTTCCTATTATAAAACCATTCTAATATAGTTTCCAAAATGTTATGGAAATCCTTGAAAAAAGGTTAATCACTAAATAGATTTTTAACTAAGGGTTTCAATAAAATATCATCCTATAAATAAATCCTTTGATGTTTAAATTAAACTTATCTTGAATGGATAACCTTACAACCCTTCTCAAAGATGAGACTCCAAAACCTTAAAAATAGAGTCATGAAATGAGGTTAACATTAATTACTGGGTATATTATATAGTATTTATTTGTTATCACGTTCTAAACATGTGAATTAACCCATTATATGTTCTATTAAAACATGGAAATAACCTAAATTATCATAAATTCTTATTTAAAACACTAATTCTCCCTTATTCCAAGAATATTTCATTTATTCCATAACTCTAATAATAATTTAAATTTCCTCAATGATAGCATTAACCACATGTTAAGAAATTCATAATGGATCCCAAGGTAATCAGTACATTCTCATTTACTTATTCATATCCCACATGTCTTTATCCAAAAAACATTATCAATGAATATGGAACATATTAAGGTTTATATTTCCCACAATCATCAGTTTTCATCACACTTCCATTAAATAACATTCTATTCCATCAGAACCATTCAATGTATTCTTGTAAATATGTAGTTAAAACATTAACAGAAAAATCATTATATGTTTCACCATTCATATAATAGAATTTATGAATCCCAAATGAATAAAAAAATTATTATTCCACTTCATCCTTATTCCATTAATAATTCTACCTCATCCTATTACAAAATATCTCTTTCCTTTCACATCTCATCTATAGTTATGTCATAAAAAAATGTAACCATCACTCACACCACCTTTCCGGTTCTCTTTATAAGCATTCTTCTTGAGATATTGAGTTTCATAATGTCCATTTAAATTAAACATAAATCACTTAACCTTCATTAATGATATACAGAGGACAACATTCTCATCCATTTAATTAAAAACTCTTCATTTTCCCTTATACTTATTTTCTTTGTGTCCTTATTTTTCATAGTTAAAACATCTTATTGTTTCTCTAAGACATTTTCTTAGGTGATTTTTTTTCATTGTCTATAAAAAACAGAAACCAAATTTTCATCCCTAAATGGTCTCCATTACCCGATCTCTCGTTTTACTCCTTATTTACATTCACTGGTGAGATCGAGAGTTGGTTAAGGTAAAAATTGTTAGTCTTATTCCATGAACACTAATTTCACATGATCACAACATCTTTCACTCCAATGATTATCCCACTTGACTTATCATTAGAAAATCGTCCATCACATTAAACATTAATCCAATTCCTTATGGTTTCCTCCATGGGATAAAATAAGATGTATAGTGTGAGCATTTTTTATCATAGTAGAAAACCACATAGTTATAAAAATTATTACTTTTTTGGTATCTAAATCATTAATTTTTTTTATTCTATGAAAACCTCAGTTCATCCTATGTTTTACATAGACAATTTATATCTAAATGCTTCATAATAGTTCATAAAGATTTTGTGAATTACCAAAGCATTTCCCCTGGGAGTGTTAAAACTGGTGCATAAAAAGGCCCATTATCGGGTACCAGATTACTCTAATCCTAGCCCAGAATATCTGGTTGGAGTTTTCAACACCAGGTACATCAGTTCCATATTTAATCCACTTTTAATATCCAAATATGGATGTATTTGTAGGAAATCAATCACTATATCCTTTACCAAAATTCTAGAATATTTTCCAAAACATTGACTCATCCTTATACATATCTTTAGAGACATATATACAAATATCCTTATAAATATACCTTGTGATATAACTAATGTTTTCTCATCCTCGTTTCCAAAGGTTGACTAAACCTTTGCTTTTATACTAAATATAGAGACCCATGCAAAGAATACATGTATATTACATCATTTTAGATGTATATTCATTACATTATGAAAATATATGCCTGGGGACTATAATAGTTTAGTGTCTTTGGAAACCTGAAAATATGTTCATATTTCATGAGGAAAGACCATCAACATCTCCCATAAATATCTCCACCATTAGAACTTGTACCTAAAACCTTTCTTGATAACTTGGGGAAAGGAAACATATTAAAGGGGTGGGATCAAATGGTCAATATGGGTAAAAAGGGATATATATAAGAATAATCATGAGAATAAGGGTATGATAACATGATCAAGAAAATAGAAGACCATTCGTTGAATTTCAAAGATTATATAGATGAATCATGTAATAAATAATGGGAGTTCATAAGACAAGAATAATAATGAGATATGGGACATAATCCATGAAAGCATAACATATGAATAAAACATAGAATTTTGTCACACATAAGAATAAAATATGATTTCCTCAATAGCCAAGTCATCATTTCCAAGACCATCTTGGTAGTATGGTTTCACTCCACATACTATCGAGGTAGTCATGTCTCACTTTCATGCCAATCATAAAAGCATGAGTTCACTACTCATACCATATTGGTAGCCATGTATCACTCCCATGGACATATTTGTAGATAAGGTAAATTCCCAAAACCTTATTCGTCAATATTATTAGATATTAATATTTACTCAATGCATTTGAAGAAGATATATGTATCACACATCTCATAATGAAATCATACATACATATGCCACATGTTCATAAATAATCATATCACATACCATGAAAATAAATGGCTATTATAAACACGTAATCGCATCAAAAACTATAGAATTAGAAAGGTATCATTTTCATTTAAAAATAAATTTAACCCCTGAAAAAAAATCGGGTTTCAAAATCATGTTTCCTATGAATGATAAATGGGATTTATCAATGTCATTCCATTGAAACATAATCGTTTTAATGGTAGGATATGAATGGAAATGTTGAATAATTTCACTATACTCTCTTGATTAACCCCAATGCATGTAATAATATATGATAAATAATTTATAAATATCTTTTAAATACATTTCTTTGAAAAATAACCTTTTTCCATTGCAAAAATATTTTAAAATAATAAAAACGTTTTAAAACTTTTTTCTGTGAAAATTGTTTTGAAAACATATTAAGGAACCATTGAAAACTATAAAACATTTTTAAAATACTTTTTTCTTAAAATTTAATTAAATGATATTTTAAAAACCTTTTTTAAAACATGGTTTTGGAATAAAATTGAGTTTTTACTGGAGAGTAAGACGTTCATATTTTACATAAAATAATTATCTTAAGTATAAAAGAGTGGAAAATTGTACCAATACATGGATATATCTAAAATAAATAAAGGATAAGGAAACACAGAAGTGTTCTTGATAGATGGAACACAATATTTCATAAAAGAAACTATACACCTAAATAATCTCAATGTATTTGGGGTTTGGAATAGTGGTAAGAACCCCCTAATACTATATAAAAAATAGGGGTTCAAAACCCATTAGGAACAGGTTTCTGTAGAAGTATGGTAGAGGTACTATAGTAGTGGTGGTAGTGTAGAAAAAATGGGTACTATAGTGTAAGTAAGACATTTTATTGGCGGAATGACACTACAACAGTGGCTGATACTGTGCGATAATGTAGATGGTGGGTACTGTATGAGTATTAATCACATAATGGGCATTGGGCCACAAATTTAGGCCTACGGGCCATGTAGTGGAATAAATTACCATTGGACCTTTAGGAAATGTAATGGGCCTCCCTCTACCCAGTTAAAAGAGGTAATTTCTTTTCTTTAAAAATAAAATTAGGCATCACCCCCAACAATTAAAAAAATATACAATCTTAAAAAAATGATGAGATTATCATAATAAACTCTTATAACTGGGTAACTTGGGATAATACTCTCTATATAAGAATGGAAAATTAAATGAATCATTAAATATCACTAAAATAAGTATGTTTTTGGAATAACATGTAAAATGGAAGTATATACACCTCTAAAAAATAAGGTGCAAATAAAAACACAGGTCTCAAAGAAGGACAATTGAGACAAAATTATTTTATAGGTTTGGTTACTTTTGAAAAATAACCCACATGAAATAAATGTCATAAAATGGATACTTTAATACCCATAAGTTTAATTATAAGATACATATACTATAATATTGTTCATTACATACGCCACACAAAAGGAATAAGTGGTGAACATAACATGTATCTCACATAAATAAAAAGATATACGAAATTACCTTACATTTTTTATTGACTACCATTGTACTCGTTCAAAACACCTGTATAATAAAAATAAATTCAGTATAAATCTTTTATAGAACCATATTTTTATATATAATACCATATATGGTTTTATTATGACCTTATATTACCCTCTTGTTAACAATCATATGTTGAGGATTCTCTTTGGGCAATATTCACTTTATTATTCGTATGTGTCTTAATTTTTAATATCTATGGTATTTATACATTATATCATGATTTGAAGAATTTAAACAATGAAATGGATATAATTTATATATACTTTATTTCTATTATAACAATCTTTGTAATATATATGTATGAAATTGAATGCATCATTTATGGAGACGGTAGGTCGTACGTACATGTGAATGTTATATCCATTTAATTATCACATTTAAAGAAAGTAATTCAAAGACATATATGTATCTATATATATATATGTGTGTATATGTATATATATATAAATATTAAATTAGATTTATGATATCATATATATTTTATATATTCACAAAAATCATCCTTAATACAACCATGTAGTGTATGAATGAATCATATTGCTTTGAGGGGGTGGTAGTCTATACATCATCAAACAGAATTATCATATTAACACAAAATGGAATGTAAAAAATGATATATCTCTAAAAATGAATAAATAAGATTAAATAAACAATAAATATAACATATAACATATATAAATATATAAATATTTTTCCCTCAAAATTTCTACCATACGAGGCATTATAGAAAATTGAACAATCACCATTTACTAAGGTGGTAGTTCAGCGTACAAATAAATAATATGTTATTTATCTATTAGATGGAGGTGTTTATATGTATAGGTTGAATCCATAGAATAGAAACATACTATTATACTAAGGATACTGGTTTTTATATAATAATGAAGAAAAAATGCAGGGGTGGACAAAAAAATAAAAGAAAGGACTTGAGAGAAGATGATACCTCTTAATCGGGTAACTTCCTTTGGTGTGTTCCAAAAGGATTCCTGGATTGAAATATATCAAAGGGAAGGATTATAAAAGTAAAGGAGGATTATTTGGAAGTGAATTGGGTATGTGGTTTCCTAAAATAAGTTGTCTTAAAGGTGTGAGTATGTGGGGGAGGTGGTGGCCTTTTATAGGGAAGGAAAAGGACATGCATGCTAAATTTGAAAAAAGTTAGGTGTACCCATGTTTTTACATAAAAAATGTAATAAAAAACCAAAAAAATAAATAATGGAAGGTTAATGGTTGAATAATGTCTAGAAAATGGGTTTTCAAATTTTTATAATTGTATTTGGGTCTTTAATTTAATGTTTAGTTCTTATTTGAGATTAATTTTACTTTAATCGATGTAATAAATTTTAATTACATTCACTAATCGTTTTGGTAAAAAAATAAGTTGGCCTTATTAGAAATTAGAAAATATTCTATTCCAAATATGGTATCCATTTTTTCAAATTCCACACACATAAGTGGCATAAATTAATTTGAAATTAATCATGCTGTCAAGTCGATAATGCTAGTTTTTAATGTAAAAATAATCAAAAGTTTGATATGTTTTTAAAAACAATTTCGAGGTAAAAATATCTCCAATTACCCTTATTGATTAATTGATAAAATTATTATCAAATAAATATTTCAAACCGATTAAGAATATTTTTTATCTTAATAAAAAAAATAGATGAAAAAACAGTTTTGAATTAAAATATTGTTCTCTGTTCATCCCAAAATAATGTTTCTAAAAAAAATAAAAAAATACCCTTATATAGTTTTGAAATTATAAATTAACGAATTCATTTTATTTTATCAATTTAAATTTCTAATTTATTCTACAATTTACTTTTATGATTAAAATATTTTAATTAGAGAAAATTGTATTTTTTTACATAAAAAGTACTTTACCAAAAATTATATCTTCTATTATCAATATTTTTTACATAAATAAAAAAATTATAAAATATATTTGAAAAGTAGTTATTAATGATCATATTACTCTGTTTAGAAGATAGGTTATAACTATCTCATTTAAATAATTATATCAATAAAATTATTTTCTGTAGAAACTTTATGTTGCATGTAACGTATGCCAAGTTGGTGTTGAATGTAGCGCAAACTAATTTGATATTGCGTAAAGCACTAGAAAATTCGGTATTGTGTATAGTGAAAGACACATTGGTTTCATATAAAAGGAATCTTTGAAATAGTTCCTAATATATATATATATATATATATAATTATTTCCAGTGTCACGTGAAATGGAAAATATAAAAAAGATAAATTAATTCAAAAAAAAATTCACAAAATCTCGTAGTGTTACTTCTATAGTGAATAGAATAAAGTTATTTTAATGAAATGTTTTTTATTAGTGAAAAGTAATGAATTTGATATAATTTTTTATAAGAGGGTAGTGAAACAATAATAATTTATTTCAAGTAAAATATGAAAATAATAAATTCTAGTTTACTGTGAATGAAGAAAACCAATTATAGAATAGATGTATTTTCCATTTTTACTTATGTAATATAAGAAATATTTAAAAGAGATAAATTTTTTGAGATGTTCCATAGATTATGAGATTAAGGGACTAGATATTCTTTACATTATATAAGGGGGTGTTTCAAAATTCTTCATAAAAAAATTTTAGATTCATACATCATATTCCATGATGATGATTTATTATAACATCAATTAGAAAATGATAATGAAATAAAAAAATTAGATAGGTGTTTTGTTTCCATTATTCATGAAATAAATAACATTACTATCATTTTTTATGAAATATAAATCAAAGGATACTAAGATGAGAAATATTTTTAGGAAATGTGTAAAAAATGAGTTTTCTCTCCCCTTAAATAATATTTGAATAGATAATTGTGTTGAATAAAATAATGGGATATTATAAGCATACTTTTTAAGGCATGGTATTCACCATGAACATAGTTCACTATATAAATTACAATAAAATTTAGTGTTTGAAAGTAATAATAGAATATTTGAGGGTATGTCTTGGACCATGTTGACAAAACACAATACTTCTTGGTTAATTTATATATATGCTATTAGAGCAGTAGTTCACATAAGAAATATAATCTTATATAAACCAAATAAAAAAATTTCACCATATGACGTGTTTTAAAATAAAAACCAATATTTGAAATACATAAGGGTATTTAACTACCCTTAAATTATCATTGCTAAAGATGAAAATTATGTGTTTTTTTATAAATACAATTTCAGATGGATTCATTCTAGGTTACCCTTAAAATGGAAGAGGACATCATTACTAAAATAGTGAAAAACAAAAGATAATCAACACATGTAAATTAACTATGATAGAAAATTAAATTAAATAAGAAACATGTGAATACTGGGTACCTTATGTGATGATTATGAATATGATTTTGTTACAGGGGTGTAATAGTATTTATAGATAATTTAATATTCAGAATCTATATAAGAAGAAGTAGCTGTTTCAACTATCCCTTATGACTTGGACCATACTATCTCATCTCATCCATGAATTTAATGATATCTATATATCTTAAAAATAATTGGAAATCCTCGAAAACAATCTCAATCCAAGAGATTATTGAGGAAAGTATAGCATAAAACACTGTTTTCAATTATTAAAGAATGAAATGATAAGTAATAATTGAACTATCAATATTTGGTTGACACCATTCATGAAAAAATTTCTATATATTGGGTAATTATATATGGGAGTTGGTACCCACCCCTGAAGATAATAATTTCATTGGAATAAAATTACTATTTCAAAAATGATGAAAATTAATATGTTGTATGAAATAAATAAATAATTTTGTATAAGGGAAAGTCTCTAGTTTAAAGAGTTTAGTTTTATGATAATATTAAATTGATTTATAGGTTTTATTGGGTAAGAATATTTATTTCTATTAGAACAAATAGTAAATACAGATATTTAAAATGGATTTCTAGTCTGCCATCCATAATAAATAATTGGAAGATGAGGCGTACATTGATACAACTTGTGATTTCATTTTATAGAAGATGTGATACATGTTTTTATATTTAGTAAGTCATTTTATAGGTTAAATAAATACATATTATCTTGGTATTATAATCTAGATACATTCTTTAGGAATATAAAATTCATAAAAGGGATACTGGACAATAATTTCTAAATCCAATATGAAAACAATTTATCACTTGTTATTATATTTTACTTATATGATTTCAATTTTAAGAGAAATGATAATTCGTTTTTTCAAAACTAATAATTCATGTTGATGAATACTTTATTTATATTTTTTTTTCTTTTTGAGATGAGGTTCTTTCATGGATTATAAACATCTCAAGATAGAGATCATATCAATCTTTCAAAAGATAATTATTCAAAGTAACATATTATAATAGATGGAATAGTGAACTCAATACTAGTATTTACACGTTTCTAAGTAGGAACCAAGTATTATAGAGATGATTTGGGAATGTAAGTTAAATAAAGATAATTATGAAATATTCTATGATTTTGGTTATAAAAAATATCCACATGTTCATATATAATATATTATACTACCCTTTTTTCATATTTCAATGTGCACTAATAATTTCATATCATATTTCTAGAAAATTAAAAAATAAAAACTAAACATCCGATGAAATATGAAAAAAATGTATAAATAAATCTATTTGATTATATAACTATAGACATTGAATAAAGTGTCAATTATAGATGCCCCAAATTTGTCCAAGTTTTCTTTCTTGGGGATAGGTGTGTTTCATATCACAAAAAGAAGAAATTTTCAATAAACTTTTGTAATTATAAGCCAATATATTTTGATAACACTCAAACAACTGCCTTGATGATTTATATGAGAACACGGTTGAGAGAGCTCAAGATAGAAGTGAAACTTTCACAACTTTTAGGAAATAAAAATAAATTTGTTAATAACAAGTAAATTAATTCTATTCATCATTAAATTCTCATGAACATTTATATAAAATATTACATTATCAAAGAACTTGTGGAGAAAATGATTTAAAGTTGGATTTTTTCCTTACAGTGGGAAAATAGTGGATGTGTTCACCAAATTTTTTCCAAAGGATTATTTTGAAATATAGAGGTTGGATATAGGAGTTAAACTTTATTTATTCCATTTTATGTTATAGTTTGATAACCCCATATCTCATCATAGTCGTTGGGTATTTTTACTATTGGAGGAAAAATCACAATATTAATATATTCATGTTTCATCCATTATATAGGGGATAATTATTGGAATACTATCCCTAGGTACAAGTCTCTTTTATTTAGTTAGAGTATGTTTTTTATGGATTTATGAAAGTTTTATGGTATCACTTCATCCATTAGAGTGGTTATTATGTGTTTTAAACTGATTGTGAATTTTTTAACAGTTATATGGAAGGGGTTTAAAGAATTATTTTATTGTAGGTTCCATGAATATATTTTTTATTTTTAGGGATGATTTTTCTTTTCAATGAAGTCTTGATTCGTAAAACTATTCTCACATGTTATAATTTCATAAATGGAAATCATGATGATTAGGAATTAATATGATGAATATTAAACACCATTTTTATGGATATCATGATATTAATATTCAAAATTTTTTCTTTCTACAATTATTTCACTATTGAGTTTTATATATGTAAGATTATGACTCATTTCTTACATTGATGAGTTTTAATGTTATTTTTTATCTTGTTTAATATAAAAATAAAATAGGGGAGATTGATGGGACAAATATTTGATATTATAATGTTTGAAAAGTATATGCCTTTTATGAAATTTTTTAATGACCCAAGGAAAAACTACACTGATTTGATATTAAATATGTTCCACTAGAATATAGATATTTTAAGGGGAATTTATTTATAATAACATTTATTTTGATGTGGAATACTATATTATATTCTCTTTAATACATATATATCATATTTAGACTCATCTAAAACTATATGTATGAGGTGAGATGACTATTTATGATGGGGTTTGAGATTATTGGATTAGATTTAGAAGGGAATTTATATTAACTGGATGGATATAGAGTTTAAGATGAAATGTGAATGAAATGTGAGTCAGGTATATTCATGGATTGTAGAAGGTAAATTTAGGTTCTATTATTCATAGGGTTGACCAGTGTAATATAATATATAGGGTACACTCTTGATCTAAACATTATAGGGTAAAACCTAGTGATTCCATTAGAGAAGTCATAAAATTAAATTTGTTAGAGATAGAATTTATATGGTAAATGCTTACTTTGGATCCATAGTAAGGAAAACACAAGTTATTATAATGTACAACACGTTGTAAATGTTTAGAGAAAAACAATTTTTATAGAACCTATGTAAGGTATAATGAATAATTTTTAGTGTCTAAGAAACCTATGTTGGATCTTTTTATGTTATAGTAAAAGGAATATGGAGTTATTAAGGAACTTACATTTGTGAAAATTAAATTAAACTCATCCATGTAATTTATAATGATTCATAGGTTTGATAAACATTGGGTGAAAATCTGATTAGTTATCAGATATTGCAATATAACCTCATGAAAACTCAATTTTTTACTTTCTCATGATTTCATCCAAATAAATTTTCTCATACAATTATTATAATTCAATTGTGATTCATTATTATGTACCAGAATCAAATCTCTCGGTGAAGAAACTTTGTACCTTCCAATAGTTTTTTATTTCAAGCATTAATTTTCAAATTAAATTGATATAAAAAGGTTAGGATGGAATTCATATGTGTGTATCTTTGATGGTAACTTACATCACACTATTTATTCACTAAGATATTTGATAAAAAATGTAACAAACCAACCCAGGATACCCTTAACTAGAACCTGACCCGATATGTCACATACCCAAATCGTGTTCCCAATCCCACATACCGGAAAAAAAATGCCCAGGAATAGGATGACAAAGAAGAGAGAATGATTTCACCCAACCTAAAAAACCACAAGGCATATATATATATAATAAAGAAATAGTGTAATAGTGATGAATATTTATTCCATAACTATAAGCAAATAGTGAAAACAAACTATTTAAAAAGAAGCCAAACCCCCCAAGGTCAAGTCAAACTTGGAAGGACCCAAGAAAAATTTATACTCTAAATTATGGAATCCATTAACTCCCACCATGCCACCACCAGCTACCCATCCAACTGACTTGAACCTCACTACCTTGCTATAGTGCCTTTCCTTTCCCTAGAATAGAAGGCAAACAAAGGTCAATGCACTGCTAAGGAGTTGTGAAAAGTGTGAGCTAACGGGTTTAGTAGGATCCCACCCAGGTTTTCCACAGATATTATCTATAAAACAATGTTTGTATGGTTATGATAAATAAAAACATGTCATGATAAAGAGTAAATCAGTTTTATAGAAAACATGGTAAACATTTCCCTTTTTCCCAATTCTTAAAAAATAAGGTATATCAATTTCAATACGCATGTTCCATATAGTTTTTCTCCATAATCACATACAAATAAAGGCTAACTCACCAAGCTATGAAATAAACAATAGAAGCACCTGTATCACAATAGCAAAGAATATTATTTTTTCAGGCCACAGACTACTCATACCATAATAATCAGGGGCACAAATCTAACCCTAGACCACATGCCTAGGAAGCGGAGGAATACCCCATGAATAAACCCCCACAAAAATAAAATATTGGTCACATAGAACAACCAGCGTAGGAATGAGAAGAAATCCCCAAGACAATCCTCCTTGATAATCACAAAATAATGGATGATGGCCTCAAGCTATACCTTCCACCAATGTACCCAAGGTTACCCATGTCCTATATTTCATAATTCATGCTAATGATTTTATAATTATATCAAAACCATTTCACAATATATTTCATTTATCAATAACCATAAAAACCGCAATTTTCATTGAAACCCCAAATATACATTAAAAAAATCATGCCAATATTTTATTTTGAATAAGTTTGTAAAAAAACTGAGAGGTTTATTATAATAGGCAAGAGACAAAACCCCCAATATCTAAGTTCAGGTCACACATGCCCGCAACAAGGTCCATTAAAAATGAAAACCCGACCATAAAAATAAAGGCCATAGAATTGAATCCACGTCAGGATGGATATTTTTAGAAGACAATAGGTTTCGTAGAAGAGAGGAAATGTACGTAACACTGTCATGAATATATGTCACGCCATGACCAATGAATTAAAGGGCCTCTAAAGATAGATCACACAATAGATCTATATAAAACCAATAAGAAACATCGTCTTAACCTAATGGATTCGATCCACTACCACAAAACTGGGTTTCTGCAGCACCACCCTTTATCGGAGCTGATAAAGGGGACTTTTAATAATTCTAAAAAAATTGATGTTAAAAGTCACCCTTTATCAGCTCTTTCTTTAGCACTCATAAATCCCCCCTTTATTAGTTCTTTTTTGGCAGTGTTAAAGGGGACCCCTTTATCAACTCTTTTTTTAGTAATGCTGATAATATGGGGCTTTATGAGTGATTTTTCCTACTATTGATAAAGTTTATATTTCAAAAAAATAATTAAAAATTATATATTGTTATATAAGTATATTTATATTGATATAAATATAATATCTATTTTATAAATATGTTTTATATAAGTATAAATAGACTATTGAATTTAATATATAAGATATTTAGTAAAAATTTCTTTAAATTTTTTTAACAAATATTATAAATTAATAAATTTATAATTATCATTGATTAATATTCATTTGATAACAATATAAAGACACAAAAAATACAAAAAATAAGAAAAGATCTAAAATAAGTTGAAAATGTAACTCAAACATCAAATGAACATAAATTTTGATACGGGTGTCCGTTTGAGCACTACAGCATATCAAATCAAAAATTGTGATGATCTATATGCAAGAGTAACATAAGGGAACCTTATGTCAAATTTTTGGAGGCCGAAAAAAGCTCATAAGGCCTCTAAAACTGAGTTTTTGCTCAGGATACTATGATTGTTTAACATTAAAACAGGTATAACATCTAATTTGGATGACTTTTAGGAATTTACCACATACCATATAAAAGATTATTTCATTTTCTTCTTTATTATTGGTTGTGGAGTTGAAACAGACTTCTAGACTATAATTTATGGTCATTTTAAAATTATATGGCTTCTCAAATAAACATATATACGTATTTATTCGTAAATATATATATATGTGTGTATGTGTGTGTGTGTTCATGTGTGTGTGTGTTATTGTATATATATAGGTATTTATTTATTTATTTATAACCACAAAAAAAAACATATTTTATTAATGTATTTAAAAATAATCTTATAAATATATAATAATATACATTTAAATATACAGATAAAAATTATAACAATATATATATATATATATATAAAGAAATATAAATATAAATTAATATATGAATAAATAAATATATATATGAATAAATTTATATCTATTAATATAACTAAATATATATATTTTAATATGAATATATATTAATATAAAAATAAAAATAACTATATATATAAATAAATTAACATGTCATTAAATAGGGAAAAAAACTAAATAGATTAGAGGTGAAGGTGAAGGCGTGCAAGGAGGGAGGTCTCGGGTTCATGTTCGGGTGGAAGCAAGGAGGGGTGTGCTGGCATGTGCGGGATTCATGGGCTAGTGCAGCATGGGGGAGATTATGAGGGTGTCCACCTAGCGCTGATAAATGTGGGGGTTAAGCACTGTTAAAATATCCCCGAACATTTTAATTTTTTTAAATTTCTTTACATTTATGAGCGCTAAAATAAGCACTGAAAAAGGGGTCTTTTATCTGCGCTAAAAAAGAACTGATAAAGGACCTTTTTATCATCTCTTTTTTTATTGATGATAAAAGGGACCCCACCCCATTTATCTTTTTCTCAATTAACAATGATTTTCTAGCACCGTTAATGCCCTTTTCTAGCACTGATAAATGCCATATGTTTAGTAGTGATCACACCACCCAACGATGATATCATGATCAAAGGTAATGAAAAAGTCTGAAGTAAAATTACTCAGAGATATGCACTATTATTGAAATAGAGATTGAGTGTCAAAGGGGTTGATTTAGAAGGGGTTGAGTCTCTAAAAAAAATCCATGGAACTGGCTTAGGTCAAGATCGATGATCAACTGGATAAGGGACTGAAACAAAATAGTGAAATGTTGTTTTTGAAAACTATATTTGATTAGTTACATGATTTTCAATCTAGGAAAACAATGTGTAACTTCCACATCCCATATATGCCAAAGAAACCTATTTCCTCATATTATAAATTTTTCATTAATTTCATACACAATGTATAATAACAATTCACGATGTATACCAGTTTACAACATGATCATTCTTTTCACGAATTACATCAAGCTCCCATTATAAGACATGTAATCCCATTACATGATGTGTTACTACTATGTTTCCTGCAGAAATGAATGGTTATTTGTGAAAGTCCAAAAAAATCATTGACTTCACCATTTTAGGTATCCTCCCAATCTCAAGGGATAGGAAAATCACGATGAAGCTAAGGGTGTACCTAATGAATCAAAAAAGGGATGTTACAAACTCCCCACCATAAATAATTTCTATCATTAGGATGTCATCTGGATAATATAATCCAATGAAAAAGATAAGGCAACTACTCCATCATTAATGACACACATTCCCAAGTCTCATGAGAATCTGATCCTTGCTTCCATAGTACTCTGACTAATGGAATCAACTTCCCACGTAAGACATTCTCTTGAGAGTCAATGATCTCAACTGGTTCCTCCAAAATAAAAAATCTAGATTTAATTCAATTTCTTCCCAAATCAGAACATGAGTGTGATTAGGGTGATAATTCTTGAGCTTCGATATGTGAAAAACATCATGAATTCCTATCAACAAAATTAGGAATGCTAACTGATAAGAAAAGTGTCTGATTCATTCTGTGATCTAAAATGGTCCAATATATCTCAGAGCTAACTTTCCCTGTTTTCCAAGCTGACGGTGGCACAAATGGGAAGAACAATTCAACAAGACCCACTCAACTATTCAAAACTCTAGAGGTCGATGATGTTGATCTTCATATCATTTCTATTGACTCTGGGTGGTAACCAAATGATGTTTCACATCCTGAATCTTCGCTAACATCTCCTAAACAATACTTGCCCTGACTAATGCTACTTCACCCCCCTCTACCCAAGAAATATGTAATTTGTATGGACACCATACAACACATATAATGGATCCATTATGATCTACGACTGGTAAATATTGTTATAAACTAACTCAACTAGTCCCAGATGGCTATCCCATGATCCTTCAAAATCCAAGACGTAGGGGCGAAGTGTATCCGCCAAGATCAGAATTACAGGCCCTTTATGACCATATGTATGTGAATTGTAAGATATAATCAACCTAATATTTGTTAACATTACTTCATGAAGTCTCTTCCAAATTATTGAGGTAAATATAGGATCTTGGTCTGAAACAATAGTATAAATACTCCCATTTAACCTCATCATATCCTTCACATACAACTTACCCAGATCTTCATCTTTACTTGTGTATTTGTTTAGAATGAAATGAGTAGACTTCTCGAACCGATCAAAATCCTCCCAGAGATCATTTTACCCTAAGGTTTTCCAACAAAATACAATAAAAAAATCCATGGATAACTAATCTAATTTCCAAACTAGCATCGAAAGAGACTAAACCAAACCATAGGATTTAAAGTGTTATGCCTTTATCTGTAAGAATGTGTATGATAAAGACACTTAATCTGCAATGTCAGGCTTCATACACAGCCACCAGAACCTTATTCTCATGTCATAAAACATTTTCTTAGTGCTTATATGAAAATCCCATGAATATCTATGAAAATCAAACAAGACTAAGCTTCTTGCAGGTGTTGGGATGAGAAATCATTCTACCAAGTAAGAATGGTTTCCCCACCAGAGAGGCTTTCTCAATCCTTAATAAACTCATCATCCTACTATTGACTCTACAAAATAGACTATAAGAGAGATGATGAAAACAGAACACTGGTCATAACCATATCAGAAACATTGTCCTAATAGTCTAAGTGCACTTCATTGAATAGCCCCATGAGGTTCCACTCCTCCTTCAGTTCTAGAATAGTCTATGGTGGTACATTCCATCTAATAGTGTATGTGAAAACATTCCCATTCCGAATGAGTAGGTGATATCAAAATAAAAAATCTGAAGGTATTCTACTCATTGACTCTATATAAGATTCAACTCATTATGAGATAAGATTTATCTCAGACTCTTATGGTCAGTGAATATTGTGAACCTCTCCCCAAAGAGAGAGTGCCGCCAAAATTTAATCACATGAATAACTGTAGAAATATATAGATCATGAGTGGGTTAATTCATATCATGTAGTAGAATATTTTTATAACCATAGGCTATCCCATAGTCATCCTACATAATAATTCAACCCAAACCAGATCCCTAAGAATAAAAAAACACTACATACCCCTTACCATGAAATGGTAAGATCATAATAGGAGCTAATGTCAGAAGTTGTTTCAATTCATCGAAAGAATATTGACACTTTGAATTCCATGGTAATTTTATAACTTTCTGAGTAAGAGCAGTCATAGGTTATTTGTTCTTAGATAAATCCTTGGGGAACCATCAGTAGTATACATCAAGGGAAAGGAATGTCTTGATTTTAAAGACATTATATGGTTCCTTCCATGAAAAAACATCTTTCACTTTATCTGGATCAACTGATAAGCCACAAACAGAAATTATGTTCCCTAAGAAATTCACTTATTGAATCCAGAAATGATATTTTGAAATCAATCCCTACATATGTTGATTTCTCAAAATTTATTGGACAAAACTATGATGGTGTTTGTGCTTATATTTTTAATAAAATAGAATATCATCCATGAAATCTACTATAAATGTGTCGAGATGTTGGTGGAATATCTGAGTAATCAAATTCATAAAAACTCTAGAACTGTCAGTCAGACCAAAAAATCACAAGTTATTCATAATGCTCTTACATAATCCCGATGTCTGTCTCTGGTATATTAAACTCCCAAACATGGATATGATGATAACCCAAATAAATTTAAATCTCCAAGAACTTATTTTATCCCTTTAACAAACCAAACAAAGCATCCACATGTTGAAGAGGATATTTTTTCATAACCATTACCCAATCCAACATTCGATAATCCACACAAAACAGAAGTAAACTATCTACTTTCTTGGAAAAGAGCATAGGGGATACCCAATGAGAAACAATAGGGAGAATTAAACGATTATTCAATAGGTCACCCATCTAAATCATGAGTTTCTTCAACTCACTTGGATCCATGCGACAAAAAGAAACCGATATCTGCTATCTTCTTGGTATTTTTTCAACCATAAACTCTACCAATCTCTCTGGAAGAATACCATAGAAATTGTCTAGAAAAACATCAAAAAAGTATCTAACAACAATATTAATATCACTAACAGAATAAATTTCATCAAGATCAATTATAACAGCAACCAAAAAACTTCTAATATCTACGTGGGAATATCCTGCATGACTAGACCTTAGCACTCAATTTCCCAGAAATGTATGAGAACTCCCATCAGTAGAAAAAAATGAAACACACTAATGCTAAAAATCATCCTATACATGATGAGTGAAAATATAATCTATAAAAATGATGACGTTGGATTGAGTGAGATCATGAAAGAAAGAATCCCAGTACAACTCTATATTTGTTATCATTAATGTATAAGAAGGAAACAAAACCAACTACTTCATGGACCGGAACATCAGACACTTTTCCAACATCAAATACTTTGGAAAAAAACTGATGAAATAATAGGGTTTTGAAACCCTTACAATCCAATCCTACATGTATGTATTTCTAGACCATAGAATACCATCATCTTCTGTCGGATCCCTCAAGCCTGAACTCTCCATATATCACCCTGATATTTTCAGGTGTCTATAGGAAGTCGTAGATTTGATATATTTGATCCAGCTAGTCCTACACCTCTTGAGGTTAGGTCATCCCTTTAAAGGTTGGAGGCTTCTCGTGCAAGAACTACGGCAATCGATGCCTCTCTCCCCCAGCTCTTAACTATACCTCAGCACCCTCATTCTAATATAGTAGATCCTTATGATTCAGAATAATGAATTCTCATATGTATACTATTGAGGATATTATGATCTTAAGGTGGGTTCCCAAAAAAATCATATACTCCCTCCGGAGGAACCAGCACAAGATGCATTAGAGGCATATTGTTTCATACTGAAACGTAAGAGTAATCAAAAAATAGAAAAAATATCTATCCAAAATAGAATAATCATAAGAAGAAACCGAGATTAAAAAATATAAAACCAACACTAGAGACACATATCTAGACATCCCATGGAAACATGAGTCTTGTCGTGACAAGAGCTGGCTGGAACTCATTGCAACATACCTCTCAAGTCTCGACAATCCTATCTCCGGTCTAATAGATGTCCCAAGACAATGACACCTGAGGACATTCCTCCTTCAATTCCATATTTTAATGAACCGACTCAAGTTAACCTCAACTAGAAATTAACCTGATTAGTCACATACTCGAAGAGTGTTCCGAAACCCCAAAGGCTGACAACAAGCACCTAGAAAATGAAAAATGAAGTAGAGGGAATGATTTCACATAACCTGGACGACCACATGGAATATATATAACGAAAAAAATAGAGGAAGAATAATGAATAAATATTCCATAATATAGAAAAAAACAGAAAAAGTATCCAAAAACACCAATAAAAAAGTCCAACATCAAAGGACCCAAACCAAAAAAGAAAACTACTCTAAATAATGGCATGGATGAACTCCCACCATCTAACCACCATCTACCCAACATGATGACATGAACCTCACCAACTCACTATGGTGCCCTTCCATTTCCTACACTAGAAGACAAAAAAAGGTCTACGCACCACCGAGGAGGTGCGCAGGGTGTGAGCTAAGAGGATCAGTAGAATCCCAACCAAGTGTTCCATAACAAGTCTCTATTTAAAAATATTGTATGCATATTTTATATAAAAACATGGCATGATAAGAAGTAATTTTTTTTATAAAAAATAGGGGAAACATTTTCCTTTTTTCAATGTTCTAAACAAAATATGGTATATCAATTTCAAATCACACTTTTCAAATCACTTTTTACCTGAAGAGCATGAGAATCAAGGCTATCTTAGAAATCTATGAAATATGAAACCAAAGCACATTATCGTAACATAGAATGCTATAAGTCCTAGATGTAGACTAATCATACAAAAACAATCATGTGCACAAATCTGATCATAAAACACATTCTTAGGAAGTAGATGAATGCCCCATTAGTACCCCCCCCCCCAATGTCAATATCAGTCCCCTATAATAACAATCCAAGGAATCAGAAGTAATCCCAAATAAAAACTACATTAATAATAAAAGAATAATAGATGATGGAATGAAGCTAATCTTTGCACCTAAGTACCCAAGGTAAACCAAGTGCTCTTATTCCCAATACATTTTAATGTTTTGATAATAATTTAAAACTCATTTCACAATCTATTTCATTTATCAAAAACTTGGGAAACCCCATTTTTTAATTGAAACCCATTTTTCATCACACACATGAAAATCATTCCAATCATTCATTTAGAATCAGATTTTATAGAAAAAAGAATCTCCATTATCATGGGCTAGAAACAGAACCACCTACCTCAAGGATCAGGTTGCACACTCTTACAACGGGATCCACCCACAATGAAAACACATATATGAAAAAGAAGGCCCCAGAATTGAATCCAAATCAGAATTGATTTAATTTAAAATAAAAAGGGGTTAGTGGAAGAGAGGAAACATACACACCTCAAGGAATACCATATTAAGCACCATGAACAATGAATGAAAGGGCCTTTGGAGTGAGATCGCACAAAATATCTAGAAGAAACCAAGAAGAAACCACATCATAACCAATAAAATCCAAAAAATGACACCCAATGGTGATATCGTGAACAAACAAAATAAATAAGTGGGAAAAAAAATTACCCAAGGTGACAAACTATGATCGCAACCAAGATTGATTATTTAATAGGTCAATCTAGTCGAGGATGAGTATCTCAAAAACACCCTATAACTGCGGTAGGTCAAGATCCATGAAGAACTAGTGAA
This sequence comes from Viscum album, assembly GCA_963277665.1. Taxonomy (NCBI): domain Eukaryota; kingdom Viridiplantae; phylum Streptophyta; class Magnoliopsida; order Santalales; family Viscaceae; genus Viscum; species Viscum album. The sequence goes on along the minus strand of OY728150.1, from coordinate 562,523,739 downwards.
GGGACTGAACCAACATAGCCGCAAGTTGTTTTTAAAAACTCTATGTGGGATATTACACGATGTGTAACCTAGGTTCATGATGTGTAACTTCCACATCCCATATATGGAAAAAATTCATTCACCTTAGATTAAAAATCCATTATTAAAACTATAAAATATGTGTAATCACCATTCAATATGTGTACCAGTACACATCTTGATCTTTCCTTTCATGACTTACATCCAACATCTATTATACGATGTGTAATCCCATTACATGACAATTAACTACTATGTAGCCTATATAAATGAATGGTTATAAGTGAAATTACTACAAATATTTCACTTCAATAATATAGGTATCCTCCCAATCTCAATGGAGGGGAAAACCATGATAAAGTTAATGATGCACCTGATGAATTAATAAAGGGATGTTACAATAAATTTTATTGTTTTTTATGTGAATTTAAAAATCTCATAATTGGATTGTGTATTGATGGAATGAATCCATATCAGAGCCTAAGTATACAATATAGTTCATTTCTTGTTTGGTTGGTAGTTTACAACTTGTCCCAACATCTATGTATGAAAAAAATGTTATGATGTTCTTAATGGTTTCTAATGAAACACAACTAGGAAATTATATTGATGTGTATATTTCATCATTGACTGATGATATGAAACTTATTTGGGAGAGATGTGTAAAATTTTTCAATGCATACAAGAAATAGCATTTTATTTTGTGTGCTATGATAATGTTCACTACAAATGACTTTCTTTCATATCGAAACATATCTAGATATAATTTTATGGGACATATATCTTGTCCAATTTTTGGTGAAGAGACATCATATTATCAATTTCAGAAAGGGAGAAAGATATTGTACATGTGATATCGATAATTTTTCAGAATTTATCATCATTATCATAAATTAAAGAAAAAATCAATGGTTTAAAGGAATACAACATTCCCCAAATACAATTTTTAGTTGAAAAATATTACAACAAGGTGAAAAACATTAATTCGAAATTGGAAATGAAATGAAGTTCTATTATTCAGAAAAATATCCGAAGGAAATAGTCTATATTTTTTGAACTATCTTGTTGAATATTTTTAAAGATAGATCATTCCTTCAATGTTATGAATTTTTTTAAAAACATATGTGACAGTTTGATTTTAACTTTATTTGAGATAAAAGGAAGGACAAAAGATGGACTACATACTATATTGGACATGATATCAATGGGTATACATTTATAGCTATCTCCCACTATAAAAGTAAATAAAATTAATTTATATACGTCTTTTCATACATTAATCAAGATTAAAAAGATGAATTTTTTTCAGTGTCTTCATGCTATTAATGTACCAAGTGGTTATTCTTCAAAAGTGAAGAATTTGGTTTCATTGACGGATTATAAATTAATTGGTATAAAATCACCTGATTGTCCTATGTTGATGCAATGATTTTTACTAGTCACACTGTATGTTATATTTTCAATATCTATTAGAAATAATATCACCAGATTATGTTCTTTCTTCAAATCCATTTTTATTAATCACTTTGATCTAAATTTGTTTGATTTGATGGATAATAAAGCCTCTTTGATTAGCTATCAACTAGAAATGTATTTCCCACAAATGTTTTTTGATATAATTTTTCTTCGGGTTATTCATTTGGTGTGTGAGACATGAATATGTGGGATTTTTTATTTATGATGGATGTATCATTTTAAAAGATATTTGAATATTTTGAAGGGATATGATAAAAATAATTATCGACTAGAGACCTCTATTATTCAAAAATTTGTATCAGAAGAGGTTATTATGTTCTGTACTAATTGTTTATATGAAGGTGAGCATATTGGTCTCCCTATATCTCCATATATAATAATGACTATAACACAGATATAGTACATACAGTATGAAATATTCTTTATAAAGGGATATGGGAAAACACTAAATTTATCTCTTTATTAATATGGTAATTATTAATTTTTTTTTGAAATTTACATGTGTAAAAATTTTATTATTTAATAATTATTCCAGATTTAAATTTATAATTCATTCTATCATTTTAGAAGTAGTGTATTAATTTAATAGGTTACCTTTAATTTTTTTTCTATTAAGAATCATAACATTATTAATTTTTATTTAACTCATACATGTGTGCCCATTTTTACTTACATATTTCAGTTTTCTAATTTTCTAATTATTAAATTGGATAAAAATATTCAGGTCCACAAAAATTTCATTATAATAGTCTTTTTCAGTGGGGGATACTGATATAGAGGCGTAGGAGAATGTACTAAGGTATTTTTATTTTATTATTATTAAATATTCATTAAAATAATTATTTAATGAAAATATATATAATTTATAAAAAATAATTACAGAACTACTGAACAGACATCATTAGTGTAGTTCCATGCTTTTACAGTTATGAAATCGAGTTCTCGAGTTGGTAAACGTGGAATTACACATTTAACAAAACCGCCACATTCATTTGGAGATGAGAAATTTAATATTACATTTAATGATAATAATAATGAAAATATACCAAATGTAACACAATTTATTCGATATATCTCTATGAAGATCCATTACAAGATTAAAATATTGTATTACGATTAGAAGGTAGTCAACAAGATGGGGAAAGATCGGCTTTGGGAGGTTATTACGGTATAAAATATTAACTGATTAATGTTTCTATATTTTTCGAATATGATATCTTTAAATGACTAATTTATATTTTATTCAATTACATATTAAATTTTTTTTATGAAACAAAAGAAGTTATGAACTGATGTCTTACTTTGGCATTGGTTAGATGGAGAGATTTCAAAATGATGTTGACAATAATTAATGTCATTAGAAAAGGAGAAATGAAAACTCATGCCTCAAGTATTATTTTATAGATATAGGTACATGGAAAAAAATTCCAACTAACATGATGATGCCTTTCATGTATGCTAATGATATTATATTGTAAAATTATATATATATGTACCTATTTACTTATTAGTTTACTTTTCATATAATAGGACTCCATGAAATCCCATAAAGGAATCTAGTTGCTGAATGTATACCCTCATACTTTATAATGTGGAGGGTATCATTTTTTGTTGAAGAAAAGTTTGAGGAATACATTAATGAACTAAGTGAAAACTCCACTAGTGGTTCTGGTGAGGTCATTTTCGTTCCTCCATCTCTCCCCACTCACAATGACAAACAGAAATGTGCAAGAAGAATAAAAAATAAAAAGTATTATATAGAGAATGATAAAGAAGTAGATGTAAAAAAGTATAAGTAAGTATTATTTATTTGTAAAGAATGCTTATATTTTATTAATTATAAACACTAATACAAGTTTTTCATTTTCCATTTTAGGATGAACATTAAGAGCAAGAGAAATAGGGATTTTCAATTCCTGAGGGTACGTTGGACATCCTTGATACTAAATTAGGAAATTTGAATCCCCTTGAACATGTTAGACGATGACAGGCGGGTGTTAGTATTCCGAATTTTTTTTGTCATCAAATTATGTATTCAAAAGACCCAGAAATAGAATCCTCAAAAGTTGAGCTATAATATATGAAACTATTCATGGGTGATCAAATTCAAGATTCCATACAACATGTTTTATTATAACACTTGAAAATAATGTCACAGTATACATAGCCTTCCTACCCATCCCAGCCTATCCAGCAGGATGTACAACCTATACCTCCATCCCAACCAGACTACACTACCCAGCCTACCTATATTGATCCTCCACCTCCTCACTTGGACCAAAACTTGTACAGTGAGTTGTATAATGGAGATCCTTATATACATATTGTAGTATTATGACTCATACCTATTTTGGGGGATTATGTACATCACCATCATATGTAGATGGGTCAGGATAGAGTATCAATACATGATATTTTTTATCCTAATACTCTAATAACATCTCTTACATATAAGGTTACTAGAGTTTGGGATTTTCTAGGTTATAGTTTAAATTATCCAACTGGTATTATTTATTATATTTCATATGATGTATGCATTTTTAAAAAAAATTAATTTCATATGATTGAAAATTACTTATAATGGTTCATTATAATTAATATATATATATATGATCATCTAAAAGAGAAATAAATTGTAAAAATGAAACAAAAGGTTCATGAATAATAGACATTAGATACTTATGATGTTTTTTATGGGATGCAAATATTTTCTTAGAAATAATCTTCCATGGATAAACATCTATGAGTTTTGGATGACATCTGATATACGAAGAAGATATTATCCATTGATAATACTCAAAGATGATATCATGCATCTAGTTTATTATGAAGAACTCGGTGTGTATGTATTTTATTTTATTTTATGTAAGTAAATTGATATTTTAATTTTTTTCTTTAATTAATGATTGTTTAATTTGACTAATAATATTTCTTATTTAATTCGTATCAAGAAACAATTCTTAAAAAAATGACAGTACATGAATTTATAATTTTATAGATCTAGAATATGTTTCCACGAATGTGTAATATGTAAATAATCCTAATAGAGTTTCATATGTCTGTGAGAGATTATCATAGATGGATATTGGGTATTGGTTTCTTCCATTTCTTGATAAATAAAAATATAAAAATAATTATGAACTAATGATCATTATAGTGTCATCAATTGTGAACATTTTTTATTGTATGGGTTCATTGGATGTTAGGAGTATTTTCCCAAGTGAATGCACCATATATTGGTTTTTCTCATTATCATGGGGTGTTAATAAAAAATATTCCACCTTATTAAATAGGTAAATTTTTTTATAGGCTCGTTATGTTTAGATTATACATGTTTTATTAGTTCACACACAAACACACATACACATATATATATATATGAAAATATAGTTCACGGAAAAATTTTAACAAATAAAACATTTTGATAAATAAACGAAATTCAATCCAATATGTTGAAGTATCAGTAATTATTTTTTATATTATATATTATTATGATTTTCAGATATATATTTATATATATCTCTCTTTTTATTATCTAGTAAATGTTTTATAACTATAGATTCATTGTCAAAAAGGACATATTGAATGAGGTTATTAGGTTCTATGATTCATGTATGAGATAATCAAAACTTGGGTAACTACTGAATTTTATAAGGTTAGTTATACAAATTATTTCTTATTTTATTTCTTAGTATTCTATTTTTTTAATCTCATATTATTCAATGTAATGGAATACATTCAGTGATGACTATCCTTATATAAAAAATTAACTTACCCATTATCGATATTGGTTTGTGAACTATTTGTTAAGTATGATTTTGATTTAAGGTATTTATAATCAAATGTTTATTAATAATATTATATTTTCCAAATAAAATATGTTCAAAAAAATAATTATTATGTTATAATAGGTGCTTTAACATAATTATATCAAATTAATACTTCAAGTATAACCAACAATGATCATGTTGTAAATTTTAGGTATATTATTTTTAATTCCACTTTATATTAGAAATACGTAGATAATTTTTTGATTAACTAGATATAAGAATGTATGTTTTTATAGGTATTTATTCAATGATACGTGTTGTTATATTATTGTATAATTTTTTAATTACAGGGATTATAATTATTTTGGAAGTGTATTATTCTATATTTTTTTATTAAAAAATTCATATTCTGCGTCATTTTTCATTAAAATTGATGCCCAATATTTTTTAATAAAATATCATGTTTTCAGCATTGTTCTTCATTATAAGTGATCCCAAAAACCAGTTTCAGTGTTGATATCTCTAATAAACTAACGTTAGAAATAAGACTAGGTTGGATTTTTTGTGTCAGTTTATTTATTAAACTAAAGTCAAAAACTATTCCCAACATCCTTTTAAAAAAAAAAATTTTAAAAATGATGCGGAAACCATATTTTTTACGTCATTTTTATATATGTCAGGTAAAAACTAAAAAAAATAAAAAAAATAAATGTTAAATCAAGTTTTTTCACTGGTGTAGGGGTAATAAATCTGAAAATGGTGAATTGGCCTTGACCCAATCAGTACCTAGTGCATGAAAACTAGTCTCGCTATGCAACTCGTTTCACACTCCTAGAGGATATCATTCGGATAATTTACATTTTATTTACAAAAAATTATTAAGTAATTGAAATTAATGATATCCCTAAAAACTATGTTTATGTTTATGAGATTATCTATTCATATGAATTTAAATTAATGTTAAGTGTTTAACTAGTTTTGGTATTGTACATTATGTTTTATAATGTTATGATATAAACCAATGTATGACAATGTTTAGGAATGGTGCATAATGGAATGAGTGGGAATCATATCAATACGGGTACTCCATTTTGGGATTTCCCTTGTGGGAAAGATAATGAAGATGGGGATAAATATGTAATGGTATCTAATCAAATAATAATTATATCATGGTAGCTGAATTAGGTTATGAGTAATAACCATTATTATATAGATAAACCTTTTTATCCACCATGCAATGTAACAATGTTAGACAACTCCATGCATCAACAACCTCAATAATTCAATTAGACTACAAAACCATTTTTATATAACAATGGATAAGTTACTTAGAGATGATATTTCTCACTTTAGGATGTAGTTAAAGGGAAAAACTTGTCATTGAATTTTATCATCTCTATGGTGATGAAGATCAATGGTGGTTGTTAACTCAAAACACTACGGTTGAGGAGGAAATATAAAACATGGAGTGGAAGGACATCAAGGTAATTGAATTAGAAATATATTTTCATTATAAGAATTTAACGGATATGGAAAGAGAGTTATTAAGAGTTAGAGAGAAAGAAGTGGAATATTTTTCTAAGCATAAATCCAACTTTAAACGGTTATCAATCATTCTATAGACAATATAAATAATCCAAAGTGATTGTTTGATCATTTCATTAATGGAATAGAGAAATTTATCTGAAGGGAACCATTTATAAAAACATTATTATTATATAAGGAAATAGTATCATGTGCCATTGAGACATAGAAAGAATTATCTATTTCTTATAGATTTTAAAAGAATAAAGAGAATAAAATAATGGTAGAGGAAACTAAAGATAATGGTAAGAAGGGAGAGAAGGATTTTTCAACATGTGATACATGTGGAAGGAAACATCTTGTTTTATTCTTAAAATGAAATGGATTTTTTATGTGTAGAGAAAAAGGAAACCATGCTCTTGATTTAACGGGAAATAATGAACTTTAAAATGTTTAATACTTTAACTATAAGGATATGAGGCACTTTGAAAACGAATTCCCTGAGAATCATGGTAATACACCTCATAAGAACCTACTGGATCAAGGTAAAAAATATGTCATTACTACTGATGAAGTGGAATGACTAATTTTATCATTTTTTTTATATAATAATTATGTTCTAAGAGTATTTTAATCAGTGATATAATGGTTGTAGGAATTATGAAATGCATTAATATTTTACCTTAGTAATTTTTCATTAAGTATTTGAAACTGTGTATTTAATGGTATCGATGACCAAGAAAAACGATTCAGTGGAACATTGATCTTCACGGAAAACACAAAATTATGGATAGATAACCCTTTATATGTTTATAATGATGGGATAATTATTTGGGATAAATTAATAATTGATATGGATAAAGTAAATTGGATAGTACTAACCACCATAGAAATTATTAATGATATGTTTCATTTTGAAAATTTAGTATCAATCTTTATAAAGTTTTGGATCATAATATTTTTGAAGGGGAAATGGTAAATCATTTATGAAATGTTTTATGTTGAAAATTTTAAGAGGTTTTAGTGATTAATGTATTACTCTACTACATGATGATTTAAATTTATTGTATATCCAATACTATCCATTTTTTCATAATAATAACTAGATATACAAGGATTTACTTATTATTTAATTATGGGAATTATAATATATTAAAAATTAATTTTAGTGCATCAGGTATAAAAATTTGTTTTGAGAGTAAGGGATAAATCAAAAAATGGTCAAAGAATGTCTAAAGGGTCAAATTAATATTATAAAATAGATTACTATTAGGTAATTATATTTCCTTATATTTTTTGGTATAAAAAACTCTTTAACATTAGGATAATGATATTGAATAAAAAATATTATCCCATTACCATAACTTCTAATGATATCAATTACCTTTTTAAAAACTATTTAGTTTAAGGTATTGGGATCCTTAATAATCCAATGATCATTAACTCTATTATGTTCAATTAACACTATCAATATCAATAATTATTTATTCTTTCTTTGATGTTTATATCTTCACTTGAAACGAATGTTCTCTTATATGGAATCCTAGTTATGTGTTATTCTATATGACCTTGGTACATCCCTTTATCCCATATTATTATGATTTTTTAAAAACCATTTTTGGTGTTGGTTTTTCAAAAATGGTATTTCCAAATTTTAAACCCTTGATTTACATGATGGATAATAATTTTCTATGATGTAACTTATTTAATGTGGGGAGAATGTAACACCCCGAGACTTTAAAAGGACATTGTCTTAGATATCATGTATGACAGACAATGCCATGATTAAATGAAAATATAACACTCTATAATTATAAATATCAATATTTTATATCATAAATATAATTAATTACACACAACACTGAGTTTATATTACGTTACATGCAACAATGAGATTATTTGATAGCTTATATTACACTCAAGATCGAGTTTTACAAAAAAATAATATTTTATTAAAATATTATTCATTAATTTAATATATTTTTCATAGATATAAATTTTAGGGAATCAATTGGATTAAATAAAATAATAAAATATATAGTTTAAATATTTTTATTATTTATCTATTTATTAGTAATAAAATAACAATCTATTAAATAGGAGATAATTATTTTCTCAAAAAACAATATTTTTCTAAAATCCAAATTAATCTTATTCTGAACATAATTTAAAATTAATTTGTAATAATTTTAGATATTTTGTATAAAAATTCGTTATTTTTGACATGGTAATGCCCAAATTATCTTAGGGTTAATTTTTGGGATTCTTCTACGAAGTGTTATCTTTTGATGAATATGGAAAAATATTGTATTTTAAATGACAACTTATTTTATTATTAGAGAATTTATAATGATAAATTATATTATTTTTATTTATTGTAATGTAAAATTGGTGAACATATATATTATTTAATATAATTTAGTTCATCTGGCCCATTTTTATACTTAATTTAAATATAAAAACATAGTAATCTTTTGAATATTTTAACTTTAAAATCGCACTTTCTCATTACATATGGGGAATTAATTTTAAATTCAAATTTTACACATCTATTAAATGAATTGGAAAATGGTTTCCATATTTTATATAATCATTATTTAAAAATTCTAATAATTTTAAAATAATTTGTTTCCGAAATAGGCTGTGAATGTGGTAAAAATTAATAGTCACAGTTGCGGTAAAAATGGGATTGATGGGGAATTAATATAATAAAATAAAGATAAGATGGAATATAAATTTTTCAAAAAATTATGTTGTGCCCATAGGTTTACCCTTCAACCTAAAAGGTTAGATAATGGCCCATATTTTTCCCTTTTCACAAATATATAATGTTTGATAACTCAATTCATTTTAAAAATATCAACAATGTCCTCTCCTAAATTAATAAAATCACAGCCTCTATCCAACTTTTTCGAACCATAAAAACTATTTTTAATTACCAATACAATACAAAACTACATAAAAACTTTCCTAAAATCATCCTAGAATCATAATTTTTGGCAGAAACTATGCCTTTGTAATATTCTATAAAAACCTAAGAAGGATACCCGAGGAAGTTGTAAAGTTCTTCAACATGTATATTTATTTTATAACCTTATACACCCAATTAAATTAATTTTATAATTATATTATATAATTTACTCATTATATATGATATATTTATATTTCAATATTTGAATGGTATGACTTAAGTCCATATATAATTTCATCAAATGTGATATAAAATAATCATTCGCGTGTATAACGGATAAGCACATCTTAATGTTTTTTATGATTATTGATTAAAAGTATATATAAGATATTTATAACATATTTATATATTTTTAGTCACTATATTATGTATATATATTTACCTTCCATTCATTAGAATATATGCTAATGTCTCTCATTTGTACAGAGGATAACCGCCTTGTGAAGCAATGTAATTCATCATTCACTAAAACATCACATGGATGGTGATAAAGATAAAGTTAATGATATAAATGAAATAATTAAGATATTCATGACAGATTTATAATTCTTAAATTTTAATATATATATATATATATATATATTATTTTCCTTCCTTCCTATTCACTCACATATAGAAGATAAAGTCCCCCATGTATTTGAGGACCACCACCATGATGATGTGATGAGACTCTCTTTTTACCACCACACCACATGGATGGAATGTATGAGAATATATAAAAAAGTAATATGTTATTTATGATATTATTATAATTTTTTAAGGATAATCTATTTCTTACCTCATTTCTATCCTGATCAATAAAAAATTAAAATGTTAATCATTTGTACGTACGATATAACATCTCCATGATCATAACATACATCATTTTCAATAACTATCTTTTATGATTATTTTAAAATGATAATTTTTGTATAAATATTATAATTATTTCATGATTATTTTTATTATGAAACTATATAATATTTAAAATAAACAGAACATTCATAACAAGGAACAAATTTAGAAACAAGGCATTTAACACCTAAAAAAATAAAAATAATAAATGATATTTATTTAAATGGTGGTAAGATGTTATAATAGGATCATATATGATATTATAAATATGTATATGGTTATTGAATAAGTAAATAAAATATTTAAAACAACTACATGGGATTTTAAATAACATTTAACCAAAAAAACCATGAGGTTATGGATTGCGTATCAATTTAAATTCTACTAAATAATATTTGATATTATGAACCAATTAACAATTATGGGGTATATATTTTCTATTTTTCATTTAATATCATGAAAATTTCATTTTTCATGGTATTTTATGTTTTAGTTTGAATTATTTATTATAAGTGGTTTTATATTAAATGTTACTAAGTGGTAAATAATTTCAAAACCCAATTTCATTAAATTGGGTCATATTACATCCACATTTTCATTAACATCTTATGATTATGTGTATAATGGAATTTTATTACCTTATACTGAATTTAAACTTATTTTTTGTGGATTTTCATTTGAAATAAATAATTTGTTTGTTGATTAATTCTCAATTCACTGTTATGACCATTATAATGGTTTATTTTAACATCTTTTCTAATCTAGATTATTTACTCTTGAAATTAACTTAAAATAAAGTATTACCCATTGCCTAAAAACCATTTAATTTGACACTACTTTCTTTATTATTTAAATTTTTCAAGAAATACTATAACTTTCCTACCCTTTATTACTTATAAAAATTGAAAAATCCTTTTAAGAAAATAAAAATTTATTTCTCTTTTGGGGGAAATCATTTTTTCCAAGATAGTGTTTTCTATAAATGTATTCAAAAATATTTTTATCCTCATAAAAATTATTTATTAAATAAATTTAAAAAAATCAATTGAATATCAATGTTAAAATTAAAAAAAAAAGATCATTTGTATTTTACCAAAAAACGTGAAAGGAATCTTCTTTCCATTTTCGAAATATGGAACCATTGTAAATATTTTTTCATGAAAAAGGAATATACTTTTTATCTTATACGTAATTTATAGATTTACCCATCATAGTTTCATTGAATATTACTTTTAATGTTTATACATTTACCTTTCTAAATATATTTTTAAACGTAATTTTTAAGGAAAATTAATTTCAAAATGAAATGTATATGTTCCTCAATAATGTTTTTATTGATATTTGTATTCATGACGAATATCAACCCTTTAATGTACATATAACCCACTGGGGATATGTTGTATTGATACAATCCATATTGTCTCTTTAAGTGATTTATGATCAGTTTTTTTAGGTATATACTATTTCTATACAATTCACTTTACTCTACATGGTAATGATTATGTTATTGATTGGGTAATGTATTTAAATTTTGTATGCTAGTGTAAATATGAATGATTATATGGATTATGATTCACCCCTTTCCTATAAATAATTAATTTAGCCTTTTATATGATGGTAGGGGACCACTATATCCCCTTGATGCGTTTTTATGTCTCATGAGGCAAACTGCATATTGTTTCTGCTGAATTATAAAGATTTTTTGGGGTAAGGCCTCGTTAGTATTAGATGTATTTTCATGATTCCTTGACATTATTAGATTATTTGTATTCAGTAAATTATTATATGTTGTAGAAACCCATTGTTATGCATTCCATCATTATTTATTCATTTATAGATTTCCCATGTGATTATTATATATGTTAGAATATTCATAGTCACATTTCAAGATCATGTGATTATGTAATTATTTGACCATATTTTACTCTTGACATATTATTCTTAATTTATTAATTAAATTGAATGTTTTTTAGTTACATAAAATGACATATTTATTGTGACATATTTATTAATAAGTTCTATTGTATACATACCCTTACTTATCATCTGAGTTCTACCCTTTCTTATACTTTATTTTTCCCTGGATACCAATAATTATTTTAAGATTGATATACCAAGATATGCTAAGGGGAAAATGGAATTCTTTTTTTTTTTGTATTTTATGGTTTCAAATATAAATGTGATTCATGAATTTTTCTATTTTACCCAAACTACTAAACTATTCCATCCTTCGGGATGTAATTTCTTATATCTTTTAAAAATGTAATAAACCAGGCATCAGATCTGAGCTAGTGTGGTCAAGGTTGCTACATATAGTCTTATCTTTTTTTCCCTCAATATACTAATTTTTACCTTTTATCTTTATTATATGAAATTATATTATGATAATGATAAAAAATTATTATTATAAGTGAAGAATATAAAAATTCATATAATCCCATACCTAAAAAATATAGATTTGAAGCTTGTTTAACCATCCAGAAAGCCCGGTCAAAGATATTTTCAAAGGATCATTCTCACCGTATCTATATCATAAGATATTTTTATATAATAGTGTTTCATTGGAATAAGTAACTGTAATTTTTTTACCCATTACTAGATACTGGTCTCAGGAAAATGATTTTTATGATACATTTCCTAAAGCACATTACTGACCTACAACTTGAGTTTTTTTAAACCTCATTACTCCTCCCAAGCTTTTTTATTTATGGTTAATAGTGCATACAAACAAAATTAAGCGAGGGTATTTAAACCAGTAAATAATTAATGTTAATGATACTCATGATTATTTGAATATTTATGATTTAATGGAATCAAATGGGTATCTAGATTAATGTGGTGACATAGTTCATCCACCACATTATGTTGGTTAGTGCAGTCCATGTAGGTGATTTTCTTAGACATGAGATTAGAGAGATTTTTCAACATGTTTTTATAGATATATGGTATTAATATCTTAACTAATGTCCTTGTAATTTCATGTTAAGAAGTTACAATGGGATAAAATGAAATTATAATTCTTTATTTACCCAGTTCCCTTCTCCGGAAAATCAAATTTTCAACATCCTTGGTGTGTGTATCTTTAATAATTCTTGTCCACAAGGTTTATTTCCCCACTATATTATCAAAGTTATTGATATCATTTTTAATATTAGTAGTTATATGAAATATTTCCTGATCTGTAAAGGAATTTATAAGGATCATCACCATTATTTTATAACATTGAGTACTATTGATTGGTAGTTGAGTACTAAGAATAGTTTGATTTGGTTTCTCTAGTGCATTATGATATAAGAAAGCTTTTAGAAAAATAAAACATGGGGAGGAACTCCCTTATGAATATATTCTTCATTATAAGGAGGACCTTAGTAATGACTATCATTGGGAGTCACTCTTTGGGTATTTATCCTAAATTTGCAGTTGTATGGGGGACCTCGACATCCATAAGACCTTTTATAAATGTTCATACCACTATAATATATGCCCTGAGAGTATATCCATAGGTATATAATTAATTAACACAAAGATGGAATCCATGTATTTAATTTTTTTTAACTTCAGGGGGAGAAAATTCATTTTATCAATTTTCTATTTCTCCACCATGGGAACTGATTTTTTTGTTATCTTCATGGGGAGGACCACTATGGTTTTTTTTATTTGAAAACCATAGAGAGAAATTTTGTTGTTTCTTGTTTTTATGTGATAATTAGGGGAGTAACACCTTACCAATAAATATTTAAAATACAGAGATGAAATTTATGACTTGTATCATGGGAAGAACATCTAATATTCATATATGATATTTCCTATTAAAGAGAACTTCCTTGCTTGATCATTATATCGCTTCAAGGAGTACCTCAGAAATGAGGGCTTTAAGGAGTTACTTTAAAGCTATCTAATTTTATCTGACTGTGGTGAGGACCTATAAAGCTATTGATTTCATAATTTCTACTACAATATGGAACATAAATTTTGATACTTCCAACATCATGAGTAAGACCATCAAATTGGATTCTTTAGAGAGGACCAATATATTTACTTGTTATAGTACAACAAGGAAAACATTTTTACCTATTTACATCTAATAGAGTTTTTTAGGGGTCACCCCATATGATCATTATTCGATCATGTTAATATTGATGGGGATTATGAAGAATAATTGTGTTAAAATTAGGATATATTGATGTGATTCGATGATTCTAGCAACTAAATAAGAAGATATACTATCCTAGTTTCTTACACCTAGTTTACTATAGAGTTTTCTCCTAGGAAACATGTAATTTAATATTAGATTATTACAATATGATTTTATGTTTTCAGTGGTTTATAGAGTATAATTATTTTCATTTGTGTAGGTGGATGGATGTGCCCAGTGGGTCCTCTTCTTTAGTATCACGACATGGACCATAGTTTTTAAAACCCCAAATGGAACTTCTCAAAAATATTTTAGAGGATTCTTAACTGATTTTATTTGGTGATTATAATGGTCATATGGATTCCACCAAGGAGTTTATTATATTGTATTAGGTATGTAGTGTATATCCTTACATAATTTCTATAATTGGGAAACTAGTGTAATGTTTCACCCTATGGAAATATTTCCAATGTTTCTTGAATTTTCAATAAGATTATTAAACTCCTAATAGAATCATAATTAGTATGAGGGTTAAAGTAGTTTTATATACTTGATGATGGAAAATATTACCTCTATAGTAGGAATAATTCCTCAATTTCCCAATTTCTAAACCACTTCATTAACCAGCTTGAGACAAGAGGCCTCAACGGTAAGGGATGAAACTATCAATTGGTGATGTGTGGAGGCCTGAGGATTCTTATGGTTTATTCCACCATGTTAGAGATTATTGGTTCATGATTGTGAATTCAGTTATATTCATTTATGTTATAATAGATCATCTATGGTAAAATAAAAAATAAAGAAGCTGTCAATTCAACATCACTTGCAGGATTGTATGGGAAATCAGTCTCTTTTATATGAAATGGATTAAGGCCAGATTTATCATTTATTTATTCTAAATCTTCATAGACATATTTTTATTTGGTAGTGGTCCCACATTCATAACTTTCCTAGTTGTTATGATGAATTAAAAATTATTCAAATTGTATTTCAAGATAGAGAGTATAGAAGCTAAAATCATCCCATGAATGGTATTGTTTCTTTCTCTAGGCATCTCTTTTAGATTTAAAAAAATTCATAAAATAATTCCTACTAATAATACCAATTGAACTTATTTTAAAAATTGATTTATTGACACCATTAATCAATTTAAAAATCTATTTATTTCAAAATATCTTCATTTTTAGGTAAAATAGGTTCTCTTTCTTCTTGTTAGTGGCTATGTTTTTGTTTAATGACATTATTTTTGGAATTATGAAATTAATCTCTATATAGAGAGGTAGTAGATGTGGAAGTGTTAGGATTTTACTACTAAGAACGGACACCTATGTATCGAAGTGATTTGAATCAAATCCAGAATTATTTACCACCATTTTAAAAGTAACATATTTTATTTTATCGTTTCATTATTAGGACCATGGTCCTTCCTTTAATGTCCATAAAACCAAAACTAGACATTTCAATTTTAACATTAAGACTTATAGACTAATGATTCACCATATATGGCATGAATCTAGGATATTGGACTCATGTATTTTATTTTCAAATGAAATGGAATTTTATTATCATTTTTATGTATAAAATAATGCATTACCTAGTAAAAGGTGACTAGGTTTATTTGGGGTTGGACTTACACATATGCATCCATTTTATGTCTGACTAAAAAGATGAGCTAGGATGCGACAGGTTGTGAATTACAAAATGTTAGAGTACTATTAATGCTCACGTATCGGTGATTGTAAAAAAGGTGGTTGACAAGATGATTGAGAGTTATGAGGACCAATACAAGTAAGATAGGTATTGAATATTTTGATACTGTGAGTCTTGAAAATAGACTCGGGATTAGGTTCCTCAATATAAAATAAATAAATGATTGTATATACACAAAAGTAATCAATGGATATTTATTGAAATTATTGATAGCTCAATTACAGGATTAATGCTTACAATAATCAGATGAATAAATCAACAAAAGTGTGTATGGTGTGGTACATAACATTGAAATGTAATTTAGGAATACATAGAAGATGACTACGATGATACAAGTTTTTTACAGGTTGTTTAGAAAAAAATATTGTATGATATGTATTCTAGAATATTTATTTATCTCAAGTAATGTACATAAGAGAATGGGGAACTATGTTTTTCATAATTTTGGATTGAACTAAGAAATTGGTGGGACCCATAGAGTGTTGCTTATTGAACATGGTTCCCAGTTGGCCTTACAATGTGAATGGGTTCCTAGTTGGGTGAATGGGTATCCAATTAGTTGAACAAGAAGGAATTACAATGGTTGAAACCTCAGTTCAATGTTCAGAATATCATTATGATTGATCTCCCTCCCAGTTGGGCACCAGAGTGAATCGATACTCAGGTGGGTGGCCTTGGAGAATTGGGTGGGGTCCTTATTAGCTAAAATTGAATAAATACCTTTATATAAAAACTTGGCTCAACCATTTTATTATTAAATTGGGAATCATGATATCATCATCATATCACATTAGATATCCTTGTAGGAACAGTCCTTCTCCATGTTCGTGGTGATCACCTGAGAAATATTGACTATTAAAATTACCATGATTATTGATGTTAAAATACCCATTTTGTACATTTATTTTCCTAGGGTTTTGATTTTAAAACCACGTAAATGGGGGATATTGGTAGACATGGGTGCCTATTTCATGTTCTCATTTTTCTATACTATTTGTCCTCTTATAAATTGGAGTCTATGGTGTACGTATATTGGAAATATGTGTTGAAAACCCATATAACTGTTGGTAACTAGTTAAGGAAACCAATTCCATTGAACAATTTTTGTTGTGAGAATAAGTGGATGTGTGGAATACATGAAGAATTTTCCACAGAAAATTATTTTAAAATGGGGTTCTAGAGGAGAATATGAAATTTGGGTTGAAAAAATTATTGGCGATGAGATATGGATTCCCTTAAGTATTACATTTCATTGAAAAATCAAAATTAATTTGGAATGTTTTGTGGAATTTTTATTTGATCAGATATGAATGAAAACATATGAATTTCAATAATAATATCTATGTGAGAACCCATATGAAAAAATTGATGATGCTCAATAAATATGAAAAAAAATTGAGTGTGAACAATTTGGAACCACTCATATCATCCTTCATGGAGAATTATCCATATCTATAAAATAAAACATAGTTGAATGATACATCACCCATATTCTTATCAAAGTGAACAATATTGAATCTACTGATTAATTAATTGAATGATATATCACCATCCATCATTATGAGTAGATACCACATCACTAATCAACCAAGAAAATAATATATCACCTGGTTAATGATATATCACCATTTAAGGGGAAATGACGTGTCTCTAGATGGTAGATATATTACTATACAACAATAACATTAAGGATTAATTTAAAAGTGAATTATGTAGTTCTATATGAACATATGATAGATGATGTTTCAATAGATGAATGATATATCACCAATTCAAAAAATATTAATTGATAATTATCAATCAAAAATCAAAACCCTAGGTTAACAATCAATGACCACATTAACACTGAAAAAAATATTCTGATATTGAATTGGTAATCAACCATAAATAATTATGGTGAATGAGTCATCATTATGATAATGAAATATCACTAACTATAAATTTGAAAACTGAAGTATATATCATCAAGCATATTAGTGCGCTCATCACTAGATCCTAGTGAACTTCAAGTTAGTGCACCCAATTTCCCTACAACAAACTTGCGAATATTCTTGTGCATTTCCTGCAAACAACTTCTTTCTTCCCTTCTTATACTAGTAGCTCCCCCTGTATGGAACAATAGAAAAACCAAAAAAAGTTAAACAAATTAAATGAAACTAAAAAAAACTATATATTAATATTATTACTTATATTAGTTTAAAAAATAGTTATTAATTTATATATATATAATACCTAATATTATTATTACTATTATATGTAAATCTAATTATTATATTTAGTAATATGATATACTAATATTACATAAGATTATATACAATTATTATTATAACTATAATTATTGTATTATATGTGATATATATATATATTAGATAATATAATTAAATAAAATAAAAACTAAAAAAAGAAGAAACGAAGAGGGTGGGGGTTGTGTTTCAGCGCAAATGGGAGGTGAGGCCACTGTGAGGTGGAAGGGAATGAGGCGATTCGGAGATGTAGGGGTGCAGTAGCTGAGATGAAGAGCGGAAAGGGCTTGAGGTGGGGGTCGACGCTTTGACCGTGACTTCAGGTGAGGTGTGTGATGACCTAGGGTTTAGCCAACAAGGTGGATGCTACGCAGTAGTTCACGGTGGGGAATTCGTCGGTGAACAGGGAGAAGGAGGGGGAAGTGTGGAAGTTCAGGCCAGGGGTTTGAGCATAGGTGGATGGATGAGATGAGGTGCGGTTAAGGGGGTGTGTGGCGGGATGATTCGATGGTTGCGGTGGGGATTGGTGAAGTGGTGTGGCTCAGAGAGACATGGGTTTCAGCGGTGGGTAGTTCACGGTGAGGAGGATGTGTCTGGCGGCTAGGGTGAAGGAGCGATAGAGATACTGATTTGGGAAGAGGGTAAGGAGTGAGGGTTTTGATTTCATGTTCTTCAACAATGCAATTTTTCTTGTGAGAAATCATTCCGAAAATTCTGAAATTGTGATTATTCGCTGGTGTAATTTTGGTTTTCGATTCTGAAATCTGTTGTGTATTATTCTTCTTGGTTGATTGGATGTTTCTGTGGTTTGTTTTCTCTTTCATCTCTACTACTTCTGATTTAGATTCATTGTGATGTGGATGCACAAATTTCTTGATGCATCTTTGAATATGTTCTGGGTCGATGAGTTATTGAGATGATGTTGTAGTGGATGCGGTGCTGCGTGGATGAGATGGGAGAAGAGGAGCAGTTGAGTAGTGCGAGATGATGAAACCAGTTCTGAAACGGTACCACCGTGAGATGTCGTACCGTGAATCTATTGTGTGGATGATATGGGAGAAGAGAAGAGTGAGACAGTGGCATCAGTTCTATGGGGGAGACATGGAAGAAGCTGGAGGGTCCGTGAAAGGAGGTGGAGGTGCCACCGTGAGGAAGGATGGCTACAGGAGAGCCACCATTTCCTTTCAAATGGTCAGACTAGAAGAAGGAAACGGTTCCACTGTGAGTGGGTGATACGGTGGCACAATGGGTGTGGCAGTGTGTGGGGGGGATGGGTGGGACATTCCACCATTTACTTTGAAACTGTGAGACAGGAAGAAGTGAAACGGTGTCACCGTGAGTACCTATAAATGAAACAGACCAAAGAAAATTAAATAAATAAAATAATTTAATGAAACTAAAAAATCCTTAATAGATTAAATTAAATAGAATATAACTAAAAACTAAAAACAACAATGTTAATTAATAAAATTAACTGTGTCTTCAAATGAATGAATTTATTTGGGTTTAATAAAATAATTTAAAAAAAATTAAAATAAAAACTGTTACTTTCTTAAATTATTAAACCAATTAATTAATGAATTAATTAAATTTAAGAATAATAATATAAACATAATAAAACTAATTTTTTAAAATTAATTTAATTATTAAAAGACTAAAAAACTAAAATGAGTTATTTATTTAAAATATAAATAATAATGAATTGATTAATTTAATTAATGGATTAATAAAATAACTAGAATGAAAATTTATAAAAATAAAAGAATAAACAAACATGAGTTTAATTATAAAGACTAAATTAATTTAAGAATTATTTAAAATGACACTAATTCACATTAAAACACAAGTTTTAAACTAAACACTGATTATTCTACACAGCAAGTACAAAAACACAACACTTATCAATTATTTAATAAAAAACAACATTTTGATGTAAAAACGACAGTAAAAAATAAAAAAAAGGATGTGGCAGAGAGTGTTAAAACACTGCCACATCAATGGTGAATGAGTCATAATTAATATAATGACATATAAATAACTAGAAATTTAAAAACTGAATGATATATCATCAAGGATATTTAAGATGATTGATTTATCACAAATTTCATGTCTTAGGTGAATGACCTAATATTGGTATGACACACATAGTGAGATATTAAGCATAGTAATAACAATATTTATTTAAGCATATATTCACTAGAACACAGACATATAAACATATATCAAAACCCTGGTTAAACAGAAAACACTATATGAATCAGTCCCAATGAACTAATTTTTTGATAGGATACTCACACTATGGCGTAGTAAACATAGTGAATATATATTACTCGCATCCTTCCATGACATGAAACATGATGTCAAGAAACTACCCATCTAATAGGGGTAATTCAGCAATGTCACTTGATAGATTCATGTCTTATAATATAGTATAACTCACCACATAGCCTAACTAACATTTAATATTCCTTTTCCAATGGAAACTATGTAATTCCCTACATGGATCAAAACATAAGTTAGGAAAATTGAAATATACAATGGCTCCATTATCTAATTATTAGTCTAATTTCCAAGATGTCAGAGGCATTTGTAGCTATATATAATCTTCTAATGTTTGAAGGACCAACCATGACCATGGTATCCCAACTCATGACTCAAGAAATATGGTTACTCTCATTTAGTTCAAACCAGGGTTATTCCCAAATGCTTGACCAATAATTAATCTTACATAAAATTGTTTTATAATTCTAAAATTTACATACAAATATCCAGATCCCTTTTTGAGTACCACATACACTAAACAACCCTCATGATTCATGAAAGTTAAAATTTCAAAAGATGAACACCTGTCATGATTATATCTCATTTCAAACAAGCCTCTCATATATTCTAATTAGACATTAGTGTTTAAATAAAAAATCCAATGCATTATGGAGGTCATTAAGAGTTCCACCATATAACAGATCCATTCCTCCCAAATCATAACCATTACATAATTCCATTTTGAGTCACACACACCTTATAATCATTTCTTATATTCCACTTATTATGTTTACAATATCATAAAAGTTATTATTAGGCAGCACCAAACCCAATAATGGATTTATCCCCTTAATAATTCTCATTCCATCTATTTCCATCTTTGAACTATCTCAACTCAGCCATCAAACATATCTAAATGGTCGTAGATCCATCAAATATCCAATTTAATTAATTATATGACTATTATAATTAATTAAAATTAAAATTCAATATTAATTAATTTATCTTTAAAAATAAAACATCTCCCCAATTGTTATAATTGTGTTAAGAACTCCACTAATGTGGTTAATATCACTCATGGAACACCCACAAGCTATTTTCTAGTAAAATAATCACAAAAAAATAATATCATTAACTAATTCTATCATGGAAAGTACTGGAGTGGTGATAAATTAGGGAAATGGCATACCAATAATCAAAAAACTCCCAAATACATGTGAATATCCTCACATGGAATACACTATCCTTTTGGTAAGTTATTTATAATACTAGTGTCATGACCCCCTCCCCACAAAGTGTACCCCTCCTGGGCCGGCAATGTGATAAGGGAGATAATGACCCCCGAGTCCCGCCACCAATAGGCCCTGGGTTGGCGACTAGCACTGAGGGTATAGTAACACAAAAAATGGGAGGCATTACCCTCTAAGAGAACACATGCAGAAGAGAGAGATAATATAGACACCAATAAACTCCAAATCAGACTGAAATATAAACAAAAACCCAAGTACACATATGATTTGTCATGCAGAAGTACTACAACCAAAAGGGGAAAACTGCAAGTACCCAAAAGAAAGTAAAAACAGCAGTAACCACAAGCCTGAACAACTCCTGCAATCATAATATTGTAAACACCAGACAGATCTCCAACATACTCTAAGTGTCCTGAAAAACAGTTTATATATTCATAGGGTGAGTATAACAGTATACTCAGTAGGATCCTCCCCGAAGCCTCTCGTGAAAAAGTAAAGAAAGCATGATAAAGCACAGTGAACAAAAAGTGAAACTAACTCATCACCTAGACAGGTATACTAAGTTCCCAACCTCACCATGACTACTCTCACCAAATAACGCATACAATAATATATCATATAATAATGAATCTCAAGGTTGCCCCACTACTACTTCCCCACTGGTTTTCGATTACGACCCGTCCTCGGGGCCTGTGTCGTGACTACCCAAAGCCCACCTTCCATTGGCCAGGGGCTGGCGACTAGCACCAAAGGCGTAAATCCCTATAACTAAGAAGGAGTTGTCTTTATAAAACAAAAACACATCCAACCAGACTACAAGCGGAAGTAATACACTAAGTACAAAAGAAAGTGCTGAAAAGTAGATGGGGTAGAATATAAATCCAACTGAAAAGTATAGATACAACTGAACGAAAGTAGAACAGAAATGACAAACAGCTAGAGGATAAGAGTAGATCCTGGGTTATCCACCTCAGATCCTACCTGAAGGGTAGGTATAGATATCCTTGTCGACACTCTCGCCCGCTAACCTCCTCAGAGTACCGTCTCATCATGAAGTCCACCTCCGGGTACTGTCTCGTCATGAGGTCCACCTCCGGGTACCGTCCAGTTCTCGTACACTCAGTCTCTATCAGCACTGTTCTTCTTCTGCATCCAACATAATGAGATGCAGGCATAGCCCGTGCAGGGGTGAGTATAACGATACTCAGTAGGGACCCCGAAACCCTAAAGGTCTCACTAAATCCAACAATGATAACCACAAAGAAATGATACAGACATGAAGTATCAACCAACTCTACTTAGGTATATTCCCATACATATACCTAATTCATCAATTCCAGTTCTTCTCCAACTCACGATCCCAAGTACAACCCAATCCACAAAGTAAATAACAACCATTCCACACAGGAAATCACAACCGAGCCCACAAAAGAAATCACAACCAGTCCACATAGGAAATCACAACCCAGTCCACAAAGGAAAACACAATCAGTCCACACAAGAAATCACAACCCAGTCCACATAGGAAAACACAATCAGTACAAACATTAAAAACAAGTCAATCACATCGATGATAAATATTGAAAGTCATGACTTAGCTCACACAGGTATACTACTCACAAATTGGGGTGGAGATGATTAGATGTAGCCTCTAAATCATCTCCTCTACTGAACCCACGTAGGATCCAAGTACAGAAGTCGTTGCTTTCAAACCCATGTATGATCCAAGTACAATAACCATCACTGCCGAATCCAAGTAGGATCCAAGTACAGTCGTCATCGCTGTCGAACCCACGGAGGATCCAAGTAAAGTCGTCCTCACTCCCAAACCCACGTAGGATCCATGTACAGTCGTCATTGCTGCCGAACCCATGGAGGATCCAAGTACAGTCGTCCTCACTGCCGAACCCACGAAGGATCCAAGTACATTCTTCATCACTTCCAAACCCACGGAGGCTCCAAGTACAGTCGTCCTCACTACCGAACCCATGGAGGATCCAAGTACAGTATCTACAACACTGGGATAGGGTTTTCCTTGGTCGATGAAAAGGAAACCCCATGTAGTACTATAACGACCTATACTTTACATACATTTTTATTTCTTCAGAATTGAAGCATACTTATTACAACATATAACAAAACCATGAAAGGACTATATAGGTATAGTGTCTTTAGAAATTGGGAAACATAAACAACTGGTTCATAAATCATCTATGTTTTCTCCCATTTATTTCATCATATCTAGAGTCCCTTTTGGAATATTCAACTTGATACCCTTCTTCCAGACCTGGGGAAGAGAAAACATACAAAAGGGTGAGATTAAATGCTTAGTATGGGTAAACAAAAGAAATATCAATCATATCATATTCTTAAGAACATATCATTTTGAAAATCGTATCCTGTAAAAGAGATCATAATATCATGACATGGGATCAATCATAATAGTGAAATATAATCCAAATAATCATAACATAAAACATTAAACTATGTGGAATACACACATTATCATAGAGAATCATTTATTATTAGTCAAGACTCATTTCCAAGACTATCTTAGCAGACAAAGTCCATTTCTGAACCGAGTTCACTCCTCGTTTCAGTCCTGTTTCACTGAACCGGATTAACCTATCATTCCAGCCAAGTCTATCTCATGAGATATAAATCTTTACCTAATGCATTGGATAGAGATATAGGTCCCACCCATATCATAATGAAACCATTCTTATTTGTTCCACAAAATCATAAATCATACATCATAGCATAACCCATGTAATACAAATTCGATTCTTAAACATCGTGCCATCATAACATAATCCATATAAGATAAAAGGACTTCATAAAAATAATTCCATAATAACATAATAAAATCAATGTAAAAATAGGGATAGAAACATAACTCTATATTAACTTATATGGAAACTAATTTTGATAAAACACTTGAAATCCATTCTTGAGGAAAAATATTCTTTCTACTTCAAAAACATTTTCCTTTATTAAAATGTAATATAATTTTAATATAAATGAAGTTGATTAAAAATAAACTTGAAAACTTGTAATGGAAGCTTCATGGAAATAATTTTCTAAAAGTCTATTCAGGCCGTATAAGTTAAAAAAAATTCTTTTCATACTTTGGCCGGAAAAGTCAAAAAGTACCTCGTACTAAAAACGATAAAAGATTATTTTCATATCTTTTACTAAAAACTCACCAATGGGTAAAATTGGATTTAAAAAATTGTAGGTGGATGGAAATAATATTAAATACTGAGGAAACATGGATGTGGATGATAAATATGCCCCATTAAATTTTGATGTATAAACAATCTCGGATAAAAATGAGATGGTGAGGTTTTCCCTTACCATAGGTCTGATTTGCATCGTACGTGCCCGAACCTCCTGTATAATATGACAACCCTGCCTTTTAATACAAACATAAACATGATTTATTACATAAAACTTCACTTGATGCAACAAAGAAGATCGGGAGGTTTAGTGTCTTTGGGGATTATGATCATTACATAAAAATGTGAAACATTAAATACAACATATTTATTGAAAACTTCCTTTACATGACCACTACATTCCCTCGTACTTAGCATTTCATGGGATAACCTGAGGACATGCATAAGAAAAGGGTGAGCTATAAAGCCCAGTAAGGGAGTACACAAGAAATAACATGAGGAGTAAAATATTTGTTATACAATAGGTATATCAATATTGAATAAGAAAAACGTGAACATAAAGGCATGATATAACATGATAATCATAACATGGAAATGTGGCAACAACACTTAAAATGGAATTAGCATGAGCCAAGGATCATTGCACATGCAGCTTGAGTAAATCCTCATTGCACATAAATCACGAGTAAACCCTCGTTGCACTGGAATTAGAATGTGTCAACACTCATTGCAAATGACGTATCATGATATTATACTTTACCCAATGCATGGGAGCGTTATAAGGGCCCACCCTTCTTAAACATTTCATTTCATGCATAAGTGTGCCACATGGATCATAAAACATCGATTCATAAAACATAATAATTTATTCCACGATTAAGAAATGTGGAATTCATACATGGAAAATTATTATAAATAAGTAAATATGAATGAAGGTGAATACCCTTAATGGAGAAATGGGCATGGTATTCACTACACAATGGCATTGGCTTAGAAAATCAGTGTGATTTCGGCAGTGTAACGACATGATATAAGAATTCATAAAAAATGGTTTGATGAGAGAGAAAGGGGTTCCTCATCATATTTACATGTAATAGATAGTAAGGAGGTCATATAGATACATGTCCCAACAATTTTAATGGAATTTAGATTCATGATACAAAATTATTGCTTGAATGAAAAAGAAGAGAGAGAAGTTCCGTTCGGAATTTCGGCATAGTAAAAGGTGTACATGAGAGGCATTTAGTGAGAGAGAAAAGGGTATCCCATCATTAAATTATTAATAGGGAAGTATGGGGGAGGTGTGAAACCATACCCCAACATTCATAATTTAAATTAAAAGGGAAATACAACTTAAAGAAAATTGAAAAAAATGAGAAAGGAAGAAAAAAACCCTTACTTGGAAGTGTACTTCCAAAAACTATAGATAGGGTTGTGAGAGGATTCTTGGGAGCTTGGGGCACCTTGGGAGGATTCTAGAGAGATTAGGGCAGAGGTTGGACGAACTCCAAAGGCTTTGAGTGAGGAGGAAGTGGGAACTTGGGTGGGTTTATATAGGATAGGTGAAGTAATTCTTTATTATTTAGGTTTGGGACCCCTTATATTAAATTAACGCAAACCACAAACCATCCGATGGTTTTTTCCCATGTTTTTTGGCAAAGGGAAGAGGAAAACAATATTTTATAAGGCAAATGTCCGAACTTCTTAAAATATTAGGTTTTCTTATGTGGAGGTGAGTCACACTCCCATGGAAATTAATTTAAAAAGGAAAGGTGTTCAATAAGTCTTGAGGGGTCCATTAATGCTTTGAAAAGTAAGTCAAACAAACCCAAAATCACATTATATTAATGGTAAAACATATATTGGCCGAACATAAAGATCATAGTATTTTGTTACATCACTATTGGGTCATTATGATGTCATAAAACACAGTATATATTTAAATGGTATTTAAGTTTTACCCAAAAATTTGACTATCTCAGAAAATTATGAAACATTCACCATTGGATAATTTAGATGTCCTGATTCCTGAAATAACATTTATTTTATCTAATTAATTTTCTAAATATGTGAATTTTCACTTTTAAAATAAAAAATGACATTTATCTAAAATTCACGGGTTTTGACACAAATGACTTTCAAACTTTAATAAAAATTTTAATTGCATTCATAAAATTATAAGATCATTAATAGTTAATAAAAATTAATTTAATAATAATATTATTATTTTATTAAAATAATATTTAATTCAAAAATCCCTTAATTTAATAAAATAGATTTCTTAATTAAATAATAACTAAATCACCATTTCTACTTTAAAAACTATTTACAATGTATCAAAAATGACTAGAAATTATATTCATTATTATATACAAAAAATAATGTACATGAACATAGTACTACTTATTTGTTACATAACACCTTGAAACAGCCGCATAAGACCTAAGGGTATGGTGTGCGATGGTGACAAAATCTTGGGGTTTCTTGGATAACATCGCTCGAGTGGTAATTTCAATCAACTTCCACTTTTCCCATAGATGGTCACGTTCGAGCTTGACATGATGAAGCTCAGCTTGGGCTTGGTCAAGGGAGAAGCCCAAAGACGCCACCTCTTTTCCGAGCTCCGATAAATGGGCTTCATATGGGGCAATTCTACTAGATGAGGCCATCGCTTCCTTCTGAGTAAATTGGATCTGTTAAAGTCCTATATTTAAACTAATCATGTGATCACTGTTCAATGGCTATATTAGAAATGGTAAAAATTCATAACATAAAACCAAAGAAGTTGACATTTTATAAAAACATTTTATATAAAGAAACATTTAATAATATCAAGAGAGATTTTTCATTAATGAAACTTTGGGTCATTACAATATTCTCCCCTTAAGAAATTTTTCCCTTGAAATTTTCATTTTCCCACACTAAAACAGATGTGGGTAACTCAGCCTCATCATTTCCTCCGATTCCCAAGTCTCTTCTTCAAACTTGTGGTTTCTCCACAACACTTTGATGAGGGGCATTGTCTTATTTTGTAGAACTTTTTCTCTATAATCTAAGACCTTCACTGGTTTCTCCTCATAAGAAATATCATCTTCCAATTGTACCACCTCAGAAGAGAGTACATGTGAAGGGTCTGGTATGTACTTCCTTATGAGGGATACAAGAAAGAAATCACGTACTTTGGCCATAGTAGGTGGAAGTTCTTGTAGATAGGCCACAACCCTGACACGATCAAGAATCTTGAAGGGGTTGATGTACCTTGGACTTAACTTACCTTTCATTCCAAACCACATGACCTTCTTCCACAGAGATATGCGTAGAAACACCATGTCTCCAACTTTGAACTCAAGGTCTCATCGATGATTATCCACATAACTCTTCTATCGACTCTGGGCTGCCTTGATATGCTGCTGAATGTTTTTCACCTTCTCCACCTTTTCTTCGACCATTTCTGGTCCATGCAGCTTACGTTCACCGACCTCATCCCAACATGTCGGTGTTCTACACCTTTTCCCATACAGGGCTTCATATGGTGCCATTTGGATGCTCGAGTGGAAACTATTGTTATAAGATAACTCAACCATATGAAGATGATGATCCCATCCTCCTTTAAAGTAAATTGATCATGTTCTCAACATGTACTCAAGTGTTTGGATATTCCGCTCTGATTGGCCATCAGTTTGAGGATGATAGGCCATACTGAAGTTCAGTTCAGTATTAAGAGAATGTGGAAGACTCTTCCAAAACATAGATGTGAATCTTGGATCTTGGTCAGACACAATAGATAGTGTTACTCCATGCAACCTTACCACTTCCCTGATATATATCTGTGCCAGTTGATCCAAAGAGAAATCCTCCAGAATAGAAATGAAGTGTGCAGTCTTTGTAAGATGATCCACAACAACCTAGATTGCATTGTTGCCTTTGGATGTCCTTGGAATTCTGGTGACAAAGTCCATGGTGATGTTCTCCCATTTTCATTCTGGTATGGGCAATGGTTGCATCATCTCCTTAGACTTCTACCACTATGACTTCAGTTGCTGACACACCAGGCACTTTCATGTATATTCATCGATATTCTTCTTCATATTATCCCACCAAAAGTTTTCTCAGAGATCTCGATACATCTTTGTGCTCCCTAGGTGAATAGAGAAATTTGAACTATGTGAATCATCCAAAATATCCTTCTTTAGCTCCGGATTTTATGGAACACATATTCTTTTTCCAAACTACACAATTCCTTCTTAATTAACATTAAACTCTAAGTATTTCCCCTTTTTTATAGCTTCCACTTTTTCTTGATTTCCCACATCATCATTTTGATCATCCTTTAACCTCTACAAAAGAGATGGTTGAGCAGTCATTTGTGAAAGGATTGATGATGTTCCATTATCTATGATTCCCATGTTCATCTTCATAAAGTCTAAGAAGATTGAATCCTTCTCAATTCTCATCATTGATAGAATCGCTGGGTCCTTTCTACTTAGGTCATCTGCCACCTTGTTCACTTTCCCAGGGTGGTAATGTATTGAACATTCATAATCCTTAATGAGCTCTATCCATCTTCTCTGGCGCATATTAAGCTCTTTATGTGTGAATATATATTTAATACTCTTGTGGTTAGTATATATCTCACATTTCTCTCCATAGAGATAATGCCGTCAGATTTTCAAGGCAAAGATCACAGCCGACAACTCCAGATCATGCGTTGGATAGTTTTGATCATGTATTTTCAACTGGCTTAAGGCATAGGATATCAATTTATCATTCTGCATCAACACACATCCTAAGCCCTTCTTTTAAGCATCACTGAATACCACAAAAAGTTCCCCACTTTTGGGTAAACTGAGCACGGGTGCAGTGATAAGCCTCATTTTCAACTCCTTGAAGCTTTCTTCACATTCATCACTCCAAGAAAACTTTACTCCCTTTTGAGTTAGCTTGGTAAGAGGGTTGGAAAATCGTGAAAAATTTCTCAGAAATCATTGATAATGTCCAGCCAACCCCAAGAAGCTATGGATATCTGTTACCGATGTTGGCCTCGACCATCCCTCAATTGCATCTGTTTTGGAGGGGTCCACAGATATCCCATTTCTTGTGATGATATGGCCCAAGAATGAGACCTCCTTCAACCATAACTCACACTTGTTGTACTTTGCATAGAGCTTATCTTTGCGCAAAGTCTCTAGTATAGTTTTTAAATGCTCCTCATGATCCTCCTTTGTTTTGGAGTATATTAGAATATCATCTATAAAGACTACCAAAAATTTGTCAAAGTAATCTCTAAAGACTCTATTAATCAAGTCCATGAATATATATAGAGAATTGGTGAGTCCGAAAGGCATTAATATGAATTCATAGTTCCCGTATCTTGTACGAAAAGAAGTATTGGGTACATCTTCCTTCTTCACCCTTACTTGATAATATCCCGACCGCAAGTACACCTTGGTGAAGTATTGTGCTCCAAGCAGCTGATCGAACAAGTCATCAATTCTTGGGAGAGGATACTTGTTCTTTATCATGATTTTGTTAAGTTCATGATAATCGATGCGAAGCCGCATTGACCCATCCTTCTTCTTGAAGAAGAGGACTGGTGGACCCCATGGTGAAGCACTTGGGCGTATAAACCCTTTATCCAGATTCTCCTGTAGTTGTTTCTTCAGCTCTTCGAGCTCAACAACAACCATTCTATATGGAGTCTTGGATATTGGTAGCGCCCCAAGTATACGTTCAATTGAGAACTAAACATCTCTTCTAGGAGGAAGACTAGGTAGTTCCTCGAGAAACACTTCAGCGAATTACCTCACAATAGGCATTTCTTCAAGGATGGTTTCTTCCTTGGACTCAATCATCTGATCCAGATACGCGTGCTCATAGGGCAGTAATATCCATGCTTGAGATGATGGAGCTAAAGGAGATTCATCTTCCTCCTGACACTTGTAAAGAATCTGGGGTCAATTCTCCATATGAAGTGTGATTTCCCTCTCCTGAGAATTTATATTGGCTCTATATAAGGCATTCCAATCCATGCCAAAAATTACATCAAATTCCCCTAGAGGGAGTATGAAGAGGTTCGCCGGGAAATTCAATCCACAAACTATAAAAGGGGAGGACTTATATTCTTGGTATACAATGATTTCCCCATTTTCCGTACTCACTGGCATCTTTACTTCCATGATTTGTGGTGGTGCTGGGATTATTCTAATAAACTTTTGAGATATAAAAGAATGCGTAGAATCTGAATCAAAAAGTGTGTTCTCTATTCTTGAATGAATAACTAGCGTACTTGTCACCACTTCGTTTTCGAGGTTCACTTTGGCAGAAGTGATGGCAGAAGATCTTCCTTGCTGCCTTGGAGGTTGTTGGTTGCCTCAAAAAACCCTTGGATTAGGGCACTGATTTACAAAATGACCTGGTTCATTGAATTTGTATCATTGAACAATGCGTTGAGGTTCGAACGGAGCATTCCTCTCCTCTGTCACAGCAGCAAGTCTTTCTTTCCGACAATTAATAGTTAGGTTCCCTTCTCTTCCACACCTGAAAAATTTTCTCGTCCCCTTAAGGTAATTCCCAGGGTGCTTCTATCCGCACTTTTGGCAAGTGGGGTGCTGGATCTTCTTAGCAACATTCGATTTATCCATCAGACCACCAACATTGTAGTCCACCATATGCTTCTTGTCCCCATGATACCCTTGTGATTCCCAGATCTCCATTTCAACCTTGAGGGAACATCAGACAATTTCCTCATAGCTGTTGAAGTCACGGATCGCTAATGGTTTCCGCAAGCTAGGCTTCAGCCCACCAAAGAAGCGGTCATCCTTGCATTCGGGGGTAACGACAAAACCAGAAGCGTATCGTGAAAGCCTTGTGAAGTTTGCCTCGTACTCTCCAACAGATTCTTCATCTTTTTTGCTTTAGGGAAAGGAAGTCCCTTTCCATCTTAAGACGGAGGGTGCGCGGAAAATATTTATCGAAAAACATCTTCCGGAAATCCTTCCATTCCAAAGCCTCAATATCCTCCTCAGGCTTCGTATTTTTGATCAATGTCCAGCATTGATCAGCTTCACCCTTCATACGATAAGCCTCCAGGAGAACCATCTCTTGTTCAGAACATTGAAGGATGGAGAAGATCTTTTCAATGGAGTTGATCCATTGTTCGGAGATCATGGGATCATATGATCCACTATTAGTTAGAGGCCTTTGTGTCATGAAGCTCTCGATAGTGACTTGTTCTTTCTTAGGGGGGGGGGGGGGTTGAACGTTACTCGTGACCCATGTTTCTATTGAAAAAGTTAGTTAACTGAGAGAGAAGCGTGAAAAAGTATGCGATTCCCGCTCCCATTGGATTGGGCATCTCATTAGTACAGTCATCACACTGATCTTCACAACAGTTGTTAGCCTGATTCCTCCTATTACCATCCATTGGATGAAATAAAAGGAAAGTTAGGGGTAACACATAAAGGGTAGTCCAAAGAAAAAAGTTGACGACTTATAAATAAAATGTTATTTACTTACTCAAGAGTCTATAGGCTTCAATCTAGGATTTTCATGATCTAATTTATAACATATATTCTTAGGGGCATTTGTTTAATTCCCTTAATAAGGGTTCATAATAAGATTGTGAATTTATCAAAACATATCCCCCAGGAGTGTCATAACCAAGAGTGCAGCAAGGCCCGTTGTCGTGCACTAGATCCCGTTCGAGTCTAGCTCAAAGCGGGTTTTTCGGGTTTTTCCCCTAGGATACATCTGTGCCAGAGCCGCCTCTACCTGCTCGTATCCAGACAAGGATGTATTTTCTTGATAACCTATTTACTCAATACTCACTAAAACTTAGGGACGTTTCTATTATACTTAGTCATGTATCTAAGGCATTACTAGGGTTTCCTAATCCCAAAAATAACTAAACCTATCCTCTGATACCAACTATGACAGACCTACCTTTTAATACAAACTTAAACATGATTTATTACATAAAACATCACTTGATAAAAAAAACAAGATCGAGAGGTTTAGTGTATTTGGGGATTAGGATCATTACATAAAAACTTGAAACATGAAATACAACATCTTTATTGAAAACTTCCTTTACATGACCACTAAATTCCCTCGTACTTAGCATTGAATGGGATAACCTGAGGACATGTATAAGAAAAGGGTGAGCTATAAAGCACAGTAAGGGAGTACACAAGGAATGACATGAGGAGTACAATACATGTTAGACAATAGGCATATCAATAGAGAATAAGAAAAACAAGAACATAATGACACGATAAAGCATGATAATCATAACATGGAAATGTGGAAACAACACTTCACATGGAATTAGCATGATCCAAGGCTCATTGCACATGGAGCATGAGTAAATCCTCATTGCACATAAAGCATGAGTAAACCCTAGTTGCACTTGAATTAGCATGAGTCAACACTAATTTCACATGACGTATCATGATACTATACTTTACCCAATGCATTGGAGCGCTATAAGGGTGCACCCTTCTTAAACATTTCATTTCATGCATAAGTGTGCCACATGGATCATAAAACATGGATTCATAAAACATAATAATTTATTCCATGATAAAGAAATGTGGAATTCATACATGAAACTTTATAATCAATAAGTAAATGTGCATGAAGGTGAATACCCTTGATGGAGAAATGGGAATGGTATTCACTACACAATGGCATTGGATTAGAAAATCGGTGCGATTTCGGCAGCGTAACGGCGTGACATAAGAATTCATAAATAATGGTCTGATGAGAGAGAACGTGGTTCCTCATAATATTTACATGTAATGGAAATTAAGGAGGTCATATAAATAAATGTCCCAACAATTGTAATGGAATTCAGATTCATGATACAAAATTATTTCTTGAATGTAAAAGAAGAGAGAGAAGTTCCTTTCGGAATTTCAGCATAGTAACGGGTGTACATGAGAGGAATTTAGTGAGAGAGAAATGGGTATCCCGTAATTAAAATAATAAGAGGGAAGTATGGGTGAGGTGTGAAACCATACCCCAACATTCATAATTTAAATTAAAAGGGAAATACAACTTAAAGAAAATTGAAAAAAATGAGAAAGGAAGAAAAAAACCCTTACTTGGAAGTGTGCTTCCAAAGGCTAGAGAGAGGCTTGTGAGAGGATTATTGGGATCTTGAGGAACCTTGGGAGGATTCTAGAGAGAGTAGTGCAGAGGTTGGACGAACTCCAAAGGCTTTGAGTGAGGAGGAAGTGGGAGCTTGGGTGGGTTTATATAGGAAAGGTGAAGGAAATCTTTATTATTTAGGTTTGGGACACCTTATATTAAATTAAACCAAACCAAAAACCATCCCATGGTTTTTGCCCATGTTTTTTTTCAAAGGGAAGAGGAAAAAAATATTTTATAAGTCCAAAGTCCGAACTTCTTAAAATGTTAGGTTTTCTTATGTGGAGGTGAGTCACACTCCCATGGAAATTAATTTAAAAAGGAAAGGTGTTGAATAAGTCTTTAGGGGACCATTAATGCTTCGAAAAGTAAGTCAAACAAACCCAAAATCACATTATTTTAATGTTAAAACATATATTGGCCGAACATAAAGATCATAGTATTTTATTACATCACTATTGGGTCATTATTTTGTCATAAAACACATTATATATTTAAATGGTATTTAATTTTTACCCAAAATTTTGACTGTCTCAGAAAATTATGAAAAATTCACCGTTGGATAATTTCGACATCCTGATTCCAGAAATAACATTTATTTTATCTAAATAATTTTCTAAATATTTTAATTTTCACTTTTAAAATAAAAACCTACATTTATAAAAAATTCATGGGTTTTGACAGAAATGGCTTTCAAACCATAATAAAATTTTTAATTACATTCATAAAATTATAAGATCATTTATATTTAATAAAAATCAAATTAATAATAATATTATTATTTTAATAAAATATTAATTAATTAAAAAATCCTTTAATTTAATAAAATAGATTTCTTAATTAAATAATAACTAAAGACAGCATTTGTAATTTAAAAACTATTTAAAATGTATCAAAAATGACTAGAAATTATATTCATTATTATATAAAAGAAATAATGTACATGATCATAGTACTACTTATTTTTTGCATAACCCCTTAAAACAACTGCATAAGACCTAAGGGTAAGGTGTGCGATGGTGACAGACTCTTGGGGTGGCTCGGATAACATCGCTCGAGTGGTAATTTCAATAAACTTCATCTTTTCCCATAGACGGTCACATTCGAGCTTGAAATGATGAAGCTCATCTTGGGCTTGTTCAAGGGCGAAGCCCAAAGACACCACCTCTTTTCTGAGCTCCGACAAATGTGCTTCGTAGGATGAAATTCTACTAGATGAGGCCATCGCTTCCTTCTGGGTAAATTGGATTTGTTAAATTCCTATATTTATACTAATCATGTGATCACTCTTCAACGGCTATATTAGCAACAGTCAAAATTCTTAACATAAAACCAAAAAAGGTGATATTTTATAAAAACATTTTATATAAAGAGACATTTAATAAGATCATGAGGGATTTTCCATTAATGAAACTTTGGTTCGTTACATGTAATGATATAAATAATGTAATTGAATTATTCTAGAATCATACTCATTGTTATGATATCATATATGGTCATATTCTTAGCTTCTTATTAGTAATATTTCATTGCTACTTGTTATTCGGGTGTTTATTGCTTTTTGTTCTTATCCGTGTTTTGTAGAATAAATTCTTATTCTTATTTTTAGGTTATAGATACCTCATTTCCAATATGGTATTAGTGTAATAT
The DNA here is from genome assembly GCA_963277665.1 of Viscum album. Taxonomy (NCBI): domain Eukaryota; kingdom Viridiplantae; phylum Streptophyta; class Magnoliopsida; order Santalales; family Viscaceae; genus Viscum; species Viscum album. Next base: position 562,487,567 of record OY728150.1, on the reverse strand, counting down.
ATTTCATATTTATTCATTCAATTCATTTATATAATCATTATGAAATGAAGATCATGTAGAACGAGTTGCATCACATCGTGGAGACGGTAGGCCGTACGTACGCACGAGCGATGATATCATTCCCATGATCATGGAATTGTATTGAAGTGTATGTATACTATTTCAGAATAAATATAACTTTACAATAATCATATATTTTTATTATTTACACCATTATACCCATCCAAGTAATGTGGTGGTGGAAAACAGATTACACCACGGCGTGGAGACGACATTCCGTACATACACACGCGCAATGATTTCGTTTTCCACCGGATGGATAGAAGGTGAAACAGGGTTGTTTCATATTTATAATAACATATCAGTATACGAGTAATACTGATTTTATTAATTCATAATAAAACTAGTAAAGAAGAAGAAGTATAAGAAAAAATTAAGTTGAAAGAATCGGTAACGGACATTACCTCTTCTTTGAAGAGACTCTTCTTAACCTCTTCTTAGGGTACTAAATATGGTATTTGAAGAATAACAGGTCCTCTAGGATGTTTCTAGGGAAGAATATAAAAGAAATTGGCAGGGGTTGTCCGAGCTTGAAGGTTCAAAGTGGTGTGTGGAGGAGAGGGAGGAGGTGCCCTTTTATAAGGGATGATAGGGGCACCTTTGGAAAAACTAAAAATATTATTTTATTATAAAGTCATATTCGGTTTTTAATAGCTCTAAATTAATTTATTTAGAAGCTAAGGTGGGTATGGGTATAAATAATCTCATTAAATAGAATTTATACAAGTTTAGGATTCTATTTTAACTTTATCATTTAGATTTAACTTTAAGTTAAATAATTTTACTTTTATCGTGTCTTATTTCTTTCTTACATTAAAAGGGTAATAAACTTACTATAACAAGCCAAAACAACCCCAAGATGTTCATTATTCATATATATAACCTTATATAAGTCATTTTTCCGAACCGTAGATTTTTAGGAATAAAATAACAATTAATAATATAATATTTGTTTTAAAAACTATTTTATGTCAATTTTGACACTGTTTGGTAATTGATTTTTGTGAAAATCATAACAGCATTATTAGTTCAAACTAAGTTAATTAAATCAATAATAATATGTCATATTAACCTAAAAAATTAGTTTAATTCTAAAAAAGTCTCAAATTACATTTATTTGTGTATTTATAATATCAATTATGTTAATATTTTTTTAATAATGTTATTAATGCATCATTATTGTGTCATAAATAAATTTAATTATTTAAAGTCTAAAAATTATAAATAAAATACCACTATGTAGGAAATTTTATTATAATTATAATTAATATTTATAGCCGAATTTATCTTATTTATAACCCTAAATTTAAAATTTTTTACTTATTAAACTTTGAATTTATCTAGTCTAACTCTTCTTTAAATAAAATAATATTAAATGTCCTAATCTAATCCAAGTGGACCTAAATGGTCATATTTTATTCATAAGGTTGTTTTTGGTCGAATTAAACTTTTCTAATAGAATTAATACATGTGTTAGGGTGATAATAACACCATTTTTACCATTAATTACCCTATTTACTTTTAACCGTGGTAAATAAAAGTAAAAATTTACAATTCACCAAAAATTATTTTTATCTTCTTGAACCACATTTTACTCATTTATATTAACTGTGTCTCTTGGATTTTTGAAATTCCACTCACAGAAGCGGTAAAATTATGTTTTATGTAAATTTGCAAAAAAGCTCATAGGAGGTAGGTAAAAGACGGTGAAAAGTTCAATAAAATTTTATATATCTAAAATTATTATAAAATGACTCCAATGAATTATATTGAACTTATATAGGTATTATGTATCAATTTCTTCCTAAAATAAATTTAAATAAATTAAATATTTATTTAAATAAAAAGTCTTTTTTTAAATAGTAACCTAGTGTTTTCACTATTCATTAAAAATTGAAAGCTTTTAGAAAAATACCAAAAATTCAACCTAGGATAATTTTGATATTCCAAATTCAAAAATGAAGTCCATTGTGAAAAATCAAATTTATAATATTTCAAAAACTGGGTATTACTATTCATAACGGCTAGTTTATATAATATTTTAATAGCATATCGTTGTTTAGTGAAAACTCGGTATTGCGTAAAACACACACTATCGTGGAAGGTCGTGATTGGATGTAAATCAAGCCAATCTAGTATTGTGTGTAATGAAAGATTCATTTGATGTTGCGTACAACATAAGACATAAAAAAATATATACTTCTCATAAAATATTAGGGTGTTACATTCTACCCCCCTTAAAATAAATTTCGCCCTCGAAATTTGTTACTTCATAACAAACAGATGAGGATACATCTACCTCATCATATCCTCAAGCTCCCATTTAGCTTATTCTAATTGATGGTTCCTCTATAAAAATTTCACCAAGCGAGTGGTCTTGCTCCGTAAAACATTTTCGCTACGATCTAGAATCTTTATCGGCTATTCTTCATAAGAAAGATCTTGCTCTAGCAGTACAACTTCTGAGCTGAGTACATGTGAAGGATCGGGTATGTAATTTCTCAGGAGAGATACATGGAACACATCGTGAACTTGAGGGAGATTCGGTGGAAGCGCCAATTGGTAAGCTGCCTTCCCAACACGATCCAGTATTTTGAAAGGACCGATATACCAAGGGCTCAGCTTTCCCTTCTTTCCAAATCTCATTACTCTCTTCCAAGGAGTGTTTGTAAGAACACTTTATCACCCACTTCAAACTCTAGGTATTTTATTCGGTTATCAGCATAACTTTTGTGTCGAATCTGAGCTGCTCTTATGTGTTTTTGAATAGATCGTACCTTTTCTACCATATCATCAACAAGATCAGGTCCTAATAGCTTTCTTTCCCCAACTTCATCCCAACAAGCTGGAGTTGGGAATTTTTTCCATAGAAAGATTCATAAGAATCCATCTGAATACTGGAGTGAAAGCTATTATTATAAGAAAATTCCAGCAATGGTAGGTGTTTATACCAACCTCCTTTGAAATCCATAGAGCAAACTCTCAACATATCTTCTAGAGTTTGAATTATCCTCTCAGACTGACTATCTCTCTGAGGATGATAAGTAGTGGTGAAACTCAACTCTGTATCCAGAGTATGCTGAAGACTTCTCCATAACTTTGAGGTAAACCTCAGATCCCGATTAGATATAATGGAAAGTGGTACTCCATTCAATCTTACCACTTCTTTTACATATATCCTGGAAAGCTGATCCAGAGAGAACTCTTCTCTAATAGAAATGAAGTGTGCCGACTTTGTTAGATGATCAACTATGACTTTGATAGAATTATTGACTTTGGATATTTTATGAAGTCCAATTACAAAGTCCATAGTGATGTTTTCCCATTTCCATTTGGGTATGGGTAATGGTTGTAACATACCCTTATACTTCTATCTCTTAGCTTTAACTTGCTGACAAACCAGGCATTGAGAGACATATTAAGCAACATCTCTTTTCATTCCATCCCACCAGAAGTACTCTTTCAGGCCCCTATACATCTTCATGCTTCCATGATGAATAGAGATTGAAGAACTATGAGCCTCATCCAGCAGCTCCTTCTTTAATTCTGGGATGGGAGGAACACAAACCTGATTCTTAAACTTTGTTATCCCATCACAATCAAGGTTGAATAAAGGAACATTTCTCACCTTCTTATGTAACTCTACATCTTCTTTCTGTGCCTCTTTAATCTTCACATGTATAGATGGTTGAACATTCATTTGAGAAAGATAAGATTTTTCCCCTTCCATTATAATTCCAAGATCCATCCTTTGTAAATCGATAAATATTGGATCTTTTGTGATCCTCATCATGGATAATCTAGCATGGTCTTGTTGACTTAATGCATCTTCTACCTTGTTTGATTTCCCAGGGTGGTAATGAATTGAGAAGTTATAATCCTTAATCAGATCCAACCATCTTCTTTGGCGCATATTCAGCTCCTTTTGTTTGAAAATATACTTTAAACTTTTATGATCACTTTAAATATCACACCTTTCTCCACAAAGATAATGCCTCCAAATCTTTCATGCAAGGATTACCGCAGCTAAATCCAAATCATGAGTTGGGTAATTTTGCTCATGGATTTTCAACTGTCGTGAGGCATAAGCTATTACCATATTTTTTTCCATGAGAACACACCCCAATCCCTTCTTAGAGCATCACGGTAGATCACAAACCTTTCTCCACTACAAGGCATTGTGAGCACAGTTGCACTGGATAACCTTCTTTTTAACTCCTTGAAATTCTCTGCACATTCCTCTGTCTAAACAAACTTAACTTCTTTCTGAGTCAATTTGGTGAGTGGGTTAGATAATCGTGAAACATCTTTCACAAAAAGTTGATAATATCCATCCAAACCAAGAAAACATCGGATCTTCGTTACTGATGTTGGTCTCGACCATCTTTCGATAACCTCTTTTTTTTTTCTAGATCCACAGATATCCCCTCTTTTGAAATTATGTGACCCAAAAATGCAACTTTTTGAATCCAAAATTCACACTTGGTAAATTTGGAAAAAAGTTTCTCCTTTCATAGGGTCATCAATACAATTCTCAAGTGATCTTCATGTTCTTCATTACTCTTTAAATATACAAGAATATCATCTATAAAGACTAAAACAAACTGATCAAGATAGTCTCTAAAGACTCTATTCATTAGTTCCCTGAAGATAGAAGGGGAATTAGTAAGACCAAATGGCATCACTATAAATTCATAGTGTCCATAACTTGTACGGAAAGCCGTATTTGGTATATCCTCCCTTTTGACCCTTAATTGATGATACCCTGAACAAAGATCAATCTTAAAAAAGTATTGAGCTCTGTGTGGTTGGTCAAATAAGTCATCAATGCGTGGGAGAGGATATTGGTTCTTGATAGTGATCTTGTTAAGTTCTCGATAATCAATGCAGAGTCTCATAGATCCATCATTATTCTTAACAAACAGAATAGGTGATCCCCAAGGTTATGCACTAGGGAGTACGAATCCTTTATCAATATTCTCTTTGAGTGGATTCTTCAATTCCTTCAACTCAATTGGGGTCATTCTATAAGGTGTCTTTGAAATGGGCATAGCACCCGGTATGAGTTCTATTGAAAACTCAAAATCCCGATTTGGTGGAAGACCAGGCAATTCCTCTGGAAAGACATCATCAAACTCCCGTACAATGGGAATATTCTTAATTGTGAGTTTCTCTCCAACAATTTGAGATAAATAAACATCATTTAGTGGAATCAAGACCCATAAAATGGAAGAAATTTCCACTGGATGGTTATGTTCATCCTTGCATCGATAGACGATCATAGATTGATCTGGAATATGAAATGTGACATCCCTTATTTGGAAATTGATATGATCTCCATATAAAGAAAGCCAATCCATTCCAAGAATCACAGCAAATTCCACTATAGGAAGGATCACAAGATTTGCAGGAAGCACTTTCCCACAAACTTCAATCGGAGAAGAATTGTAAACATTTGATGCGACTGTTGTTCCATTAGAGGTTTTCACAGCTAACTCAACCTCTAATTGTTGAGGTAATACTGTGATACCCTTATAAAATTCTTTATAAATAAAAGAGTGGGTGGATCCAGAATCAAATAAAACATTTTCTACTTTAGAGTGGATGGTAAGTGTACCTTTCACCACTTCGTTATCGTACTCCACATCGTCGATAGATATTGCATGTGAATTTCCTTTGTCTTTAGCCTTAAGAGTTTTTTTGATGTCTATCATCATAAAAAACACTTGGATTAGGACCTTGATTAGCATAATGCCCCATTTCCTTGCACTTGTAACATTGAATTGTAGGAGGTGCACTCTGTGTATCCTTTTCTTTGTTCGCATCACTAGACATCTTCTTCCCATCATTGCAGCATTCAAATTCCTGATGAACTTCCTTTCCACATTTGAAACATTTACTTGTCCCTTTAAGATAACTCCCTCTATGTTTCTTTCCACACTTTGAGAATAAGAGAAAACTCATCTTATTTTCAGTGTGCTCTTTAGATTTTCTTTTTAATTCCATTTTCCTCTTCTTATCAAACCCATATGACTGATGGGTTACTCCAATCTCTATATCAACCGTGATAGAACATTGAATGATTTCCTTGTAGCTATTGAAGTCCCTTATGGCTAACGCCCTTCGAAGACTTGGTTTTAAGCCACTAAAGAATTGATCGATCTTACTCTCAGGTTGGATAATAATACCAGATGTGTACCTTGAAAGTCTTGTAAAATTTTCTTTGTAGGTACCAACAGATTCATCATCCTTTTTCTTTAGTTCAAGAAACTCCTTCTCCATCATTGTTCGAAGAATAAAAGGGATGTACATATTGAAAAATAATTTCTTGAACTCGTCCCGTTCCATGGATTCAATTTCATCTATTGGCCTAGTATTCATGATAATATTACACCGTTGATTGCCTTCACCATCCAAATGATATACTGCTAAGATGACTTTATCATGTTCAGAACATTGAAGAACTGAAAATATCTTTTCAGTGGTACTGATCCATTATTCAGCCACTAATGGATTAGTAGACTCACTGAATGAAGGTGGACGCTGCCTCATGAAGGATTCAACAGAATATTGGTCCTTCCGTTGCCCATTTTGAAGTCTTGCATGATTCATATCTTGAGAAAGTTGTGTGAGAATGGATACAAGATTTTGCATTCCATCTCCCATAATGTTTGGTTTCTCAGCGAGACAATCACTGCATTGCCCATCGCATTCCGCATTAACATGGTTCCTTCGGGTTCCAACCATTGGACAAAACCAAGAAGAATAGTTTGAGAAACAATAATTATAATAGGAAGACCACATAATCAAGAATTAAATTTCACACTTAAGGTCTTATGTTAGGTTGTTAATGGCCATTTCTAAAACACTAAGATTGTGTTCTATTCTTAGATATATCCTTACGATTCTTACTAAGGTTTTAACATCCTAGTTTCCAAAGGTTGACTATAACTTTCCTCTGATACCAACTATAATGACCCATACACTACATAGATTGTTTTTACTTCATAATTGAAACATACTTATTACAATATATAACAAAACCATGAAAGTACTGTATAGGTATAGTGTCTTTAGAAACTGGGAAACATAAACAACTGGTTCATAAATCATCTACGTTGTCTCCAATTTATTGCATCATAGCTAGAGTCCCTTTTGGCATATACTACTTAATACCCTTCTTCCAGAACTGAGGAAAAGAAAACATACAAATGGGTGAGCTGAAATGCTCAGTAATTGTAAACAAAATAAATATCAATCATATCATATTCTTAAGAATATAACATTTTGAAAATATTATCTTGCAAAAGAGATCATAATATCATGACATGGGATCAATCATAATAGTTAAATGTAATCCAAATAATCATAACATAAAACATGAAACTGTGTGGAATACACACATAATCATAGAGAATAATTTCTTATTAGTCCAGACTCATTTCCAAGACTATCTTAGCGGAGAAAGTCCATTTCTGAACCGAGTTCACTCCTCGTTTCAGTCCGGTTTCACTGAATTGGATTAACCTATCGTTCCAACCATGTCTGTCTCATGAGATATAAATCATTACCCAATGCATTGGAGGGAAATATATGTCCCACCCATCTCATAATCAAACCATTCTTATGTGTGCCACAAAATCACAAATAATGCAGCATAGCATAACCCATGTAATAAAAATGGGATTCTTAAACATCGTTCCATCATAATATAATCCATATAAGATAAAATGACTTCATAAAAATAATTCCGTCAAAACATAATCAAATAAAATGTAAAAATAGGGATAGAAACATAACTCTATATTATCTTAGATGGAAAATAATTTTGATAAAACTCTTGAACTCTATTCTTGAGGAAAATATCCTTTCTACTTCAAAAACATTTTCCTTTATTAAAATTTCATATAATTTTAAACTAAAAGAAGTTGATTAAAAATAAACTTGAAAACTTGTAAAGTAAGCTTCATGGAAATATTGTTCTAAAAGTCTATTCAGGCCGTATAAGTTAAAAAAACATTCTTTTCGTACTTTGGCCTGAAAAGTCAAAAAGTACCTCGTACTAAAAATGAAAAAAGATTCCTTTCATATATTTTAATAAAAACTCACCAATGGGTAAAATTGGATTTAAAAAATTGTAGGTGTATTGAAATAATATTACATGTTGAGGAAACATGTATGTGGATGATAAATATTCCCCAGTAAATTCGGAAGTATAAACAATCTCGGATAAAAATGAGATTGTGTAATTTTCCCTTACCTTAGGTCTGATTTGCTTTATACTTGTCCGAACCTCTTGTATAATGATTTAAATAATTTCATTGACTTATTTAAGAATCGTAATAACTGTTATGATATCATATATGGTCATATTCTTAGCTTCTTATTAGTAATATTTTATTGCTACTTGTTATTTGGGTGTTTATTGCTTTTTGTTCTTATGCGTGTTTTGCAGAATAAATTATTATTCTTATTTTTAGGGTATAGATAACTCATTTATATAATGGTATTAGTGTAATATATTTCATATTTATTCATCCATTTCATTTATATAATCATTATTCAATGAAGATCATGTAGAACGAGTCACATCACATCGTGGAGACAGTAGGCCGTACGTACGCACGAGTGATGATATCTTTCCGATGATCGTGGAATTGTATTAAAGTGTATGTATACTATTTCAGAATCAATATAAATTTACCAATATCATATATAGTTATTCTTTACACCATTATACCCATCCAAGTAAGGTGGTGGTGGAAAACAGATCACACCACGGCGTGGAGACGGTATTCTGTACGTACGCACGCGCGGTGAATTCGTTTTCCATAGGATGGGTAGTAGGTGAAATAAGGTTGTTTCATATTTATAACAACATATCAGTATATGAGTGATACTTATTTTATTACTTCATAATAAAATAACTAAATAATATGAAGTAGAAGAAGAAATTAAGTTGAAAGAATCGGTAACGGACATTACCTCTTCTTTGAAGCGCCTCTTCTTAACCTCCTCTTAGGGCCCTAAAGATGGTCTTTTAAGAATAAAAATACCACTAAAATGTTTCTAGGGAAGTGGAGAAAAGAAATTGTCATGTTTTTTCCAAGATTGAAGGCTCAAAGTGGTGTGAGGAGGAGAGGGAAGAGGTGTCCTTTTAAAAGGGGGGATAGGGGCACCTTTGGAAAAACTAAAAATATTATTTTATTATAAAGTCATATTCGGTTTTTAATAGCTCCAAATTGATTTATTTCAAAGCTAAGGTGAGGATGGGTCTAAATCCTCTCATAAAATATAATTTAGACAAGTTTAGGATTCTATTTTAAACTTATCATTTAGATTTAACTTTAAGTTAAATAATTTTACTTTTACCGTGTCTTCTTGTTTTCTTACATTATAAGGTTAATAAAATTACTATAACAAGCCAAAAGAACCCCAAGTTGTTCATTATTAATATATATAACCTTATCTAATTCATTTGGCTGAAACTAAGATTTTTAGGAATAAAATAACAATTAATAATATAATATTTGTTTTAAAAACTATTTTATGTCAATTTTGGCACTATTTGGTAATTGATTTTTTCAAAAAACATTAAAGCATTATTAGGTTGCAAAAAGTTAGTTAAATCAATATTAATATGTCATATTAACCTAAAAAAGTATTTTAAGTTATAAAAAGTCTAAAATTACATTTATTTGGGTATTTATAATATCAATTTTGTTAATATTTCTTTAATAAGGTAATTACTGCATCATTATTGTGTCATAAATAAATTAACTTACTTAAAGTCTACAAATTATAAATAAAATACCATTATGTAGTAAATCTTTTTAGAATTATAATGAATATTTATAGTCGAATTTATCTTATTTATAACCCTAATGTTAAAATGTTTTAGTTATTAAACTTTGATTTTATCTATTTTAACTCTTCTTTAAATAAAATAATGTTAAATATCCTAATCTAATCCAAGTAGACCAAAATGGTAATATTTTATTCCTATGGTTGTTTTTTGTGGAATTAAACTTATCCAATATAATTAGGACATGTGTTAGGGTGATAATAACACTAATTTTACCCTTAATTACCCTATTTACTTTTAACTGTGATAAATAAAAGTAAAATGTTACTATTCACCACAAAATATTTTTATCTTATTGAACCACATTTTTCTCCTTGATATTAACCGTGTCTCTCGGATTTTCGAAATTCCACTCATAGAAGCGGTAAAATTAAGTTTTATGTAAATTTGCAAAAAAGCTCCTAGGAGGTAGGTAAAAGACGGTAAAAAGTTCAATAAAATTTTATATATCTAAAATTATTATAAAATGACTCCAATGAATTATATTGTAATTATATAGGTATTATTAATCAATTGTTTTCCAAAAATTAATTTAAATAAAATAAATAATTATTTAAATAAAAAGTTGGTTTTTAAATAGTAATCCAGTGTTTTCACTATTCATCAAAAATTGAAAGTTTTCATAAAAATACCAAAAATTTAACCTAGGCTAATTTCGATATTCCGAATCCAAAAATGAAGTCCATTTTGAAAGATAAAATTTATAAAATTTTAAAAGTGGGTATTACTATTCATAATGGCTAGTTTATATAATATTTTAATAGCATATCGTTGTTTAGTGAAACTCAGTATTGCATACAACACACGCTATCGTGGAAGGTCTTGATTGAGTGTAAAGCAAGCCAAGCTAGTATTGTGTGTAATGAAATATTACTTTGATGTTTCTTATAACATAAGACATAAAAAATATACTTCTCTCAAAATATCGGGGTGTTACTAGTATAGGATAAACTCATGCGTAGGAGCGTGCGGCCGATCACTCTTGAGTCAGCCAACCATACCCTCGTGGCAGTGGGAGTTTTGAGTTTTCAGTTCCAAACAGGTAACAGAGGCCTCTAGAGTTCGAGGATGGAGATCACGTCTTTATGCGAGTCTCACCTCGACGAGGACAAAGGGGATTTGGACGAGATGACTAGTAATCTCCGAGGTTCATCGGACCTTTCCAGGTCCTCAGCAGGGTAGGAAAGGTGGATTACTGTTTGACCTTTCCACCTCAGTTGCACCGGGTGCATGTTGTCATCCATGTGTCACAGCTGAGGATATAAATGAACAACCCTTCACACATCATCGACCATAGGGAGCTGGAAATCGATGACGGGGCGACATTCACAGAGGTTCCAGTGGAGATCGAGGACCAACATGAAAGGGTCCTACGTGGATGGCCGATTCCTTAGGAGAATTTTCACAGGAAACACAGGAACTTCTAGGATAGCACATGGGAGCGAATGTCTTAGATACATGCACAATACCCTCATTTGTTTCCCTAGTTTATGATGTAGCTTTAAGGGGACGTAAAGCCCTGAGGTGGGAGTAATGTAAAGACACAGAAATTTCAAAGAAATTTTTTTCTTTATTACTTTTTAATTTTATGAGTACGCAGTTTTTGACGGCACCTGATTCCGAGGCGCGGTGTGGCCGGAATCAATTTCCGAAGTTTAGATCGCGTACGTTCAGAAAACAAAGGAGCAGGTTTTTCAATCTTTTGAACTGGTGCTCGGAATTGAAATCTTAGAGCACCTATGAACTCACATCGCCGGTAATTGCTTAAGGGGACCATTACCATAGTTGTGTTTGAAGCGGGTTGAGAATTTTTTTTGGAGTTTAGTTAAGAAGTTAAATAAATTTGTTAATACAAATTATTATCTAAGGAAGTTAAATCCTCCCGTGTGTGGATATATGAGAGGTGGGGCCCACACAAGCCCCAACCACTCATCTTCCCATAACTCTATTCGACCCCCTTTAACACCCCTTAAATTTAATGTGACAACTCCTTAAATAAAGAGACCATCTCTCTCCCACGTTAATGGTTCCAACACTTTAATTTATTAAGTGTTTTGAATTTGAAATGGGCATGGAATGTTTATTAATAAGAAAAGCCTCTTTTTAATACGGGTTGGAAAATATTTTTGAGAACCTTGAGGAACCTCTAGAGGATTGGAAAGAAATGTGTTTTTGTCCTGATGAAGAACGCTCTACGATTCAAAGAACGCGAAGTCACCGATGACGTGCCTTTCCTTATTCTTCCACTGGGTCAAAGAAGAAGGCACCGCCACAAGGGAACGTCGCCAACGACAACATTCTTTCTTCCTCTGATATCGATGGGATTGATACCGTTCTTCCACGACGTCGTTCTATCGCGAATCTTGCCTATTTCTGTTGCCTGACGACGTGCAACGTCATGATCGAGGTAGGGGTTTATTTTCTTGTTCAAGACTTTATCATCATTCTTTGTTGCTTAAGGAATTGGCCGCATGATATCGTCCTAATGGGAAGAGATCGGACCGCACGAACACGGCTGATTCTGCTCCCCTATTCTTTGTTGATCTTCGTTGAAGTTGGAAGTGGAGGTGCATGGTGCCGTTGCACCGTACAGTGATCGGCAGGGAAACACGACCATGTAAGGCCGAGGCGAAGGTGGTACGGAGTCGTTGCACAATGCGGAGAAGAAGAGGACTGCTGCCGGAGCGGCGGTGCATGGCATCGTCGCGCCCCACCGGTGAGGCCAAATTAGGCTGAGGCCAGGAGCGGGCCGAGGCGGAGGGGCGCGGCACCGTCGCGCCATGCCGGTGAGACAATCTGTGGCCTAAGGTCACGGCGGACCAGCAGGGGCGACCGGCCGAGCCTGCCGCCGGCAACTCCCGGAGGAAGGACCCACTCTGGGTCCCGTGACGCCTCACAAACCAGCCGGCCGTAGTGGCCAGGTGTTACCTGGAAAACCGGGGGGTGTAACCCCCCCCCCCCCCGGTCTGCTTCTAGTGCGGACCCCACTAGGTCCGTCGTTTCCAGAAAAGGGGGCCGCGCCCCTTGCGTCCCGTTCGGCCAACGCCAAGCCGCGGCCGGCTTCCGAGCCGGGCCGCAGGCCGCATGGGCTGGGCCAGCCGTGCCCGTCTGGGTCGGGTCGCACCCCACCAGGCCGGGCTGCGCCCCGCCGGGCCGGAATTGGACCCGTGTCGGGTCGAACCGGTGCAGCCCGACCTAGGGGGTGTTGGGCTGGGCCGGACCGGGCTCGAACCCCCTATTTTCGGAACATTTTCGATTAAACGGGTATATCTTGAGCTACGGACCTATGATAAATGCACTGTCAATTGCGTGGTATTCCTTGGATCAAGACGGTCATTTCAGTATATTATACTCAAGGTATCGACAAAGTTTGGGTATGGCCGGGTTGGTTCGAACTCGAAACCAATCGGGCCCTCGAAGAGGAAACTCTTATAAATTGAGCTCCGGACGTCCGATTGATGTGTCGTCAGCTTTGTTGGATTCACCTTGGTGAGAACATTCATTTTTTATACTTCACTTGAGGTTTGGATGCATTTGTATTATGGTCGGGTTGGATTGTACTTGAAATCCAACCGGGCTCCTAAAAAGGAAAAGCCAATAACTCTCAGGACAGACGTTCATTTGAAAAACCATCAGTGGCGTTGGTAATCTCATTGAGTAACGGTCCCTTGAGTATACCCCATGAGAGTTCGGGGTACAGTTGAGATACGGTCGGGTTGGTTCATACATGAAACCAATTGGGCCCCCGGGACTAAAAGGCTAATAACACACAGACCGGGCGCTCGATAGACGCGCCGTCTATTTCGTTGAGACCCCTTTGATGAGGCGGTCCTTTGAGATACTTCTTCGTGGTACTTCATGATAGTTGATGTATCGTCCCCTTGTCTCATGGAGCGAACCCTCCCAGAATCAAGCGTGATGTGTGCGGGAACCCTAGAGCTAGCTGCGACAGCGACGATGATGGTGACTGTACATGGATCCCCCGTGGGTTCGGCAGCGAGGACGACTGTACTTGGATCCTCTATGGGTTCTAAAGTGGTGAAGAATGTACTTGGATCCTACGTGGGTTCAAAAATGATGACGACTGTACTTGGATCCTCCGTGGGTTCGGCAGCGATGACGACTGTACTTGGATCCTCCATGGGTTCGGCAGCGATGACAAATGTAATTGGATCCTATGTGGGTTTGGCAGTGAAGGTTGTTGTACTTGTATCCTACATGGGTTTGTCAACAATGACTTCTGTACTTGGATCCTACGTGGGTTCGGCAGAGGAGATGATTCAGAGGCTACATCTAATCATCTCCACCCCTCTTCGTGAGTACTATATCAGTGTGAGCTAAGTCTTGATTTCAAATCTTTATCATCGATCTGATTGATGTGATTTCTTGTGTGGACTGGTTGTGATTTCCTCTGTAGACTGGTTGGGTTTTCCTGTGTGGACGGGGTTGCAATTTCTTCTGAGGACTGTTTGTGATTTCCTGTGTGGATTGGGTTGTGATTTCTTGTGCGGACTAGTTGTGCTTTCTTGTGTGGATTGGATTGTACTTGGGCTCATGAGTTGGATCTGAACTGGAAATGATGACTTAGGTATATGTATGGGAATATACCTAAGTAGATTTGGTTTATACTTTGTGTTTGTATCTTTTCTTTGTGGTTATCCTTGTTGGATTTAGTTAGACATTGAGGGTTTTTGGGTCCCTACTGAGTATCGTTATACTCACCCCAACATGGGATATGCCCGCACCTCGTTGTGTTGAATGTAGACAATAGACAACGCTGACAGAGACCACGTGTACGAGGAATGGATGGTACCAGGAGGAGGACCTCACGACGAGTAAGTACCCAGATGTGGACTTCATGATGAGACGGTACTTGGAGGAAGTTTGCGGGTGAGGACATTAAGAATCCTATTTGTACCTACCCTTCATGTAGGATCCCAGGTCGATGACCCAGGAGCTACTCTTATCTTCCATCTATTTGTCTTTTCTATTGTACTTTCGTTCAGTTGTAGCTGTAATTTTCAGTTGGGTTTGTATTCTGGCCCATTTACTTTCCAGCACTTACTTTTGTAGTCATTTTACTTAGTGTTTACTTTGGCTTGCATACCATGTTGTGTTTGTTTACTTCTATAAAGGCAATGCCTTCCCTTTTATCGGGATTTACGCCTTTGGCGCTAGTCTCCAGCCCCTGGCCTATGAAAGGCGGGCTTGGGGTAGTCACGACACGGGCCCCGAGGAAGGATCGTGACAATACTTGGATCCTCCGTGGGTTCGGCAGTGATGACGACTGTACATGGATCCTACATGGGTTCGGCAGTGATGGTTATTTTACTTGGATCCTATGTGGGTTTGGTAGCGATGAATTATGTACTCGGATCCTACGTCGGTTCGGAAGAGGAGATGATTTAGAGGCTACATCTAATCAACTCCACCCCTCTTCGTGAGTAGTATACCTGTGTGAGATGTGTCTTGACTTTCAATCTTTATCATCGATGTGATTGACCTGTTTTACTGTGTGGACTGATTGTGTTTTTCTATGTGGACTGGGTTGTGATTTCATGTGTGGACTGATTGTGTTTTCATGTGTGGACGGGGTTGTGATTTCCTGTGTGGACTGGATGTGATTTCCTGTGTCGACCGGGTTGTTATTTCCTGTGGGGACTGGTTGTGATTTATTGTGTGGATTGGGTTGTACTTGGGCTCGTGAGTTGGAGCCGAACTGGAATTGATGACTTAGGTTTATGTATGGGAATATACCTAAGTAGAGTTGGTTGAGGCTTCGTGTTTGTATCTTTTCTTTGTGGTTATCATTGTTGGATTTAGTGAGACCTTGAGGGTTTCTAGGTCCCTACTGAGTATCATTTTACTCACCAATACACGGTCTATGCTCGTACCTCGTTGTGTTGGATGCAGATAATGGACAGTGATGACAGAGACTGAGTGTACGAGGACTGTACGGTACCTGGAGGTGGACCTCATAACGAGACAGTACTCGGAGGTGGACTTCACGACGAGACGGTACTCAGAGAAGGTTGGTGGGGGAGAGCGTTGAGGAGGCTATCTGTACCTACCATTCAGGTAGGATCCGAGGTGGATGAACCAGGAGCTGCTCCTATCCTCCAGCTGTTTGTCATTTCTGTTGTACTTTCGTTCAGTTGTAGTTGTACTTTTCAGTTGGGTTTGTATTCTTGCCCATCTACTTTTTAGCACTTTCTTTTGTACTTAGTTTATTACTTCCGCTTGTACTATGGTTGGATGTGTTTGTGTTTTATAAAGGAAATTACTTCCCAGTTATTGGGATTTACGCCTTTAGTGATAGTCACTAGCCCCTGTCCTATGGAAGGCGGGCTTGGGGTAGTCACGACATGGGCCCCGAGGACCGGTCTTGACAAATTGGAATCAGAGGAGTCAGTTTTACCGCATAACTTAGAACTCTGATATTTCCTTTCTATGAAGCAATAGTGTTAAGGTTACTGAGTGTGGTTTTCAGTTCTGGGAGTCCAGTGTTGGTGCGACGGCCGACGTATCCATACACCAGGACCCTGACTACTGATTTCTGACTCAGTGCACGAAAACACTTATTGCGTGTGTGTTTTCAACAATTTTCTTAAAGTCAGCTCAAACCCGGACAGCTCACTAGGTATAATTGTTTGACCATGTTGCATCTGTTATGGATGCCACCACGTAGACATTCAGTTGGAGTTCTGATAGAGTTCTCAATGACGGTCCACCGAGAAATGAGGCTCCGGTGTAGGACCCTCTTTCTATGATGGAACATTCGAGTGGTGTACCAGCAGCACCACCACTCGTTGGGCCGCAGATGCCACCAATTGTACTAGTGGATGGTACACGCTGACAGAGCGCATTGCACGAGTTCCAGCAGCAGAGGCCTCTGAGGTTACGAGGCGAGACAGATTCTCAGGCAGCAGTGAACTGGAAGGAGGCGATGGATAGAGTTCTACACCTAGTTTAGACACAAGTAGAGAAAATAGTGATCTTGCCTACTATTGTTTCCCATGAGTAACCATGAGGTTGTTCCAAATAGTGATGAGGCTTCAGTACATGGACTGATGCCTGAGATAGAACCTTCGGGTAGTGTGCCAGCTATATCACTACCTATTGGTCAGTAGTTTCAACCAGCGGTACCAGTAGATTATGCATGTAGGCTTAGTGCCTTAAACGTGTTTCAGCGTCAGATACCCCTCAAGTTCTGAGGTGAGCCCGACTCATAGGCTAGTGAGGACTAACTTGAGGAGGTGGTTGAGAGTTTTCTAGATCTTATATAGCTTCGGCAGGACAACATGTCGGTAGGTGAGTAATCATCAAGGCGTACCGATCGTTCCTGGTACTTGATGACTACGATACGATCAGTGATACGGGGATCATACTTCCAAGCGAGGTGTGTTTAAGGACATCTGAGCCAGCACCATTCCTCTATGCATTTCTTCTTATGTTAGGATGCTAGAGATAAACTTTGTGGTTGAGAATTCTTTGGCTGAGTGGATACAACCAGTGAAGGTTAGCAGTGGGAAAGCAAGGAACTGGCACCCATCTCGAAGACATGGGCGTGTAAAATGTTTCAAGAAGAGGAAGTGATAAGGAAAAATGAATCTACAAAGCAGCAGACATGGAAGCAGAGTTAGGAGAGCAGCATGAGGTGGTGTACATTTCGACATGTTACAACCACCCGCCTTTGTAGTCCCCACCAGGCTCAGGGAGCAGGAGGGCAGGGGAAGAGGGTAGCTGCATGCGGTCAAGGAGTGTGACCCAAGGGCTCTAGGAATGATTCGATATACGGTCTGTGTCTACTATTAGCTACCATAACAATAGACATTGTTTCAAATTATTTCTTCCTTCCACGAATCTTGTCTCATGCCTAGAGTTTCCGGTTAAAATCTGTTGACTTGACCCTCACGCCTGGAGATACCTTTGGGAGGAAACTCGATAATCACGCTTACGTCGACGGTGTGATCTAACCCTAGAGGCGAGAGTTTTGGTTGGATCCTATTGGTGGAAGCGTCGAAGCCTTACGATGTTAGTTTGGGTATGTACTGGGAAAACACAGTTCATACATAGATTGACTATATTAGGAAAAAAGGTTGTGGTTTACCTACAATGTTGGGACGAGTTTTCCTTGGTCGAAGAAAAGGAAACCCCAGGTAGCACATGATGGAATCATGCATAAGTCGGTGCAGTCAATCACTCAGGATTCAGCCAGAATTAGATTTGAGTCAAACTTCTCCAGAGTTGTTGCACCGCTTTTAGCATTGTCAAAGAAGGGGAAAACCCTTCCTGTGGTCAGGGATACGCCGGCTGAGCTTTTCAGAAGCTGAGGTAGAGGTTGACCAGTGCGCTCATTTTGAGGCTACCAGAGAAGGTGAAAATCAACTAGGAGCATATGAAGACAGCACAGAGCAAGCAGAAATCCTATGTTGATAGGAGACAGATACCACTGGAGTTCGAGGATGGCGACCATGTTTTCTTACGGGTCTCACCTCGATGAGGTCTACGAAGATGTTGCTAAAGAGGCAAGTTTTCCCCGAGGATCATCGGACCCCTTCTATGTTCTCAGCAGGGTATGTGAAGTGGTTTCCCGCCTGGCCTTTCTGCCTCAGATACACTGGGTGCATGACGTCATTCATGTACCTCAGCTGAGGAGATGTGTGCACGACATATCCATCATCATCGACCAAAAAGAGCTAGACATCGAGGACGGGGAATCGTTCACGGGTTCCAATATAGGTTGAGGATCGACAGGAGCGGGTCCTACGAGGACGGTCGATTCCTCTTGTGTGCTTTCGCTGGCAGTACAGAAACCTTCCGGAGAGCACATGGGAGTTGGAGGCTCAGATGCATGCTCAATACCTTCTTTTGTTTCCCTAGTGGGTGTTGTAGCTTTACGGGGACGTAAAGCCCTAAGTGGGAGTAATGTAAAGACCCGTAAATTTCAAGGAATTTTATTTTCATAATGTATTTGTAATTTTACGAGTATGCAGTTTCTGACGGCACCAGATTCGAAGGCCCGATGTTCCCGGAATCAATTTCTGAAGTTTAACACGGGTACGTTCAGTGAACGAATGAGCGGGTTTTTTTACTATCTTTTTAACCGATGCTCAAAATTGAAATCTGAGGGAACCGATGAACTTGAAGCGCCGATAATTGCTTAAGGGGACCTTTACCATAGTTTCATTTGAAGCGGGTTGAGGATTATTAATTTGGAGTTTGGATAAGAAGTTAAATAAATTTCCTAAAACAAATTTTTATATAAGGATGTTAAATCCTCCCATTTGTGGATATATGAGAGGTGGGGCACACATGATCCCCAACCTCTCATCTTCCCATAACTCTCTCCAACCCCTTTAACACCCCTAAAAATTTAACGTGACAACTCCTATAATAAAGATACCATCTCTCTCCCACTTTAATGGTGCGAACACTTTAATTAATTAAGTGATTTGAATTTGAAAAGGCATGGCATGTTTATTAAAAAGGGATGTCTCTTTTTAATATGGGTTGGAAAATATTTTGGAGAAGCCGGAGGAAGCTTTGGAGGATTGGAAATAAATGTGTTTTTCTCCCGACGAAGATCGCCTTCGAATAAGAACGCTCTACGATTCGAAGAACATGAAGTCACTGATGACGTGCCTTTTTTTTCTTCTTCCTCCGCGTCAAGGAAGAAGACACCACCACGGGGGAACATCTACAACAACAAAGTTCTTTCTTCCTTCGTTGTCGATAGGATCGATACCATTCTCCTGCGATGATGTTCTATCACGACGCTTGCCTCTTTCTGCGGCCCGACGACGTGCAATGTCATTATCAAGGTAGGGGTTGTTATGTTTGGGTTTTAATAAAATTCTTCATCGTTCTTCAATTATTGAGTTTCGTTTGTCCACTTGATACCATCATGAAGAGGAAGGGCTTGGACCACACGAACATGGTCTGACCCTTCCCCATTCGTTTGATGATTATGGACGATGGAGGTGGACTGTGAAGAACCGGTCGGCGTCGGGTTGATCATGGGTGGATCGTCAACGGTTGGTTGTCAGGTCACCACAAAGGCACGGCACTGTCGTGCCGCATGGAGTAGAGTCGGACCGCGGCCTTGCCAAGCCGCGACGGAGGGGTGCGGCCCTGTTGCGCCGCACCGGAGCTATAAGAGTCACAGCCGGGGTAGGCCGCAGTGGAGGGGCGTGGCGTCGCCGCGTCGCGCCAGAGCCACAAGGGGTCTTGGCCGGGGCGGGCCACAGCGGTGGGGCGCGGAGCCATCACGTTGTGCCGGGCGAACAGAGTCGCGGCCTAAGGTCGCGACAGATCTCAAAGGGGTGGCCAGCTGTGCCGGCCGCCAGAACCACCTAGAGGCGAGACCCTAGGGGGTCCCGCGGTTACCCAAAGGTCAGCCATCATGACTGGTTATTTCGAAGAAACCGGAGGGGGGGGGGGTAACCCCCGGACCTGCGGCTAGGGCAGCCCCCACCGGGCGCCGTCATCCCCTGGTAGCCCATTCCCACAACCAACCGCATGGGTCATGTTGACCGGACCACGTCGGCTGGGCCAGGCCGGGCCACCTGCGCCGGGCCGGGCCGCCAGCGCCGGGTCGGGCCGCCCGCGCCGGGCCGGGCCGCTAGCTACGGGCCGGGCCGCCAGCGCTGGGTTGGGCTGGGCCATGCCAACCAGGCCAGGCCGTGCCCTACTGGGCCGGACCCAAACCCGAGTCGTGTTGACCCGGTTCCGGAAGACCCTGGGGGATGTTGGGCCGAGTTAGACTGGGCCCTGACCCCCTATTTTCGGAACGTTTTTTGTTACATGGACATATCATGAACTACGGACATCCAATCGATGGACCATCAGTTGCGTGGGATTCCTTGGATCAAGGCGGTCGTTTCGGTATATTATACTCAAGGTATCAGCAAAGTTTTGGTATGGCCGGGTTGGTTCGAACTCGAAACCAACCAGTCCCTCAGAGCGGAAAAACTTATAACATGAGCTCTGGACGTCCGCTTGATGTGCCTTTGACTTTGTTGGATTCCTCTTGGTGAGACGGTTCTTTTGGAATACTTCACCTGAGGTTTGGACATAGTTGGAGTAGGACAGGGTTGGATTGTACCTGAACTCCAACCGGGCCCCTAGAACAGAAAAGTCAATAACTATCGGACCAGATGTCCGTTTGACAAACCGTCAGTTGCTTTGGTAATCTCGTTGAGTAACGATCCCTTGAGTATACCCCCCTGAGTGTTCGGGGTACATTTTATATATGGTCAGGTTGGTTCGTAAACAAAACCAACCGGGCCCCCAGGTCTAAAAACCTAATAACGCACAGACCGGGCATCCGATAGACGCGCCGTCTGTTGCGTTGATACCCCTTTGATGAGGAGGTCCTTTGAGATACTTCTTCTTGGGACTTAGTTACAGTTTATGTATCGACCCCTTGGCTCATGGAGCATACCCACCCAGAATCGAGCATGTTGTGTGCGGGAAACCTAGAGCTGGCTGCGACTACGACGACGATGACGACCAAAATGGGATCCTATGTGGGTTCGGCAGCGAGGACGACTGTACTTGGATCCTCCGTGGGTTCGGCAGCGAGGACGACTGTACATGGATCCTCCGTGGGTTTGGCAGTGATGAAGACTGTACTTGGATCCTCTGTGGGTTCGACAACGAGGATTACTGTACTTGGATCCTCCATGGGTTCGGCAGTGATGACGACTGTACTTGGATCCTACATGGGTTTGGCAGCGAGGACGACTATACTGGGATACTTTGTGGGATTGGTAGTGATGACAACTATAATTGGATGCTACATGGGTTTGGAAGTGATGGTTATTGTACTTGGATCCAACATGGGTTTGGCAGCGACGACTTCTGTACATGGATCCTATGTGGGTTTGGCAGAGGAGATGATCCAAAGGCTACATCTAATCATCTCCACCCCTCTTCGTGAGTAGTATACCTGTGTGATATGAGTCTTGGATTTCAATATTTATCATCGATGTGATTGACTTCTTTTCCTATGTATACTAATTGTGTTTTCCTGTGTGGACTGTGTTGTGATTTCCTGTGTCGACTGATTTTGTTTTCCTGTGTGGACTGGGTTGTGATTTCATGTGTGGACTGGTTTTGATTTCCTGTGTAGACTAGGCTGTGATTTCATGTGTGGACTGGTTGTGCTTTCTTGTGTGGAATGGGTTGTACTTGGGCTCATGAGTTGGAGCCAAACTGGAATTGATGACTTAGGCATATGTATGGGAATATAACTAAGTAGATTTGGTTGATACTTCATGTTTGAATCTTTTCTTTGTGGTTATCATTGTTGGATTTAGTGAGACCTTGAGGGTTTCAGGGCCCCTACTGAGTATCGTTATACTCACCCCTACACGGGCTATGCCTGCACCTTGTTGTGTTACATGCAGATGATGGACAGTGCTGGCAGTGACCGAGTGTACGAAGACTGGACAGTACCCGAAGGTGGACCTCACGATGAGATATTACCAAGAGGTGGACTTCATGACGATATGGTACTCATAAGAGGTTGGCGGGAGAGAGATTTGAGGAGGCTATCTGTACCTGCCCTTCACGTAGGATCCGAGGTGGATGACCCAAGAGATGATTTTATCCTCCAGCTGTTTGTAATTTTTGTTGTACTTTCATTTAGTTGTAGCTATTCTTTTCAGCTGGGTTTGTATTCTGGACCATCTACTTTTCAACACTTGCTTTTGTACTTAGTGTATTACTTCCTCTTGTACTCTAGTTGTACGTGTTTGTGTTTTATAAAGGTACTGTCTTCCCAGTTATCGGGATTTACGCCTTTGGTTCTAGTTGCCAGCCCATGGCCTATGGAAGGCGGGCATGGGGTAGTCACGGCACGGGCCCCAAGGACGGGTCGTGACGTTTTCTGCTTTTCCCCAACGTCGCACGTCCTGAGCATCTCTCTCCAAAAATAATTTCACACAGACACCTGTGTGAAGCACCACAATATGATCCTCATGCAACAAAACCACCACATCCACACACCAAAGTAACAAGGTAGTTTCTGGGAGCCACCATATCTCGCACAACGTGTATCATACGTCGGGTATCATACCTCAAGACATTACAGCCCATACACCGAGTAAGGATCCCCAAGCCATCACAGACTATACACATTACACCTATAGTAGTCTATAGAAAACTATATCCAGAATATATGTGTTAGAATAACCACAAGCCATTACAACCCTCTACGCACATATATGGGGAAAACTAACCAATGTGCCTACTAGCAAATGCAACTACCAAGAGAAGAGAGATGGGCCAAAGGGGGTAGTCAGCCATCCATCCTCCCACCAGAATGTTGGGGAAAACACCCCCCAGGGCTCATAATCCCCTGGGTGTCAGTTTCCCTTACTGACAGGGTGGTGTAGCTTATAGAAACACAAAAAGTACAGAATATACTATAACTCAAAACCACACTATGGGCATAACCTAGTCTTAGACACACTGTAGCTAATGACTCTAAGACTCCGGGATGCTACTTCTAAGACTAGGTATCCTATAATAACACAACCATTTAAAGTGCTTTATTAGATTACTTCATTCCCTTTTTCAGTTCCACTTTACGTCAATTAATTCTTTATTAATTAACCATGAAAAATTCTGTATTAAGTTTCATTAGTATCACACCCAAAGTCAATTATTCCTTCAAAAAATAAAACCTCATCATTATGTTCCAGAAACTCCATTCTTATGAATTAAAAAAATTTATTCAATTATTCATTATATAATTACTTTCCCACATTCCTAGGCATTCTATAAAAACAGTCTATGCTATTAAAAACAAGGGGGATCAACACTATGAGTAGATGTACTACCAGTTGAGTCGTTGCCTCTTATAGCAAGAGAATATACCCATCCTTCCTTGAGAAGCTAAACACGGAAATCACTTGGCATACCCCGCATGTCTTTGCCTCTTTCGAAAGAAGGGTAAGTAAGAATAGCTACCTTGAGCAGTGGGGAAAAGTAAAGCAGATAAAAAACCATTCAAAAAACAGAAAGCATTTAACAATCACATACATCCCATTCCATCATTCTTGGTGTCCTCCCCAACAACCACATACATAAACTGATGCATCTCACCACTCTAGGCGTCATTTTCTACCACAACCAAAAGGGCCTCCATGTCCCCACATATCACAACACCCATCCAGGCTCACATCACAACACAAGTAGCAGGAAAACAAACACCACATTAATTGGGATCTTTTCCCTTTAACAATCAAGAGGGTAACTTAGAACCCATTAAGGAATTATCAAACAATCAGTTCTTTAATACATATTTAATTAATATATTTTTTATTCGTAGGTTCCAAATTCAGGAAACCTAATCAGTAAGCTAACACAAATAATTAAACATGCTTAATGCAGCAATTGGATTAACATCAAGTTAAAACTAGAACCAAGTTCGTTTACATTCCTCTTTATCTTTGTCCAAACAATTATCAATTAATACCATTATACGTTCTTTACCAATTTCCATCAAGAACGATCAAGTAATCAACGAAAGCATATATATCACACTATCTAGAAAAACATGAGGCAATAACATACGATCGATATCTATTTATTTATCTGGTTAAAATATTAATTATGTCAATTCCATTATCATATAGTGGGATTAAACACTATAACAATACAGTTTCACATAAAAGAAAAGAGAAGCAACGAATCCCCTACCTCAAACAGTTCCTCGCGTTCTTTATCCACACAACGAGTCATGATTCTCCGCTCACGACAACTACATCCACCCTAGGATGCCACGGTACGACAGCACCATCCAAAACCGAAGAAAACCCCCATTAGAAGCATGGATATTACATTCTATTATATAGAAAGGTGAAACATGAGGAGATGATCTCCAATGGAACGACGATAAAACATACCTTATATCAATGATTGACCGATACAACTCAGTTGCATCCAAAACAGAGCAGAACCAATCTAAGGAGTATAGTTTGATTATGAAACTCCTATGGGAAGTATTGAAAGGTTCTAGCATCTTATAGCTGAGAACATAGATAAAGAACAAGGGAGGATGATATCTTGTCCCTTTTGAAGATTTAATGGGGTGACGGTTTAAGATACGCTTAATTCCCCATTAAAATTAAATCACATTAACCCACACGGTTTGACCATGTAAAAACATCTCAATCCATAGGAATAATTAATATTGGATTTATGGCCTTTGAATCGTCCTTAGAGCCCTTAAAATGAGGCTTTAAATGCATTTTACGTTAAAGGAAACATCAAAGGGGTGAAACTGTAGGAAGCTGGAAACACTGCTCAAAGTCCACTGTTAGAAGTCCTCTTTTAGAAGTCTGCTATTAGAAGTCCACTTTTAGAAGTCCGCTATTAGAAGTCCGCTGTTAGAAGTCCGCTGTTAGAAGTTGGCTATTAGAAGTCCGCTGTTTGAATTCCGCTGTTAGAAGTCTGTATTTAGAAGTCCGCTGTTAGAAGTCCGCTGTTAGAAGTCCACTATTAGAAGTCCGTTGTTAGAAGTCTGCTGTTAGAAGTCTGGTGTTAGATGTCCATTGTTATAATTCCACTGTTAGAAGTCCACTCTTAGAATTCCACTATTAGAAGTCCACTGTTAGAAGTCTGCTATTATAAGTCTGCTGTTAGAAGTCCACTGCTAGAAGCTCACTGGTCTAGAAACACTATTCACCCACCTCACTGTTGGCACTGTACACCTACCATTGGCAATGTTCACCTACCTCACCATTTGCATTGTACACCTATCGTTGGCACTGTTCACCTACCTCACCATTGGCATTGTACACCTACCATTATAGGTTACCAATAGAGGATACCGATAGAGGTTAATGATATAGGTTACCGATAGAGGTTACCGATAGAACTGTTCACCGATGGAATTGTTCACAAAATTCGAAATTTGGAAAAGGAAAGAGAGGTTACCATTAAAGGTTACCAAGAGAACTATTCACTAATGGAACTATTCACATAATTGGAAAATTAGAAACGTATTGGGGATAAGTCACCTTGACCTCCTGGAACACCTCAAACACAATATTTTCACAATGTAATGGACCAGAGAGGTCTGGGCCATTACATCAGATACCTATCAAAACATTCTCATCCTCAAGAATTCAAAACCAACCTAAAGAGACAAAAAAATAAACAGGGTTCGAACAACCAGCCATCGAGATACCTCTCAAAAGAGAGCAAGCCAAAAAATCAACAAAAGAAATTGATAAATAAAACATGAAAGGTCTAACCACAAAGGGATCATCGTTACATGAAAAAAGTTAACCATCAAACAACTCTGAGTACTGAGCACATATCTGTGACTCGTGTTCCCAAGTACTCTCCTCCATTCCACCATGTTGCCACAAGACAAAAACTAAGGGGACAGAACGCTCACACAACACCTTCTCCTTGCGGTCTTGGATCTCAACAGGTCACTCCTCAAAGGTTGCATCATCATCAACATCGATCTATCCCCAATCGATGATGTGAGAGCCATCGTGAAGATAACGACGGAGCTGTGATACATGGAAAACATCATGTATCCAACTCATCTGTGGGGGAAGTTCTACTCTAAACCCCACATCGCCAAAATGAGGTAACACATCGAATGGCCCAACAAACCGGGGAGAAAGCTTACTTCCACGACCAAACCTTCGCTGCCCACGACAGGGAGTTACCTTTAAAAATACATGATCCCCAACATTAAACTCTAACTGTATCCTCCTTTGATCAACATATTATTTCTGATGATCTTGTGGTGTCCTCATCCTCTCATGAATCACCTGGACCATCTCTGTTTCATTCTGCACTAGTTTTGGTTCGGAAATTGCTAACTCTCCGACCCCAGTCCAGCACAACGGAGAACGACAAGGCCGACCATACAAGGCTTCAAACGGATCCATACTTATGGAGGAGTGAAAAATATTACTATAAGATAACTCCACCAAGGGTAAGTGCCTCATCCATGAACCTCCAAAATCCATAACACAAGTGTGTAATATGTCTTTAAGAGTCTAGATGGTTTGCTCTATCTGACCATCCGATTGAGGATGAAAACTAGTGTTAAGGAATAGTTGAGAACCGGAAGCATGTTGAATACCTCTCCAAAAACTGGATGTAAAATGAGGATCTTGATTAGAAATGATCATCCTGGGGACTCCATGAAGTCTCACCACCTTTTCTAGATACTGCCTCAACAAAACTTCCACTGAGCCTGACTCCTTGATTACTATGAAGTGGGCCGATTTTGTTAAACGATCCACTAGCACCCAAATAGCATCATGTCCTCTCAGAGCTCGAGGTAAACCAGTAACAAAGTCCATTGAGATTTCCTCCCACTTCCACTGATGAATCTCTAATGAATAGAAAATACCACTAGGAACACAGTGTTCTAAGATCACCTAATGGAAGACTAAACATCGAGACACAAACTTCGCAACCGCACGCTCCATCCCCGGCCACTAAAACTGGATCCTCAAGGCTCGATACATCATTTTCATGCCAGGATGTACCTTTAAAGATGAACTATGAAACTCTTTGAGAACCATCTCTCACATCATCAAAGTAACAAAAATCCTTCCATGATACAACACTCGGTGTAGTTCATCCTCTGTCCAACCATCTGAGGCTTCACCACAAACAACTCAGTCTCTCCAGACATCCACCTCTAGATCTCCCAACTGGGACTCTTCCACCTTCTGTGCCAAGGATGACTATACCATCATCTGAGAATGAAAAACTCTACCCCCAACTTCTCCCATATCAAGATTTAATGCTGAAAGTTCTTCCATTACTCTCCAGGAATCATCGGATTCACACACAACATCACTACGTTACTTTCTTCTCAATGCATCAGCTACAACATTCCCTTTTCCAGGTGTATAAAATATTTTGAATTCATATTCCTGCAATAACTCCATCCACCCACGCTATCGTATGTTCAAGTCACGCTGGTAGAAAACATACCTCAAACTCTTATGATAAGTGAAAACCACAAAGTGATCACCAATGAGGTAATGAATCCACAACTTCAAAGAAAACACCATGACTTCCAACTCAAGATCGTGAGTGGAATAGTTACATTCATGGGGACGTAACTACCAAAACCCATAAGAAACAACAAACCTCTGCTAAATATGAACACAACCGAACCCCAGATGTGAAGCATCACATAAAACATCAAACTGAACTCCCTTAGCTGGAAGTCAAAGGACTGGAGAACTTACTAACTTCTCCTTTAGATACTCGAAAGCTGCCTGAAACTGATCAGTCCATATGAATGCCTGACTCTTTCTAGCTAAAGCTATCATAGGAGTCACAACTTGTGAGAAATTGGCTACGAACCTCCTGTAGTAGCCTGCGAGACCAAGGAAACTTCACACCTCTAAAACTGTCTTGGGGGATGCCCAAGACACAACTGCTTCAATATTTGATGGATCCATAGATACTTTCTATTGGGACACAACATGCCCTATGAAACAGACATCTCGATCCCAAAACTCACACTACGACAACTTCCCGAATAGCTGATGTTGGCAATGAACTCCCAAAATGTCTTGTAGATGCTCTGCATGCTCCTCTTCAGATGTGGAGTACAAAAGGATGTCATAAATGAGAAAAACCAAGAACTTGTACAACAAGTCACGGAAAACAGCATTCATCAATCCCATGAATATAGCTGGAGCATTCGTTACGCCAAATGGAATTACAACGAACTCATAATGCCCATGATGACAACAGAAGGTAGTATTCGGGATATCCCCATCCTTCACACACATATGATGATATCTCGACCGCAAGTCGGTCTTTGAGAACCACCTTTCACCTTTCAGTTGATCGAATAAATCATCAATCTGTGGAAGAGGATAACGATTCTTTATGGTCACTTATTATAAGTGACGATAATCTACACACAACCGCAAACTACCATCATCCTTCTTCATGAACAAACCTGTGCACCCCACAATGACCCACTTGGACGAACAAAACCCCACTGTAAAAGACCATCAAGTTGTATACGTAGCTCTCATAACTCAAAAGGGGAAATACTATATGGAGACATAGATATAGGAGATGCTCCCGGCTGTACCTCTATCCCAAACTCATTCTCTCATTGAGGGGGTAATGCTACAACATCTTCTGGAAAGTGATACGGGTACTCCTCTACGACCTTAGGAAATGCCAACTACAAAACCTATAAAGAAATCAGAATCATCTCCTCCATCATGGATGATAAGGATGGAACACTCCTATGACCCATCCGAGGATCTCTCTCACCAACAAACACCACTTTCTCTCCATCTGCACCAATGAATACGACCTTCTTCCTAAAACAATCCACGATATCCTGCACCAAATACAACCAATCCATGCCATGGATGACATCATATGGTTGTATTCGTAAACATAGGAAATATCCCTAACAACGGTGTTTCCCCAACACTATCTCACTGTCTCTACATACTTCAAACAAGTCAGATCTACCTCCAACGGGTGTAGTCAATGCCAAGGGCACTGGAAGCCTCTCTACATCAAGTACCAAAGCATGGACAAGGGTAGGCGATATAAAGGATTGTGTCACTCCTGAATCAAATAACACATACATCATGGTAGAAAACAAGCAAAGGCTCCTAGAATGACGTCTGGCTCGCCTGTAGCTGGCAACAATAGAGCATGAAGCTGACCACGACATCCTACACGGCCTCTCTAACCCCGATGAAGACCACCACCATGGCCTCACTCTGCTCTCGGAGGACGAGGAGCATCATGGGGCTGTCCTCTGCCTGCCACATGTACCCTATGCTGATCTAAAGCTGGTGCAACCAGCTTCTGCTACCTCGAATGGAACTGTCTCAATCGGCGAACCTAGAGCGTAGTGACTAGTGCATGATGACCACCTTGAAAGGTCGAGCACTCCTGCTGCTGATAGCCTTGACCACCACTATAAAAACAAGTGCATGATCCCTTGGCATAAGACTGAGAGTTGGTACCTCTGGAGAAACGAGATGTAAAGGGATGCGATCTACCCCTGGCTGAATGGAAAATCTTCTGCCATGGAAACCGATAACCCCGGACCACAGCTCTGCTTCCAGAGGAATCATTCCGATTCCCATATCGTGATTATCTGGTCCTGGACAATGTAATTTCGACAACCTATTCCCTTTCCATCACCTAAAAATTTGTTTTCAACATAAATGGGGTGACCTGGCGCTGGATCTCTGGATGAAAAGCCTCCTCAAAATGCCATTCTCTGGCCTCCTCATCGGGAAGCAGGTCTAAAGCATATCGTAAAAGTTTCCTGAAATGGATTCCAAACTCTGGAACACTGGATCACCCCTATCGTTGGGTAAGAAGCTCCTGGCAACTGGACGCCTTTGCAGTCGAAGAAAGAAACTTGACTCTAAACCTGTCTCATAAATCCTCCCATGAGATCGCTGACTCCTCACGATCCCTGAGGAACAAGAACCACCACTACCTCACTGCTCCACGCAGCATTGTCACAACCAAGGACAGAAAGTGCTCTTTAAGAGAACGAATCAAACTGAAGCCGATATTGACCTCCTCTAACCAGTCTTTCATGACTGCATCTGAAACAGAGCCCTCATACTTCTGCAAAATCTGGCACTAAAACACTCAAAGTTTCTTCTTCCAACTGTCGTCGTCCTCAACCTCTACCTTGCAGCGATCTTCTAGAACATCCTATTGGGCATTTTCTAGGCAAACATGATGAGGACGTCGACCTAGAGCCGTACCTATAAAATAACAATCGTTAGAGTTCCTAAACCTGAAATATGGGAGAATCAACATTAATTAATTAATTGTTTTCTTTTATTCATTTTAGGTTAACATATGCCATGGTCTACCCATTCAAACATAGGCACAAATAAGAATGATGCATGATCCTTTCCTAGGTCTCTACCCTGCAACTAGTATCAACTTTTTTAGTAGCCATTGTAAACTTAAAGGTCCGTACATCAGATCATAGGGGGACCTAAACACTTTTTTGTCAGACAGTCTCTAGTGTTTACCTCAATTTATAAGCTTGAATGACAGCATTTCCCTACAAAACCATGCAACCTAACCTATGCCTAACTCCAAAATCCATCCTATCCCTCAACCAGTCCTATGATACCACTCTGTCATGACCCTCTCCCCAAAAAGTGTACCCCTCTTGGGCTAGCAATGTGAGAAGTGAGATAATGACCCCCCAAGTCCTACCTCTAGTAGTCCCCGGGTTGGCGACTAGAACCGAGGGTATAGTAACACACAAAATGGGAGGCATTACCCTATAAGAGAACACATGAAAAATAGAGAGATAAGATAGAAACCAATCAACTCCAACTCTGACTGAAATATAGATGAAAACCCAAGTACACATATGAAATGTCATGTATAAGTACTACAACTGAAAGGGAAAAAACTGCAAGTACCAAAAAGAAAGTAAAAACAGCAGCAACCAGAAGCCCGAACAGCTCCTGCAACCACAAGCTAGTAAACACCAGCCTGATCTCCAACATTCTTCAAGTGACTTGAAAAACTATTTATATATACATAGGGGGAGAATAATAGTATACTCAGTAGGATCCTACTTGAAGCCTCTCGTGAAAAATTAAAGAAATCATGCTAAAGCACAGTGAACAACAAGTGAAACTAACTTGTCACCTAAACAGGTATACTAAGTTCCCAACCTCACCATGGATACTCTCACAAAGTAACACATACAAGAATATATCATATAATAAAGAATATCAAAGGTACCCCGCTACTACTTCCCCACTGGTATGCTGCTTTGACCCAACATCACACGTCCTGAGCATCTCTCTACAAAAAGGCTAGCCCACAAACACCTGAACGAAGCACCAAAATATGAACCTCATGCAACAAAACCACCACGTCCACACACCAAAGTAAACATGTAGTTTCTAGGAGCCACCACAGCTCTCATAAAGTGTATCATACGTCGAGTATTATACCTCAATCCATTACAGCCCATACACCGAGTAAGGATCCTCAAGTCGTCAGAGCCTATACACGTTACACCTATAGTAGAACATAGAAAACTATATCCAGAATATATGTGTGTGAATAACCAAATTCCCTTACAGACCTCTACACACATATATGGTGAAAACTAACCAATGTTCCTACTAGCACAAGCAACTACCATGATAATAGAGCGGGGCCAAAGGGGGTAGTCATCCATCCATCATCCCACCGGAATGTTGGGGAAACACCCCCCCTAGGGCTCAAAATCCTCAGGGTGTTAGTTTCCCTTACTGAAAGAGTGGAGTAGCATATCGAAACAGAAAAAGTACAGAATATACTATATCTCAAAACCACACTATTGGCATAACCTAGTCTTAGACACACTGCAGCTAACGTCTCTCAAACTCTAGGATGCTACTTCTAAGACTAGGTATCCTATAAGCACACAACCATTTAAAGAGAATTATTAGATTACTTCATTCCCTTTTTTAGTTCCAGTTTACGTCAATTAATTATTTATTAATATACCATGAACAATTCCACATTACGTTTCATCAATATCACACCCAGAGTCAATTGTTCCTTCAAAAATTACAACCTCATAATTATGTTCCAGCAACTTCATACCCATGGGTTAACACCATTTATTCTATTATTCATTATAGAATAACTTTCCTACATTCCCAGTAATTCTAGAAAAACATTCTATGCTACTAAACATAAGGGGGCTCAACACGGTGAGTAGATGTACTAACCGTAGAGTCTTTTCTGCTTATAGAAAGAGTATATACCCATCCTTCCTTGAGAAGCTAAACACAGAAAGAACGTAGCATACCCCGCGTGTCTTCACCTATTTTGGAATAAGGGAAAGTAAGACCAGCTAACTTGAGTAGTGGTGAAAAGTAAAGCAGATAAACAACCAATAAAAAATCTAGAAGCATAAAACTATCACATCCATCCCATTCCTTCATCCATGGTGTCCTCCCCAACACCCACATGCTTAAAATGATGCATCTCACTACTCTAGTCATCATCTGCTACCACAACCAAAAGGGCCTCCCTACCCCCACATATCACAAGACCTATCCAGGCTCACATCACAACACAAGCAGCAGGAAAAAAAACACCACATTAATTGGAATATTGTCCCTTTTACAATCAAGAGGGTAACTCAGAACCCCTTAAGGAACTCTCAAACAATCGCTTCATTAATCCATATTGAATTAACATATTTTTTATTTGTAGGTTCCAAATTCGGGAATCCTAATTAGTAAGCTATCACAAATAATTAAACATGCTTACTGCGCCAATTTGATTAACATCAAATTACAACTAGAACCAAATTAGATTACATGCCTCTTTATCTTTAGCCAAAAAATTATCAATTAATCCCAATTTATGTTTTTTACCGACTTCCATCATTAAAGAACAACTAATCAATGCAAGAATAGATATCACACTATCTAGAAAAACATGAGGCGATAACATACAATCGATATCAATTTATTTATCCGTATAAAATATTTATTATGTCAATTCCATTGAAATACTGTGGGATTAAACATGATAACAATACAGTTACACGTAAAGGAAAAGTAAATTAATGAATCTTATACCTAAAATAGTTCCTCACATTCTTTATCCACACAACAGGTCACGATCGTCCTCTCGCGACAACTGCATCCACCCGAGGATGCCACAATATGAAAACACCATCCAAACCCCAAGAAAACCCCCATTAGAAGCATGGGGATTACATGCTATAATATGGAAAGGATAAATAGGAGGAGATGATCCCCAAAGGAACGATGATAAAACATACCATATAACGAAGATTGACAGATACAGCTCGATTGCATCCAAAACAGAGTGGAACCAATACGAGCAGTAAAGATTGATTGTGAAACTCCTATTAGAAGGATTGAAAGGTTTTAGCATCTCATTGCTGAGAACAAAGAATAAGAACAAGGGAGGATGATATCTTATCCCTTTTAAAGATTTAATGGGGCGACAGTTTAAGATACCCTTAATTTTCCATTAAAATAGGATCGCATTAACCCACACAGTTTGACCAAGTAAAAACATCCCGAGCCATATAAATAATTAATATAGGATTTATGCCCTTTGAGTCGGCCTTAGATCCCTTAAAATGAGGCTTTAAATGCATTTTAAATTAAATGAAACATCAAAGGTGTGAAACTGTAGGAAGCTGGAAACACTTTTCAAAGTCTACTATTAGAAGTCTTCTGTTAGAAGTCCGCTTTTAGAAGTCCTCTGTTTGAAGTTTGATGTTAGAAGTTTGGTATTAGAAGTCCGCTGTTAGAAGTCCTCTATTAGAAGTCCACTTTTAGAAGTCAGCTATTAGATGTCGGCTGTTAGAAGTTGGATGTTAGAATTCCACTGTTAGAAG
The DNA here is from genome assembly GCA_963277665.1 of Viscum album. NCBI lineage: Eukaryota > Viridiplantae > Streptophyta > Magnoliopsida > Santalales > Viscaceae > Viscum > Viscum album. The sequence goes on along the minus strand of OY728150.1, from coordinate 562,453,224 downwards.
TCTGTTGTTAGAAGTCCGCTGTTAGAAGTTGGCTGTTAGAAGTCCGCTGTTAGAAGTCTGTTGTTAGATGTCCGCTTTTAGAAGTCCGCTGTTAAGAGTCCACTATTAGAAGTCTGTTGTTGTCCACTGTTAGAAGTCCGCTGTTAGAAGTCCACTGTTAGAAGTCCACTGTTAGAAGTCCACTGTTAGAAGTCCGCTGTTAGAAGTCTGCTGTTAGAAGTCCGCTGTTAGAAGTCTGCTGTTAGAAGTCTCCTGTTAGAAGTCCGCTACTAGAAGCTCACTAGTCTGAAAACACTATTCAACTACCTCACTATTGAAACTATACACCTACTGTTGGCATTTTCACCTACCTCACCATTGGCACTATACACCTACCATTGGCACTGTTCACATACCTCACCGTTGGCACTGTACACCTACTGTTATAGGTTATCGATAGAGGTTACCGATAGAGGTTACCAATATAACTCTTCACTGATGGAACTATTCACAGAATTGGAAATTTGGAAACGTAAAAAGAGGTTACCGATAGAGGTTATCGATAGAACTATTCACTAATGGAACTATTCACATAATTGGAAATTTGGAAAATTTTTGGGGATAAGTCACCTTGACCTCCTGGAACACCTCAAACACCATATTTTCAAAAAGTAATGGACCAGACAGGTCCAAGCCATTAAAAATAGTATGATTTCAGAATTCATTAGTGGAATAACATCAAAAATCCTAAAACTAACCCTATGATATTTGTGTACGAATAGGAATAGTTTTATAATATTTCAATAGGGAGAGAACCTACCATATATCTATGAGAATCTTCCTTTAAAAACCTATGGTTTATGAGTATGTCACTGATAAAACGTCAACTGCACCACTACACAACACCTGTACAATCAAGGGAACCATGAAAGGGTTCGAAAGATAATATAGGGGAATTACTTTTTCTCTAAATTAATAATAAATATCTAAGACTCCTACTAAAAAATAGGTGGTATTCATCAGGGTTCCAATGGTAGATACAATTGTGAATCACCATTATCCATCCCATTATAACTCTAGTGGAATTATACTAGGGTTTTAATGGATCAAAAATTCCACTACCTAGGATTCCCCCATCGCCCATGTAACACCTAGATATTTTTTGTTATATTTCCCTTTAAATAATTTTATTTATTCGCTATATTTAATTTCTTACAACACCAAGGTTAAACGAAATGTGATACACTATTAATATTTTACTATTTTCACACGACTGTTATAACCTAGCCATTGAATTTTTATGTACAAATACTAATAAATATATTATTAATAATATTTGAATTATATATTCAATAAAAATTTATTTATTAATACCTTGGAAATAATGACTAAATATTTTAGTAATGTCATTTTATTCATTAAAAATATGTTTATGGGAAATCATACTTTTTACTGGTCTATAGAAAATAATTAGTTTTGAATCTTTTATAAATTTTACATGAAATAATATACTTTATTTTTGAATTCATCATTTCTAAATTATCTTAGGTAATTTTTTGATAATATTCCGAAAAGTTTGATTTTTTTATGAATATAGAAAAATACTTATATACATTAAAATTTTTATTTTTATTAAAAAAAATTAAAAAAGAAATTTTTTATATTTGATCAGTTTTAAAACTTCATTATTTCCTTTTATTAATTTTTTTTGAAAATCACATTATTCATATATCTAGTATAAATACATTTTATATTAAAAATTGTATTTTTTGAAAAACCAAATTGTTTTTCATTTCATTTTTACTCTCTAAATTAAATTAAATTCTAAAACATTTTTGTTGTGAATTTTTAAAAATGGATTCATTATTTGTATTCATAACATCTGGAATAAATAAATAGGTCCCTATTATTTTTTGAAAATATTAATAGTAACTAAGGTAAATTTATTACCTTGGAAAAGGGTAAAATGGGTTAACAAGGATTACAAATAAGTTATAAGGATATGGATTCTAATACTATTTTTTGATGAATTAAATTATACCCTTAACAACTATTATTTTATATTGAATTTCTTACTGGAACCTTATCTATGAAAAAGACATAGATATTATTAAAGTCAATGAAAGTGGAGCAATGAAACACTTATTTATAATAAGTATAATATATTAATAGTGGTTTAACGATAAGATATACATGAATAAAAATATTTTTTTGAAATCTAAAATATTTATATCATTCATGTTGATTTAATTATTATTTTAAAAAATATAATAATTTCTGTAAATTCTTATACAACATTGGAGAAGTAATTATTCAATTAATGGAAAAGAAAAATAAATGATATTAAAAATATTAAAAGTATAATAATTTATTTTATTTAAGGGGTTCTAAGAATTATATATATGAAAAACAATTAGGGATATGATAAAATATATTTTTTGAATTTTATATGAATTCTCGATGCTTTTAAAATTCAAATTGTTAATAGCTTCAAAATTGACAATAAGGATGCTTAATGTCATTAATATATAATTAATTTTTTTATAAATCATAAAAATAATTATAAAATACAAATAAATTATATTGTGGTAGGAAAACATAATTAATTTTCCATTTATGGATTAATCAACAAAATCTATGAAAAAATTATGTACTTTTAAAATTGAAAAGATTTGTTACTGTATTTAAGATTGAAATAAGTTAAGTATGGGTAAATCAAAATGATAAGGTTTAAAATAAAACAAAACATGTCTAAAATATATATTTTGATGATAATACAACCTAATATTATCAAAATTCCAAATCGTATCCAATTTGTGTAATATGGATAGAAATTTCATTTATTATAACTAAGTCTTTTAGAGAATTCTAAAAGTTCCCCCACCAACATTATAAATTCACAACTAATCACACACATAATTTCTAAACATTGAGCCTTATATATTGAAAATATAATGAATAATTTCCATTTAAACATACCTAGATACATTTCATAGGATATTTTCTTCTCAAAAGTAAATACTTTTATCCTTTTAATGGAGATCCAATAGAGATGTTTTGAAGAACATGTTATTTCTCTAGCTGATCACTTTATTTTTCTAGACCTCATAAACTCATATAAATATATATTTTTAATATGAATTAAAAAATTAATGATCCTAAATATGATTAAATTTTATTATGATTATTAAAACAAAAATTTAAACCCTCTATCCTATCAAACAAGAATTTAATGTATTTCTCGTGTGTACATATACCATACTATCTCCACATAGCGATGAAATAAATTTTTCGTCACCATAATTTATGGATGTGTACTTTGATGGGATAAATAATTATATATGAAATAAATATTATATTATAATTATAAAATAAATATTACTTATTATTTACATTTCTTTTATTCTATTAGTTGAAAATTTAAAACAATGTTCATGTGTATATACGACCTACCACCTCCATAAACGGTGTAATTCATTATCTATCACAAATTTTGATGAATGATTATAAATACATATATAATAAATATATATTATGTTTATACCACTATTTAAATTATAGGAATTATGGACCCATGATCAATGTGTTAGTATCAGGATTGCCTAACCAAAAACATGCTTGGAAAACGAAGCAGTTATCACTGAGAATAGTAATATTAATAACTAATTAATAATAAAATGGTGATAAAAACAAATCATTAATCGTATGAGTGATATAGGGTGGTCTAATAAATCAGTAATAAATTAATATTTATCATCCATGTTTTTTTTCATGGGAATTATTATTTATTGTTCTTGAGGAAAGAGTTTATTTCACAATCTCATTATTAGTCTATATTGTATATATTTATGCATCTGATGGGGAATATTTATATTCAATATCCATATATTCAAATAATGTTTTGAAAATCGTTTTTTCTATTATAACATTAATATTTATATTCATTTTACCTAGATTTTATTTTTTAAAAATATATATTTTCAAGGGTTATTTTTATCATTTTCCAAACATGGTTATTTTGGAATTTTCCGAAAAAATATGAAAGGATGTTATTTCACACATACGAAATGAGAATATATTCGTTATTTCATAAAAACATAATTTCTTGAACCTTACATCATAAAATTATAAGGTTATCTTTATTAAAAATGTTTTTATTTTTAATTTAGCACCTATAAAAAAATTATTTTCCAAATGGGTAGGATATTTTTCCTGAATAAATTTTTAGTGGTCATTCATAAACATTTTCTATCTATGAAATCATTATTTTATGTTACATATTATTTATTGAGGATATGTCCCAATTATACCATTATTATTATTTCATTAAATGGTTTATGTTTATGATGAAATGACGTTTATGAGTTCCCTTTTTTCATGAGTTGTGTTATGATGAAATATTTATGAAACCATTTCTATTCATGGGTTTTAATATGATGAATGATATATTATAATGTGTCACACATATGTATGGTCATAATTATGTGATCTATTGGACCTATATATCCTTATAATTATATCTCATGATATGGTTATGGGAAACCAGTTGATGTGCTTAATACATTACTGGAAATTAGCTGATATGATTGATCAGTTATGGGATACAAGATGATGTGAATGATTTGTAATGGGAAAAAGGTGTTGATGCCTATAATGAATGTATTGGTAATTAACCTTGAGAAATGAAATGGTTTCTACACTTATGATGGTTCCACCCACATTCATTAGATGAACATATGTTTCATGATTGATTTATAATGAATTATCATTCTTATGATTCATATCTTTTGAATTGTTAATGTTTTATACCATCACCCATGATTATATTATTTATTAGAGTTGGAATGAAAATTTTATATTATAGTCACAATCCTATATCCTTATTCTTATATATTTTCATGAATTGATATTTTCTATGTTTTCCCTTATTGACCATATGACCTCACCATTTTCTTGTGTTCATTTTCCCTAGGATATAAATAAATGTGTTATGTTATATATGTTAAAAAGAACTATAATTATTGAGAAATAAGTGGTAGAAGATGTATATTTTTTATGAACAAGCTATTTCTATTTTCACGATTGAAATGAAAATACACCTTTATGATCCTAATGTATATGTTTGTGTAATATAATTAATAATATTCAAAAAATTGTAATATCTATGTCTAAAAGTCACCGGTCATTATAGTTCATATCAATGGTTGGTTTTGTAAAATTTTGAAACTAGAGTAATAATACCTTATTAATAACCATGAGGACAAGTCCCTGTATAGTTTATAATCCTAGAGTTTTTGGTAACGATCAAAAAAACATAGGATTAAACCAGATGTGTCATAAATTTTATAATCATTTCCCATGATTATTTGATTTTCCCACTGTAATTAGTGTTTCTCAAACCATGATTTTTGAATTTAGTTTTTGGAAGGCACCCAAAGGAACTTTATTCATGATAAATGTTCTATAAAAACAATGATTATCCAAATAAAAAATATAATGTTATGGGAGAAGAAATGATTTTTTTTCTATTCTCAGACAACTTTTTCAAATAATGAATCATGTTGTACTACCAATTAGGAAAAGGAGGAATAAGAATTATATTGAGTTCTTCATGAGGAAGTGTCCACCTTCATTCAATTAGCATTTTTATCCAATAGTGGCTGAGTGATTGAGTAACACCTATTATTAAAATCTGAGGACATGAAAAAGCTTCACATGTAATTTATTTTATAAAAGGTATAAAGGATATGTTGTGGAATATTGTCATCAAATTGATGCAAGAGGGAGAAATTGATTCCATGGAATGGGAGGAGTTAAATAAAATATTTTTTATAGGTAATATCCTCATATTATTAACATAAATATGGATAAGTACTTACTTTAGCTTAAAAAATGATTATGAATCTGTTGGTACATATTAAAAAAAATTTACAAGTCTTTCATGGAACACGTATAGTTTTACTATCTATCATAGAAGTAAGGTTAACCAATTCATTAGTGTCTTAAAGACAAGTCTCTATAGGGAGGTATCCATAAGAAACTTTAGTAGCTACAAATAAAGTGTATTATGTGTAATCGATGTAGAAATGAAATTTGGATATACCCACCATTTCAATGGAATTGTTAAGAAAGGAATGATCTAGTCTCATAGAAACTAAAATAAATCACATAGTGGAAATAAATTTTATCCATCTAAATGCCATGAATGTGAGAAGAAACATCGAGGGATGTGATTTAAGGGAAATAGGAGGTGTATTAAATGAGGAACAATAGGTCATACATCCAATGAATTTCAAAATATAATGGATAATCTAGTCAATGAAATAGAGGAATAAAAGATTATAACTAATTCACCCCCAATTCACCAATTCATCAAATATAATGAGTATGGGTAATATTTAAATAAATTATCAAATTCAAGTATTAAATATGATTATCATCGTCAGAAAAAAAAATTAAGGCTAAATAAAAAGGAAAATCATAGGCGATCACTATTGGTGATGTTGAGTACGACAATGAAGTAGTAAAAGGTATACTTACCATCCAATCTAAAATAGTTAATTTTGTATCTGAATATGGATTCAATCACTATTTTATTTATAAATAATTTTATATGGGTTTCACTGTATTACCAAAAAAATACATATTGAGTTTTTTATTAATACTCGTCACGGAACAACGACCATGTCTTAAGTTTATAATTCTTATCTGGTTGATGTTTTGAAGAAGGTTTTTCTTGAAAATACAGTGATTATTCCTTTACTTTAATTATATGGGATTCTTATTATAGATTTTATTTCTTTTTATTTATAACATATCTATTTCTATGGAATTATGTCTCATTTTACAGTTTGAATGAATCTTTGATAATTTATCTATAGAAGGGTGGATAGGAATATCCATTGAAAATTGCTTTCATATTGTGTGTCTTAATTCCAATAAATAAATGATATCTATCTCAAATAGGATTTGATAAAATCACTATTAATAATACACCTATAATATGGGAGTCATTTGATGTATTTTTGGAATAATTTCCAAGTCTTCCAATGAATCTTGAAGGAGAGATTTTGATATAACTCATACATGGTTCAATTCTTGTGTCAACGACTCCTTATAGAATGGACCCAATTTAGTTTCTAAAATAGAAGAAGCAACTGTATTGGAATCTTGATAAGGTAATAATACAATATAATGACTAACCTAGGGTAAACATGTTCTATTTGATAAGAGGATACACGTATAAATTCTACTCTGACCTGATTATTGGTAACATAACAAGATCGATATCCAGAACATGTATCGTCTCCCTTGTATTAATGACTAATTTCATTAACTACATGGATCTTGATAACTATACCTGGTTAACATTCATTCTAGATATTATCATCTCAGATTAAAAAAGGAGTATATATCTAAGAAATAATTGGGTATATGGTATTAACACTATGAATTTATAGTTATTCATTTTTGTCTTACTAATTCCCTTGTAATATTCATGGATGTAATTAATATATTATTTTGAGAATAAGTTCATTAGTTTATTGGCGTCTTTATAGATGGTATTCTAGTATATTCAAAGAGAATGTAGGGGAATTAAAATCACTTAACTATTTTGTTTATGACTATGATAATGGTGATTATTTATGAAAAATTTACCAAGTGTGGAATTTGCTTTCATAATTTTACATTTTTTGGTCAAAAATCTTAATATAGGGTATATATGTTGATCCATAATTCATAAAATTTATTAATTTGTGTTCTAGAATAACAAAACTTAATGAGATATTATGTTTTCTCAGTTTTTTGGGATATTTTCTATCATTTAAGAGAAATTTATCTCTTGTATCCCATCCACTCACCGTGTTTACTCAGAAGGGTTCCATTTTCCTCCAGATGGATGGATGTGAATAAAATTACACTTAAATAATGAGATAGTTAGTCATTTATATTGTTCTTAAATTACCCTACAGTTGATAAGGGTATCAAATCCATATTTATGAATCTAAAAAGGTGTTGGGATTCATCACCATGTAAAATTATAGGTATATAGATTATGCATCCCGAAAATTGATGGTTCGTGGGAAAAATTACCGAACTCATGATTTTGAGATAGCTTTGGTATTCCTTTCATTAAATAAATAGTGGACTAATCTCTATTGAGGAAAAATTTATATATATAATTATCGAAAAATTATAAATTATACAGTCACACAAGAAGAATTGAATATTATCCAAAGAATATGGTTGGAGTTGATTACAGATTATGACTTCTCAATACATTACTACCATGGGAAATAAAAAAAAGGTGGAATTTTCTTTGAATAGAATGGATAATGTTAGTTAATATATGATTTGGATCACAAAAGATCAAGTATTTATGAATTTATAAATTATGGAACATGACATTTTAAGGGAATGGATGCAGTTTTATAGAGATAAAATTAATGTTCAACTATTTATCCAACTTGAAATTAAATAGGAACATAATGAAGATGTAGATCATTAAAGTAAGGTGAGAAATATTCTCGATTTCATCCTTGATTGTGATAGAATAATAATTTTCAAGAACTGTTTATGTGTTCCTCCCATTCTATATTTAAATAAGGATTTGTTTTATGAGTCTCACAGTTCATCATTATCTTTTCATCCTAGATGTAAAAATATGTTTAGAGACTAGAAATAATATATCTAGTGGCATGAAATGAAGATAGATATTAAATAATGTCTCTCAATGCTATATATGTCAGCATATTTAGGTTGAGAGGCATAATTCCAAGGGGTTGTTACCATAATTACCCAAACTGGAATAGAAATGTGAAATCATCACCATGGATTTTTTTCAGACATACCAAAACACCTAAATGAAGAAAAATAATATATGTGTTATTGTTTATGGCCGTATAAATTTAGAAAATTTTATTTCTATCAAATAATATTTCACTCTTCTTCATATTTATATAATATATATTAATGAAGTTGTGATATTTCATGAAGTGCTACATTACATTGTATCGAATTGGGATATGAGGTTTACCTCAATGTTTTGGAGAAGCCTCCAATAGGATATTTATATAGAGTTATGTTTCATCACTTATATCCATTTTCATAAAAATGGTCTATTTAAGAGGCCCATTAAAAATCAATAAAATTTTTTGAGAGATTTTCCATTGAATTTAAAATGTGGTTGAGATCAACACCTCTTTTTGGTGATATTTTCTTACAATAATATATTTCACTCCTCCGTTCAAATGGATCCTTATAAATTCCTATATGGTATGAAATACAAAACAATGTCATGCGTGAATGATGTTGGGGATTGAAAGATTTTGGTACCTGAGCTTGTTGAGAAAATAGAAGAGATGGTTAGATCAATTCAGCATCCTGTATGGTCTTCTCAAAGTCGAAAAAAATGTTTTTATTAGAATATATGGAAGGACATAGAGTTTGATGTGAGTGAAAAGGTACTTCTATGAATATATAACTGGAATAGATTTATGAGATTTTGAAATAGGGGAAATCTATGCTCAGAGTTAGTTGGTCTTTTTGAAATTCTTAGTCATATTGGGATGGTATCTTATTGATTGGAGTTTCCACCAAACCACTATGTTGTACATGATGTGTTCCATGTATCTCTCTTGATAAAGTAAACAACTGAAACTTTACATGTACTAAACATAGAGGTCAAATGTTGGAGAATGACCATTCTTATATATAATAACATGTACATATTTTAGATTACATGGGAAAAGTAATATTAAAAAAGAAAACTCAACTGGTAAAATATTTGAAGTGAATTCAAAAATTTGAGGAAGCTATGTGAGAACGTGGGGATGTGATGAGGTGAAGTTATCTTCATCTCTTAGTATCTAAGTGAGTATTTTTAAGGGAAAATCATCTTAAGGGGGGTTTAATTTGATAATAATATTTTTTATATAATAATCCTTAACTAATTAGATTTCAACAATAGCTTGTGTTATACGCAACACCAACTTTAAACAAACTACAACACACTATTAAAATATTATTATTTTAACACACCTATTATAAATTAGTTATTGAATTAGAGGATGTGAACAAGAATAAAAAATTATGAAATATATTTTAAATTTATAATCAATACAAATTTATTTATTTATTCCTAGGAAATGATCACTTAATTTTTAAATTATGTTATTTTATTCATTGAAACTATGTTTTTCTCAAAACATGACATTTATTGATTTATAAAAAATAATTATTTTTTAAAATTTTATAAATTATATTTGCAACAAAAATCATTTTTATATTCAGCATGTTAAAATTAAATTAAGATGAATTTTTTAGAATTTTTTTAAAAGTTTAAATTATTATGAAAAGTGAAAAATACTAATCTACATTAAAAATGAATTTAATTTTAAATAATATACATTGTAAAAATTTATATTGGAATATCTATAAAATTAAATTATTATTTTTTAATCTATTTTTTTTCTTTCAAAAGAATTATATACATTAATATAGTATAAAGAAATGTTATACTTAAATGGTGGTTTTTAGAATAAAAACATTCCATTGTGTTATGCCTAATAATTTTTAATTAAAAAATGAAAATTATTTATTATGAATTTTTAAACATGTATTATAGGTTTTTATTCATTAGGTTCATATTTAGTAAATAGTTCCCTTTTATTTTTTCATCAAATTGAATTGTAACTATTGTTAAATTTATTACCTCGATAAGGAGTTAAACAATTTAAACTGGATTAAAAATATATAGTAAGGTCATAAATTTAAATACTATTTTTTGGATGATTTTAAATTGACCCTTTAAACCTATGTTTCAAAATTGAGTTATTTAATGGATATTTTTTGAGGAAAATGCCATAGATATTATTAATATAAATGAAAGGGAAAAAATTTCACACTCTAGTTTTTAATAAGTATAATATTTTAATAGTGTGTAAACTAAAAGATATTCTTAACTATAAATAGTAATTTTAAAGGAAAATTAATTATATTCACCATTTTTTTATATTTGTAATTATTATAAACTAGTTGGTTTCCCAAAATTCTAACAGAATTTGGATTTATTAGTAGTTTGATTAACTAAAAAATGAAATTAATGATATTAAACTTATTATAAGTGTAATAAATTGAGATATTTAAGGTGATATATAAGTTTTCTAGACGTCCTTAAAATTTTAGATATTTAATAAAATATTTTTTTTTGGATTTTACATGTTGTCTTCATGATTTTAAAATTCAAATAGATAATAGTATCAAAATTGATAATAAGTATACTTTATTGCATTTATGTTTTATTAAATAATTTAGAAATTATAAACAACTTTAAAAAAAGATAATTATATTCTCTGAAATTTCATAAATTTTCCATTTATTTTACAATAAACACCATATAAGTAATAATTAAAAACTTTTATAATTGATAAGTTTGTTATAGTAGATAAGATGAAAATAAGTTCTCTGAGGGTTAATCAAAATGGCCATGTTTAAATTAAGACAAAGAATTATAAAAAAATAGATGTTGATGTTAAAAAATTTATCTTCTATTAGATTCAAATAAATGGTCCATTTGTGGTATTTTTATGTAATGTTAATTTATAATAATTTATAGTTTTTAGAAATTGAAAATTTTTCCCTCACATCCATTATAAAAGGACATATCCTCCCTCACTTCATCTAACCACCTTAAGACTTTAATATTTAACATACATATCCAATTTAGCTTTATAAACTTGTATTACAAAATTATAGAGGTTCTGGTATTCTCAAAAGGCCAAACATAGATCCTCTTAGAGGATATCCAAATGAGACGTTCTGAAGAAGAGACAATCTCTCTAACAGATCACTTTCTTTTTCAACACTTATTTAAATCAAATAAATCAATTAAGTTTATAATAAAATAATAAATTAACTATCGTAAGTGTTCTAAAATTTATTATGATTGTGAAGACACAATTATACTCCCCCCACCCATCAAACAATATTTGAAAGCATTGTTCGTTTGTAGATATGGATTACCATCTCCACATATCGATACAGTTTATTTCTAATCACCATCTATTAGAGATGGATATTATGATGTGTTCAATAAATATATATGATATAAATAATATTATAATTATTCTTGAATATGACATATTATTTTTGTTTCTTTTATTCCATCAGTCAAAAAATTAAAACATCGTTCATGCATACATAAGGCCGACTATCTCCACGAACAGTGTAATTCATTTTCTCTATCAACTTTTTATGAATAGTTAAAAATATGTATATAATATATATATTTTATTATTTTAAAAGAATATAAATTTTTAAAATTATGGGACCATGATCACAGTATAAGGATCATGATTGTTGAACTGAAACATTCTTGGAAAGAGAAGTAGTTATCACCCAAAACAATGATTTTAATAATTAATTTATTTATAAAAAATTGATAAGAATAAAATATATATGGTATGATTGATATATGGTTATCTAATACATTTACAATAATAATATATTCATTTTAATAAATTTTTTAACATGAATAAATAAATATGAAAAATGAGTTAAGTTTTTATCTTTGTATCTTATTATTACTCAAGATTGTTTATGTTTAAGTATCCAAAGGGGAATATTTATCTTCAATGTCCATGTTTTATAAAAATATCATCAATTTTTTTAAAATAATCCAATGAATATTTAAATTCTTTTAACTACATTATCTTTTGTTTACTTATTGTTTCAATGGAATATTTTATTCATTTTATAAAAATGTTAATTTATGACTTTTCCAAAAAAATATAAAAATAATGTTTTTTCATCTTATACAACATGTTTTTTTCAAATTCATGACACATTAATGTATAAAATATTCCATTACAATAATTCAAGGTTCATTTTAATGAAATTTATTCCTTTAAAATTGTGTGGCTATAAAAAATTATTTTCAAAATTGAATGGATATTTTCATCAGGAATTATTTCAATTTATCATTCAAAATCACTTTCAATCTAAGAGAAAATTATTTGATGTTAGTAATGATTTATAAGGTATTTGATATAACGATACCATTCTTATTATTTCTTTGAATGATATATATTTATAACAGAATGATTTTTATGGTTCTCATTTCTTTTTCATGATTTATGTTATGAAAAAATGATTACAAAACCAATTTCTTTTCATGGGTTCTGATATGTCTAATAATTTTTTTCGTTTTGGAAAACTTATGTATGGTCATTATTATGAGACTTTTGGGAACTATATATCCATATATTTCATTGGGTAATGAATTATATCTCATGAGACAGTTATGGAAAACAATTTGATGTGCTTGATTTGTTATGGGAAAAAAGTAGATGTGCTTGATAAATTATGGGAAAAAATATGGTGTGATTGAAATATTAGAGTAAATAGGTTCTTATTCCTAATATAATGGGCTTGGTAGTTGACATTGTCATATGAAATTTTTTCTATACTATTTAGGATTACACACACATTTGATACATGAACTTATGGTTCATGGTTTGGTTGTGATGAATTCCAATTCTTATGGTTCATGTATTATAAATGATTGATGTGTTCTTAAATAACCCATGATTATTATCTTTGATAGATTAGGAATAAAATTTTAATTTTATGGTGAAGATCTCATTTTATTATTCATTTATTATGCATTAATATGTTAATTAATTTCAATTCTCCATTTTTACCAGAACTAAGTATCTTATATCAACCTTTTCTTATGTTTCTTTTCCCTAGGATATGCAGAAAGGTGTTAAAATCGATTTTTCAAATATGGTTATAATTATTAAGAAATAACAGGGGGATGATATAGATATTTTATGAACCAATTATTTATAATTCAATAATTCGAAATGTACTATAACATTAACATCCTCATGCTTATCCTTTGGTAATTTAATTAATATTCATCCAAAAATATGTAATATATATGTATGAAAATCATGGGTTAATACATCCCAATACCCTAAATATCCCTTTGGGTATTTTATAACTTAAAATACATCAAAACATATAAATTAAAAATTTTAAAATTCCTAAATAGACTTTAATAATTGATATATATTTGTTATTCCCACACAATAGCAAATACCATGAGTGTGTGGGTGAATCTGGTTATGGATTTTTAAATCAAACCCCTATTAATTCTTTTCTATCAGGATGTAAAATTCAATTCTATATTTACCTTATAATAATGTATAATAAATTTAAAACCTTCATGGGAGCCTTAGGTTTTATTTTGTTCTCCCACATTATGGTATTTTTTAAATATAAGATGCACAATAGTGTTCCAGTGAAGAAAAATTCACTATTGTTAAACATATTATTCCTCTAAATGAATTTTCATGTGATTTTAATTTTCTCAAAAATGATTTACACTAACATTAGTTTGTTTGAATCACATTGTTATTCAAAGATATGAATTATAATTTACAATGTTTGATTTTATCCTTGGAAATTTAGTTGGGTGTAATGTCAAATATATGTATGATTGACCGAAAAAATTATTCATTTTTGACTAATGCACTTATTTTTATTATAGATGACTATTCTCTGTAATTTTTTTTCAATATAATTTTCCATGTAATTTATTCATAGTAGACTGTTATTCAAAATTTAATTATGGTAGTCTATATATTATACAATTACATCATTTTATTATATATACCATTTAATTCCATCATGGTATTCTAATTTTCATGTAATTTCTCATTGAAATTCCACAATTGTTTATGAAAGTGAATTACTCACTCTAGTATTCATTAAATTCATTTTTCAATACTAAATAATAAACCTAGGGGTATATTTATAGAAAAATGTACCTAGAAAATATGTTCAATATAAGATTAAATATTATTAATTTATGAATACACACTTCATAAATAAATTCACTAAATTCAAAATTTGTGAAGGCGAAAAAATATATTTCATTCAATTATCATAAAAAATTCAATTTTTTATTAAGAAAAGGAAAATTCCTATATGTAATTATTCCAAGTATTCATTCCATGATTGAATTATTTCACAAAAAACATCCACAACTTAAAAAATTCATGTAATTTTTCTATCATATAATTTGTCATAAAATTATACCTTAGCGTAATTCTATTATTGAATTTTTTTTCTCCATCAATTTCTATCATATAAATCTACCTCTGTATAATTAAATCACAGAATTACACCTAAATTTAATTTCATTAACTAATTAATTCCATTTTTATAGAAACCCCAGCACATAAATTTTTTAGGCACCATGTAATTATTTCATTGGATTTCTTCCATTACTCTTGAATTGTCTACCCAAAATAATTTCATAGTCATGTAAAATTATTTCAGATGATTTATTATATTGATCTATATTTTTTTTCTAAACATCTATTTTGACTCCAAAAATTCATGAACATCATAAAACCTAATCAAACCACTTTAAAAGACCATATAATTAATGATAACTTTATATTAACACATTTTAGAATATTTTAGAATTATTATTCAAAAAAAACACCCAAAAACTCATAAAACTTATTTGATGTATTTTTATAAGAATATTCCCCTTTTATATTTTTTAAAATAACTCAAACTTCTTAAATAATGTTTTCAAAAAACAACCATATTTCCTACTGTAAATCACATTCTCTCTATGAAAAACATGATAAAAATAAAATATTACCATAATATGTATCTTACTCACACTGATTAATTCTCATCATTAGAAACAACATTTTTATTCAATTTTCTCAACTAATGACTCTAATATATTCAATTAGCAATAAGTTCATGAAATATACACTAACTAAAACCGAAATTATCCACTATATCATTTCTCCCATGAAACAATATTGAAGATCCCCCCTTTGTTAACTCACTCTCCACCTTGATTGTAATGTTTGAGTAGCTTGTCCCCCTTGTTCAATGAAATAAAAGGTAATATATTTATGGGTAGTATAAAATGAGGGTATTTAAAATATTCCATGGGGACTGAGGGTCCTCATTACATAAAATTTATGATTGGGGAGTCAGTCAAACATCATTGTCCATGAAATGATTCTCAAATATATCTATGGTTAAAATAGATTTCATGATATCCACAACAAGAATTAGAGTATGAATATAGTATAATTCAACTAGATAATGTTCTAATATCTCTTTAATAAAGTTATATTTGATATTAATTTCATTTTTCCTTGACTGGTTAATATTATTTTTCATAAAATTAATAACACTCAAGTTAACGTATTTGATATAAAATTTTGATTTCACAGCAACTATAATATCCATAAGTTGTTGATTTATACATAAACATTACATACATTCATTAATGGGCCCTTTTTATTCAGTATTTTTAGTCCTAAAATTTAAAAATTCATAATTATTTTTTAGATATGAAATGAAAAAAATACAATAATAAAATATTTCTAATAATTTTTCCGTTCATTCAACTACTAAACTATTGTAATTTGTATTTTTATATACTAAAAAAACATATATAAAGAAAAGAAAATTTTCTTATCCCTCTAATATACAATAGTATTATATTAACTTCATGCATGTGTCCTTATTTGGGATGATTTTGGTTACTTATAACCTAAAATGTGAAAAAAAAACAATTTTTACATTTCTAGGTAAAATTGGGTTCTAGTGATCTCTCTATACATTGTAATATTGATATCTTATCCATCATCATCGAATGAAAAGTTCAATTGGAAGAAATTAGTGTTCTTAAAAAATAGAAATAAATAATTCCATATATTTTTAGAATCTCCATGGATAATTATTATTAATAAATTAATATTCTGTCGATTCCTTATATCATATACATTTTATGAAAAAATAATAACTCTTAGATCATCGACATCGTCATCTCGTATTGTTTGAATTTTTCAAACTACTTGGATTGAAATTCGTAAAATGCACCAAATATTGTTTTTATTAAAGTAGACATATAGGTTCATAATTTTATCACTCTAATTTTTATATAGATATTTACCCATGTTAAAAATAAATATTCTTTTATGTACTGAGAATATTTGGGATTCCATGATTTTGGCCCATTTATCATTTCATAATGTTCACAATTTATCTGTTTTTTTCTCAATTTCCATTTTGCAGAAAACTATATAGTATCTCAATTTAAAATTAGTAATCATGTAATCCATTATGAAATGATGATTGGATATATATCTAGAGAAATTGAAACCTTATTTAAACAGGTATGGCTAGAACTAGTCAAATTTTCTCTAACATATCCATGGGATAAAATAATTTATCCACGTAAATTCCTTTAATATGAGTTTAACTTTGTAAAATAATTCTTGATTTATTCTGAATCACATTTCATACCTCATTAATCCTGTTAATGAATACCCATTTAGTCAATATAATGTTATTTTCTAATATATTTAAAATAATATCTATAGTATGAGTATTCTAAATTTTTTTATAAACCAATTTTCATATCTTAATTTCAATTCTCATCCTTATAAGCATGCATAATGTTATTAGGATCTTCTTTAAATACGAGTGAATTTGTTTATTTAGACACCATTAACCTAGTGTGCAGTAGAGCTCTATGATAACCACTAATGTTCTTCTTATTGGTCCCATATTTATATTTCAAATTTTCTAAATTGTTGAAATATAACTTATCATACTCATAATTGGATTTTTCTTCATAATCAAAAAATCCCCTTATGATGATCTTTAGATACTCATCTACATATCATCATTCATCAAAATTTGGTCACTATTTTATTGAAAATTAATCTTATATTACAAAATAGTGTTATCTCTGCTTCCGAAAATATTTTCAATCCAACTATTAAAGAAGATAAACCATTGGATTTATTGATAATGTTTCAATTATTTCCATCCAATTGTTTATGATATTTTTGCGAAGATTTTAAGTTATACAATTTATTTTATCTATTAAAGAGATCATATTTATGCCTAAAATATGTTCTTATTGTGTTTTGAAAGATGAATTTTTTTAAAAAATGTAAAAGAGAAGTATATAATGATCTTTGATGAAGGGATTTTGTGTTTTCTGAAAATTGTTTTCTTTATGATCTTACAAGGAAAAATCCTGATGATTGGAAGAGTTTTATGGATAAATTATATATGGGGATCTTGGATTATGAGTATGTTTAAATTAATATTTATTTAAAAAAGTGGATAGTTGGTGTTTTAAAATATATTCAAATTCATAGACAGCAACCAAATAAATCTTACCACATCATAGAGACAGCCATCAAGGTCAAATAATATTACATGGAATTTTCTATATTTAAAAGACAATAGATGGACCAAGGTGTGAACAAGTGGTTCCCATGAAGATGAGTACATATGGGTGGGGAACACACAGGTGAGGGACTGTGTGAGTGTATCTAAGATCTAATGTCAGTTCCATGAGAAAAGGGTGTGAGGAATTTCCGACCATGTTAAGGAAAACTTGAACAACATAAATAATATAGTGATATAGGATGGATGTTATGTGCATAATTATTACTCCACATTAAAAACTTTTCAAATAATAATAGTTATCCAATATAATTATTATTCAAAAAATAATCAATTTTCATATCATATCCAGCCATAGTGTACGTTTTTTCATGTCACCAACCCAATATGATCTCAAAAAACATGGAATATCAACTGATACTCGATGGAAAATTTTAAATTAGCTATGTTTATAATTCCATGAGCCATGAATTTTAGTTTGTGAGGCTGCTTTGGTATGGGAGATCAATATGCAAACATGCACATAATCCACATTGTTTATGTGATGGTGAAAATAATTTCATCACATCCATAAAGATGTCATATGGGGATCCTTTGGAAAGATGATGTTGTTCTCACATAACGAAGAAGATTTATTAATTACAAAATTTCACATACCACAAAAATAAGTTTGTAAAGATCGTATGTGAATGATATTCTGTTTCTCGATTGTATCTTCCATGGGAAGATTGTTTGGGAATGATGTTTTAGTCTATGATGTAATATGTTATACCAATGAGGTTTTTGTTTGAGGTTCCTGTTTTATGAGATATATATTCCATGAAAAGTCTTGTATATGGTGAGATATTGAATCCATGCAGTATGTTATATAAAGACAATGTATTTTCTATATTCTGCTGATATGGATGGGTTACTATTATTTTTAAGATTAACATGTGGTGATTGTATGTATTTTTTCTTATAAATATATTTTTAACGCTTGACTACTGTGAAAATAAGTGTGTATAAGATATGATTATGAGAAAAATATTTTTTTCTATATTCTAGTTCTATAAAGTAGGTGTAGAACATTGTGAACCATTATGTTTGAGATCATTATTCTAGTGGATCGAATATGCACTATCTAAAGCTGCAAAGAAAATGATGAAAATATTTTTAAAAATTGATGATGTTTTATGGTTGAGGAATTATCTAAAATAAAATAAGATATGTTCTCATGAATAAAATGATGCATAACTTCTTTTATATTAAAAAGAAATAAATTTTTCTAACTTTTTTCCTAACCAGTAGTACATTACAATAATTCAAAAAAATACATTAATAGAACTAGGCTTTATTAGTCCTAGAAAAAATCCCTAAAAAAGAACACATTTATCAGCACTTAGAAGCACTAAGAAAGGGTCCCCTTTATTAGCCCCAAATAAAAGAATTTATAAACGGTACTCTTTGTCTACGATTTTTTTATCACTCATAAAGGGTATCCAATAAAACTGCTTTTCATTTGCACTAAAAAATGGTAACCTTTATCATCGTTTCATTTTTATAACTAATAATGCTCTTTAAGAAAATGAAATAATTAAAAAAATTTAAAATAAGATGTGTAAATTCAAAAAATAATAATTTTTCTTCTAAAATAATTATTGATAAAAATAACAAAATTAGTAAACATATTTATACATTATAAATACTAATAAACCAAATATGTGAAATTTAAAGATTTGTGAAATGAATAAAATGAAATAATTATTCCAATTAGAATTTTCAAAAAATAAATAGGTAAAATATGAAACATTATATTAATTAAATTATTTTTGACAAAAAATTAATAAATTTATTATACAAAAATATGTATATATTAAATAATAATAAATAACATATATTAAATATAGGTATATAAAATAAATAAATTTTAATAATTTAAAAAAATTGTAATAAAAAAATTATAATAATTAAAAATTGAAAAATGAATAAATTTTAATAATTATAAAAATGAATAAATTGTAATAATTAAATTGAAATGAATAAATTAAAATATTACTTAAAATTTTATAAATGAAAGAAATATTTATTAAAAAATTATAATTTTAATATATATATATATATTATAAATAATTATAAATAATATATAATAAGTATAAATATAGAAAAATAATTAAATGTAATAATTTAATATGTATTAATATCTTTTCATTTTAAATGGTTTTTCTACATAATTATTCATTATTGCATTTAATATAGCAATATATTCTTATATATATATATATATATATATATATTTGAATGTATATAATATTTAATTAAATAATATTTATATAATTCCTAATAATTGTTCATTACATTAAATAAGTCTTATATTTAATGAAGAATTTTTTATAATTAAAAACCTAATATTAATTAAAAATACCGACTTATTGCATCAGGTAATGAATATAATTGAACGTGGTTCCATTTTTCAATTTAATATATATCAAACATCTATTACATTGATTTTACGTACAAATACGCAACTAGTGAATTTTTATATTAAACAAACACACACAAAAATATTTACGTAATTAATGAAATCTTATACAGAAACACTTGTGCCTAATATTTATGTAATATATTCGAATTTGTTTCTTCATTTTATAATTTAATTATAACATGATAAATTTAATATATTATGTATTTTATCATTATGTTTCACTTATTTATTTTTATTATTATTATAGTTAGGTATTAATTCTTTTTTAATATTTTTTTAACTTTTATTTTTTTGTAATTTAGTAATTTTTTATTATTTATTTATATTTATTTTTTCTATGCTTTTAAATATTCAAAATTTTTCCATATTTATTTAAATATATATCCATATTTCATTAATAATTTATATTTATTTAACAAAACTTATCAATTTTTTCTATATTTCTAAACACTACTCATTTTTAATTAATCAATTTTACTCATTTTTAACATGTGTGTATTTATAATTATATATTCATTAAAATTGTTAAATATATATTTGTAAATATTTATAAATTAGTATATTTTAAATGTATATATTTATAATTATAGATAAATATATTTGACTTTTTAGAAATGTATTTGTATACATATAAATGACTATTTATATAATTTTTGATAATTATAAAATTATAATAAATTTATTTATATATTGAATATATTGAATATATTCATATTTATATTTATATTTATATTTATATTTATATTTATATTTATTTTTATATTTATATTTATATTTACATTTACATTTACATTTACATTTATATTTATATTTATATTTATATTTATATTTATATTTATATTTATATTTATATTTATATTTATTAAAAATATATATATAATTATATAAATATATTAATATAAAAATCGTTTGTTTTTAAATTTTTTTTTATAATTATGAATAATTAATTATATATTAAAATAATGAATATATATGATTTATTTTTATTTTTATTTTTATATATTTATTATACATATATAATTAAATAAATAAATAAATATATATATATCTAATTAAAAATTATAAGAAATATATTTAAATAATGAACATATTTAATATATATATATACATTATATAATTATATAAATATATTTAATAATATGAATAAATTTATAATTATAAATAAAAAATATAAATATAATTACAAATATCTTTGTTAATATATATTTAATTTATTATTAAAATTATATATTTATTATTATAGATAAAAAAATTAAAAAACATTTTACACAAATATAAATAACAAATTAAATATATAAATTGTTATAAAATTATAATAAATAAATATGTCATTATATAATTGTATTTATAAAATTTTTATATAAGTATATTTACTTATTATTTATCAATGATAATGTTTTAGCATTGATAATGATTCTTTTTTCAGTGCTTCTTAATTTAGTGGTGATAATAAGCTATCTTTATCTTCATTTTTTGGACTAATTGATAAAATTTTTCCCAATCTTTTTATGAATCATAACCAGTCGTAAAAACTAAATCTTTATATGGAATCCATCTGTTTTCGTCACTCCTAGTCGAATCCAATAATGAATTAATAATTGAATCATGGATCAAACAAATCTGAGGCTCGAACGAATCAAGGATCAAATGAATCCATAACTCAAATGAATCCAATAATTAGTGATATTTCTATTTTATATCATATGAATAAAAGCTTCAATCAAAGATATCGTATTTTCTCCTCCTACTCACTCATTTTTTTCTTGTTTAGCAATATCTCTTTGCGTTTTTTGTTCATTATATTTTTTCTATTTTTTATTCATCATTGCTTTCACTTATAGAATGAATTTTTAATTGAAGAGTTCTATGATTGTGGCTATATATTTCCCATTTAAGAGATGCCCTTGCTTCTTTGTAGCATATTAATACTTACTCTCACTAAATTCACCAATTATAGTAGGGGGTTCCTTTTACTTTTCATTTAACGTAGAACCTTGAATAATTGCATCATTTAAATCGATGTTTTTTCTATAGTAAATTCTATTACAGTTATCCATGGCGGGTATATAGATTTATAAGTGATTTATTAAGCTTTAATTAACATCAAAAGAGTTTTTCTTTGGTTTAAAATATTTTATTTTACATCCATGGAAATAATGGAAACAATGTGTTTGTTAAAATTACAACCAAGGATTTTATTGAATAAATCAAAATGGGTTTCATGTAATTATTTGTTGTGAATTATTTATGAAATAGAATTATGTATTGATAAATTATTTATATTAATTATACTATGTTTGGATATTTTTAATGATATCTTTTAGGTTATCAAAGCACATTGATTTATTTTTTCCTTTCACGATTTGAAATGTTTTGGATGAGATTCAAATGGAACGTTGGATGTATTTTATCATATTTTCAATGAAAGTAAGCTATATTTGATATGTTTTCCCAATTAGATTAATATTTTATGTTATGTACACCCTTTGTGTTAATCCCCTTGTTGATTCATAAGTGAAAATTAGTTTGTAATTGTAATATGGATTGATTATAGGTCATTGATATCGTTATATGTTTTATGTTATTATAATGGGGGTTGATCATTAATGGTTTAATGATCGTGAGAGAGAGTTTATGTTTGTGGAACTATTTTAATAATTATTTTTATTTTATTAATATTGGTTAAATTTTATTGTTCATCTCAACTTACATTTCGTGAGAAACTGTTGGTGGCTTATTATATGATCTAGGGATATGTATTACACTAGTGTATGATCACTGTTTGGCTAGTTCCAATGACTGTTTCTCCATACAACACCTAGTAAATAGAAAAATTGGGATAACACATCATGGTCTATTCTATATTGCATTATGGAATACTGTGGGAATGTTTGTTCCATTGTGATATCTTAATGTTTTTATTTTTTTTATTTTTTCACATATTTTAACCATCATATCAAAAACATATTAAAATAAGTTATTAAAAAAAATTCTTGGAAGGAAAATGACATACCTCCTATAATAACACAAGCTTGATATACATAAGCATTACATCACATTTTCAGAATACTTAATATAGTACCCAAACAGACACCTGATTTCCTTATTAGTATAGTATGTATGGATTCATAGAAAGGTAAACATCAGTACATAAGTGATAGAAATTATCTCCCACTATGTTCTTCATGACTAGAACCCTTCTTAGACACATCAAACATAATATATATCATCAAAACATAGAGAGGGAATCATAAAAATGGGTGATATCATATGCTTAGTAAGGGTAATGAACGAAGAAATCTAATCATAAACATGAGCACATGGGTATGAGAATGTGATCACAACATTAGAAGATTGTACATTGCATATCAAATATTATACACATTAATCGTGGCATAATGATTGGAAATTAATAAGACATGAATCATAATGAAATTAGGATAATAATCCATGAAATCATAACATATGAGTATGACCTAGAATTGTGGCATACACATAAACAAGTGACATCATTCCCTATAAATCAAAACACATTTTTAGTACATAATATGAAACTTCATGAAGACCACACCTTCTAGGTGGGACACACAACCATCCATAGTTGAAGCCATATCCTAAAAAGGTACTATGTCTTCCTATCATTATACACTAGATCTGGTTTTCCAATATTCCCATAGTGTGTCAGGTTTCCCAATCATTCCATAGTAGACCAGGACTCCCCATATTTCAGTAATGAAGCATCACTGTCGGATTGATTACCATTATTATCTCATGAGATATAAATATTTACCCAATTAATTGGAGGGAGATATAGGTCCCACCCATCAAATAATGAAACCCATTCATATATGTTCAACAAGAACAAAAATCATTCATCATATGAGAAACCATGAAATGAAATGGTATTCATACACATTATCCAGTCCTAACATGAGCCATGGAAAAGAAATGGGTTTCATAAATATTACCCCATCATAAACATTAACCATTATTAGAAATAATAATAATGGTAGTGTTAAATCATATCCCCAGTAAAACATTAGTAACATCAAATAATGTAATCTTATATAAAAAATAATTTTGAGAGATCGCTTGAAAACAGTTATTAAAGAAAAATATCATTTTTGATTTGAAAGCATTAAATTTTCTTACAATGATGCAAAATTTTAAAAATAAATGATTTTATTTGAAAATAATCCTGTAATATTTTAAAGGAAACATAGAATCTTTAATTCATCATGATGTTGTAATTTTTTTCTTTTTTTCTATGTTAAAAGATCATTTATTTCACACATTTTCCAAAAAATTTGCAAAGTGGATTATTTCTAAAACAATATCAATATTCCATTTAAACTGTTTTGTAAAAAGTTAAAATGGATAAAATTTACTTTAAACATGCATAGTAATAATGTTTTTTTTAAATTGGTTTAGAAAACATAGACATAGAAGATAAATAGTCCCCAATACAGACATGAAATGAAAAATAAATCCCAAATATTGATGAGATTGTGAAATAAATATTGATTTCTTTATAACAATTACAATAATAATCCACATGAAATATATAAAATAATATGGATATTAAAATATCATTATAAATTGGATAATATTAATAATAATCATTCATGTATAGTATATACACCCCGTAGAATAAAAAAGTAGTTTATACATCATGTGTCGCACGAAAATAAAAGTGATACATAAATCTCTTATTACATGAGTAACATTTGATTCATGGACACTAGAAAATAATAACCTCAAAAACAAAATTTAATATCATTAAATAAATGAAAGTATTGATATAACATGTCATAGTTCAGTATATTCACCACACAAAATAAATGATTGGTGAATATGGACTGTATCTCATAGAAATAAAAAGTGAAATAAAATTATATTTCCATATGTCATGACTTTCCTTATACTCATAAAACCTCTTTTATAATAAATATAAATTCATTATAAATATATAATAGAACATTATTTATTTATATCATATAACATATTATTTACATATGGCCTTCTATTACTCGTTTTTCATTACTTTTATGTTAAAGTTATGTTTCAGTTTATAACTGCTCAGTTTTTCATTCACGTTTTGACTTTTTATCCCCATTACACTTACATAGGTGATGAATTAACCATATATATAATGATAAACATTACATATAAATCATATATATGTATTATATTTATTCATGGTGATTCATAAAATTTATAGATAGAAAATAATATACCTGGTTTATGGAGATCGTAAGCCAAACGTGTGCATGAAAGTTATTTTTATTTTCTTATAATATTAATAGGAATGAAAAGTATAAATTATATTACTATTAACAAATGATATTAATTTTATATATATCATAAATATTAAATAAATTAGTCCATAATAACATCCATATGAAATATATATGAGAAAGGAATCACATCACATCGTGTGTAATGTGTAATGAACATACAGTTCTTGTGTACGACTTACTACCTCCTCACGAAATGATATTGTTTGGTATTACATTAAAACCAAACATGGATGGGAATAATGATGGAAAATAAATTTTTATATGATATTTATGAAATTATTATACTTATTTAATGATAATATCATATCTTCCATTTTACCACCTAATATTTTTGGAAATGATGAAATAAAATAGAAACATTCATTGATAAACATTACTTCTTCTTTGGGAATCTCCTTATGATTTTCACAAAAGTACTTCTTAGGATAGATTTATGCTCAAAATAAGGATTATAGTATTATGGGAGGGATTATTTTAGGTTTTTTGGAAACTTTATTCCCAAAAAAAGTTGGTTCTAAACTATGAGGATAAAAGATGGAGCGGTTCCCTTTTATAAGAGATGGAAAGTGCTCATTTAGAATTTCTCAAAAGGCAAATTTATAATAAAACCAATATCAAACCAAATACATAAAAAATTATATTTATTAAAATACAATATATGATATGGTTTTAATATAATCAAATAATATATTTTATACTTGTTTTGATGTTATTTTTAACCTTATCTTTTGGATTATCCCTCAGTTAAACAAATTTAATTTTAACTATGGTAACAATGTTTTTAATATTAAAAGGATGCATTTTTTATATATAAAGTTTAAATTGGATAATAAATGGAAAACTTATGATATTTTAGACCATATATAATTCTACTATCTATATTTAATTTTTTTCAAACAAATTAATAGAACATTATTTTCATAAAATATCATAAGTGTTAATTTTGACACTATTCATAACTTTGACTTTATGAAAAAACATACAGAAATATAACATCAAAAAATCACATAACACACCCCTAACATGTCGTATTAATCCATAATATCCATGAGACAACTTAATTAAGTATAATTTATTACATTTAATATTTACAACATTATTTAATTGATTTTTTCATTAATGGGTAATTATGGAATCAAACTTTTTAATTATTTTTTATAATTATTTCTTGACTAAAAATTAAAAATAAAATTCAATGATATATATTAAAATTTTAACATTCATAATAATATATATTTTCTTTAATTAACTATATTTATCACCATAATAAATATATTATACATATTAAAAGTAAGATTGTGACATTTGTTCACTCCCTTTGAGGTTAAAAATATTTAATTCATTTTCATGGACATGTGTCAATTAAAATATTACATTTTTATTGTTACATTTTAATGTTATAATTGTATTCATCAAATATAGTTTTTGAAATTGGCCATTTTTATAATATATATAATATCCTTTTACCCTTAAATTACCTGATTCACCCTTAACTATGGTATTAAAAATTAATAAAGTTACTATTTTTATTGTCCAAAAAATGGCCTATTTAATACATTTTGACCTAATGATTAAAAATAATAAATCCATTTTTCATAATTCAAATCACATAAATTTTTAAAATTAATTTATAATTAACCCATTAAAGGAAAAAAATTAGGTTTTGAAGTGAAAACATCTAGAAGATTGCTAATTTTTTATATCCATAATCAATGTGAAATTTATCCAAATGAACAAAATTGGATAAAATGATTGAAATTTTATATAATTATACTTTAAAAGAAATCCAATATATTATTAAACACTATAAAATATATCAATTAAAATGTTATTTTCAATTAATATTCAGAAAATGCTTACTATTCAATTGATGAGGATTATATTAGTAGGTTTCTTTCCATCATGGAGGATAAGGGAAAGTTGAAGGCCATTAATACTAGGAGGGGGCTTGTTTCACATATAAATCATTTATATGCTGATTACATTATCCTTTTAACTCAAGGGGACAAGGGAAATATCAAAAATATTAAGAGATCCCTTTTTCATTATGGGAGGGTTTATGGTCAATAGATTAGTTGGAGCAAGTATTTTTTCTTCATTGGAAGAAATTTTTCTCCTTCTAGAAAAAATGAAATCACAAGAGAGTTGGGAATTCAAGAAGGGGCCCTCCTATTCACTTACCTGAGAGTACCCATGTTTTGGGGAAGACCAAAGGTTTTCCCTTTTTTAGTAATTGTTAGAATGATTAAAAAGAAAACTTTACTCTTAGAAAGGAAAATAATTATACATGGTCGGTAGGGTGTGTATTGTAAAGTTAATCATCATTTATAATTTTTTTCATTCCTTCATGGTGTACAAATGGATGATTACTCTACATAAGAGCATCAATGATTCCATCAGGAACATCATCTGGAGTGGTATCACGATGGACAAGAGGCTTACAATGGTTCCATGGAATTATGCTTACAAGCCTTATAAAGAAGTGGGCTTGGCATCAAAAACCTCACATGCTTTAATGATTCAATATAGGCTGGGTTTATATTAAGGATCAAAAATATTCATTCAGAATCTCTTGGATTCCTTCGATCCAGATTCATGTATTGGTTAAAATCTAGAAATTTTAATTTTTTAACTCCACGGTGTGGCCTTCTTTCAAGAATATGTTCTCCAAAATTGATGTTGATTCACGATAGCTAGTCTCTAGGGAGTCTTCTTTAAAATTATAGAAATGTAATTTAGTTGGACATCACTTGGAAGACCTTTTTGTGGAGGATGATATAAATTTGGATCAAGATTTATCAATCAATGATCGGCTTGGATTCATGGAAAATCCCCCAAATCATATTATTTCTATTGTTGAGAAGTATTTATTCTCCCCAAAAGAAATTTATAGGCTTAGGATCCAAATAAAAATGGATTACATTTAACCAAAAAGTTCAATAATTAGTCTATTAGTAGTAGTTATGACTACAAGTGGATGGGTATACTGCACAAATGCTTCCGAAAACCTTCTCAGTCCAACTTTTTATAGAGACTGGCACATAATATAATTCCAACTAATAATTACCTTAATTCTTGTGGAATATCTCTCCGTTCTAGGTGTGTGTTATTCCATGATCATACTGAGGACATTGATTATATTATTCTAAGCTGTGCAGTGGCCTCAACAATGTGGAAAGCAGTATATGACATTTTTTTAGTTCATTTTCCATGAGCCAGCTCGATTTCTGATTTCACTAGAAGCTGGGTAGATCTGAACCTATCTCTGAAATTCCTAATTCTCTTTCAAGATGATGTAAATGAACTGATGCAATTTTTTTGGACTTCAAGAAACAAGTATATGCATGAGTCTTGGCTTTTTAGTGCTAGATTTTCAATATCATGAATTCTCACTGTTGTACGCGATGTGACAGTTCCTTGAGGTAAGTTTTTTCTCTCAATTATCTTCATGATCTCTTGGTTCTCAATCAGGCTGGGGTCATGGGTATTTTTCCCCTCCACATTGGATTCATGAGGTCTTTTGGCAAGACCATTTCATTGATGGATTAAAATTAATTCAGATGGTTCTTCAAGAGGGAATCTGGGCCCTTCGGGTTTTGGTGGCATTTTCAGAGATCATCAGAGGGATGTTCTTGTGTGCCTTTATGGTTTATGTGGTAATGTATCTGCTCTCAAATCTAAAATTTTTGGGGTTATTATTGCAATTTATCATGCTGAGTATAGGTTATGGAATACAATATAGCTTGAATGTGATTCTACAACTATTGTCCTTGCTATTCGGAAATGTTCTTTTCACCTTTCCAGGAAACTCACAAATTTATGGACCAGATGTTTAGATCTTATTTTTTAAAGGGATCATATTTTTACTCAAGCTTATAGAGAGGAAATTTTTTTGTAGGATGGTCTTGCTAAAAATGGTGTGAATGATGCTTCTTATCATTGGTTTGATCAAGTTTCGGGTGATCTTCTTTCTATTCTTAGGAGGGATCAATGTAAATTTCTTAATTTCAGACTTGTGTATGTTTTTTATTAATAAAGAGTTATTGATTTTTGGGGAAATACCTCATCCTAATATTAAAAAAATGATCATTAGATCCATAAATAAAATGATCATTCATTCCATATGTCTTTATCATAATAAAAAGGATTGCACAAGTCATCCAATATGCATAAATGATCAAATAATTAGATAATAATTTAATCTCTAAAACCTCATATGATATTTAACTTAAACTATTCCATAAATCGTTAACCTTATAACCCTTATAAAAGATTAAATTCAAAAACACTATAATAAAGTGAACTAAATTAGATTAAAATTAATCCCACATATATCATATCGTAACTCTTGGTTGTAACATTCGAAGGATGTGAATACCATCAGCAATAATTCTTGAAACATGGTAAATACCATAAATACTTATTGAAAACATCCATGTTTTCTTACTCCAATATTTATTGGATATATTAAAAATTTCCAAAAGGCTCTAAACTTCATCCATGATAGTATAAATTACTTTTCAAAAAATCCATAATCAATTCCATGGAAATATGTACGATCTAATTTACTTATTCATATCCAACATATCATTATACAAATGTTATTATCTCAACATCTATCACATATTAACAGTCATCCATCCCTTAATCATGTGTTTTTTATAAATATAACCTTATTTCCTCAATCACTCTATAGGGTTACCAGTACCATTCATCATTTGATTTTAAATACTTATGTGAAAACTAAAATAGAAGAATACATAAAGGTTTCATTATTCCATTCCACAAAATAACTTATACAACATTATTCTTTAATTCCATTACATAAATACTCAATCATTACTCAACTTTATTTTTATACTCCACATCACCAGTAGTGATCGCATGATATTTCCTTTTTTTATTTGTATTTTAGAGGTTGATGAAGGAGATCATCATCATTAACCCTTGTATTTTGGAATTGACTAAAATAATATCCATTCTTCTTTCACATAAATCATTGAATTGTGGGAGGTTCATCCTGTACAGATTTACCTCTATTCACATAATTGTCCAACTTCTTCTTCCCATCAGTTTAGAAATAAATTGTCCAATAGCCTTCCCCTTATCACTTAGAAAAATTATTAGATCCCATAAAAATATTACCTCCTTGAGTCATTCCTCACTTATATAAACAAATAAGGATCATCTTTTTATCTTCATGGTTTTTATATTTTCCATTTAACTCCATATTTCTTCTTATTTTAAAACCATCAAATAGGTACATAACTCAAACCTCCAATTCAACTTTGATTTCAAAATTCACAACTTCACCATATATCTACTAATGTCACTTATATATAACACAATTCTTATAATTTTATTTAAGTCACTGAAGAACCTATCAACTTTAATTTCAGGTTGGATCATAATACCAAAATTGAACCACGCATGTCTTGTAAAATTGTCCTTGTAGGTACCAAAAAATTAGTCATCAATTTATTTAAACTCAAGTAACTCATTTTCCATCATATTAATAAGAAAATAAAGAAATTAATTTTTTTAAAGAATATGTTCCTGAACTCATCACAACCCATGGATTCTATTTTCTATTGTTATTCATATTATTTATTATAGTACACCACTTTCTTCCAACTAATAAACAGCTATAATGACTTTATTATGTTTCAAACAGTAGAAAACATAGAAAATATTTCTAGTGGTCTTGATCTAGTGTTCAGAAATACGTGGATGAGAAATCCCACTAAAAGAAGGTATAAAATGCCTCATGAAGGACACAACAGAATGTTGTTCCCTCCTTCTCTTTTTTGGAATCTCAGTATGATTCATATATCGGTAAAGTTGTGTATGTATATAAATGATGTTTTCCATTCTATCTCTCATAGAATTCGGATTATTAAGAAAACAATCATTGCATTTCCCATCATAATCACCATTAACAAGGATCTTTTGGGTTTTATACATTAACTAAAACAAAAAACAGTTGAGTAAGGAATACTTATCCATGTGAGGAACTACATAATCTTGAAAATAGCCTATCTGATGTCTTAATTTTAAAACATTATTTAATATATAAAATCTTAGGTTTATATTAGATTATTCATATCATGCTTTTATTTAAACCCTAAATGATGGTTCATGAAGAGTTTGTGAATTCCCAAATCATATTACCCGGGAGTGTCAAACCAGGTGTGAAATAAGGCCCATTATCGTGTACCAGGTTAAGCTCGAGTTAAGACCAATACACCTTTTCATATTTGTTACCTCCATATACATATATTCCAAATAAATAACCACTTAAAGTATCTAGATAGGGATGTAGTTTTAAGAAGTCACTCACACTATCCTCAACCAAAATTCATGGATATTTTCCTTATCCTTAGACATGTACATAGGGGTCGCACTAATTTTTTCTCATCCTAGTATCAAAATTTTTACTAAAATTTTTCTTTAATAACAATTATAAAAATCCAATATTGACATACATACACATTACATAATTTTTTGGAATAAATAATACATTACACAAATAGATGCCCAAAGACTATATTATTCTAGTTCCTTTGGAAACATAGAGATGTAAACACTAATACTTAAGTGAGATATATCATCTCCCACTAGGTTATTCATGAATATAACCCTTCTTGGACACACCAAACATAATACATATTCCCATATTGAATCGTGTTTCCCCATATTCCCATAATTGATCGAATTTTCCAATATTCCTATAGTGGACAAGGTTTCCCCATGTTCCCATAGTGGATCATGAGCATCGACTTGATTCCCATTATTATCTCATGAGAAATAAATATTTTCCCAAAGAAATAAAGATAGATATAGTTCCCACCTATCATATAAATAAAACCATTAAAATTTGTGCCACAAGAATATAAATAATTCATCATATTAGAACCCATGGAATGAAATTAGATTTGTAAACATTAGTCAATCATGACACAACCCCTAGAAAATAAATGGG
This sequence comes from Viscum album, assembly GCA_963277665.1. NCBI lineage: Eukaryota > Viridiplantae > Streptophyta > Magnoliopsida > Santalales > Viscaceae > Viscum > Viscum album. Next base: position 562,420,247 of record OY728150.1, on the reverse strand, counting down.
ATTCATAAATATTATTTCATCATAAAAATAAAAAAATTTAGAAATTATATGAATGGTATCATTGAATCAATTCCCAAGAAAATATAATTTAATTCAAATAATTTTATCTTTTATGGGAAATAATTTTGAGAGATAACATGATCATAATTCTTGAGGACAATATTCTTTCTTCATTTAAAATGATTAATCTTCATAAAATTTCCTGATATTTTAAAAGGAAACATTTTATATATAAAAAAAATTTAAAATTATAAAGGAAACATCAAATCATAAAGGATTCAAGAAACAGGTAAATTATGATCCTACTGTATAAGACAAAAAACATTCATTTCATATTTTTCTGTAAAATTAATAGAGTACAACATTTAGAAAACTACAAAAATATTCCTATTAAACCAAGTAAAAAGAGTAAAAAATGGGAAGAAATTACTTTAATCATCTATAGTAAATAAAAAGTAAAAATAATTAGAAAACATGGATGTGGAAGATAAATATTTTCTAAGGGAATCTTAAAATGAAATAATCCCAAATATTTATGACATTGTGAAATAAATACTCATTTCTTTATAATCAGTATAACTGTATTCCATAAAAAATAAATAAAATTATTTGGATATTAATTTATCATAATATTCTTGATATAAATCATTAAATTCATTCATGGGAATAATATACACCACCTAGAAGAAACAAGTTCTGTATAAGGCATGTGTCCCATAAAAATAAAATTGAGATATTAATCCCTTAGTACTTATGTAACATTAGATAATTGAATCCCATAAAATAATAAAATCAATTAGATATTATAATATCATTAAATAAATTAAATTAATGATATAACATGTCATAGGTCAGTATATACACTACCGAAAATAAGTGAGTTGTGAATATGGAATTTATCTCATGGAAATAAAAAATGAGATGAAATCCCTTTATTATATGTCTTTTCATTCATTGTACTAATGAAAACCTCCTTTATAATAAATATTATTTTATTATAAATATATTATAGAAACTTATTTTATTTAATAATATAGTATATGATTTACTTATGGCCTTATATAACCAACTTATCAACAATTCCATGTTAATGTTGTGTTTCATGTTATATTCACCTGGTTTTTCGTTCATGATTTGACATGTTATCCTTGGCCCTTTTACATAGATCATGGATTAATAATATTCATAATGATAAAATTGGAATATATATAGATTATATTTATTCTTCTTGATTCAAAATAGTTAGGGATATAAAATAAAATACATCATTCATAGAGACGATAGGTCGTTCATATGCATGAACACTATTTTCATTTTCTTGTCATATTAAAAGGAAAAAATATTATATGATATAATATCATTATAGAATCATAATGTTATTATATATATCATATATATTCAATAAATTCACCCTTATTACCATCCATGTGAAATATAAATGATAAATGAATCACATTGCCTCATGGAGATGGTAATCCATACAGACACGTGAGCGACATTATCATTTCCCAAAAGATTAGGTGGAAAAATTTTAAAATGATATTATCATTAACAAAGTATAATTATTTCAAAAATATCATATAAAAACTTATTTTACATCTTAATTATCAACCATGATAGTTGGTAAAATAAAAAAAACATCGTTTCGTGAGGTTGTAGTTCATCATACACAAGAATAATAAGTTCATTACCCAATAGATGGATGTTTGTGTCAGTGTAGCTATAAACCATAATTTAAAAACAAACTAGTATATTAAGGATAATAATTTATCTATATAAAAATAAAAAAAATAATTCATGGAGTTTATGGAATAAAAAAATTATAAATGTATGTTGGTTAATTTTACCTCTTTTTTGGTATCCCCTTTTTATTTTAACAAAATGACTTATATAGTTAGATTTATGCCAAAAGAAATGATTATAGGATTAAGGGAGAAATTTTTTTAGGATAATTGGATATATTCTCGCCTAACCAAATAGTTTTTTAATTATAAGGAGAAGAGAATAAGATGTTCTCTTTTATAAGAGAGGGGAAAGGAACTTTTGTAATTTCTAACAAGATTAATTTAGAATAAAATAAATATCAAATAAAATAGATAAAAAATAATTTTTTTAGAATACAAGATATTATATTCTTTTAATATAATTAAACAATATATTTTTGAAATTTTTGGGAAGTTATTTTAAACCTTATCATTTTGATTAATCCTTAATTTATCCATTTTAATTTTAATTATGGTAACAAATTTTTTAATATTCATAGGATATAATTTTTACAAATAATTTATAAAACCAACCATAAATATAATATTTAATATATTTTAGACCATATATCATCCAATTTTCATTATTTAATAAATTTAGGACTTTGAAATAATTTAATAAAATATAATGTTCATACAATTTCATATGTGTCACTTTTGTCACTACTCAAAACATTGAATTTAATAAAATAAATAAAAAGAGATAACTTATAATAAACTAACTTAACACACCGAAAAAATGTAATATTAACCCATAAAATTCATCAATATCTTTAATTAATTAAAATTATATTTATTTGAAAATTTATAATATCATTTAACTGATAGTTTCATTAATTGAGTAATTACTCCATCATCATTTTGTAATTATTTATGAAACATATTTCTTAACTAAAATTTAAAAATAAATTTATATTATATAGATAATATTATTATCATTCATAAAAATATATATATTAAATCATATCATTTATTTATCCCCTCGTTAGAAATAGCATACATTTTAAAAGGAAGAGTGTGAAATTTTTTCACTACCTTTGAGTGTAATAATATTTAAGACATTTTATTTGACAAGTGTATATTAAATTTTAAATTTAGACCTTTATGTGTTAAGGATATAATTATATTCGTAAAATATCTTTTTTTAATGTGTTAGGGTAGTTTTATAATATTTATTATATCATTTTCCCCTTAATATCCATATTTTCCCTTAACATTGGTATTAAAAAAATACAAAAGTTACTCTTTATGTTGTCCAGATATAGAAGTGACCAAATTTTTAAATTTTCCCATATGATTCCTAATATTAAATACATTTTTGATAATTCAAAACACATAAATTTATAATGAAAATTAAAATCAACAATATTGACGGAATGAGAAAACGAGTTTTTAAAGTAAAAATGTCCAAAAGAATGATAGGTTCTTATATCCAAATTCAATGTGAAATTTATTACCATCAACTAAATTGGATTAAAATGTTAAAATTTGATCTAATTTTAACTTAAAACCAATTTAATATATATAATTTAACACTATATATTATTTCTATGAAAATTCTATTTTCAATTAATATTTAGTATTTTTCACTATTAATCAAAACTCGAATCTTATCAAAAAAATATTAAACATTCCTAAAATGTAAATTATGATATCCTTATTTCAAATAAAAAGTATATTTGTTTTATATAAAATTTATAAAAGTGTAAAAATTATATTTAAAATGGGTTCACCATTAAAAGGTAGTAAAATACCCTTTTAAAAAATGCTGGGTTTTATGCCTAAAATAGGGTTTGTTCTTCTCTTCCAATGATAAATTATATTGGATGAATATTAAAAATATTTCATTTAATATATAATATACAAATATCATTAATATTATTCACTAACTATAATTTATTTATTTTATTAAGAAAAAAATTACATTGGAGCATAAAAATAAAACTATTTCCATTATAATCAATTGATATATATATTCATTTCTTATTAATTGGTAATAAATGAATTAATATTACCAACCATATATTAACATAAGTAAGTTCATACTATTAATAAATACTAATTTAACATCTTTGTAATATCTTTAATAACATTACAATTATACACTATTGTTCGGTAAAACACAATCTTTCATGTAATTCACTCTATCAAAAGAACTCTATGTTGTGTGTAACACAAGACAATAATAGTGTTCCATATACTCCATTATAACTTATGTGTGGCATGTAGCAAAATATTGACTTGGTGTTTTGTATAAATAAATCCAAACATATTGTTTTCAATATAAAAAATATATATTTTGTATTTTGTGAAATAAAAATTATAAAAAATATTAAATTAATAAAAAATTAATAATTTACAAATATCACTCGGTGTTACACCTCCACCCCTTACTTTTTGTAACACAATGATTGGGTTCTACAACCATGCACAACTAGTAAAACTGAAACGTTTTTGACACCCCTCTCTTTATTTAATTCCAATGATTTATTATTTGAATGACTGATGGTTAATTATTTATTTCATTTTGGTTAATTTTCATTATATTTGGTCATTATTTATAGTTTTTTCCTTAAAAATAAATAAAAATGTTATTTTTTAGTTTTTTTAAAAAATTGTTCTGGCCCATAAAAAGTGTTTTTCAAGGGATCATTTTCATTTAAAAAACGAAAATAGCTTAAAAATATTTATAAATTCATTTTTAAAATATTTATCATTTTTAAATATCAATGTTAGGGAAAGATAATGGTTGGATTCTCTTAAAATAAAAAAATCATATTCCCCATAAGTATTCCAAATTAGATTTTCAGTAATTGATAAATGGTATCATTAGTTTATATTGAGGATGTTTTATAACAATATTATCACTTATATAAGGTTATGATCTCAAGGTATAAAAGGTAATACATAACTAATTATATTCACACCATGTAATAAAATGATTAAAAACTAAATTTTTGTTTACTAATAGTACCAAATATATCCAGACATTAATATGTACCGAATATTAATTTTTTTCTTGAACAAAGGTCCATGATATGTTAATATTCAGGTTGTTTGATCAAAATAATTTTAGGTAACATAACCAAAATACAAGATAGATTCATTTGTTTATTCATCATAAAAATATTTGAAGTGTATATAATTTATAAGCATGAACTTATATAAATTAAAGAATTTAAATAATTAAATAATAGAAGCCCAATAATTAATTTCATATAATAAATAATTTTAAAATAAATAAACATAGTTAATGTAAGATACAAAATAAACCAAGAATATATATATATAATGTTAACAACATGCATGATGCAGTTTCCATCTCACTACACCGAATTTCATTCATGAAGATTATCCGGTGCTCCTCTAGATAAACATTCACTAAAAATGCTTAGTTTCATCCATCAACATGCTATATCATCACTGTATCATGATTACTAAAAATTAGAAATCATCACATGGTCTTATAAACACCAAAAAAAATGTATAAACTCGAAACATAGTGCAACTTCAGGGTTAATTCCATTCCAAAAAAACCAAATATGCCATCGTTCTCTCCCACCAGGTATTAGAGAACCTCCAATTCGAATCCCACTGGGATAAATTAAAATCACACAAAAGACTAATATCACATAATGACTCTGTCTGACACCTTATTATCTTTTGAAAAATAATTCTAATGTCATTAATATTAATAAAACCTTCTTGATGTTGATTCTTGAGTAAATTATATGGCATGCGAAAGCTTTGATTCTGGCAACGTGTGTGATATTTAATGAAACTGGTTTTTGATAAATAAATATTCCCTTTATTTTATTTTGAAATAATACCCGAGAAACCCCAATATTTAGCCAATTAGTCCAACATAATCATGTTAGGATTTAAATTATTAATTTACTACTATCTTTTTAAAATTACTTTATCCATATCAGATTTATAAAATGATTATGAAATTTTTAATAATCAACCTTTTATTTATTCCAAGTGGAAGTTTAACTAGAATTTTTATAATTATACCTATTTTAAATTTTATTTTAAAAAAAATGAAACATGGTTTTAATTTCGAAAGGGACTTTTAAATGAAAAAAAGAGGTTTCTATTTCAAACGAACTAAAATAGATTTTGTGATTTGAAAATCATGAAGTGATTTATATGTGAACATATAATGTTTTTAATATTTAAATCTGAACATATTTATAGGGAAATATTTTTAAACATTTATTTTTTGTTAATGGTTATTTATTATGATTTAATATTTTATACATGATGCTAACATTTTTTATTAAATAGTGGATTTGTATCCCAATATGTGTTTTAGAAAAAATGGGAAATTTTGATTTTAAATTTAAAGAATTATTTTTAATGTTTGGTTTTCAAATTCAATATGAGGCATTTTTAATTTTTAAACTGGTTTTGGGGTGATATTTTAAATTATGATATGGAAATATAAATTTTTTTAAGAGATAATTGGCATCCTCATTGGATTTTTCTCTCCAAAATTTATTATTGCATTTTATTTTCTTAGACTCATCCCATATACATTGTATGTTTCATGAACAAATAGGAGTGGTAGTAACCCAAAATGAACACTAGTACCCGGTATAGGATGAATAATACTCAATGTAGTTCAAGTTACAAAGGTGCATGTCTAGAAGGGATGGGGGATGAGTCTCAAGAAAAAAAAATGAAATAATAACTATTCAAGAGATGAAGTTGATGAGGATGATAGTTGTCTATAACTTTTACATTTTGAATAACTCATAGTATAATACCTAAAAAAATGAAGTAATTATTTTCTTAAATTCAATTACATATCTCCTTCAATACATGTTGGAATTATTTGAATCAAACAAATGTTGGGTTGTTATTATTTGAAATATCTATAACGTTCACATTTTACAATGAATATCATATGTGTATTTATTAATTTATTATAGAAAATGAATATTTAATAATATTAATTGGATGAATATGAATCGAAAATGGATTCATGGTAATTGTTTTACATAATAGTGTGAAGTTTTAGTTAAAGATATCAAAAGTTTATTAATAGAGAAACCATACAAACCTTATAAAATACTTTTTCCAGGTTTACATTATTTTTATATCAGAAAAATTATTCTGTAAGGGTTGGAATGACATTTCATTTATCATGGAATGGATCATAACTTTTAATTTTGGACTAAAAAATGGAGAATAACTGAGCATTCACACATATTAGGATGATAATATAGTTTATATGTCATTTGATATGAATAACATTGTAAATGATGTTGGAGATCACATGGAATAAATTAAAATTGAGATATTAAGATGAGATTCATGATTTTCCAGAAGGTTTTTAAAGGTAAAATAGTTCTGCTAAGAGACCATTGTACACCAGCTTTTCTAAATACAAAACATTTACAACTATATTTATGATTTATAATTTAAAAGAAAGAAGTATATAGAGTGAAACCATCTTTATAGAACTAACTAGTCTCTTGAATGATATGCTAGTATAACAAAATAAACTTCCACATCAAACATATGATTTTAAAGTAATTCTACAATCAATGTCCATGATATATCATGAACCATCATGGGTTAACCCTGAACCAGTTACCCAAGTCAGCCGACAACAAGGCTCAAAATGACGTTCTTCATCCCAAGGGGCTGGCAACTAGTGATGGGAATCAAAATAAAACAGTTAGGAATTATTTGGCCCATAAAAAGATACAAATAATAAATATAAAATGAATAAGACAGATAAATAGTTTCCTGCAAAAAGAAAATGTTTCACAGCTAAACATAACTCCATGTGACCTCATGGGTCACCACTAAACAAAGGACCACGATCACTCTAAGGGAAATACAAAACTTTAGGAACATGAAATTGAAAAGATATAGTCGGTGTGAACACCAGGATGATTAGTAGGAATGACAAGGATAAAAAATTCCTTATGCCCTTACCTTTGAAATTAAACCCAAAATAAGCTATTTTAAAGATAAGACATAATAAAATAAAGTTTTTAATTCCTTTCATATTCAAGTAACATGTTTTCATTTTCATTAAAATAATTTCGCTTCCCTTATATTTTGAAAATATATTCCAAGTGTGCACTAAAATTTTGAAATGATAAGGACACAATTTAGATAAATATTTATTTTTCAAAAAAATGAAGAATAGGTATGGAACAACTGAAATGAAAATCACATCGCAACAACCATGTCATAAAATAAAACCGTAGTAAATATTTATAGTTTACTGTAATAATGCGACCCTAATAAACTCATACCATAGTAAAACTTGTCTTAGAAACCATAACCAACAATGTCCTTGGGCATGAGCCACTAGTATGGGAAACCCCCATAACCTAGTGGTATTCATCATAATTATTTTATAGTTGAAGATGTAGCATAATTCCTAATAGATGATATCAGGATGAAACTCTTCCAAATCATCTAGAGTACTAGTCCTAATCATCCAACCTAGATACCTCAGGGTTCCCATGTGATCAATTTCAAGTTGTGGAGAGTTTTAATCGAACTAAAAAACAAGAGCATATCATTTTATCTATTCAAAAATAAATTCATCCTCTCACCATGGATCTCCCTCCTTGAGCACACCCCCCTTTTTCTATGACACAAAATTTCACAAGCCCCATTACTTGGGACATATCACTATTCACACATTCAATATACACATCGTTTTTTCTAAAACAAGGGGGCATGAATCAAGAGGGGTTCCAATTTTTCACAACCCATTCTTAAAGTGTCAAACATGCCTCATTACACTGTAATGAATATTTTCATTTTAGAAAGAATAATCACCTGACACTTTAAAACCCTTTTAAAAGTCAAATTCAATAGCCATGGAACCACACATTTAAAAACTAGATTAAAATGATGATTTAAAAAAATAAATCATTTTATGAGTACAAATTTATTAATTAACCTCAATTTCAAACAAAACCGGTGAATTATTTTTAACTAACCAAAACATTATATTTCCCCTTTTTAAAATCACACAATAACTCTTCTTCATCCAATTAAATTTCTACAACTAATATCCACACATTAAACATCTTATTAAATACTAAGAACATGCCTAAAACCATTTTAGAAAACCATTTAAATCATTTAATGTTTCAAGGATTCAAAAGGAATCTTGAAATCACACTTAATTTAAGACTACACTTTTCAAAACATAAAAGTGAACCATGAAAAATAAATTGAAGTCTAACAGAAAGAACCACCATCACTTTTCATAGCACATTTATACTATTTAATATTAAAAGAACATTTCAATAAACTAAAGCTAACCCTTTATACTTACACGCACATGTATATATATATATATATATACACCTCTAGATACATTTCACATATTCTCGACTCCATGATAGAATATGTACAAAGAGGGAATATGAATATATCATACCTTATAAATTTACATGTAGGAACAATTTAATCCCAAAGCCAGAATCACCAAGGAGAAGTCCAATTCACACTAAAAATATTACCGACCACCCAAAAAAATAGAAAACCATAAAATTAAAACTAATCCACAGGAATGAAATTGGAAAACAGTTACCCGAAAACCATGTAAAATCCACTTCCCTAGATAGTGGTGGTGAGAATCAGCCTCAATAGGAATCGATGAACCCTAATAATCAATATTCAAAAAATAAAACCCCCAAAAATCAATTTAGTATGGGGAGAAGGCATGATCCCAACCCATAAGAGATGAAAACCAATAAATCAGAAGAGAAAATGGAAGAGGAGAAGAAGAAAAGACTACTTGAAGAGATCACACAACAAACTGGTGGGAGAAACGGTTGCCTCAGGGAGGGAGTGTCTTACCAAAGGACCTAAGCAGGTTGGTTTCTTGTATGATGGAGGGGCTTTACCTAGGGTTTTTACATAACAAGATATAGGGAAGAGGAAAGGATGTCACACAAGGACGTGGTCGGAGCAGATGATGTGGTGCACCGGAGGCCCTAGGCCGGTGGGGGATTCACGGGTCACTTGAGAGGGAGATATAGAGGGAATGGGGAAGGGGGAGTTCGGTGTTGGGTGTCTAAGGGGGTGAGGGAGGAGAAGGGTGAATCCCTTTTAGGGGTTCTAAATTAAGAAAATAATTATAAATATATTAATAGTTTTAATAATCATTGTAATAATAGAAATAATAATCAAAATAATATTATCATTATTATTTTTCTTAAACATTCTCTTAATTTAATTTTATTTTTCTTATTTATTTTTCATTTAATTTTATAATCTTTTTAACCACAGGGCATGCCATACAGTTTTTCCACACTGTCTGTCAGACTGTGCACCAGCTATGTGCAACCTTCTAGAACATAAGGGAACATGTACTAATTTTCCACACATATATCGAAGAATGCACCAACTGTGTTGGAAACCTCTTCCTGGTTCATAGAACTGAACCGCATGGTTGTCTCCCAGTTTCCCAAATTGTATCCATTTCATGAATAGGCCAAAAAATCACTCGAAATTTCCAAAATTTAAAAAATTTACCAAGGACACAACCTGAAACTCAAACAATAAAGATCCAAGATCAATGAGATAGAAAAATTGAAAATTTCCAAGGTCGCGAGTGAAATAATCTTTAAAAAATGAATGATATACTAAATGATTTCATATTGTATCTCAATTACCATTAATCACTAATAAAACCATGTATGAGTGGAGAATATCAATACAAGAAAAATGAATCAAGTCATTTGATTGTTGTATGGTAATTTCCTATAATTCCCTGATTTAGAAGACTCTACAGATGTCATGAAAAATTGAGACAATTGACATGGATTGTACATACATGAATTAAAAATGGGATCCTACATAATCCAGTTGATTCCCCTTAGTGGAAGAAAAGTAATTATAAGTATCCTGAATTAGTAAATGAGATGAGAAAATTTTGTCTTGCATTATTTATAGATGGATTAAATCCTTTTGGTGTATAAAGTTGTACACACCATACATTCCTCATCTTTTTGGAAAATTATAACAAACCACCATGGTTATGTGTGAAGTGAACATACATTATGTAGTTTGTGCATATATCTAAACCAAAGAAACCAGTTAATGACGTTGGCATCTATTTTCCCCCATTGATCAAAGATCTGAAATTATTTTGGGGAAGAAGTGTTTTAATTTATGATGCTTATGGATGTGAGGAATTATCATTAAGGTCCATGTTGTGTGTAATGATAAATGACTTTTCTACCTATGGACACAAAATATTACATTAAAGGAATATTTTGGTTTCCCATTTTTTATGAATGCACACAGTTAGTTTATTTCAAACATTCCTCAAAGAATATGTCATTAAGGCAACAAAAATTTTTACATCGACAATATAAATACCAATCTTGAATGGCCACTTTTCTTGGGAATATTTAATAGGGCACAAAACCCTCTCCACTAATGGTTTATCAACTATTTGATAAAGTAAAATATATTGAAATGGTTTTTAGTAAACTATTTCCTGAAAACCTTACAAAATCGGGTTGGAATAAGAGATGAAATTTCATTGAATTGTCGAATTGGAATTGTTTATTCATTATGAATTATCTTTATGGAAATAATGTTGAAAATTATATGTTTGATAGTGTTATTGGAATTTTACTAAATATTACTACAAAAAAAATATTTCATCAAGCCTAGGTTGGACATGATTGACATGATGATGAGGGAATATTCAGCACCAGTTAAAGGTAAAGGGTATACTTTTCCTCCTCCAACTACTTACACTATATCCAAATAATAAAATTTTCAATTTTTTATTTTACATAACAGCTTAACTATTCCAGTGGAGTAAGCATAAAATATATAGAATGTGGTGTCAATGAATAATTTGATATTATGGTGACTAAAATCACCTGACTCGTATTTTTATGCATTATTTTATTAATGTTTCTTTTCATTTCATCTCACTAAAAATGTACATCATAAATTAGCAGGAATATTATTCTTTTTAAAATCCATATGCAGTAATATTATAGATCAGAAAAAGTTTATAACCATGAATAAGGAGGTTTCAGTCATATTATATGAATTAGATATGTTATTCCCTCCAACAAGTTTTTATATAAAATCCCACTTGATGATTTAATTGGTTTGAAATTTCAAACTATCTGTTCATTTCCATAACAGATAGATGTACCCCATCAAATTGTATATGATTATTTTGATATGGAATGCAAAGAATCAAAGATTTATGGAGTGTTTTGTTGGAAACTGGTATATTTTCAAATAAGCTATTGAATTTTGTATCGATCACCTAAAAGATGCTGACAACATTTTCCTCTAAAATTCCCATTAGTGCATACACCATATTTGATAATTGCTTTCCAGAACTAGTGTTTTTACAATTAACATCACATTGTTGGAGGAATCTCTCATTGATATTTTACATAATACTGAAGATGTTACATTTAATCCCACAAGTCTATTCTGAGAGATTCTAATCCATCAAGGGATAATGGATGGATATCAAATACACATAATCAATAGTTTATAGGATGGTTCTGAAATTCAATTTTATAAGGAGTTCTCTGAAATCCAATTAAAATTGTGAAACAAAGTTATTGGTTATCCAGGGGACCAAATGAAATTTTTACATCCTACAATGGTTTTTTATAAATGGTATTAAGTTATATAGAAAAGAACATAATGATTTTAGTACAAACAAAAATAGTAGAGTTACACGCATTTAATAAGAAATGACTAAATCGAGTTCAAAGGATAAGAATCAAATTTATACAAATATGAAATATTTTTACATTAACGAATTGATATATGAGTTGGATTATACAACATTTTAAGTAACAATTTTATATTTTAAATTGGTTTATAGTAAGAGTATAGTAAAGTTAATGAAATGGGTTTTAGTAAGGTGAATTTTAGTATGGAATATGGAAAACACAAGTTTTTCCTAATGGCAGCATAAGAAGTACATGTATGTTTCGTCTCATATCTAGAAAACAAGAATTGGCCGATTGGCCTACTGATGACTAAAACAATTGTAGGTTCAGATGAAAATTCAATTGATTATGACCCATTTATTGGGAGATCACAATTAGTTCATGTAAGTCCTAATGTAGAAAATTTATTTTACATTATATGGGACCATAAATAGGTGATTTGGATTCTTTATTGGGGGGAAAAATCCCATTATACTCAATAAAAGAAAGGCAGTAAAATGAGAAGGTTAAAAAAGTTAATTTACTGTACATTTCCCCATGATATTATCTATTCTCAATGATATTAACATAATATAAAATTAAATATTTTACTATGCATGTTGAAAAATAATTTATTATATGCATAATGATGTTACCAATCCATGGAAGAATAAACATTGATATTGAAACTAAAGAATTATTATGGGATCAATTGTATGTTCATGAAAAAAACAAGAACGATGCAACATCAATGTGTTAAAAATATTGTCAAGAAAGTAATTAATGATTTAAAATTTGAGGTTGGATAGAATTAATATTTTTACCCTATTGGCCCTATCAAATCAATAATAATTAGTAACATTGGAGAAAAATGTAAATAAATATACATATTGACATTGATTAATGGTGTGCAACCATCTTATAATGAAGGAAACTCATTGGAAAGATATAAAGGCAATATTACAATATACATTATTTATTTTTCTGAAAAATTATCTAATGAATCATGATTTAACTTTCATTATTAAAAGTACAGTTCTTTTATTTTAGAATATTTATAATAATTATGTATTAATGACCATTGGTAAAGCTATTCAAGGATTCCATACTCTTCATACCAAGTTATATCTTAGGGATGTTGAGGGTAATTTAATTTCCCTCCCACTATTTACTTTTTTAACACATTATAAAGAAAGAAACAAGGAATTCCTTCCCTAGTCATCACAAAGAGAAATCAATTCACGTACATTTTAGTCGATAATATATTATTTGAATTTATTTATTTCATAAATTTTTATTCAAATATGTTAATTTATGAAACATGATAATAGTTATCAAAATAAATAATGTGCATCGAAACCAATATAAATTCTCATAATGTAAGGATGCGGTACAATTCAATATAAAAGAAAATTCTAAGTGTTTTATATAAACAATAAATGTTTCCAGTGATATAAAACAACATATGTTCTATTTTTTATATGCATTTTGATGAATCAAAATCTAAAACCACTTCCATCCCACATCATGTGTCATGAAAGGAGGTTCGAGAAAATAATTAGGATAAAATAGTTGATCAAAACAAATAAGAATTATGTGAATCATCTGTAATTATGCCATAATTGCAATTTTTATTCATTATATCATTATTACATAGAAATAAATATTCATGTTCATTTGTTTTTTGTATGTTTTAGAAACTGGAATCAGCAATGATCATATAAGAACAAAAAAATATTCAGTAGATCAGAAGTGACTAAAAAAATATTGTTTTTTAGAGGAATAGTTTTTGGACTGCTTCATAAAACCTATTTTGTGAAGACAAAACCACAATAAGATACACATAAAATGATGGAATAATTGTAATAAAAATTTTATTCTTTTCAATATATTATTTTATTGTCTGGTTTGGAATGCCAATATATAATGATGGATGAATGAAAAATAGTGGTGAAATAACAATCTTCACATGGAGAACCAAATGACCCCCACTGGATTTGAGGCTAGTCATTCTCCTCAACCACATACATTACCAAAGATAATTAATTTTTCTATTAATATTTCTCCAAAATATGATTCAAATATTGTGCGATAACTTTATATTAACAAAATTATTAAAGGTAATGTTTTATGTGATTCTTATCTATCAAAACCCATGCACCTCCTTATTTTGAGCGGTATTTTGTATACTATCAAATGAGCCAAGATACACAATAATGATATTTCAAAAGATCACATGAGAGTGGGGATTGAGTTATCTCATGAGCTGACCACTGAGTTACATTTTCTATTTGATTATCCAAATATTATGATGATCAATGATGAAATTGTAACATTTGTTTCATGGTTATATTATCTTATAAAGATATATGAGGTATGTATTTAAATAATAATTTTTTATTAACAACCTACGATAGATTTTTTAAAAAGTTCCAATGTTAGGTATAATATTATAGATGCATACATTAATCGGGAAATGGAATCTTAAATAAAAAAATCTTGTAAATCATCCAAGAAATCTAAAAGGCCCTCCTACAAGTACCTTCTCCCCACCAGTTCCAGTTAGACATTTATTATAATTAAGTATTCATGAATAGGGAACATTTAAATATAAAAATATTCCACTCATTCCATATGAGGAAGAAATATATGGATATTTCATGAGAATATTTGTTTTTCCCAAGAGTATAAATGATATTCTAATGTTTTAATGGATATGAGTTTCAATTTTGAATTCATACATAATGTACATTTTCATTATATATCTCTACAATAATGATCTAATAGGTTCATTACTGTAAATAACTATTCATATTTTAGATAGGATTTTATGTTACTATTATATAAAGGGAAATCCATGTGAAACATGATTTCGATTAATTAATCCCTGTATCATTTCTCTATAAATAATTTTTTTGGAGAAGGAATAAATTGGTAAGAAGAAAGTTGATTTATACATTGTGTTTGTGAAACAAGTAAGAGATGATATTCTCTATTTAAATTCTATAATGTGGAGATAAAAAAATTTAATCTAATCGCATAATTGTTTTTATTTTTTCATTACTTATTTCATTAGTCAATAATTAATATTGATCGCAGTCAGTATGGATACCCTAGATATTTGTTTTTTGGATCTAATTCATGTATATCAATCAAACCGACCACATATGCTTTGTATATGGATTTTTTTTAACAAATTGAAATCAATATTTTATATATGAACATGAAATTATCTTTTTTTTCCTATTTTTTTACAGGAATTTTTTTATGATAAGGTTTTCACTAAATATATGATACTTAATGGAATGAATTCAATGACTGAATATAAAAAGCCACTGGGTTACTTCAAATGGAAGCAGATTAATTTATATACTGAAAGATTTATCGATCAAAACATATTTCGGAAAAATTACTTATTTTGGTCAATGTTTCTATAGTCGACGAAGAAAGATAATGGAAACAATTATATATATTATGTTTTAAATTTTATGGGAGATATCCAAAACCATGAATAAACTTGCATCCCGAAAGAGGTAATTTCCAAAGTTAATTACAATATCATTAAAAAAAATTATTAATAGTTTTTTCTTTATTTTATCAGTACAATCAATATTTGTGACAACCATAATAATCCTAAAATGAGGGAAATTTATTTAGAGACCTATGGACTGCATTAATGGTGTTGAAATGTATTATGAGAATACATTTATTTGATTTTTCAATATGTTTGTGATCTATTATGGGATGTGACCTTTGAAATTTATTTTTGGTGGGAAGAATTAATATCAAAATGATTATATATTAGTATTTATCTATTTATTAATATTTTAATCATAAATGAAATAAATTTGTTGAGAAGCATTTTCCTGTAAATAAAAAATGTTTTTCAATGGTGGAGGAAGAGGTGAAGGTGGAGGCGGTGGTGGTGGTAGAGGTATAGGTAGCGGTAGAGGAACAGGTGTTGGAGAAGGCTAAGGTGGAGGAAAATTTAGAGTCTGAGGTGGAGGAGGTGACAAAGCATCAACCCATGAACAATAAAATTGTTGTGCAATGGAATAGAATTTGGATCATAATAGGGTTTTTTTTGAGAAAAAGTTTCAAAAAGTTTCAACAACTCTTGTCACTTAATATAAGATCCATTGTTCTGGTGTTTCAGGTTGTTTACTTAAAAAATGTTTTTACCACTCGTTTAGGATCATATAGGTATTTATGTGGAGTAATTTTTTTCAAAAAGAATCAATCACCAATTATTTTTTAAATATTATTATCATAGGTGACAATTTTTATTAGAAAATTCCATGTACTATCAAATATTACTGAATTTTGATAGAAATGACTCACCAATAAAAAAAACAAAAAAATAGATTGAGTTTCTTACACATGGATTATCTAAATGAAAAATAAAAGGTCTTAGTAGCATACAATATCAAAAATAAGAACATGTTCATTAATCTTATACAGAAATTTCCACTAGGAACATAGGTACTCATAATCTATAAATTCTATTATTGAGGAAATTTAATAAAAAAATTTGAAATTAAATAAGTTTAATATTACTAATGAAACATGTGAAGATGAATGAATGAATGTATACAAACAAAAATAACAGGATGATATCTTGATTCAAAACCACTAAAAATAAAGAAATATAAAATTTCATCGAATATATCTTGAATTTACCAAAATGAAAAATATAGTTGTTTCAAATTGGTGGTGGTGGAATTATTTGGTCTATTTGATCATCAATTAGATGAATGACATAATTTCACACATGCCTGTGAATTTCTCACAAGTAACACATCAATTTTACATTAGTGGAATTTATTTTCTAAAAAATAATTATTTTTAATGAACACGAAGTGAAACTAAATCATCCCACCATTATATAAAATAAAATATCACATTTTAAACATGATAAGTGGTATTTAACCTATCCATATAATGAATATATATACATTATCATTGGATCTCCATCAAAAAAAATTTCCACTAGTTCTTCACAAATATGCATGTACTCATTCGTTATATAAAATGATCTAGGTTTACAAGGTCATTAATAAACAATTTATCATCCATTTCAATAAAAATTACATTTTAATATGGATATTCTCATTTTAATGGAAAAATAATGATAATTTTATGTTAGATTTTATCATTACCTAGATTATTGAATAGGATATACTAATCTGTGTCACAATCAAGGAATTCTTAATCAATATACAAGATTTTAGTGTGATTTGGATTCAAATAAGATCGAAAATGTTTATATATGATTTTTACTCCAATGAAAAATGATAAATAATTTAATGGTATTCTATGTAATACATTAATGTTATGTAATTTTAAAGTGGTTAAATATATAGTGTTGTTAGATTTGAGCTTCTAAAATATTTTCTTTTAAGGTCATGTAAGATTGACTAAATTCCTTGTATTTTAGTTTCATATGATCAAGAATAATTATATTATATTTTAATTATATATAAATAGAAAAAATTCCATTTTAGATAATTTTTCCATAATGTTTTCTAATTGTTTAGTTAATTTCCTTATCATTTTTGTCCAATAATTTTTTTTCATAGAGATCGTGAAGAAATGACTTAATCAACATGGGTGATTTACTTCATTACTATGATCATGAAAAAATTAATCCATATAACTTATTTCAAAAACTTCTTCTATTTCGTAGGCTTCCCCATTGTGATGATTCATAGTTAAATCTTTCCGCATAGAAGTAATGTGTTGTTTATTATTTTTGTATAATTTATTTCATTTTAGTATTACTAACATAGGAATTGTTTTCTTATTCAAGTGAATTAATTTTTTAAGGTTGGGGTGTTCTATTCTAATATTTTCATTCTCATGAGAGACCGGACATTAATACTACCAAATTTATAATGAAAATAAGTCAATTGGAAAGGAATGTATACAACTATAATGAAAATTTTAATCCATTGTATTTATTTAATAATTTTTTTCAATTTATCTACTATTTGAAAGTTAATATCCTTATCATTTTAATCTAATACTTATTTAGTTTTTTCAAATATCTTTTTTGAGGTCATATATTGCTTTTAACAATTTTAAACAATTTAGAAAAGATATAAAAAGTTCTATTCTGATGGAAGTGGAAACCCTTTTTTTCGTGTAACATGAAGTGTTTCTGGGAGCATGGAGTTTCCCTTCAATAAGAAAGAAATATGTTCTCTTTTTTCTATATTCTTAGATAGATTAATGGAAAAAAATTATATCACATACGTAATCATTTTCACATCCATCTGGTACACATTATGCTTGGTATGAATAAGACTATATGTTTATAGTTTAAAATTTACATTTTAGATCAAAACAAAAATTATATAACCAAAACAAAGAATATGAATTTAGATTATTTTGATACTTTTCGAGAATAAAAAATATGTAATTTGTTATTAGTAAAAATCATATGCACTATAATCTAATGAATGGTATTCCCATTATGACTCCAACTATGTCTTTTTATCTAAAAATGACATTATATATAGTAAAAAATAAAATCAACATAATAAAAACTGATAAAATGCTCTCAGATTATCATTAAAATTCAGAAAAATTATTTATAAGTCACTTGTGATGTGTTGGGATTATTCTGACATGAAAACAACATATAATGGGACCGGTATGACTCAAAGTACATGTTTCAAATTTAAATTTTTATTTTATTAAAAAATTCAAGTTATATACTCAACAAATAATAAGATACATTTGGAATGTTTTAATATATTATTAAAATGATAAATAATTAATTTTGGATATACAGTAATCATCCATACCTAAATCTAATGCACAGTGGGACCAGGGTGACTACATGTCCATCTTTTTATTTAGAATTGACATTATTTTTTATAAAAAAGAATATATACCTTCTCCAAGCTAAGTAAATGCATTCAATCTATTTTGATAGATTAGAATGATGATAATGACCTCAATATTATAGATGATGAGCTCAGTATGATTCAAAGTGTCTATTATCAGTTTAGAGTTTGTATTTTAGTTCAAAAAGTTTCAATCACTAAAAACTAAAACAACATGCTCATATTGTCTTGATTATTTCATAAAATGGTCCATTAGTCATTTATGACATGTATGAATTAGTATCATATCAAACCCACACACTATGTGACCATAATGACTCCTAGTGTGTTTTCCTAGATCAAAATGACATTTTAGTAAAAAACTGTGACATACACAGAACCAGGAAAACACATTTTATTGTTTTGATTCTTTGTAAAAAGGATACATAATTTATTTGGGTTCTCTTAGAATCAAATGAACCTATATCTGACCAACGGTGTTACTAGTAAGACTACAACTATGTATTTTTATTTAATATTTACATCAATTTGTGTAATAATGAAAATTGATGTACTAAAAACCAATATAAATAGTAGGATTATTTTTATACTTTAGTAAACTCTTCAGTATTTCATTTTGGATGTATACAATTTAGACTCTCCTTAATCGGATACACAATGTGCTCTGTATAACTACATGTGTCTATTATCAATTTAATATTGACATTTCAGTTCATAAAGTGTCACCCACTAAAAACATAGGAAACATGATTGGATTTCCATGATAATTTAGTAAAAAGGTTTTTAATTCGTTTTTGATGTATACGATTTTGTCTTACATAAAATCTATACACAATGTGTGGGTATGAATCAATGTTCATTTTTACTATTGAAATTTACATTTTAGTAAAAAACAAAAGTGACATAATCAAAACCAAGAAATACCATTATGATTATTTTAATACATTATGAAAATGGTCTGTATTTCATCTAAGACCTCTATCAATCATCCAAATGTCACTTAGATCTATGGTGTGAGGGTTATGACTCCATTTACATTTAGTTAATTCACATTAATGTTAGTAAAAAATACAACCGACCTACTCAAAATAGACAAAGAACATTTGGGTTTTTTGATAATTTATTTAAATTATACATAATGATTTTTTGATGTGTAGTAATAATACTCATCATAATATGATACATGATCTTCCAAGTGTGACTCATATTGTTTATTATCAGTTTAAAATTTACATTTCAGTTCCAAAATTGTCACTCACTAAAAACAAATAAAACAGGCTCAGATTGTATTTATAATTATTGAAAATGATTCATAAGTCATTTTTAAAATATGGGAATCAGTATCACATAAAACTGACACACAATGATATCATTGTTACTCATAGTGCATGTTTCTAGTTTAAAATTGAATTTCATTAAAAAATACATGTTACATACTCAAAAACAATAAAACATATTCATATTGTTTTAATACATTATTCAAATTATCTGTATTTCCATTTTAACATGTAGGAATTATCCTCACCTCAATCCAATATAGGGTGTGACAGGTATGGCTCCAAGTAGCCTTTTTGTTTAAAATTAACCTTAATTTTAAAATACAAGATAACTAACCTACTCAAAACTAAGAAAACACATTCATATTATTTTTGATAATTTTGAAAAATAATGCATATATCATTTGGAATGTGTAAGAATCTTCTTATCCTCAATCTGATACATGATCTTCCTATATAGCACAAAGTGTCTGTTATCAATCGAAAATTGACATTTTATTTCACAAATATTCAGTCATTGAAAGCTTTGAAAAATCACATGGATTTCAATAATAATTTTTGAAAATTATTCATAATTAATTTATGATATGTAGGAATTAGTATCATATCATTCCAACACATGATGTGGATGGTATGAATCGAAGTGCATGTTTCTAGTTTAAAATGAATTTCTAGTAAAAATAAGTGAAAGAATAAAAACCCATAAAAAACCTTCAGATTGTTTTGAAACAATTTGAAAATAATCTATATGTAATTTGGGACATGTAGGAGTTATCTTAAATTCATCATGAAGCATGAGGAGACTGGTATGACTTCTAGTGTTTCTTTTTTATTTAAAATTTAAATTAATTTTAGTAAAAAATATAGCTGACACACTCAGAAATAAACAAAGCAATTTTGATTATTTTATAATTTTGGAAAATGATGAATATTTAATTTTTTATATGAAGGAATTGGCCTCAATAAAATTTGATACATGATGTACCCGGTATGACACAATGTTTCTATTTGCAGTTTAAAATTGGAATTTTATTTCAAAAAGTCTCACCCACTAAAAATAGAGAAAACACAATCATATTGTCATGATAATTTTAAAAATTGGTTCATAAGTCATTTTTACATGTAGTAATCAATTTCTTGTAAAAATGACATGTGATTTGACTAGTATGAATCAAAGTGGGTGTTTCAATTTTAAAATGGAATGTCATTAAAAAAAGTAACATACTCAAATTTGAGGAAATTAATTAGGATTTTTTGATACATTATGAAAGAAATCCAGTAGAATTTTGGGATGTTTATGAATAATCACAACATCAATCATATATATAGTTTGACTATTATGACTCCATGTGTGTGTTTTCTATATATATGTGAAATTTTAGTTTAAAACATGCATCACATCACCAAAACTAGGAAAAGAGGGTTATATTTTTTCACATTATTCTATCTACTATTAAATAATTAATTCCCTTATCAATTTTATAATATAGTAATTTATTTAATTTATATAGATATAATTCATGAATATGTAAAATTAATGTTGTGATATGAAATAATCAACAACTCAATCTAATACACAGTGTTCCTGGTAGGAATCAATGTTTTTGTTTAAAATTTGGACATTCTATTTAATTTATTTTGTTGTATTATTACTAATATAAGAATTGTTTTCTTATATAAGTTTATTCTTTTCCCCAAGAATGGGAGGTTTATTCATAAATAACATGAGTTATAGTCAATGGAAAAGACAAAGGAACAATAATGTTTTTAAATTTATGTACTAATTTTTTTAATCATGTAATTATATAATCAAATTCTTAAAATTTCAATTATATGCTATTTTTTTGTTATGTGTGTTGTAATTTTTATTTCATTTAAAATTTATATTTTTACTGGATTTTTCATATTTTTTGTGTTGTTTCTAGTTCTACTGTGTGCGGTTATAGCACACTAAAGTATGCCCCTCCATATGCGCTACTAAATTTGATGATAAAAGTGTCATCCATAAGTGATTCTAAAAGTTTTAATAATGTATCCCATTATTAGTTCTTTTAGAAGAAATTATAAAGGAACCATTTATTAGATCATTTATAACACTAGAAAAGGCCTAATACTTTTAATTGTGCTTCGGTAGTTAGTTATTTTTTAGCACTGATAAATTCCAATTTTAGCAAAATAAATTGAAATTTTTTAGTACTGTAAGGAATAAAAAAATTAATGTAATAGTACTCAATGATATAGATATGCTACATTATGAGAATAGGATATACATGGAGATATTTTCTCATATTATATAATATTTATATAGTTGATACGTCAAAAATTGATCAATGTTTAGGAAGAACCTATAAAACGATGTCCCTAATAGAACTAGAAAGTCAATAATTGATGATTTTAACTATCTATTATTGATTTTATTGAGGAATTTATCATACTCTATTCAGTTATTAATAAAGTCTGAATAAGATTTCTATAAATAGAAGAATAAAACCCAGTATTATAGAGTGATATTTCTTATTTTATTTCAAATTACTTTGTATAAAGAGTCATGAATATATTGTTCCATCGAGAATCATGAAATCGTAGTGTGACTCTATGATATTGGAGATTTTACCGGGTAACTACGTATTGTTATTATATAGAATCTATGATTGGGGTATCTAACCAATAAGATTTGGTTGTATGATCACATTGAGACTTCACCTTCTAAAAATATTTTTTCACTATGAAATGTATTTTTACATAATTAAACCAAATTTGTGTATTCAAAATTGTGTATGAGATCCAAATATATCAACATAGGATAATTTTTAAAAAAAAGATATATTTTAAAATTCCTCCTCTAATTAACCCCCCTACATCTCAATGGTGAAACACCTTCCTAGTATTCTCAATTGGTATTAGAGAACAAGTTACATATATCATGATTCAATTAAGGGATGGTAATTGATAATCTGAATTCTATTTAAACCATGGGTGTTCCTATATTTAATGGAAATTAATATAACACTCATAAGAATTTTATGTTTTCACATGTCATCTCTTGGCCTTGAATTTAAATATGTAGAAATAATAGGATTAATACCAATTTTTGAAGTTACTTATATAACATTTGTTGATGAGGGAAATATATATGTGGATGGAAAATTTCAAAAATCCATTTTGATGGATTTTTTAGAAAAGAGTTACAAAAAAGGTTATGGGACTCCAAAATGAAAATGAAATTTTGAAAAAATAGAATATAGTTGAAATTTTAATTTGAATATCATATAGAAAATATTTTATATTTGGAGAATAATAATTTAGTATATCAAGATGTATAAAGAGGGAATCATCAATGGTTACTTAGTAAGAGTTAATGAAATTATCAGTATTATTTATGTTTTTAGAGATAATTTATATTATTAAACTATTTTGACAACATAATAAGAAACATTACTTATAGGATTGATTATAAATTTTATTCATTATAGGATAGATAATATATTACACTCAATTAATAACATAAAATTTTCATTGATTATGAAATTAGAAAGATCCCAAGTTTCAAGAAGAAGATTGAAGATAATAAATTAACTGTTTATATTAGGAAACTCAAAATTAGAGATGATGAATATATAAGATCATGTAAATATGATGATGAAGATGAATATAAAGAATCTGATATAGTCAATATTTTTTTAACAAATATATTCAACAGGGGAATGTGCAAGGGTAAAGGAAAACTACCACCCAAGTTCAATAATTAAAATAAAAATGGAGAATCTTCCATTAATTATCCAAAAATGAACTATAAAGAACCTTAGATAAAGCAAGATAAACAAAATCCTCATAAAATGAAATAAATAAGAGAACTAAAAAAATTTATCCTAATTGGGTAGATGTAATAAATTGTTCCTTAAAATTTCAAGATGAATCATAATGAGAAAAGAAGAATAAACTAACTCCATATCTGGAATACTATATGAATATGGACCTAATTTCATGGATCATGGGAAAAGGTATTTTGATACATCAAGAATTGAAAAATAATGAATTTTAATAATAAAAAATATAATATATATTGATAGCTCAATTAGATTATTTTCATGATAAAAACACATAGCAGAAGAAGGATAAGAGGATGATGTATAAAGAAAAATGAAAATATAGAAAAGGGAAAGTAATAATGTGAAAAGAGATATTATGTTTAAATAAATGAGATTAAGATATATAAATTTAAACTTCTCGAAATGGAGAAGATGTAAAAAAACCTTAATGTAAAAAATCCACTGAAAGAATAATAACAGTACAACATATAGACATAATTTCTTAAAGCTCAGAATAACTGGAATATGTTTTGAGGAAATTTAAATAAAGATAATGATGTTAAGGATGAATCATCTCATGTTGGTGAAATTAAGGGTCCAAAGAAGAAGTTTAATTCACCGCCTTATGAATATAGAAATATTTATATTTTCAACAATAATTAGGGTTCTAAAATTAATTATGGACTTGTTGGAACACTTAAGGATGGTGAAATACCCTTTTTAAATCATGTGAATAAACAGATTCATCGAGAAAATAAATTCCCACAAATTAGTGACAACTATAATATTTTGAAATACATCATCAAAAAGATTCATGAAAGAACTATTTTCAGTATAAAATACTCACATTTAGTTGTTATTTTTGGTGTTTTGGAGTGTGTTGGATTAATTCTTACTCATGATGGTATAACATGACAATACCAGAGATGTGACATGAACAAAGAGATGCTTTTCTATAAAAAAGACATATTTTTTTCTAAGAATTCATCTCATCTTCTGAAAATGAATAGATATAACTATGTGGAAATTGTATAGTAATTGTGTTCAGTTATGTTATATTGATGAGGTGTATATGACTATTCTACCAGGAAAAATACTAAACATTATGAAAGGAAATTGAATTTAGAAGATGAATAAAGAAAGAAAAAATTGTTTTCAAGCCAATTTGATATCTAGTAAGAGATCCATGTCATAGATATATGATAGTGGATATTCCTCAGAGATGAGAGGTGGTATAAAAATCTATAGAAACAATAAGAATAATTATGGCGTAGTGATTTTTAGCGATGATTTTTCCCTAAAAAGTAATTTAATTTTCCCTCATAAATGAATGCTAAAAATATATGTATAATGTTGTATAATTTTTATGGGATAACGAAAAATTTTCATAGTTTCAATCAACATTGTGATGTAGAAAATGAGTTGGTATATAGAAAAGAATCAGGTATCATGAAATGTAAAATGATGGATGGATCAGCACTCAAAGGTAATGAAAAGATTAAAATATCTTTGAAATTGATGATCCTGTCAAATTATTGTCACTTTACTGAAAATATTAAATTAATATATTTTATGGAAGGGTTATATATATTTTCCAAATCAGGCTGAATAAACGTTCTAGGTGGGAAATTTTGAGATATTTAGACAACATTATTAGTCAAAGTGTTTTAATTAATGATAATTTTTAAAATTTAAAATGGTGCAAAGTTCACCTAAAATATTCAATGTTATATCTACCTGACCACTCGATATTTTATTATCTCCCTTATGTAGTATCATGTGAAAAAATTATATCAAATTTTATAATCATATCATTAAAATAAATGATGATTATATTAAGTTGACTAATTTCAGTTTTCATAGGAATAATAAAAGGTAATTCAAATGTTCAAAAGAATTATAAGGCATGATATAAAGGATTTGAGAATTTATATCAATAAATTAAGATTAAATAATTTAAATTAGTTTACATATTATTCTTTGATATAAATAAATACAAACATATAATTTATAATCAACATAGCACACTATACTCCCTCAAAAATTTTGTAGCATAAGGAAAAATTATAAGCATTAGTTAAATGGGGAATTAAAATATTAATAGAATTAAATCTGAAATTATTTCTAAAGAGACTATGAATATTCTGTCACACACACAAAAATCAGGTCCATGCTAAAGCCGGAGACAAAAAATACATACTAAGATATGTGGTGCAAAATTATTACAAAAATTAAATATATCATAGTTTTTTTAAGTTCTTACAATATAAAAATAAAAAATATATTTAGGTTTATTTGAAAAGAGTTTTTATTGATATTAATTTTATATGAAAATTATGTAATGGTATTGTCAAAAATATTGGAACAAATTTATGCATAAGTCAGTTGACTGTTGTGATGTTTAACGTGAAAAAAAGTAAAATATATAAACTAGTTGAATCAGATTAAAAATATTATAAGAAAAATAGCTAAAATATTTCAGAATAAATGGATAATTATGTAATTAAGAAGGTTTCAATCATATTTGATATCAATTATTAACTAAATAATATTTAATATAATTCTTCTAGAAAATGAGAGAACGTAGTACAAAAACTAAAGAAACAATTTGAATCTTAATATTTCATCGGAAATTAATAGGCTCTAGTGGAATCTAGATAGAGAATGACATTTTCTGAAAACAATGAACTCATTTAATAAATGGAAGATAAAATTGTGTCCAGATTAGTTTTCCCTGAGGAAAATATACAATCATAGAAATAATAGCTTATTCATATAGAGAATAGATTCACTTGGGGTCTTGTTGAAATACCTAAAAATACAAATGGAATTGGCACCATGTTGGTTTGTATAAATAATCTATATATAAAAGGTGAGGTACCATGGAATATATTTAGGATGGTGTGCAAGGGATATTTTCAAATATAAGGTATTGATTTTGAAGAATCTTTTTCCTTCGATGTCAATATTAGAGAATTTCATAATGTTCATGGAATTTACAACACAGATAAATTAGATATTTTATCAAATGGATGTGAATTCCACCTTTCTAAATAGTAATAATGAATAAGAATTATATATTGATAAATATTATGGTTTGATCTTAAGAAATAATAACAACATGTTATGCTAATTAAATAATGTTTTTATGGTTTGAAATAGGAACCTAGAGATTTTTATCTATAATTGGATGGTTTTCTATGTGATATGAAGTTTGAAAAAGGTAAATATGATAATAAAGTATATATGAGAGAGATATACAATGGTAATCTCACAATAACTTTCCCTATAGTTGAAAACATAATTTTCATATAAAATCATTGTCTTTTTAAAGCATTTTATGGGAAAAATGAAAATTAGTTTTGAGATTTCCATGTTAGGTGAGATAATATGATTTCAAGGATATCAGGTTAAGTAGGTGAATTAGTAAATATTTCTATCTCAAGAAAAATAATATATATAATTGTTAAAAATAATTTTCTGTGATAATTTAAAATATGCTTCAACTCCCGCTATATTTAGAACCATATTATGAAAGGACTAAGTTAGAAATATTTTTAACAGAAACTAATTTTTAAGAGTCTTTGGAATAAAGGTTTTTTAAAATAATAAATGATAGAAAAATCATTTTTAGTGACTCTATTTCTATGGTTTTAGAGTGATCTTAATGTGTCTCGCTTTTTAGTTTCTACAAGAATGATGAGGATGTGAATGTAACTCTAAATTATGGAATACTATATAGAAACATAATATTTTTGACCTTTTTTAACATTAAATATTCAAATTTGGTAGGTGATTGTACATATATAAGATCAACATTAGGTAGAACATTATTTAATTATCAGGGTATTGTTAGATTGTATGTTTAAAATATAATTTGGTGACACTAATAAAAATTGTGGTAGAATATATAGTTGATCCACATTCTTATACATAGATTATATGGATGCAAGTGAAGCTAGTGGATTTAAAGGTTGAGAAAAAAAAGAGTACTGAAAGTTTTCTATGATAATCAATATGATATTGGGTTTTATAAGAATCCAGTGCAATATTCAATATTCATTCATATTGAAATAATATGTCGCCTCGTCAAAGTAAAGGTGCAATGTTGAGATATCAAGATAGAATAAATTACAATCAAAATTTATTTTATATATATATTCACTAATGTTATGAAAAGATATTGGTTTGTGGAATTGAAGTTAAAACATCATGTTTAGACCTCTATTCTAACTTAATTATTCATGGGTGTGATCTCTACTAGGCATTGGATTCTTTTGTCAATGTGTGAGAAAAATTGTACTATTATTTTTTTGTGGGGGTGGTTCTATGGGTTTTTTATTCTAATATTTTTTTTATATTTAAATGTTTGTGAAAATTAAAGTATAAAAGAGGGGAGAATCTAAGTCAACTAGGAATTTTTTTCCCATATAAATTTTTTTTTCAAATTCATTGCCTAATTTGGTTGTGTGGTGTCAAAACTATTCTCCTCATAAAAGGATATGAATTGATGAAACCAGGTGATTTGGTTGAAAGTTAGGTATTGGTTAACAATAAAACTGAAGGGGTAAGTTAATAAACCATCACATTTATAGATTATGTTGTATGAGTTGTCAAATAATTATATATGAATGATTTTGAATGTCATGGAATATCTGATATTTTTCTAGACACCTTTAGAACTGGACTGTATGATTATGACGTGTGATTAGGTTTTTCTGAAATATACTATTGTTTTCAACAGTATAATAGAAAGTGTAAAAGATTATTTAAATAAGTACTTTGTGATTTTTTAAAATCATTAATTTTTTTGTGATACAAACTGAAGAAGTATCAATAATGAAGAAGAATTTTGAGAACCCATTTTATATTGTGGCCTTATATTATGAGTATATTATACTTCTATTTATTTTACTCTCAATGGATATGGTGTATAGAATAAATTCTCCATGGAAAATCCATACCCCCTTGCAAGAAATGCATCTTAAAGAGGTATATAGCTAACACAATGTCAACTTTATGGAAATTTATTGATTTAGGGGAATATAGTTGGTTCATGGTGCACACAAATGAAGCACCAAAAGAATAGTATAGGTTAGGGAACATGCACTAGTGAGGGAGTGTGTGAGTTTGTTCCTGATTCACATATAGGGCCATGGATGAAGGATATGGGGAATGTGAATTCTTATTTAGGAGATCCTTACCAAATAAAAAATGTGATGTTGGAAGGATTTTAAATAGGTAACTATTACTCAACATTACAAACTTACCTAAATAATGATAGTCAATCAAAAGAATGAATCTAAACTATCTAATCAATTCCCATATTTTGTTCAAAAGTTTCAATGATTTTTCATACTATTGAAAACATATGAAATCAAGTTTCATGAGAGATAAACTGAAGCTAAATAACATAATGTAAATAGGATGAATAATGAATTCCATGAACCATGAATAGTATTAGGAAAGGATTAATTTTTAAGGGAGAATAGTACGAGAACACAAGAGTACTCCATGCCATTTTTTGGTTATTGATGTTATTTCAATCATAACTACAATGAAATTATACATTTATCCTATGATAAGATGATGTGTAGCTCATTTTATAAAGAAAATAATTTATGTCAAAAAAAATTTAATTCCACATAAAGTTGTTTGTGAAGATATCATGTGAGTGATATTTTTCTTCACAAATGAATCCTCCATTAGAATGTTACTTTCAAAAGAATATCCATTATGAAATTTATTATTCTATGTGAACAGGCTTCTTTTTTATGTATGTTCTACATGATAAGGTTCCATGTGAATTATTATACATTGTGAGATCTTAAAGGCATGCAACATAATAAACTAAGGCAATATATGTTTTCAAATCACATTATATGGGTGGTTTTGAATTATTTTTAAGATCAACAAGTGTTATCCACTATTGTAATTTACTCTATATATATTTTTATTTCTCAATTAATATGATCTTATGTGTATACAGAGGATTATACATATATAAATATTTCATTTCACTATTTTAGTTCGGTAAAAAACTACATCTCTAGGTGATATTTCATGTTTTAGAATAATTATTAATTCATATATTATATGTCCAATGTGAATCAAATTTATAATTTCAATATAATTATTATGCAAAGATAATCAAATGGGATTCTGATACAATGTGAGATTTTATATTCTACGTTTCCATAACGGAAGTGTTATACAACATCTCCTTCATTATGGATAATTAAATTCATTGATATTTTTGTGGAGATACATTATGAAAAGAATCATATATTTAATGCAACAGTACATGATGAGATTCATATTCTATGTGATGATTATATTTTATGAATGGATATAATTTTTTATTCTAGATGAGTAGAATATAATTGAAAAGTATATAAGTGTTTAATAATGAGGAAGAACCATTTTAATGCTATGATTCATACAGTGAGGAAGATCGACATTTTTTTTCATGATTATCTCTTCTGACGTTTCCTTAACAAGTGGTAAACTTTTATTTATATCATCATGATGGATCAAAATTAAAGATAACCATCAACAGCTTCCAGAGCAGCAAAAATATAAGAGTGATATTTTCTATTTTATTTGAAATTATTTTATAATAAGCAGTGTGGATCTATTTTCCAATAGTGACTATAGATATAATATTTTGACTCTATTCTATTGAATTTTTTTTATATAAATTCTAGTTATTATAGTGTAAAATATATGATTCATGTTTTTAACAAATCGAAACAAGGAGTAGGCTCACATTGAAGAAAAAACCTTTAAAAATATTATGTACCTATTATATTTATTTTCTCTATATTTAGGTATGGGTGAGTATTCATAATAGTTTATTATATCCTAATAGATCATTATAGTTTAATTTCATAAGGAAATGAAATTTAAAAAAAATAAACTAGTTAACCCCCTTTCCCCCCCCCCCCTCAAATTTTATGACAACTACCATGGCCCTAATGAATAATTATATGCCTTATATTTATGATTTTCCAAGAAAACACGTTAATACCCATAAAATTTTAACATTATATGTCCATCCTGATTTTGAATATAAATTCTCAAAATTACAAAAATACTTTAATGTATGTTCCCTTAGACACAAAAACTTCATCTTATTAATAAAAATGATATCAAGACTAACTCTATTTATTGATTCATAATTATATCTCCATTAATTCATATCATCAAGTCCATATTATTGATTATCTAGATTCTCCTCAAAACTAAACTATTTGATTAAGGAGTTATAACCTTTAAGACCTGGTTACTTATCCAATTCTCCTCATGATAATCCTCAACCATTATACTAGTAAACTATATTTTATTATTTGTACATACTATTAGAATTTTCTACACAAACTTCCCTTCAGTGATTTTCAGATAATGAGTATTGTTATTAAACACCACATAATGATTAGAGATCATTATAAATCATTTCATCTTAATTAAAACATTAATTAAAACCACATAATTTCTCTTTCCATCATTATATTTTGTGATATTTGTCCACATACATCAGTGTTCTTTGATTTAAGAAACAATGTTCACTTTATACCCTTCAGCTTATTCCTTACTCTAATGACTTATCAATTCTAAAAACACATCACATATTTTAGTATGATCACATGATACTGTAGGGGTATCTGAAGATATATCATTATTTAAAAGACCATTAAAGTATTTTTTGATCAAAATAGAAATCCTTTTATTTTGTAACCTATTTTCTTCATCAATAAATAGGAATAACATATCTTTTTTGACATTGATGGTGATAACATTCCCATTTAATAACTCCCCATTAATTAATATTTTACTATAATATCCCTTACGAATACAAGTCTCTTATATAAAATTTAGTATATACCCTAAGATAGATAATTTATGTTAATATAGGATGTTGTGAATGGTCCTTAAATAACAAATAAATCTAAACACATCAAATATTTTCCTCTGATTTTAGCTTTCCTAGAGTAGATAATTATTATATCTTCATTATTTTAAAATATTATGGCATCTTACGTGTTATACATTATGCATTTCACCCAATATTTTTTTCCCATCACATGAGAATAACTCCCTTATTAATAATTGGTTATCGATCATTATCTATTGTTTCCAAGTAAATATCTACAATAACAACCTTCTAATCTTTTATCCTTTTTATCAATCTATTTATCTACTGAACTAGCAGTGATTAACATATTTTTTCCTCCCTATAATATGATGGAAAATATTTTGAAGTGATATTTTAAATTTTTTTTATATTATCCTTTCTTGATGATTCTTGAACTATTGTGCATGTCCACATTGAGTCTTCAAAAGAACATTCCCCAATATTACAGTTGATAAATACCTAACAGTATCTTTGTATCCACAAAACTATAATATTTCCCATTAAAATAATATATGTAATACTAAATGTTTGTTATATTCATTACTTTCACATGTTTCATACAATGTGTTTGGGAAACGGAACATAGATTTTGAGTATGTCATATATTTGGACAATAATAACACCGAATCTATTGTGAATTAATGTGTATTTATATTAATACAGTGATATATATTTATGAAATCTTTGATATTTTATTTTGATTCACATCCACGTATATATTTATCCTTTATGTGGGAACATATCCCTTTATAATAAAATATAAATTTCACCCAAAAATATAGAATCTTATTATATAAACATTCAATATATAACATTACTATCCATGTCAGGTCATTATTGTTTTAATGTCTTTAGAAACATGGATTTATAATAAAAATGTACATAAATAATCTATATCATCTCTCATTATAATCATCGCAATTAGAACCCTTCATATACATATGATACTTCATATATTTATTCATATCTTAGGGATAATTAAACATAAAAAAAGAGATCTCTCATATGATCGGTAAGGGAAAATAATGTATGTATTATAATTATAATTTAATAATTACAATCAGAATATGGGTATGAGAATATGAGTATAACCTTAAATATTACACAATGAAATTCCTTGATCATAAACAGAGTCACAACATAAAGAATGTTTTGGTCAGAGTAAGAAACTCAAGAGGGGGTGAGTTGATTCCCAATAAAAATTTCTCTTAAAAAATTTATTTTAATGATTCCCCCAATTTAAAATAAAACCGGAAAGTTAATCAAGGTACTAATATTATTATAGGTTTATTACTCAAATAAATTCTCTAAATATTGATTAATTCTCAGTAAAATCAATATGAGTTGTTGATATAACATTTGGAAATATTCAAATAAGGAAAAAAATTTAAAACTAAAATCCAAGAGT
The DNA here is from genome assembly GCA_963277665.1 of Viscum album. Lineage (NCBI taxonomy): Eukaryota > Viridiplantae > Streptophyta > Magnoliopsida > Santalales > Viscaceae > Viscum > Viscum album. Next base: position 562,386,533 of record OY728150.1, on the reverse strand, counting down.
AAATATCGAAGTAAAATTTAGTTTTCTAAAATATTAGGTTGAAACATAGAAAGACTAAATTGAATGACACAGTGGATAAAACAAGTTGTTCAGTCTAAAGTTGAGACTTAATCCACTTCAATTGGTGATCACCTAACAGCAAAAAAAAATATATAAATCTTTGATCGACACCCTGGATCGGGGTTAACAACAGTGCACAAGATGGTCTATGTCACAACACCTCTTCTACTATTCTCTATTACAAAACAAACAATCAGGTCTCATATGACCTCTTCCCTAGTTATATGTTTTGAAACAAAGTGTAAAAATTTGTTTGAGTAAAGATATCATGTATCATCACGTTTAATGTAAGAGATAGAGTGTATTTTAATACAGACACACACATTGCTTGAAAAGTAATAAAACAGTACAAAGAAGAGAAATTATAATAATGAAGGATTATAAATTCTTTGAGTATTGTTTTATGGAGATATGGACTTGTAGGATGTAGCAGATTTTTTTTTTCATGTCCTCTGGTTGAAATAGAGTATCGTTAGTCTCGTTTTCTGGTTTTCAGTTCGATGAGATGTACATTGTAGTTCATATTCTTATTAGAGTTTCTACTTTGATGATATTTGAGATTCAGAACTATAGTAGCTCAGCCACGAAGAATAGGGAGTTTTGCGTGTGTTCTTCAGTGTGTTTTATCTTTTATTATTGCTTGTATTTAACTTCTCAAACTCTGTATTATCTAGTTTCATTTTTCTCTTTTTATTTTAGGTGCATGTGATGGAGCCGACAAGAAGCATTATTTTTACTCATTGTACCTCGTACTATAAGGTTACATGTCTACAAACAAACATTAATTAAGTTAGTTTCATTAAATGACTGAAGTATGATTGTTAGAAAAAAATTTAAATTTAATTTAAAAATGTAGAAAAATGGTTATATATTGAATGGTGTCACAACTTTTGTCTTGAAATATTGTCTTCTCTTTTTTCCTTTGACTAGTGAGAAAATATTGGTGACTTATAAAACCGATAGCACATTTGCGGTGTCTAATCCTTTTCTAAAATTCTGAACAGTGACTCACCCCATTGGTATGTCATTCTATCAGTCTTTCCACATGTCGGTGACTCATTTTAGCTGAAATTGAGTCATTTCATTGGTAGCACAATGCATTGGTAGGTCTTTTTACTGATGGTAGATCATCTTCATTGGTAGGTCGTATGCATCAGTGAGTCATTTTCATCGGTAGGTCGTCTGCGTTGTTAGGTAATTTGCATCGATAGGTCATCTGCATTGGTAGGTCATTTTTATCGGTAGGTATTCTAAACTGTTGGTAATTAATTTAATTCAATTGGTTTCAGTTTTCATACTTGGAATATATTTTTTTCCATAGTATCTTACAATATAATTTTAAATAGAATTTTCAAAGTTAATGTGAGACTATAGATAGACATAATTTCACCTATTGAAACATAAATAATTCTGAGTTAAATGATTAGATATGATTAATATGAGTAGACATGATTTGTGATTATTAAAACTACCAATAAAATATGGAATGACCAACAATCTATAGGCCAAAAATATCCCCCTTTTTGAATATCACATGTTATGGCATTATATAGTACATTGATTAAATGTGAAATGAAATCATTCAACTTATCATCTCCCATAATTAATGAATATTTATAATAGTGATATCATAGGTAAAGGAATGAAACATAATTCCATGTTGTTTCTCCCCATTTTAGTATTATTGAAAATAAAATAGGTAAAATAGAAATAAAAGGTATCATAATGTATTAGAAAAAATGGAAATAGAGGAAACACAAGAACATAGAATTATACTAATCAATAAATTACAATGTATTACAAGTCTCCAAACACAAATGATCAAAAAATAAGCAGAAAAACCTATTAGATAATGATCCACATTATGGTTGAGGGTTAATAGGTTCCTTCTATTTCTAAGAGGGATCGATAGAGGGTCCAGTAGGTGGTTGTTGAGAAGATATAGGGTATGAATAAATTCTCAAAGGAGGTAGGATCACTCCTTCTGAAACATTAGGAACAAGACTGGGTTTGTATTTTAACAACACATGAGGTTGAACATATTCCTAGATCACTACTAAAATATGAGTCAAATTGTGAGTAACAAACATTTGAGGTGTATTAATTGATCTTAGAGGACCAAGAGGTATAGTAGTAGGTACTACTGTTGCTTCACTTTGTACATGAAGGTATTAATTTAATAGTTTGATGAAATAATCTTTAATGTCACCACCAAACTTCATTGATTTCTCAAAGTTATCCTTATTCTCTGTGAATTTTTCCAAAAGAGGTGTCAAGTCCCTCAATTGATTGACGTAATCTTTGAATGCTTTTATAATTGGGGGTAAAATAAAATTTTCTGCTAAATACTTAAAGTGACTTGTCAACTGGGGCTTGGTTTAATTCATGGAGAAATATGAATTATTCTTTTTTGTAATCTATTTTTGAGTGGAAGATGCCTCCTTGGTATAAAATCTGACCATATTAGGCAAACGATCATAGTTATTCTCAATATTTTCTATGTTTTCAAAACCAGAGGTATCAAATAGTTCTTCAATAATTCCTTTTACAATATTTATGACTGCCTCAATGTCTAGAGACTAAGAGGACTCTCTAGATGTAGAAAGAATATCATAAGAAGTTTATGTATGAGTATTCAAAGTATTGTGAACAATATCTACACCACCTTCATATTTTCAGGTCAAAGTATTTATTGAAAAATCGAGTACAGCCATTTCTTTCCTCATCATGGATGTTCTTGAAACAATTATCTCAGCAGTTGTAATAAGGTTGGGTTGACTCTCCTCTATCACTTTATTTTCAACATTAACTACATCATCAATACTTATAGTTACTATCTGACATGGAACATACACCACTTGTCCATAATACCTTATTTATGCTATTAATGTTCTGAGAGAGTGTAATTAATCACTCAACTCAGTGTTTTCTCTACTAGTTGTCTGAATGTCTTGTAACATCTGAGACCGAACAGATATACTTACATCTGAATAGATTTTTTCTTTAAAGCTTTTAAAATCTTTTCCCGTGAATGAGTAACTAGGAATGGTATAATCCATTTATTCCCTTGAAATAGGTACAAAAACATCATCAATTAAGTCTTCATAATAGAATCCCAAGGATACATACCTAGGATTCCATTCTTATTCAATCATTACATCTTCATCTTGAGGAGTGAGAGTATCAAGATTTACTCTTCCAAGTTTATTCTCTTCTCTAAGATGGTCTTCTCTTTCTTGAGGATCCCTTTCAATATGAGTTTTCCTTAATGGTTTCTCATCTTCATCATGAGTTATTATTCTTTAATAAACTAATTGAGGAATAGTAATTTATTGAGAATCCACATAAACAATAACTTTATAATTGTCTCTTATTTCAACAATAAAATCATGAGGTTCTTACAACCAAGCCTGATCCACAGTTTCATTTATTTAAAATCTTCACCTTGATCAGCCTTATGATGGTCATTATCACTTACACTTATTTCGTCATCATCATGTCCAGAGACATGTTCTTCATTTTTATTTTTATTATCATTTTCTTCACATTCTTCCTCTTCCCTACCACTACTAATTTCATCATCTTTACTTTCTTCTTCTTTTTCAGAGCCACTGGTTCTACTTGCATATTCCACACTAACTGATACTTCTATCTCCAAAACCCCATTGTCTTCTAGAGTGGTATCATTAGAGGTTAAGGATAGTAGAAGACTAGAAGGTCCAAAGTATGACCCTTTAAGAAGTTTAGAGGTGTCATGATCACTCCTATCATTGATCGGTGATCCATGATCTCTAACTGGAGTGGCATGCTTTTCTTCTTCTGAAGAGTAAATTGCTTCCTCATTTTGTCCCAAACAAAATTCTGTTATATTCTTAGTCCTAGTTGGATAGTTATACTATATTTAACTTATCATTGATATTATATTTACCTCTAACCCATTATCTCTTCCATGGGTATTAGGTTATTTTCATCCTCTTACAAATATAATTTCAAAGGTAGATCCCACTGTACATAGAAACAAATTCTTCTCCATAATTTATATGGCCTTTTTCATTTAGGATGGATGAGATCATCCTTGTATAGAAAAAAATTAGTTTTTTCTGAATGTTTGATCATCTCATTCATGTTCCTAGAAAGGAATCTACACAAATTTACCATCATCCCTTTTCTTAGATGATAAACCAAGTCAACATGTTGATATTTTAGAGAAGAAAATTCCCCTTTCCTAGGATATATATTATGCTAGATAAACTTCAAAAATATTCTACATTCTCTTTTAACTATATAGAAATGGGTCTTCTAGGCTCATCATTATTAGTAACCTCCTTTAATATTGTCTCATAGAAAAACATATCACTCATTTTTGGATAAGTACCTATATAATCATCAAATACACCTTAATGAGTAACTTTAAGACATTTAGCCTAGTGTCTTGAAGAGAATGATATTCTCTTCCCTTTTACTATGGACTTGATCCAGGCGACATTGCTTCCTTTCAACATAAACTCCATATTCATGAAAAATTCATCGAATAGCTTTGGGTAAAAGGGTCATTCATTATATGAGAATCACTCAAGCCATGCTTGATCTTGTATTACCTTGAGCAGAAGAGACTTGATTTTAATCATTCATTCCACAAGAACTTTTTTTTTATAGAGTTACAACACAACATTTCAGAGAAGGATTTGCAGATGCTGATGATTTGCTCGATTCAACTTTCTGTTTCTTAGAAGAACAATATTCACCACCATTAAGAGATCCTTTCACATGCGCCATTCCAATCAATTAAGTCTAGAGGTCAGAAGGTGAAATTTCATGGCTAAAGAGAGATAGAAACAACTGATATAGTTTAGGGGTAAAGAAGTAGATTGTATCAATTTAAATTTATATCATTTAAGGATTTCTAAATCACAAAAATGTGAAATCATTGACCGGGTTCAACAAAATAAATGAAATGGTGTCGTTTTTGATAAAAACTTATAATTAATGAAAACAATGAGCCATCAGTGCTAGAATGTCAGATTTTACATAACACCTATAGTGTCAGCACGACAAGGCATCCACATCGGCATGACCACTACGTCATCATGACATAGAGTCGATGGCATCATGACAACTTCACTTATAATTGTAAAAGTAATAGTAACACATGGACCTATCGATTGATCATTCCAATCCTATGTCTGATATATTTCATTCGTTTAGTGTTCAATGGATTAGTAAAAATTTAAGCAAGTTGATGTTCAGTGCCAATGAACTCTAAAGTTATATAACCTTTTTGATAATGGTCTCTCAATAGGTAATACCTTACATCAATGTGCTCTGTCATAAAATGTGAAACTGGATTTTTAGAGAAATTAATAGAAAATGTGTTATCTCAATTTAGAAGGAAATGTTTGAATTGATATCTATATTCTAGTAATGTGTGTTTCATCTATAATATTTGTGCACAACATCTTCCTACAGCTATTTATTAAGCTTTAGTAGGAGAAAATGCAATATAATTTTATTTCTAACTAAAACATGAAACTAGAGACTTTCCTAGAAAGTGACATGTTCCAGAGGTTCTTTTTATATATAACTTACAGCCACCAAAATCAGAATTTGAATAGCTAAATAAGACAAATGATTTTCCTCTAGGATAGAATAGTCCTAAGTTGGTAGTATTTTGGAGGTATTTGAAAATCCTTTTATAGAATTTTAATGATATTCTTGATGTTTTTATTGAAAAATTTTTCACATGAAAACATTAAACATAATATCAAGCAGACAAGTAGTTATGTAAAGTAAACTTCTAAAAATTACTCTTTAAGTGGTTTGATCAATAGATTTTCCATTTTCATCAAGATCCAAATTACAAGTAATACTCATTAGAGAATCACGATGTTTAGTGTTATCCAACCCAAAACATTTTAAAAGATATTTTTTATAATTTTTGGATTTAAAATAATACCTTCATTGTTTAAAATGATTTGAAATCCAAGAAATAATTTTAGTTCACCCATCAAACTCATTTCAACTTCATTTTGGATAATTTCTTAAAAATCAGTACATTAATAATTTCTTGAAGATCCAAAAATAATGCCATCTACATAGATTTGAAAAATTAAATCATATTTAAAAATTTGTTATATATAAATATTAGGATCAGTTATACCATTTTTAAAACCTTTTGAAATAAGAAAACAACATAACCTATCATACAATTCTCTTTGAGCTTGGTTTAAACCATATAAATCATTTGTTAATTTAAAAACATGATTCCGAAAGTGAGGGCTTGTAAAACCCGGGGGTTATTTTACAAAAACATCTTAACCCGTATAACTATTTAATAATTCACTCTTGACATCCATTTGATAATTTTTTATGTTGAGATGTTCTTCATAGGCAAGGAAGATTATAATGGCTTCAAGTCTAGGAACTGGTGAAAATGTTTTATCATATTAAATTTTGTCTTCCTGACTATAACATTGTACAACCAATCTATTTTCATTTATAACTATGTTAAAAGCCTCATCTACTTTGTTCATGGACACCAATTTAGTTCATATGTTTATGGTGTATTTGTGTATGTAAACAATTTTCCAAACATTGTTCCTTTCTAACTGATTTACATTTTCTTGTATAGCCATGACCCAAAATCCATCATCAAAAACATCATTGATGTTTTTACAATCAAGCTATGCTAGAAAATCTTGATATTCAACCTAATTTATTAGAGAAGCTCTAATTTGGGTTCTTTTATCTGAGCCTCCAACTACATCATCTAAAGAATGGTTCTTATGGGTTCTTACAGGTCTAAAAAAAGAAGGACTAGCCACTTTAGTTTCTTCAATTGGTTCTGGTTCATTATGAATAAAATTTGAAGAATTTATAGAACTATAATTTTAAACAAATATCTTCATAGGATCATTAGAGTATTTACTATTAGTTTCCATATTTGACATATCATATTCATGATTTTATAGTGTGGTATTTGTCTCATGTGGATCTATTTCATCAAATTTGACATGTACAGATTATTCTACACATTTTGTTCTCTTATTAAAGTCTCTATAGGGTTTACTAGAATTTTTATAACTTAGGAAAATTCATTCATCACTATTGGAGGAAAGTTTATCATGATTATCCTTAGTATTAAGAATATTGAATTTCTGACCAAAAATATTTATGTAATTAACTTTGGGTTTTCTATTTTTCCTTAACTCGTAGAGATTTCTTTTAATGATAGGTCTAATTAAAACACTGTCAATAATATAGCATGTTATATTAACATATTCTACCCAAACATATATAGGTAGGTAATAATCATTAAGCATTGTTCTAGAAAGTTTTTTTATGGTTCTATTTATTCTTTCAACAACACCATTTTGATGAGGTGTTATAGGGGCTTAGAAGTTATGACTATAGCCATTTTGGGAGAAAATTGATTCAAACTCTTGATTTTCAATCTCACGGACATGATCAATTCTTTGATATTCTATACTAAGTCCACTATAATTTTTTGTATTCCAAGAATACTTGGGGAAATGAGAGTAGGCTTTAATTTTGTGATCCAATAAATAAGTCCAAGTATACCTAGAATAGTCATCTATAATAACATAGACATAGTGCTTCCCATTATGACTTGAGATTCTAAAAGGTCCAAACATATCCATGGGAACCAACTTGAGAGGATAAGATGTTGAAAGTTCTTTCTTTGTTTTGAAAAAATTTTTGTGTTATTTACCAATTTGATAAGGATTGCATACCTTTTCATTTAGAAACTCATGTTCGGGTAGGTCCTTGACTAAGCCATTTCTAGTAAGCTTTCTAAGGGGGTGTAAAATATAGTGTCCCAGTATTCTATGACAAGGATAAGAATCATTTTGAAAGACACTCAAGTATAAAAAATTTTGATAAACAAAAGAATATAAGTTAATAGCTTAAACATCTTCATTTGTACATGTAGAAAATATTTATTAATTATTAGAAATAAAAATATTTCAAGCATCATTTTAAAATTTAACATGAAATCCATTATCACATAGCTGATATAAAATAAAAAAATTATATTTCAATCCATCAACAAAAATTACTTTAGGAATTAAAACTGAGTTAGAGTTACCAATCTAGCCAAATCCAATTATTTTCCATTTAGCATTGTCACCAAAAGTGACATGCCCATCATCAATCATTATTAAATTCTTGTAGCATGAGTAATCTCAAGCCATGTGTCTTGAACATAGACTATCCATGTTAGACAATATTTTACAAGATCTTTTCAAGAATATTTCTTATAAAATAATCTAACAAAAACAGATTTTGGTACACATATTTGTTTGGGTCTAGTAAAATTAATAATTAGTACTCTAGGAACCCACATCTGCTTCATGGGATTCCTATAAGAATTATGTAAGATATTCGAAAAATAGAATCTATTTTTTCTAGAAAAATCAGTGGTAGTAAAAGATTTTATAGAACTAGAACTAGTAGTAGAATTCTTATTTTTAGGTAGAAAATTAGATTTTCTAGATTTAGTTACAAACTTGTTTTGGCTGAGATTTATTTTCCTCGCTTGGTATCCTATACAAGTAGTATATCTAGGGGGAATTTTTTTACCAAGAATTTGTGTGAGACTATTTTTTCCACTGGTAAATATTGCTAATTCCTTTTCCAAATTTTCATTAGAAAATTTAAGTTCATTGTTCTCCATGAGTAATTGCACGTTATTCTATTTCTCTATAGCATGTTCAAATGTGACAGTTATGGATAAGGAATGTTGATTCTTAAAATATTTGTATTTTTTTCTCATTACATGTGTCTTATATCATATTACAACATTCAAACAATTATCCACTATTCATATTTTCAAAATCTCATTCATCTATAGAATAATAAAAATTTTCTACAGGAGAATCAAGGGCTACCTTAGAGGTGTTTTTCATATGACACATATTATCCTTTTCATCCTTTTCATCATTTTATGACTCTGATTTACATGATATATCCTCAGAATAAATCCATGTTGCCTTCATGGCCTTTTTAACAATTATATATTTATCCCCATACCTATTCTTATATTTTATCTTGGGACTATCAGTATTTACATGTCCATTTCTCTTGCATCCATAATAATTTATTTCATTATATTTTTTACTTTTTCCAATCCTTCTTTTAGTTTACCATGTGATCATATCTTCCATTTAAGTTGGGCTTTCTGAAGAAAAAAATTATCTTTTATAAAACTTCATAAATCATCTGGATAATTGTGTTTTTTCTTCATGACTGTCTAATGATGATTTTTGACTAATAGAATTTTTTACAGAGGATTGTAACTTCTCCTTTTCCTTTTCTCTAGTTTTGGAAGTAGTGGTTTTGAATGCCATTGGCTTTCTCGTATGTTCATCGTCCTCCCCCTTGTTGAATTTTTTATATTCCTCATACATTATCAACTAGCCTATCAGCTCATTGACTGGTAGATTGCTGATATCACTATGTTCTCTGATTGAGAAAGAGGTTTTTCTCTATCTATCTGGTAGGAATATGAGTATTCTCATAATTTGATCCTTATCTGTAACATCTCTTCCCAGTGAGATCATAGTGTTCACAATTTCATTAAACCTGAGATAAATTTAAGAAATAGGTTCATCAGGCATCATTTTAAGGTAATAATATTTAGTAGTATATGTGTTAAGTCTCTTTTACTTAAGACAAGTGGTTCCTTCATGTGAAACAAATAAATTATCCTAAATTTCACAGGTTGTTTTATATGTAGAAATTATCTTAAATTCTTCATCTCCTAAGGAATAGTATAACACATTCATGTCTTTTCAATTACTATTATAATCATCTTTATTTGGGTCATCCCTATTATTTCAAATATTAGAAGGAATCATAAATTCATCTATAATTGAAGACCAAATCTCAAAACCCATACTTTCTAAGTGAATCTTCATCTTAATTTTCCATTTTACATAATTTTTTCGATTAAATAATGTAGGTCTAATGGTAGCATCACCTTCTAATCTATTATCCAAACTTAAGAATAATGTGTATAATTTTTAAAGATATAAAAATTTAGAACTAATTGAAATTTTATGATTTTTAAAACACAACTAATATCATAGTTGAAAAACATTTATAAACATATTTATAATTTAATATTATAAAAACAGGGATATAAAAAAACTCCTCTGATACCAAATGTTATACGAAATAGGAAACTCAAGAGGGGGTAAATTGAGACCCCAAAATAATTTCTGTCAGAAAGTTTATTTAAAATATTTCCCCAATTTAAAATAAAACATGCCAGTTAATCAATGTAATAAAATTATAATAGTTTGACTATTCAAATAGCTTCAAAAAGATTATTAAATCTTAGTAATATCAATATGATGTCTTGATACAACTTTTGAAACTATTATAATAAGGAAAAACAATTATAACTATAATCCATGACTAAATATCATAGTATAATTTAGTTTTCTAAAATATATGTTAAAAATATAGAGAGACTAAATTGAATGATACAATGGATAAAACAAGTGGTTCAGTATCAATATGATACCTAATCCACTCCACTTGGTGATCACCTGCCACCAAGAAGTATATATATAAAGATTTGATCCACACCCTGGATCGCGGTTAACAATAGTACATCGGACTGTCCAGGTCACAAGACCTCTTCAACTTTTATATATGTGAAAACTAAAAACCATGTCTCACAAGACCTCTTCAACGGTTATATATGTGTGAAACAATGTTTAAAAAGATGTTTGTGTGAGGATATCTTTTATCCTATAGTTTAATATAGGATACAAAGTGTATTTTAATATAGAAACACAAACTACTCAAAAATTAATAAAACAGTATATAATAGAGAAAAGATATTGAGAAAGGATTAGAAATGATCTTAGTGTTGTTCTATCCAGCTATGGACTTTCAAGATGTAAAAGATTTTATTATCAAGTCCTCTTGTAGAAATAGAGTATCTTGAGTCTCGTGTTCTAGTTTCCCATTCGATGATATGTGCTTTGTTTCTCTTCTTCTTCTTAAAGTTTCTACTAAGATGATGTTTGAGATTCTATAGTGTAAGATTTTAGACATCGGGAATTGAGAATTCATTGTGTGTTCTATAGTGTGTGTGATCTCTTCTCCTTGCACGTATTCAACATCCTGAACTCATTATGCTATAGTTCCATGCTTTTCTTTTTATTTTGGGTGCATGTGTTAGAGCTGACAGGAAGCATGATTTCTATTCCCGGTACCTCATACAGCTAGGTGACATGTCTACAAACAAAAATTAATTATGTCAGTGTCATTAAATGACTCAAATATGATCATTAGAAACAAATTTTCAACATAATTGAAAAATATTGAAAAATGTTTTAGTATGTAATGGTGTCATAGTTTGTGTCTTGAAATAGTGTCACTTGAAACTATGTCTTCTCCTTTACCTTTGAGTGATAAGATAGTCATCATGATATCGCAAATGGGTATCAGAATTACGGTGTCTAGTTATTTTCCAAAAATATGAATGGTAATGCATCCCATTGGTATGTCATTCTATCAGACTTTCCATACATCGATGACTCATTTTAACTATCGGTGAGTCCTTGCGTCTGTAGCACCATACATTGATAGGTCATTGGTACTAATTGTAGGTCACCTGGGTCGGTAGGTCATCTTCATCGGTGAGTCATTTGAATAGGTAGGTCATCTGTTTTAATAGGTCATTTACATCGGTAGGTCGTCTACGTTGGTAGGTCATTTGCATCGGTAGGTTGCCTAAACTTTTGGTAAGTTATTTTCTTCTATCAGTGTTAGTATGTTATTCTTGGAATATATTTTTTGTGGAATTTATTACAATATAAATGTATATAGAATGTACCAAATTTATATGAGATCATAGATTGACATAATTTCACATATTGAAATGAAAATAATTAGGATTGAAATGTTTTGATTTGATTAACAAGATTTGACATGAGTTGTGATTATTAAAACTACTAAAACTAGATAGAATGACCAACAGTATATTGACTAACATAATGTTAGTACATAACACATTAATCATAAAGAAATAATTTAACACAATCCCTAAGAGTATAACATTAGAAAAAGATAAAACCATAAAAGGCTGGTATAATTATTAGATTAATCATAATCATATAAATGTTTTTTCAACTATACCAACCATGATAGTCATCATATGTTATAATTTGGATAATAATTCATACACCTACGTTGGGATTGGGAGAACCCTCCATGTTCCATCTCTCGATCTTGGGATAACCATTGATGTACCCAATTTTTTTCTTGTTATAACCTCCCATATACCCTCTTTTTCAATTGGGATGACCTCTCATGTTCTGTTAGAGCTAATAAAACATTAATATTTAGCTAATATATTTGAGGTATATATAATTATATGCACACAAATCACAAAATTATAATCATACATATGTGTTTCACAATATATTAAAACGTTCACCATATGATTATATCATATCCCAATAAAAATAGGAAGGTTTTTTAAGTATACCATCCACACAATCCTAAATCATTCAATGAAATAATAATGATGGTATTATTGTATCACGTCCCTAGTAGATAATACAAAATATCAAAATATGTTATCATAGGTAAAAAATGACTTTAAAATATTATTGGAATATTACAGTACTAAAATACCCTTTTATTTTAGAGATCAAAACAGTTCCAAAAATGTAAGGATACATTTTTATTTTCAAATAAAAATTGAAACATGTAAATAGATCTTCAAATCATTGAGTGGTTACACTACTAAAAAAAATATCATCAACAGTGCCAGTAAAAGGGCTTTATCAGAACTATAGAAGCATTAATAATGTAAGCGATGTAAAATTATTTGCTTTAATAGTTCTCATAAAAAGCGATGATAAAGGAACCCTTTAATAGTGGTAAAAATAACTGATAAAGGGGGCCTTTATTGGTGATTTTTTTTGTTGTTCAAGGCCCAACTAATAAAGGGTATTAAAATTCACACCCCACACCTTTATCAATGCTCCCCCATCCCTATATCAGCGCTTTATATAATACCACTCCCAGCAAGAACCCCTGCCACTAGTGAGTTTCGAGCCAGATACCTCCAGCTTATACACCACGACCTTTTCAACTACACTATATTGTTTTGTTTTACATTTTCTGATATATCTATATATTAATATATTTTTCATTATATTTTTTATCCATATATTTATATATTTATATATATATCTTCTTATATATATATATTAAATAAAAATTTATTTATATATATTTTTTAAAATCGATATTTATTCTAAAAACCCAAAACCCATAAAAATGATGAAATGACCATAACTTATGATCCCTGAGTCTATTTCAACTCCAAAACATTTAAAATCAAAGAACATGAAATAATCTTTGATATGATATGTGGTATAGGTAAAAAAACACCTAGATCAAAATTAATAGCCATTTGAATTTTAAGAAAATGAGGTTAATGATTAAAAAACTCAGTTTTAGAGTCCTTTTTCGACCTTTATGGTGTTAAACACATAAAAGACTTTTTGACCTCAGTCTAAGACAAACTATTTTTTAGATCTAGCTACAGGCTTCGATTTGATATGTGGTAGAGTCCAAACAGACTCCAATATCAAAAGTTATGGCCATTTGAAGTTTGAGTTACATTTTCAACTTATTTTACAACATTTATTTATTTGTTTGATTTTTATAGCTTAAAATTGATATTAAATGACTAATACTTAGTAATAATAAGTATATTATTAATGAAAAATATTTATTGGGTTATGTTATTTGTTATTTTCACTAAATATCATATATACTAAGTGTAATTGCCAATTTACTTTATCTAAAACGTTTTTAAAAAAAATATTATATATATATATCAATATAAATATATTAATATATTAATATATTATTTTTAATTAATTAATTATATTTCAAATTTTATCAGTGCTTGAAAAAAATCACTAATAAAGGGGGGAATTTTTATCAGTACTTCTAAAAAAGTGTTGATAACCCCCCCCCCCCCCCCATCAGTGTTTTTTTACAAAGCGATCATAAAAGTTCAAATTTATTATTAATCTTTTATAAGCAGCGGTAAAAGGTGTAACTTTATCAGTTCTCATAAAAAAGTGATGATAAAGGCCCCCATAAACAGTACCTTTTGTATAGTTGTTAATGACCCCATTTAACAGTGCTAAATACGTTATTAAAGACCACCTTTAACATTTAGTTTTATTTTAACCGACAAAGTGGGTCTTTAACATCAATTTTAGCTAGCATGGTTAAATCTCTAAGACTCGTTGAACCAATTTTTTATTTCTGTTATAACATATGGATATTTGTTTAGTGTATATACATTAGAAAATGATTCCTTTCACATTTTCATTATAATTTCAAAAGTTCGTCATTTGAAAAAAACCTGAAGAATCTATTTATAAAAATGAATTATTTCAAAGATAAAATCAATTGAAGCCATCATATTATTATATATAAATAATTCATGAAAACATTATAAATTAAACAAGTACATGGATGAAAAATATTCCAATATTATTTGGGAAATAATGTTTTCTTTCTTAAAAATAATAATTTAGTCTCTTATGACATAAATAGTGGAAAATGAAAGGAAAATATGTAATCTATATAAATAAAAAGAAGATAATAAAATCACAAATATTTTGGAGACAGATATCATTTAATTTAATCATTCAAAATTTAATCATCAACAATCATGGTCAAATAGATATTTTAAACCAAAATCATTACCTCTTCGTTAACTTTTGTATCATAAGCCAAATGAAAGAAAAACTTCAAACTAAACATTATATGTCATTGAAATTAGGATACTCATGATATATCTTGTCATATGAGATGTATTTTCACCTCATAATAAAATATATTCATATAATAGAAATCATACCTCAATGAAATAATATTGAGATAATGAACCCTTACAACTTCTGTATTCTGTGAAAAAACATCTTGAAAGAGATAAACTTTTAAATATTCTTATATACCCAATATTTTCATTGAAATCATTATAAAATAAATTATTGGTTCTTATATAAATGAAAAAATATAAACTATAGGTGAATATTACATATGTCTCACATAAACAAAATATAGATAAAAACTATTAACTTACATCCAATATTCCCTATAAGTTTTCTAACCTACTATATAATAAATTTAAATTAATAATATATATATATATATTATTGTTATTTATAAACATATAATAACATTTATGTTCCACTTATTATCACAAAATAGTTTGGACTTCCATCCAACTCAACACTCGGCTCGGCCGATGGAATGATCTAAAGGGTGATCCTGATCTCCTTAGGATATTAACTGGTGACTCGACATTGAAGATCAAATTTGAAAATGATTTTTAATAAAATAATAAAAATCAATATACATATCCAAAAAATAAATATATAAATAAATAATCATTACCATAGTCCATAAGAAGTCCATATAAATAAAGTATATACATGACACTAGTTACATTTAAATTAAAAAAAACAGAGTGGAGGGGACCAAAAATGAAACACAATAACCCTTGGGATATAATGATTATCCTCTTCCAATCCCCCACCATCACCTATCATAAAAATAATAGTATCTAGAATGAGTATCCACCACCCCCAAATGTGGAATTTCCTTTACATGAACCAGATAAAATATGGTCTACCTATACCCATTGGGTATATGTACGGGGTGATACCACATTCCTAGTAGGATCCCATCATATTTTCCATGCCTTTAAAGTATAAGATAATGAAAAATAATAGTTTTAAATGAAACAAAAATGTTTTTTTTAACATTCATTAACATTACAATGAAAGTAGAAAATGCTAGAGTAACTAAAAACAAGTAAATAAACAATCTGAGACCATGGGAATCCATTATTTAAATAGGTTAGTGGGGTTCTAGGAAAATTTAATTTTTGTGACCAATAATAAAAATATTCCTTCTCATGCATGATCCATGTGAGAGGATGCAGCCAAGGTCTAATTATTATTATCCATATCTACTTTTCTAGATATGGTTGCATCATATTCCAACTAGTTAGATGGGGTCAATGCCTTTCTAGATCACGTAGATTTTTTTCCTAGCCTACCCACATAGGTACATAGTGTTCCTGTGTCCTTTATTCCATTTTCAATAAGCACTAATCCTTTTTTTCATAATACAACTCAACACATACGTAGCATGACATTTCCTACCATTTCAAATGCGGAAAACCATTTCAAATAATTAAACACACCAACACCTTATAAATCAACAATTTTCAAACACTAATAATATATACACATTTTCAAAATATGAAATAATATCTAATCCATAAAATAACATCACAAAAATGGAAATAATTTCCTTTCATATTGAAAAAACCACCAACCAATTGAAAAATATAAGGCATGATAAGTGAATATTCTAAAAATTAAAGAACAATGCAACAAAAACAGAACCTAAGATAAAGAAATTAGATTGAACACACACTAGGTCACTATAACCACCAGTGTGAAGCAATACGCACAAATTAAATATTAGAAACCATAAGTAATGAATAAGATAATCTTACTTGTTGTTTCTATGAATATCTAAATCAATCCCATCAAATAATTAATTCCAAGAATGAGGTGTATGAGAGGGGAGGCACCAAAGGTATTAGAGGGATGAATAAGGGAATTGATGGGGAGATATTTTTTAAAATATGGGATTATTATTTTTAGAAACACAATTTTCTTTTCAAAATTTGGATGGCCATATAGTTTGACCACATAATTTTCTAGATTTTTTTACGACCATGTAGGATCAAATATCCCAACATTTTGATGACTTTCAGTTTGGGTCCCATGGTTTCACAAATCATTTACCCAACCATGCAGGCACTCTTGTGCCATAGACTTCCAAAATTATTTATTAAGGTATGGAACATGGTTTCTATGAACTATATATAATAACCCTAGTATATATTACACATTTAAACATGAATTATTACATAAAATTTTACATGATACAACTCATAATATTGAGAGAAGTCTAGTGTCTTTGGGGATTATGAACAATACATAACAACTTAAAACATGTTATTCACATCTTTATTTAAAACCTCATTTACATTTCCACGAAATTACTTCTTACATAGCATTGGATGTGATAACATGAGAACATACATAATAAAAGAGTGATCTATGAAGCCTAGTAAGGGATTAAACATGGCATAACATGAAGAATACAATACATGTTCAGCAATAGACATATCAATATACCATAATAGAAATATCAACATGAAGGCATGATATAGAATGATCATCATAACATTAAAATGTGGAAACAAAATAAAACACTCTATCATTAACAAAAATGAATCAGGTAAACCCCTATATAAACATGATGAAAAAGTCTTATAAAGGAATTAGGTAAACCCATATCATAACATTATGTATCATTATAGTAAACATTACCCACTTCTTTGGAGCGCTATCAGGGCGCCCCCTTCATAAACATTTCTATCACATGCTTATGTGTTCCACATAGATCATATAACATGGATTTATCCAACATAATCATTTACTCCATGATTGAAGAATCTGGAATACATATATGTAAGTCCCCAATAAATAGGTATATGAGTATAATGGAGACCACCATTTATAGAGTAATGGGTATGGTATTCACTACACGATGATTTTGGAATGGAAAATGATGGTGAAATTTATACATCGTAATGGTGTCATATGGAAATAAATAATATTGGAAGATCAGAGAGAAAGGGTTATCTCATCATTTATACATGAAATTGATAGTGAGGGGATTGTACAACATAATATTCCAACATATAGAATAAAATTTTAAATCTATAATAAAAATAATGTGCATGAAATAGAATTGAGAAGAGAGAAATCCCATATGATATTTTGGAATAGTAATAGTGTGGGTAAGGGTCTAAATTGTGGAGGACAAATTATCGATCATTGAAATAACATAAAATTTTTAGTATAAAATTGATTATAAAAGGATGAAAATATAACCAATTGAAATTAAAAATATTATTTTCGAACAAGTTTATTGAATTGAAAGGAATAGAGAATATTGAGGATAGCTTAATTGGAGTGAAAGGAATATCACATCTTGTATACATAAAATTTACAGTAAGGAGGTTTGGAATAAAATATCCAAAATCAAGAAAATTGAAATTAAAAGGCAAGGCATAAAATTGGTGCATGAAGTAAAAGAAGAGGGGGGATCCCTTACTTGGATGTGTGATCCTAAAGTATTGGGAGAGTGATCTTGGGAGCTTAGGGGAACATTGGGAGGACATTAGCGAGTAGAGGTAGAGGGTGTTTGGGCTTAAAAGAGCTTGTGTAAAGTGGAATGGGTACTTGGGTGGGTTTATATAAGAGATGTGGTGGAATGGTTTTTTATTTTGGTTTTGGACCCTACACACTAAAATATTAAAAACCACAAACCATACGACAGTTTTTTTCCATGGTATCTTGAAAAGGGCGGAGGTATACATTTATTTATATCTCTAATGTCCAAAAATAGTAAAATATTTCCCTTTATTATGTGGAGGTGACTCACACTTTCAAGGAAATTATTTTAAAATATTAAAATATTTTATATTTCTTGGAGGATTCACTAAGGATTTGTAAATAAGATATAATAAACCAACAATTACATTATTTTAAAGGAAACATATATTTGATCGAAGATAATCATTATAGTATTTTATTAAATCACTGTTAGGTCATTATAAAGTCATAAAACACATTATATATTTATATGGTATTTAGTTTTTCCCCAAACAATCTACTAACACAGAAAATTACGAAAAAGTCACCATTTTATAATTTCAATGTCCGAATTCCCAAAATAATATTTATTTTATCCAAATAATTTTTTAAATATGTGACTTTTGACATTTAAAATAAAAACTAACATTTATTTAAAATTGATGGGTTTTAACAAAAACAATTCTCAATCGTTAATAAAAATAACAATTTAATTTATAAAAAATATACGATCATTTATATTTAATAAAAAAATTTAATAATAACATTTAATCAAATTATTATTTAATTAAAAAATCCATTAATTCATCAAAAAGGATTTCTTAATTGAATTTTAATATTAACCCAAAATAATATTGGTGCTTTAAAATTCATTTAAAATGTAACAATAATATAATGAATGTATATCCATTATTCGATACCAAAATAATTTCTATAATCATAATTCTATGGTCCTGTTAAATATCCCTTTATTAAACCAGCATATTCCCTAAGAGTAAGGTTCACATTGTAGGGGATTTCATGGGTCTATTAAGTTAACATTATTTGGGTCATGATCTTGATGATCTTGAACATCTCCCATAAACAGTTTTGATCATACAAGAGTTGTTGGATCTCGGCTTGGGCTTGGTCTAGCGAAAAGCCTAGAAATGGTATCTCCCATGGAAGCTCAAATTAATGGGATTCTTAGGGAATGATCTTACTGGTTGAGACCATCACATAGTTTTTCTGTGTCCAAAGGATTATTTAGAACCCTATATTTAAACTAATCATGTGATAACTATTCAATATCTACATTATCAATGGTAAAGATACATAACGGTCATTTAAATTCAATTGTATATAATAAAACAATAGTATTTCAAGTGTTTTCTATATCTATAATACAATTAAATAAAAGAAATAGAATATTTTTTATAAAAGTCTGGGTCTTTACAACCTTCCCCCCTTAAAAAATTCACCATAGAATTTTCTTTTTACAAAACTAAAACATATGAGGGTAACTCTTCCACATCACTTCCTCTAGTTCGCACATCACTTCTTTAAACATTGGGATTCTCCACAACACTTTGATGAGGGGAATTATCTTATTTCATATAAAATTTTCCCTATAATCTAAGATCTTCACTGACTTCACTTCATAAGAGATGTCATTCTCCAAAGGTACAACCTTCAGATTGAGTACATGTGATGGGTCTGGTATATAATTCCTTAATATTAATACATGCAACACATCATGTATTTGAGACAAGTTCGGTGGGAGTGCAAGTCTATGGGACACTACACCAATTTTATCATGGATCTCATAATGGTTTATCTGCCTTGATCTATGATTTCCATTCTTCCCAAATATCACAACTCTATTCCATGAAGATATGTAGAGGAATACAATGTATCCAACATCAAACTCTAGGTCTCATAGATTATTTTCTACATAGCTCTATTATCGACTCTAAGCAGCTTTGATGTGATGTTGGGTGATCTTAATCTTCTCCCCCATTCCATTAACCATTTCCAAACCTAAAAGTTTTTGTTCCCAAAATTCATCTCATAATTCCATTGTTCTTTACCTCTTCCCATAAATTTATTAATAAGTATATATTTGGATACTTGATTTTAATCTATTATTGTATTATAACTCCACCAAAGGAAGATGTTGGTCGCATCCTCTTTTTATGTCCATTGAGAAATATCTCAACATGTCCTCATGTGTCTGTATGGTCTGCTAAGATTGGCCATTAGTTTGAGGGTGATAGGTTGTACTATTTTTCAGCTCAGTTTTCAGAGAATATTGGAGGCTTTTCCCAAACTTATAGGTGAATCTTAGATCTCTATCAGACATATCGATAGTTTTACTACATGAATCCTTACCAATTCTTTGATTTATATTTATTTCAGTTGATCCAATGAGAAATACTCTCTAATTTCAATGAAGTGTTCAATATTTGTAACATGATCCACAACAACCTATATAGAATTGTTTTATTAGATTTCTTAGGATGTCTACTGACAAATTCCCTGGTGAATTTTACCCATTTACATGTTGGTATAAGTAATGTATTCATAATTTTCTGAGACTTATACCTCTCAGCATTTACATACTAACATACCAGGAACATTGATGTATTATTATTGATCTACTTATTCATGTTATCCCACCGATAATGCTCCTAGATATCTTGATACATCGTTGTGATTTCTGGGTGTATGGATAAATTTGAACTATGTGCATCATCAAAAAGTTATTTATTTAACTATCGATTTTAAAGAACAAATAGACTTGACCTGAATCACACAATTCCTTCTTCATTAACATTTAACTCTAAGGATTTCCCTTTTATAACCATTTCCAATTTCTTCTAAATTCCCACATCAAATTTTAGAGCATCTTTTAAACATTCCTAAACTGAAATTTTAGAAATTATTTGTGAAAGGATTGATGATGTTCCTTTCTTTATGATTTCCATGTCCATATTCATCAAATATAAGAAGTTTGGATCCTTTTAAATTATCTTCAATGATATAATTACTGGGTCTTTTCTACTTAGAGCATCATCCACCTATTTTTCTTTCCCAGGGAGGTAATATATTGAGCAGTCATAATAATTAATGAGATCTAACCATCTTCATTGTAACATATTTATCTATTTTTATGTGAAAATATATTAAAAACTTTTGAATTCCATATATATTTTACACTTCTCCCCAATGATATAATGCCGCTAGATTTTCAATTCAAATATCACCACATTCAACTCCAGATCATGTGTGGGATAGTATTTCTCATGAATTTTCAACTGCCTTGAGGCATAGGTAATGAATTTTTCATTTTACATCAACCCACAGCCCATGCCCTTCTTCAAATCATTTTTGATGATTGTGAAAAGATCCCCACTTATGGGTAGTGTGCAGATAAGGGCAGTGATAGGCCTCTTCTTCAACTCCATGAATTTTTCTTCACAGTCATCCTTCCAAGAAAATATGACTCCCTTATAAGTTATATTATTGAGAGGGTTTGACAATCATGAAAATTTTCTCACAAATTTGTGATAATATCCCACTAACCCCAATAAGCTATGGATATCCATCACATATGTTGACCTAGAACATCCCCCAATTGAATTTGTTTTGGAAGTATCCATAGATAACCCATATCTTATGATTATATTCCCCTTGAATGATACTTACTTCAACCATAACTCACTCTTTTTTTACCTTTTATATAGCTTCTTCTTTCGTGATGCCTCTTGCCCAGCTCTTAGATTCTCTTTATACTCCTCCTTAGATTTAAAGTATATTAGAATATCATCTATCAAAACTACCAAAACAATGTCCAGGTAATATCTAAAGACATTATTCATCAAGACCATTAATATTGTGATGAGAATTAGTGAATCCAAAAGGAATTACTATGAATTCACAGTGCTCGTACATTGTATGAGAATTAGCCTTGTGGATATCCTCCTTCTTCACCATAACTTGGTAATATCCCAACTGCATATCCAACATGGAGAAGTATTGTGCTTTACTTAGATGATCAAAAATGCCATAAATTCATGCAAAAGGATACTTTTTCTTTATTGTTAGTTTGTTGATCTCATGATAATAAATTCAAATGTGTATTGGCCCATCATAATTCTTGATGAGTAGGATTGGTGCACCCTATACTGAAGCACTTGGGAATATAAATCCTTTATAAAGATACTTATATAGTTTCTTCTTTATCTCCTCAAGCACCACAATAGAAATTCTATATGGAGACATCGATATTTGAGAACCCCGGGTATTAGATAAATCAAGAATTAAACATCTCTTCCAGGAGGAAGACTGGGCAATTCCTCGGGAAACACATTAGTGAATTCCCTCACAATAGAAATGTCTTCAAGGATGGTTCTTTCTATATAGTCAATCATATGAGAAAGATATTCCTTATCATAGGGCTTTAATATCAATTCTTGAGATTATTTTTTTAAAGAATATTCATCCTCCACCTCGAACTTGTATAGAATCAGGGGTCCATTCTCTATATAGAGAGTGATTTTCCTCTCGTAGAAAATTTATGTTGTCAATATATATGGAATTCCAATCCATGCAAATAATTTCATCAAATTCCACCATAGGGAGTATCATGAGGTTTTTTGTGAAATTAAATCCATAAATTGGTATAGGGGTGGAGTTATATACATAGGATGGAATAATTTCCCCATTTTTTGTTTTCACTTTCAACTCTATAACCATGCTTTGTTTTGGTGTTTGGATAATTCTTTTAAACTTTTGGGATATAAATGAATTTATAGAACTATGAACGATAAAACAACATTTCAATTTTTTATTCCTTTTCTAATTTATCCAATTTATACTAAGGGGTGAGTACTTTTAAACTATTAAACACATAAAGTGGAATCCAATGACATTAAGGAATAACTTAAATGTTACATTTATCCCCTTAAATTATAAATTTATATGATTTGATCTATGTTATCAATGATCTAATTTCTAATGTATATGCTTGTATCCTCCTCCTCCGGTCGGCCTTAACCCCCCTTCGGTGCTCCTTCTTGATAGTCTCGTGGTGGTGGCTCTTCTCTCAGTGGAGGTGTCGTGCTGACTTCGTGGGCTCGGCTTCCTTTCCCACTGTTTTCTATCCTTTCCTCATACGACGGCATAATTATTCCTAAGACTGATGACCCAGCGTTTTTTGTCTGAGAGTCGTCGTCACGGCTTCATTGTCAGATCATTGTGTGCGAGGTGATCATTTTGGTCCCCAGGAAAGATCGTGACGGCGGTGATGGGATTTCATTCTGGTTTGCAGAAGTTTTTTCAGGTGCGGTTTGGAATTCGAGAGCCTTCTTCATGGCGATGCTTTTTCTTTCTATTTTTTTCGGATGCTTGTGATTTGGTTTTGGGTGTGGATAAATTCTGTTACATTTTTCTCGCAGAATGGGGTCGGGCTTCGGTGGATGCATTTCCTGGTAGTGGACAAGGCAGCGGAGGGATGTTTTCTTGCGGTTTTCTTTATTATGGTTGATGTTAGCTTGAAATCTTGGGGTTTTGGATTGATATTTTTTTGTGAGAATTTTTGATGTTGTCTGTGAGAGCTGTAGGTGGTGGAGTTTCAACCTGAGCAGGAGGTACTTTGGTGCTCTTGTTTGTTCGGAGTAGGATGTTCTGGGTTTTTGGTTTTATGGGTGGAGTTTTTCGACACTATTGTAAAGATGATGTTTTCTGACAGGAATGGACTTCTGATGAAAACGTTGTCAATGGATGGATTCATGATTTTCCATTATTGCGTTTGAGGGTTTGTATTTCTGATGATAGCTTGGTCCAGACTATCTACCAGTAAATGCTTCAGATGTGGATTCAGAGCATGTAGCTTTCTCTATGTATGGCTCTCAGATTTGGATGATTGAGAGGGTATGGCCTATCCATCGGTACCAGGACCATGCTTTTTTTTGTATGGTACAACTTGCTGAGTAGCCATGCTTTGATGAAGGCTTTCCATAACGATGTTGATGCTAGGGCGGGACATTTTTAGTAGTCTTGTTTTTGGATCGGGTTATGTTTATGTATGTTTCTATTTGAAGTCATGTGAGGTTTCCCCCTTTTTTCTTAAAAGGGGGTTTATCTTAAAATAAATAAAAAGTAAGGCCTTTGGGCCATTCAGTCAATAATGGTTTTTACTATGATTATATATTCACCAAAGTATAACCCCAAAAAGTGTCATACCAAGAGTGCATCAAGGCCGATTTGTGTGCATTAGTTCACATTCAAGTCTAGCTTAGATCAGTGTTTTCGGGTTTTACCCCTAGATAAATCTATGCCAAATCCATCACTACATTTTCATAGACATACATGGATGTATTTTTATGATTAAACACTTACTCTATAGTAACAAAAATTTAGGGATTATATTCTTATAATTAGTCTTATCCCTAAGGCATTCACTATAGTTTTCTAATCCTAATTCCAAAAATAATTAAGCATATCCTATAATACAAAATATAACAATCATTATCTTTATTATACATTTAAAAATTATTTATTAAATAAATTTTCAGTTAATACAACTCATATGATTGACAGGACTATTTTCTTTGGGTCTTAGGATCATTACATAACAACTTAAAACATTAAATACACATATTCATTGAAAACGTCTTTTACATGACCACAACAATCCTTCATACTTAACATTGCATGAGATAACCTAAGAACACACTTAAGAAAAGGGTTAGCTATAAATCCCAATGAGTAAACAGTGTATAACATGAACAATTCAATACATATTAGGAAATTGACATACTAATGCAGCATAAGAGAAAATGAACATTAAGGCATGATATAACACGATCATCATAACATGGAAATGTGGCCACAACATAAAACACTACATCATTAACATAATTGAATCATGTAAACCCCAGTCCCAAAATTATGAAAAAAAAATCCAATAAATGAATTAGTTAAACCCCTATCCCATCATGAAGTATCATGATACTAAACATTATTCAATAAATTAGAGTTTTATAAAGGCTCACCCTTCATAAACATTTCAATATCATGCCTAATTGTGCCACATAGATCATATAAGATGGATTCATTCAACATCATCATTTATTCCATGATCAAAGAATGTGGAATACATAAAATCAATTCCCTAATAAATAAATATGTGTTCATAAAGGTGAATACCATTGATAGATGAATGGGTAAGGTACTCACTTCATGATGATTCTGGCATGACAAATCGTGGTGCAATTTTGGCAGCATAATAGCATCATGTGAAAATTGATAAAATTGGTAGATGGGAGGGAAATGGGTATCTCATAATTTATAAATTAAATTGATAGTGAGTGGAATATGAAACATAATATCCCAATACATTAAATTCAATATAATATTCATATTACAAATAATGTTCTTGAAATGGAAAAGAGAAGAGAGAAATACCTTAAAAAAATTTAGTTTAGTAACGGAATAGGTAAATGTATAAAGGGGGGAGGATAAATGATAACTAATTTAAATAACATAAAATGGAAACTATGGAATTTATTATAAATGGATGACAACTTAACCAGTTTAAATTAAAAAAAATACTTATTTCAAACATGGTTCTTGAAATTAAATGAAGAGAGAAAAGTGAGGATCCTTACGAAATTTTGGATATTAATAGGTGGTCATGAAGGTTCCTATGTGGGGGGGGGGGTTAATGGGAGTTAAAGGAATACACCATTATGTATAAATAAAACTTCAAGTATTTTGGTATGGAAGTACATATACCAAATCCAGAAAATTGAAATTAAAATTCATCACATAAAATTAGTGCTTGAAGAAAAAGGGGAGAGGGAGATCACTTACATGGATGTCTGATCCCAAGGGTTTGGGAGAGTCAACATGTTATCTTTGGGAAATATTGGGGGTACGCTAGGGAGTAGTGGGAAGAGGTTGGTCGAGGTCAAAAAATCTTTAGTGAATATGAATGGGTGCGCGGGTGGGTTTATATAGGAAAGGTGTGGAAATTCTTTATAATTTGGGTTTTGGTCCCTACACAATAAAATATTAAAAACCACAAACCATCCCATGGTATTTTCCCATATTTTAAGAAAAAGAGGATTGTTATAAATTATTTTAAAATTATAAGTTCTTAATGTATTAAAATATTTCCATTTCTTCTGTGGAGGTGAGCCACACATTCAAAGAAATGATTTACAAATCTTGAAATATTTTATATGTCATGGAGGGTTCACTAAGGCTATATAAGATAAATAAAATAGACATAAAAATACATTATTTTAAAATAAACCATATATTTTCCTATGATATACTTTATTTTATTTTATTACATCATTTTTGGGTCATTATGATGTCATAAAACAAATTATATTTTTATATGGTATTTAATTTTTACCCAAAAATTCCATTATCTCAGAAAATTATAAAAATTTAATTTTGGATAATTTCAACATGTAGATTCCAAAAATAATATAAATTTTCTTAAATAATTTTCCAAATATTTTATTTTTTACTTTTAAAATAAAAACATACATTTATAAAAAATTAATGGGTTTTGATAAAAAAATCATTCCTTAATAAAAATTTCAATTGACTCCATAAAATTATATGATCATTTATATTTAATAAAAATATTTTAATAAAAATATTTTATTGTAAAATTATTTTATTAAAATATCCATTAACTCACCAAATTATATTTCTTAATTTTATTTGAATATTAACCATAAATACTATTGGTTCTTTTAAAATCATTTACAATTAACAATAATAGAATGCAATTTTATCCATTATTCTACACAAATATAATTAACATAATCATAATAATAGGTTCTTGTTATATATACCTTTATTACACCATCATATTCCCAAAGACTAAGGTGTGTGGTGGTAGGGATTTCATGGGGTTGTTCATTAAACATGGTTTATGTCATGATCTCGATGGGCTTGAACTTCTCCTGTAATCGGTTTCGATCATGCTTTTTTTCTTGGATCTTATCTTTGGGATTAGTCTAGGGAAAATCCCAAAAATCATATTTTCCTTGGAACCTCTGATAAATGGGCTTTATAGGGTCTGATTCTACTAGTCAAGTCCATCGCATCCTTTGTGTGTGTCAAAAGGATTTTTGAAAACCCTATAATGATACTAGTCATGTGATCATTTCTCAACGGATATATTATCAATGGTAAGGATATATAAGGGTCATTTAAAAACAATTGGATGTAATAAAACAATAGTAGTATATATGTTTTCTATATCCATAAGACATTTATTTAAATGAAATGAAATTTTATTCCTAACAGTTTGTGTTGTTACATTATGCACTGACCGTGATCCTCCCTCTATCTTCTCAAACCATCAATTTTCAATAAAAACAATTCGTAAATATATAGTATAAAATAATGGAAAAATAAAAGAAAATTACCTAAAAAATTCATTGTTGGTGTGAAAATTTTCCTCTCCCTGACACTATTCACCCCTCGAAATCCAACTCGTAAATAGATTAGATACCATGTGAGGGTACTGATACACTTCCCAAGACATCAATTACAACATATTGAGATCATCATTTCAATTATTCCACAGGGAACAATATAATTGAATATACTATCATTTAATCACTTTCACCTAGGAATCCACAATTCTATTTAGATACTCAATCACTGATTGATTGCGTACCAACTAAATCTATTCCCAACTCTACACAAGAGAAGGGTACAACTTATACTTTTTAAAATGGGAGACATAGAAGATATAGTGAATCTAAGTCATTTATAAAGGAAGCTCCAAATGGTATGTCACTATTTTTATTCTCTTTGTAATCTAAACGGGTTCGACATACATTGGTGTGAGATTCCCCTACTTCACATGGTTGTAATGACCCAAGTGATTTTTCACCTTTAGAAACAAATGGAATTCTAATGAAATTAAAAATATCATCATTGGTTATAAAAATAGGACTTATATAATATAAATGTTATAATTAAATGTTGGATGGCCATCTGAATCATGCTAGTTATATCCTTCATGATGTTTGGTCCCCCTAAGGACGTTTTTGTAACTACTATCCAGCATATAGGATACTTACATGGTCAAAAAATACAATGCTTTTAAAGTACCCATACTAATACAGTATTGATAATAGTTATTATAGGTTAATCTTGAAATCCAAGATGTCTTTTTAATGATCCACAAAAGTTTAATACATAGGGGTGATGCATGCCTTATGGGATCTAGTTCACCCACCCTATATGGCCATCCTTTTGAAGACGATAATCTATACTATGCCTAAAAAAATCCAAATTTCCTTATTTCCAATAATTGACTGATAAAATAGTTTTCGAGATCAAGAAATAATAAAATATTGAACATCGTGAATATTTATGATCTCTTGGTCATACAATCAATCTAACAGATGCACTTTATTATTTTCCCTAATCAGTTTGAAGTTAGAAAACTTATTCATAAGACCAATGACCACCCAAATAGTGCTCAATCCATCGATTGAATAAGGTAAACCTATCCTTAAATCCATGTCATCCATATCCATATTTCTTCTACAAAGGGGAAGAGGTTGATGTATGTTTTAAGGCTTCTAGGGCTCAACTATGTCATGCTTCCAAGAATAATATCGAAGAAATAAGTCATCTATGTCATTTCCTCTACCTAGAAAATAGATTCAGCATTAGACATCATAAAAAATCATTTCGGAATTAAGATATACCTCCAAATAACACAACTAATAGTGAAAAAACCACCTTCCTCAAAGATGATGGTATAATAGAACATCCCTTGAAGAAGATAACACCATCAAAAGACAATGTCAAGACACTAGAAACCTACCAACCATTTATAAACATGGTGGGTAGATAATTGGAACAACTTATCTTTGTGATAATCTTCACAAATAAACATTAAAATGGAAGTTTACAACTATATTCAGTAAAAAATAATACCCCCTTATTAAACTTTATATTTTGGGTTCATTTGAGTGATCATTCCCCTAAAATCCACTCATCATTGGACTCCCTTAATTAATAATTCAAAAACAACCTAATAAAATCACCAGAAAAAAATTCCCCCAACTGGTGTATATATGATATGAAAATTGTACCATTTAAGGTACTAAATGAATCAGCACTACCTCAGGTTCAAATCTTCATTGGATAAGATATAGCTTTTCTTTTCTTGGTTTGAGTATAGTATAAACTGCACCACAAAAAGACAATGATGAAAGTATTTAAGGAAACATATCACCTCTGCAAGATGGAGGTTGTTAAATGGGTAATTATTATCTTGTGTATAGATTTGAAGAGATCCCTACACCACCACAAGGTCACAATATGTAATCATGAAACCCAAATGAAAACCTAAAGCACAATGATAGACCACATAACCTTATCCATCATTGTGTAGGATCAATATAGGGGTGTTTATGAATCACATATTAAGTTATTATACAGAATAATGTAATTCTTGACTCCCTAAAAACTTTATCCAATACTAGGTTGGGACTTTCATAGATGATCCATGTGTTGAGAATTCCCTAAAAAACTACATGTAAAATACTTCCAATCATAAAAAAATTATCTCAAATAAATTCATTGGATACCCCCATTAAATCATTTCCATAACCTTTTTGGGTCAAACTAAATTCCATAATATGAGTTCACATGTCTTAGAGACATAAATTCCTATATCTAGAAACTACACTTCAGAAATTTATCATCATGAAAGTGGTCATATTTTATTCTTATAAAAATCCTATAATAATTATTGATCTCCTATTATGATATCTAATATAACAAAATATAATACAAAAAAACTCAAAGGAGTTTAGGAATCAATATAACACTCAATTCATAAGATCTATGAAA
Organism: Viscum album; assembly: GCA_963277665.1. NCBI lineage: Eukaryota > Viridiplantae > Streptophyta > Magnoliopsida > Santalales > Viscaceae > Viscum > Viscum album. The sequence continues at coordinate 562,356,264 of OY728150.1, read as the reverse complement.
AAGAAAGTATAATTTATCATTCTGATCGGCATCACAAAATAATAAAAATGGACATACCAATTTTTAAAAGTGTTATTAGGTATGTCTACTTCTCTCACCCTTACCTGTTGGTACCCTTAACATATGTCAATTTTTGAGAACCACCTTTCTCGATTGATCTAGTAAAATATACAATCAATTTATAGAAAGTTGTATTTACTTTAGATGTTTACTTGATTCAACTTCTAATAGTTAATAGACAAATAGATGAATCCCTTTTCTATCATAGTAATGATAACTAGTGTGTCCTAAATAATGATTCCAATCTGAATAAACCCTTTCGATTCTAACTCATCATGCTATATCATTAACTTTATCTACTTTTTCAAATCCATATGATATGAGGGAATAGATATGTAATCTGTCCCTCATACCCAATCAATGGGGTGCTCAACATTTTTTTAGAAAATATGTAATGACCCAAACATTCATTAATTCCTATTGATCTGATTAAATGTATTATTATGTAAAATGGTTATATAAAATATTCAATTATTTGGTTATATGTCTTTGGATTTTAAAAATATTGTTAATAATTGTGATCGTTGTTAATATATTCATTGAAAAGTGATCACATGATTAGAATAAATATAGGGCTTTAACAAATCCAATTTACTTCGAAAAATGAAGTGGTGGCCTCATCCAGTAGACTTGCCCCGTATGAAGCCCATTTGTTAGAGCATGGAAATGAGGTAGCATAATTAGGCTTCCCTATTGACCAATACCAATCCTAGATTGAATAGTTTATGCTTGATAGGAACCGCCTACGGGAGAAGTGGAAGTTGAGAGAGATTACCACTCGAGTGATGTTATCTGAGCCACCCCAAGAGTCTATCATCATCGCACACCATACCCTTAGGTCATATGTGGGTGTTACAAGTGGTTATGTAACAATACCCTAGTACTATGATTATGTATATTATTCTTTTATAGATAATATACAATCATTTCATAATTCTTACTTTGTAAATAGTTTTTAAAGCGCAAATAGTATTTTCAGTTAATATTCAACTAAGAAATCTATTTTGATGAATTATTGGATTTTTTAAATTAATAATATATTAAAAAATTTTCTTATTATTGTTAAGTTAATTTATTTTAAGTATAAATGATCATATAAATTTATGAATGCAATTTTAATTTTTGTTAAGGTTTGAAAGCTGTTTTTGTCAAAACCCGTGAATTTTCGATAAATGTCATCTTTTATTTTAATGGTAAAAATTCAAATATTTAGAAAATTATTTAGATAAAATGAATATTATTTTTGGAATCATGACATCGAAATTATCTGATGATGAATTTTTCATAATTTTCTAATACAGTCGAATTTTTGGGTAAAAATTAAATATTGTTTAAATATATAATGTGTTTTATGACATCATAATGACCCAATAGTGATGTAATAAAATACTATAAACTCTATGTTAAGAAATATTATGTTTTAACATTAAAATAATGTTATTTTATGTTTAATATATTTATTTTACAATGCTTTATTGGACCCTTCAGAACTTATAAAACATTTTAGCTTTTAAAATTGTTTTCATGGAGAGTGTGACTAACCTCCACATAAGCAAACCGTTTATTTTAAGAAGTTTGGACATTGTCCTTATAAAATATTTTCTTCCAATACCCTTTGGAAAAAAATGGGCTGGTTTGTGGTTTTTTATTATTTTAATGGTTGGTGTCTCAAACCTAAATAATAAAGAATTCCTTCTCCTTTCCTATATAAACCCACCCAAGTTCCCACTTCCTCTTCACTCAAAGCCTTTGGAGTTCGTCCAACCCCTCCCCTACCCTCTCTAGAATAATCCCAATGTTCGGCAAGCTCCCAAGAAGCCTCTCTAAAGCCTCTCCCAAGCCTCTGGTATCAAACTTCCAAGTAATGGATTCAAACCTTTCTCTTTTTATCCAAGTATCTTAATATTGTTATGCCCTTTTATTTTCAATTATAAATGTTAGGGTATTATTTACTACCTCACCCATACTATCCTTTTTATGTTTGAATGATGATATACCCCTTTCTATCTCATTAAATTCCTCCCATTTACTCATGTTACCATGCCGAAATTCTATAAAGAATTTCTCTCTCCTCATTTTCAATTAACCAATTTTTTTGTATTGTGAATCCAAATTCCATTACATTTGTTGGGACATGTATCTATATGAACCCCTTACTATCAACTTCATGTACATATAATAAGACACCTTTTTTACTCTCATAAACCATTTTTATGAATTCCTATGTCATTCCATTATGTTACCGAAATTGCACTGTGAATTTCCAAGCTAAAGTTATTGTTTAGTGAATACCATGCCCACTTCTCTAACAAGGGTATTCACCTTTACACACATCAACTTATTTATTATAGATTTTAATGTATGTATTCCACATTACTTTATCATGGAATAAATTATTATGTTTAATTATTCCATGTTGTATGATCTATGTGGCACACTTATGCATTAAATGAAATGTTTAAGAAGGGTGCACCCTGATAGGGCTCCAATGCATTGGGTAAAGTATAGTATCTTGATACATCATATGCAATGAGTGTTTACTCATTATAATTCAAGTGAAAAAATGGTTTAATCATGCTTCATGTGTAATGATGGATTACTTAATCTCCTTGAGCAACGAGCCTTGGCTCATGAAAATTCGATGTTAAGTGTTGTTGCCACATTTTCATGTTATGATTATCATGATTTATCATGCTTTTATGTTAATGCTTATATTGTTCTCTATTGGTATGCCTATTTTTAACATGTAATATATTCCTCATGGTATTACATGTTTATTCTATTATTGGGATTTATAGCTCACACTTTTATTATGCTTGTTCTCAGGTTATCCTATGCAATGCTAAGTACGAGGGAATGTAGTGGTCATGTAATGGAAGTTTTCAATAAGATGTTGTGTTCTATGTTTTATGTTGTTATGTAATTTTCCTAACCCCCAAACACACTAGACCTCCCATTCTTCCATGTTTTATCAATTTAAGGTTTTATGTAATAAATTATGTTAAGTGTATAATAAAGAACATGGTTCCCATAGCTGGTGTCAGAGGAGAGGTTTAGTTATTTTTGGGATTAGGATTAGAAAACTCTAGTGAAGCCTTAGCTACAAGACTAAGTATTATAAAAAATCACTAAGATTTGTTTGTTATTGAGTAAGTTTTTTACCAAACAAATACATCCCTGTCTAGATACGAGCAGGTACAGGCGGCTCTGGGACAGATGTACCTAGGGGTGAAAACACTGACAAAGAGTTTTGGGCTTTACCCGGGTTATCCTGGTACATGACTAAGGGCCTTGATGAACTCTTCGTTATGACACTCCCAGGGGATATGAATTGGTAAATTCACAAGCTTAGTATGAACCATTATTAAGTGAATTAAAAAAATTCCCTTGAGAATATAAGATAGAAAGTAGATCATGGATGACATAGATTTAAGCCTATAGATTCATAAGTTAAGTAAATAAAAGATATTTATAAGTCATCTATTTTCTCCATGGATTATCCATTATGTGTTACCCCTAACTTTACTTTTATTCAATCCAATGGCCGATAATATGAGGACTTGGGCTAAAAATAGATTTGAATATCAATGTGATGATTGTGCTAATGAGATGCCCATTCGGATGGGAGTGGGAGTCACGAACTTTATCAAGAGTATCACTCAGTTAACTCAAGATTTGAATAGAATAATGGGTCAAGAAGAACGTTACCCCCCCCAAGAATGAACAATTCGCTATTGATAGCTTCATGAGCCAAAGGACTCATACTTTTAATAGATCATTTGATCCCTCAATCACCAAACAATGGATCAACTCCATTGAAAAGATCTTCTCCATCATTCAATGTTTCAAACAATAGAAGGTTTTCCTGGCTACTTATCATATAGAAGATTATGCTGATCAATGGTGGACGTTGATAAAAAATATGAAGCCTGAGGAGGAGATTGAGGCATTTGAATTGAAGGATTTCTAGAAGATGTTTTTTTATAAATATTTTTCGTGCACCCTCCAACATAAGATAGAAAGGGACTTCATTTACCTTCCACAAAATAGATGACAAATCAGTTAGATCGTATGAGTAAAACATCACAAGGCTTGTATGATATGCCTTCAGCTTTTATATTACCCCTGAATCCAAGGTTGACTACTTATTTGGTGGGATGAAACCTTGCCGATGGAATTCCCTAGCGATCTGTGACTTTGATAGCTATGAGGAAATTGTTTTATGTGCCCTCAATGTCGAAATGGAGATCGAAGAATCTAAGGGGTATCATGGGGACAAAAAGAATAAGGTGGAATTCAATTATGGGGGTTCAAAGGGTAAATCCAATGGTTCTAAGAAGATCCATGACCCCACTTTCCAATGGTGCAAAAAGAAACACCTTCGAACTTTCTTGAAGGGGACGCGTAAATGCTTTAGGTGTGGAAGAGAAGGACACCTAGATGCTAACTACCGACATGAAAAAACCCACGACAAAGACAGTGGAGATGAATGCTTCATTTGACTCTCAACGCGTCATTCATTACTTCAATTAAAAATAACCTGGGCATCATGAAAATAATTTCCCTAAGACAATGGTTTTCAGTGGCAACCAATAACCTCGAAGGCGGCAAGGGTGAGATTTTCCCATCACTACTATCTAAGTGAACCCCGATAACGAAGTGGTGAAAGGTACACTAGTTATTAATTCAAGAATAGTGAACATAATTTTTGATTGAGGTTCTACGAATTCTTTTATATCCCGAATGTTTAGTAGAACAATCCCAACACCACCACAAATCATGGAAGTAAAGATGTCGTTGAGTATGGAAAACATGGAAATCATTGCATCCCATGAATATAAATCCTCCCATATCATAATTGGTGGATTGAACTTCCCGGTGAACCATGTCATACTCCCTCTGGTAGAATTTGATGCAATTAATTGCATTGATTGGAATTCCCTATATAGAGAAAACATAAATTGTACTAAGAGGGAAATCACTCTCCATGGGGAGAATCGACCCTTGATTCTGTACAAGTGCAAGGAGGAATATGAATCTTCTTTAGCTCCACCATCTCAAGCATGCATATTACTACCCTATGAGCATGCATATCTAGCTCAGATCATTGAGACTAAAGAGGAAAACATCCTTTAATATATGCCTTTTGTGAGGGAATTCCATGAAGTTTTTCCTGAGAATTAGCTGGTCTTCCTCCTAGAAGAGATGTTGAATTCTCAATTGACCTTATACCTAAGGCGTTTCCAATATCCAAGACATCGTAGAGAATGGATTTTGTGGATCTTGAGGAGTTAAATAAATAACTACATGAGAATCTACATAAAGGGTTTAAATGCCTAAGTGCTTCACCATGGGGTGAACTAGTCCTCTTCATCAAGACAAAGGATGGGCCAATGTTCCTTTGCATCGATTATCTTGAGCTTAAAAAAATCATGATAAAGAACAAGTATCCTCTCCCATAAATTGATGACTTGTTCAATCATCTGCATGATACACAATAATTATCCAAGGTAGATTTACGATTGGGATATTATCAATTAAGGTTGAAGAAGGATGATATCCCAAAGACTGCTTCTTGTACAAGATATGGGCACTATGAATTCATAGTAATGTCTTTAGGACTCACTAATTCTCTAGAAATCTTCATGGACTTGATGAATATAGTATTTAGATATTACCTTGAAAGATAAATTCTAGTCTTTATAGATGATATTATAATATACTCCAAAACCAAGGAGGATCACGAGGAGAATCTCAGAACTGTACTAGAGACCTTGCGAAAGGAGAAGCTCTATGCAAAGTACAGCAAGTGTGAGTTCTAGTTGAACGAGGTCTCATTCTGGAGCCATATCATCAAAAGTAATGGGATATCTACAGATCCCTCCAAGAAAACTTCAATAGTGGGATGGCCAAGGCTAACATCAGTAAAAGATATATGTAGATTTTTGGGGTTAGTTGGATATTATCAATGATTTGTGAGAAATTTTTCATGATTGTCCAAACCTATTACCCAGCTAAATTGGAAGGGAGTAAAGTTTTCTTAGAGTGATGAATGCATAAATGATTCAAGGATTTGAAAAGTAGGCTTATTACTATGTTGGTGCTCACGTTACCCACATGTGAAGAACTTTTTGTGGTATTCAGTGATGCTTCGAAGAAGGGTTTGGGCTGTGTGTTGATGAAAAATGACAATTTCATTGCCTATGCTTTAAGGAAATTGAAATCTCATGAGTGGAATTATCCAACACATGATATGGAGTTGGCTGTGGTGATCTTAACTTTTTTTTTTGCATTATCTCTTTGCGGAGAAGTGTGAAATATACACGGAATATAAAAGCCTCAGGTATATATTCACAAATAAAGAGTTGAACATGCACCAAAGAAGATGGTTAGAGCTGAACAAATACAAATACTGCTCAATCCATTACCACCTTTGGAAAGAGAATAAGCTGGAATATGCTCTATGTAGAAAGGACCCATCGATTCTATCATTGATGATAATTGATATGGATCCAATATTCTTATATTTGATGAATATGGATATGGGAATCGTAATGAAGGGAATGTCATGAATCACTTCAAAAATGATTTCTCAACCGTCTCTTTTGGAAAGGTTAAGGATCCTTAAAAGGATGATGTGGGAATTTAGAAAAGAGTGTAAGCTATCAGAAAAAGGAAATCCTCAGAGTTCATTATTAATGAAGAAGGAATTGAGGGATTTGGGAATAGACTATGTGTTACATCAAGTCCGTAGTTGAAGAAGGATCTTTTGGATTATGCACATAGTTCAAATTTCACTATTCACCTAGGAAACACAATGATGTATAGAGATCTCCCAGAGCATTATTGGTGGGATAATATGAAAATGGATATCATTAAGTATACATCAAAGTGTCTGGTGTGTCAGCAGGTGGTGTCATAGAGGCAGTAGTCTGAGGTGATGATGCAATCATTGCCCATAATAGCATGGAAAAGATAGAACATCACCATGGAATTTGTCTCCAGTATTCCAAAGAAATCCAAAGGAAATAATGAAATCTGGGTTGTTGTAGATCAACTTACAAAGTCTGCACAATTCACTGCAATTTGGGAGGATTTTTCATTGGATCAATTGAAAATGATATATATTAGGGAAGTGGTAAGGCTTCATGGAGTACCACTAACTATTGTATCTGATTGATATCCGTGAATCACCTCTATGTTATGGAAGAGTCTTCAACATGATCTAGATACTAAATTGAACTTCAGTATGGCCTGTCATCCTAAAACTAATGGCCAAACTAAGAAAACTATTCAGACACTGGATGATATGTTAAGATCATGTTCAATGGACTTTAAGTAAGGATGGGATAAACATCTTCCTCTTGATGAATTATCGTATAATAACAATTTCCACTCGATCATCTGAATGGAACCTTATGAGGACCTATATGGTAAGAGGTGCAGAACAATGACATATTGGGATGAAGTTGGTGAGGGTAAGCTACTAGGACCAGAAATGGTCTAAAAAATGGTGCAGAAGGTGAAAACCATTAAATAGCAGATCAAGGCATCCCAGAGATGACAGAAGAGTTATGCAGATAATCATCGATGAGACCTTGATTTTAAGGTTGGAGGCATGGTATTTCTATGCATATCTCCATGGAATAAGTTCACGATCTTTTTAAATAATGGGAAGTTAAGTCCTAGGTACATCAGCCCCTTCGACATTCTTGATCGTGTCGGGGATGTTGCCTGTCGACTAGCACTTCCACCTACCATAGCCAAAGTACATGATGTCTTTCATGTATCCCTCTTAAAGAAGTACATACCAGACACTTCACTTGTACTCTCTTATGATGTAGTTTAGCTAGAGGATGATCTTTCTTACGAGGATCACCCATTGACGATATTAGATCATAGAGAAGAAGTTCTATGAATTAAGACAATGCCCCACGTCAAGGTGTTGTGGAAAACCCACATGTTTTAAGAAGTAACATGGGAATCAGAAGAAGTGGTGAAGTAGAGTTACCCACACCAATTTTAGTGTGGGAAAAGGATATTTCAAGGGAAAAAATTCTTATGGGGGAAGACTGTAACAACCCAAATTTTCATTAATTCCCTTGATCTGATTAAATGTCTTATTATGTTAAATGGTTATAAAAAAATGAACTTATTTGGTTTTATGTTTTTTGATTTTGAAAATACCATTAATAATCGTGACAGTTGCTAATATAGTTTTTGAATAGTGATTACATGATTAGTATAAATATAGGGCTTTAACAAATCCAATTTACTCAGACAAAGGAAGTGATGGCCTTATCCAGTAGACTTTCCTCGTATAAATGCCATTTGTCGAAGCTCAGAAAGGTGGTGGAATCATTGGGCTTCGATCGTGACCAATCCCAAGCCGACCTTGGATACGTTAAGGTTGAGCAGAACCACCTACGGGAGAAGTGGAAGTTAATAGAGATTACCACTCGAGCGATGTTATTTGAGCCACCCCAAGGGTCTATCACCATCGCACACCATACCCTTCGATCTTATGCGGCTGTTATAAGGGGTTATGTAACAAGACCCAAGTACTACATGTATGTAAATTATTATTTTATATCGATTATACACTCCCTTTATTATTATTACAATGTAAATAGTTTTTAAAGTACAAATAGTATTTTTATTTAATATTTAACTAAGATATATATTTTGATGAATTAATGGATTTTTGAATTAAATAATATTTAAATAAAATATTAATATTACTATTAAATTTATTTTTATTAAATAAAAATTATCATATAATTTTATGAATGTAATTGTAATTTTTATTAAGGTTTGAAAGCTATTTTGCCCAAACCCTTGAATTTTTTATAAATGTCAGTTTTTATTTTAAAATAGAAAATTCACATATTTAGAAAATTATTTATATAAAATTAATATTATTTTTGGAATCAATATGTCGAAATTGTCTAATGGTGAGTTTTCATAATTTTTTAAGACAATGGAATTTTTGGGTAAAAATTAAATACCGATTAAAAAGATAATGTGTTTTATGACATCATAATGTCCCAATAGTGATGTAATAAAATACTATAAACATTATGATAGGACATTATATGTTTTACTATAAAAATTATGTGATTTTTGGTTTAATTAGTTTAATTTACAATGCTTTAGTTGACCCTTCAATACTTATAAAACATTTTAGATTTTTAAATTGTTTTCTTTGAGAGTGTGACTCACATCCACATACACAACCCTATTATTTTAAAAAGTTCAGCCATTGGACTTATAAAATATTTTTTTCCACTCCCATTTGGAAAAAATCATGCGCAAAAACCTTGGGTTGGTTTTTGTTTTTGATTATTTTAATTTGTGGTGTCCTAGTCCTAAATAATAAAACGTTCCCTCTCCTTTCTTATATAAACCCACCCAAGCTCCCACTTCCTCCTCACTCAAATCATTTGGAGTTCGTCCAAACCCTAACCTCCTCTCTCTATAATCCTCCCATGGAGCCACAAGCCCCCAGAAAGCCTCTCTAAAGCCTCTCTCAGTCCTTTGGGATCATACTTCCATGTATGGGATTCCTACCTTTCTCTTTTTATCCATGTTTCTTAATATTGTTATGACATTTTATTTTCAATTATAAATGTGGGAGTATGATGTCCCACCTCCCCATACTAACCTATTTATGTTTTAATGATGAAATACACCTTTCTATCATATTAAATTCCTCCCATGTACACCTGTTACCATGCCGAAATTCTGTAAGGAAATTCTCTCTCCTCATTTACATTCAAGCAATTATTCTGTATTATGAATCCAAATTCAATTACATTTATTGGGACATGTATCTATATGAATCCATTTCCATAAATTTAATTTACATATGTGGAGACACCAATTTCTCTCTCATCAACATTTTTTATGAATTCCTATGTCATGCTTTTATGCTTCTGAAATTGTACTGTGATTTTCTAAGCTAATGTTATTGTGTAGTGAATACCATCCCAACTTCTCTATCAAGGGTATTCACCTTTACACATATATAATTATTGATTATATAGTTTCATGTATGTATTGTTCATTCCTTTATCATGTAATAAATTATTATGTTGAATGATTTCATATTGTATGATCCATGTGACACACTTATGCCTGAAATGAAATTTTTAATAAGGGTGCACCCAGATAGCACTCCAATGCATTGGGTAAAGTATAGTATCATGATACATCATGTGAAATGAGTGTTGACTAATTCTAATTAATGTGAAACGATGGTTTACTCATTATTAATGTTCAATGAAGGATTACTCATGCTCCCTGGGCAATGAGCCTTTGCTCATGCTAATTCCATGTTAAGTGATGTTGCCACATTTCTCTGTTATGATTATCATTCTTTATCATGCCTTTATGTTCATGTTTCTCTAGAGCTCTATTGATATTTCTATTGTTTAACATGTATTGTATTAATCATTTTATTCCAGGTTTATTCTCTTACTAGGATTTATAACTTACCCTTTTCTTATGCATGTCCTCAGGTTATCCTAAGCAATTCTAAGTACGAGGGAATGAGTGGTCATGTAAGGGAAGTTTTCAATAAGATGTTGTGTTCTATTTTTTAAGTACTTATGTAATGTTATTAAGCCCAAAATATACTATACATATTCATCTTCCATGTTTTATCAAGTGATATTTTTATATAATAAATTATTTTATGTGTGTAATAACGAACAGGGTTGTCATAAGGTAAACCATAAAAATCATCTGAAAGTACCTTATAAAATCACTCACCAATTGAAGAAATACACTATACAATTCGTCTCCAACCTCCTTGAGTAAAAGGGAATATACATGGAATGAAATCCTTATTAACTCAGGAACTAGAAATATATCTCATCGTGATTGTGGATCCCTTCCTCCTGAGAAAACACAACTACTCAAATTGGGGTCTATAAAATTCATTTGATGATGGTTATAATCCATATGGGTCATGGAAAACATTATCCAGCCTATCCCTTGATCACATCAAAGAGATCCATCTGTAGGATAAAGAGATATATTTTTAGCTAAACCTAAGTCAATGAGACATCAAATGATGAGAATTGAACACTAAATCTTACTAATGCTAAGGGGAATAACCATCTCTGTGGTATATATTATTAGCTCAGTTGGGAATTTCAATTATTTTTTATATTTTTTCTTTGAACTTGACTCATGTTATTTCCAAAAAAACACCCCTTCATGAGAAAAATAATACAAATCTATAATAAAAATATATTATATTAGTAATAATATAAAGAAATAAATTAGACAAAAAGTTTTGATTTTAAACTAAACATTGAGTCATACCATGAACATTGTTATTAGATTGATTTGCAGTTGATTCTTGCACATCATACTATTTAATTTTCATATTTAAGTATTATCTATATGAAAATTAACTAAATAATTATAAGTTATAAATTATGAGTAAATTACTCATAAAATATCATATTTAATTTTCAGAAAAAAATATTGGCTCGTTTTCACAGTTTTGGAAATGTGATGTCCAGTTTAAACAAAAATGACACTTCTTTAAATAAAAAGATGCATTAAGAGTCATATCGATACCACCGTGTGTCATATTTATGATAGGGTAATTTATAAACATCAAAAATGACTTATGGGTAGTTAAATTACTGTATCAAAATAAACTGAATGCATTTTCATAGTTTTCAGCATAACACTTCTCTTTTTTACTAAAATGTCATTTTAATCATGATACTATCACATTGAGTCATAATAGTCAAATATTTTTTGGTTTGATGTGAATACAATTATTAAATGTTAAAAATTACTTATGAATCATTTTCCTATATTTTCAAGATAATAGGACTTCATTTTGTTAGTTTCCAATGAGTAACTCTTTTTGAACTAAAATGTAAATTTCAGAATTATTATGGACACATTGATATATACCGGGAACATCATGTGTAATATTTAGGTGAGGATGATTCATACATGTAAAAAATTACTCAAATATTGTTTTTATAATGTATCAAAAAAATCCAATTGTGTTTTCTTTATTTTATGTAACATAATGTTTTACTAAAATTAATGTCAAATTTGAATAAAAAGATGCACAAGGAGTCATACCGGTCACACCATATATCATATTGAGGAGATGATGATACCTAAACATATCAAATGACATATGTATATTTTTCTAAAAGTATCAATACAATCGGAATGTTTTTGGTCAATTTTTAGAATGTCACGTGTATTTTTACTGAAATATCATTTTAAACGTGAAACACACACTTTCAGTCATAATGGTAATATCGTGTGATGAATTGAAATGAGACAAATTCGTATACATAAAAAAGGAAATATAAATCATTTTTATAAATTATAATGACAATATGAGCATGTTTTTATAGTTTTTAGTGATTAAAACTTTATGAACTAAAATGGAAATTCATAAGTGAAATGGGATAGTTTGAGTCACACTAGGAACATAGTGTATCAGAATAAGGTGAATCTTATTCCTACACATCAAAAATGAATTATGGGTCATTTTAATGGTGTATAAGACAAATATAAATGCTTTTTATTGGTTTTCAGTATATCAATTTTCTTTTTTACTAAAATTAATGTTAATTTTAAATATAAAGACTCACATAGAGCCATACCGGTCATGTCATGTGTGGGATTGAGGTGTGGAAATTTCATACATGTTTAAAATACCATATAGAACATATTAAAAATCTACAAAAACAATAAAAGTGTTTTTTATTGGTTTTTAGAACATCGCATATTTTTTTACTAAAATATCATTGCAAACTGGAAACACATAACTTGAGCCATATAGGTCACAATGTCTGTCGGTATAACCTGATAATGATTTAAAAACATCTAAAATGACATATCAATCATTTAAATAAGTTATGAATACAATATAAGGTCATTTTCTTGGTTTTAATTGAGTGATAATGTTTCAAATAAAATATAACTTTTAAACTAACAACGAACACTTTGAGACATACTGGAACATCATGTTCAGATTCATTTGGAACTAATTAGTACACATAAAAATGACATACGGATAATTTTCCTATAGAATAAAAACAATCCAAATGATTTTTATAAATTTTGAGTATTTCAGTAGTCTTTTAAAAAAAATTGAAGTTGATTTTAAATAAAAATATGCACTATGAGTCATACCTGTCACACCGTGTGTTGGATTGAGTTACAGATAATTCATAAAAATTCAAAATGAATTATGAATTGTTTTTTTGATTTATAAAAACAATATTAATGTGTTTTCTCAGTATTCAGTATATCACTTCACTTTTTAATGAACTTTCCTACAAAATTAGAGACACACACTTTGAGTCATACCAATCATATCGCGTGTTTGTTTGATGTGACAAAAAATATTACACATTAGAAATGACTTATAAATCCTTTTCCTAAATTATAAATAAAATCTGATCATGTTTTCTATGTTTTTAGTGAGTGACATATTTTAAACTAAAATGTCAATTTTAAACATGTTACAGAAAAATTTAGTTTCACTGGGCACATATTTTATCAAATAGAGGTGAATCTAATGTATACACCTACCAAATGAAACATTTATAATTTTCTCAATCTGTAAAAATAATCCAAATACCATTGGTCAATTTTTAGTATATCGGTTGTCTATTTTTAATAAAATTAATGTAAATTTTCAATAAAAATCTTCACTTTGAGTCATACCAGTCACATCGTGCATCACATTATATTACAGTTGATTCCTTCACCTTCAAAATTAATTATGGTTAATTTTACTAAAGTAATAAAATAATTGGAATTCATTTTATTTGTTTTTTAGTACATGACATTTCTTTTTTCAACTAAGGAGAATATGGTATATTTCATAGGTTTCCATATTTAATTAATATATCGGTATGCCATGTCAATTGTATTATAGTTTCCGAGCATATATATAGTCTTACAAATAATATAATTATCGGAAATTTATACACATATTTTGAAATAATTGACTCATTTTCCTTGTATCAATCCATGCCATATTTGGGGACTTTTATGATTGCTTCATAATCCTTACGAAATAATATACAAACTATTTGACAAGATTATATTTTTTCAAAGATCATTCCCATTGGATGTATAATTGTTTTAGAATCATACTTTATACATGGAATTTTATTTTCTTCTAACAATGTATCATTCAGGATACTAAGTAATTCTATAAAGCTATTTTCGCTCCATCTGCTATAATCATTCAAATTATACAACTTTAATACTCCAAAAAATGTTATGTAGTTATTATAACTAGTATACAATGACATATTAGAACATTTATTTAACTTATTAAAAACATTTGACAATAATGATGGTCATATTAAATTTCTATTGTCATTTCATACTTTTGATATCCATCACTATTTACACTGGTATTCATATCAAATGATTCAAAAATATGAGTATCATCACCATCAGTCTCCACATTTAGTTTTTCCACTTTTTTAGTGACACATTTATATCTCTAATATACTACATAAAAATTTAATTGTTCTTCCAAATCTTCAATACTAATTTCTCAAGAATAAAAAACAATATAAACATAGAAAAGGTATTTTAAAATGATTTTATACATGATATTTTAAAAACATGATGAACACTTTAAGTTGATATTCATAATCTTTTATCAAACTACTAGAATTAATGTATTTTCAATTAATATCCATCATATTATGTTCATAAAATATTCCTTTTGTATAAAAATAAATAAATACACACAATATATTCTTTATCAAAAGGTGAAATTAATAGATAATTCTATTATGAGGAACCCAGAGTTTGATTTTTTCAAATAATTTCAATATTTGTTGACTGAAATAGGTAAATGAATTAAAGAAAATAATTAATCACCTATATACTTTTTTATCCTACGAATTCAACAAAAAGTAAATTACATAGACAATTCACATCCTACTTACCTTCATCTCCAAAATAGTTTTTATTTTATTTTGCATCTTAAGACTCATCCCCCATCTCTTGTGGGCATTGAATAATGTTTATTTAACTAATATAACAAAAATTAATCCCATAGTAGGTACTAGTGATCATTTTGGATTACTAATACTCAATGTAGTTCAAGAAACATATAAGATATATGGGATTTTTAAGAAAAATTTAAAATAACAAGTGTTTAGGAGATAAAGTTTATGAGGATCAAACCAAACCATTTAT
Source organism: Viscum album (assembly GCA_963277665.1). Lineage (NCBI taxonomy): Eukaryota > Viridiplantae > Streptophyta > Magnoliopsida > Santalales > Viscaceae > Viscum > Viscum album. The sequence continues at coordinate 562,340,982 of OY728150.1, read as the reverse complement.
ATCTTAATTAATGGGGGTTATTAAATTTTTTTTAGTTTATATTCCTAAAATAACTTGAATTTAAACTAAAAAAAATAAATAAGTTTCTTTCCGATCAAAAATTATAATAAATAATATAGATTAATTAACATAGAAGCTAATATCATTTTAAATATACTGTTGTATAATTTTTTACGAATATATTCTACAAAGATAATTATAATAAAAATAACCCTAATAGTTATAGATCTAGTGTTTCATCTAGTTAATAAATAATGGAAAAGAATAAAAATGATTCTTGAGTTAAACATAGATGGAGTTCAAGACCTAGAAAAGAGAAACATACATATCATGAACCGATATAATTAAAATCCATCATCTCGCATATAGATAGAGATGAACATAATAATGTTATGAAAAATATTTTATGGGGTTTAATGTAGATTATTATCACACATTATATAAACAATATTTTCTTAAAAATATGTATTGTTCTAGAATGTATCATTTAATGATGAAGTAAATTATATTATGAGAAATTAAACATAAATCATTAAAAAATTTCTGAAATATTCTAATCATATTGGTTTTAAATGTGTATTTATAATCATGTATGATTTTAATGATTAAATTTATCTTTTTTAATCTAGAATATAAATAAATGGTTTCAAAAAAATAATGTTTTGGTTATTTTGATAATTATACTCATTTAGCTCAAATTATGAGAAATGGTATATTGTTTTCCATTAAATTCAACAAATAATTCCTATGATTTTTAAACGGACGTCTAAACTATATTTTTGACTTGAAATTAAAATTAGGAAAATTACATGGAATAATATTAATATTCTCAAACTTATTTTATGAATAACCTAATGAACCTTTCAATTGAAATAGAAACTAATAGTTTTGGAATTTAAAGAAATATTTATAATGATATCACTGACTATGATGATGAAATTAAATGAATGGAAATAGTTATAAAAGAAAGGGTTTAAATTTGTTTAAATCTCTCCAAACAAGAAAGGTCTAGAGGAGACAACCCAAAAATTGAAATAAGTAATTTTTATCAATGATTCGCAGCTAGAGAATTGAGGAAAAAGGATTAATGATATTGAACATATACTAATAGAAAATAGATAAAGTCTTGAAAATAAAATGATAGAGATAAGGATATCTTGTGAAGTCAAAATAAAAATAAAAAAGAATAAGAAAATCATTATAAATATTAAATGATAGAATATTTATACTCAATTGGGGAGTATGTAATCAATTCAATCACCATCTTCTCAAAATGTTACAAGGAATTATCTTACCATATAATATTCCATATATTAATATTACAGTGAAGTAACTATGTCATGAAGAATGAAAATCCTCATATCATCTAAACATCTAGATATATCTACATCAAAATTGAAATATAACATCTATTTTATAATATAAATTAGAGAAAAAAAAATTTTATGCACACTACATGTTTAAAAAATAAATTATTAAATAACTTGTTGATAAAAACTTATGAAGGACCCCTCTCTATATCCAAGGTGGATGGTATAAAGTGTTTAACTTTTTTTCCACAAATAAAGACCAAAAAATGATACAATAATTTGAAAACTTCAAGTTTATAGTTCTAAAAAAACTCTATTTCATATGGTTCAAAAATAACAAACCATGGTTTATGATTCATTTAATTTTCCATAATAAAATTTGACATAGTAAAAAGGATATTTTGTATAATTTATGAATTCTATAGGTACAGTTGAACGATATATTTATGTGTAAAATATTATTGATGATGGAACATACATATACCTTGAGCACACAAATGTTAAAATCAATTAGAGTTGAAATTATTATAAATGTAAGTGTAATTTTAAATGAAGATGTAATAGTGAAGAGTCATGCAGGTGAAAACCATTCAAGCATGAAAGTAGTGATAAATGATGAATAAAAATAGATAATGAACAAAAACATTTCAACAAAATATCACCAAAAATGAAAAACGATTGAAGAGAAGGATGAAAATTAACAAAACATGGATTGAAGATTTCATGCGTCTTTGATAAATAGATATATCATGTGAAAAAGGTAGGATTTGTTTGAGCCTTGGATTCATTGAACCTTGGATTTAACAAATAGATTCATTCAATACTTTATTTGAGGATGGGTTCACTAAGGAGGATCGATGGAGGGAGGTTAGTTCTACAGATATCCTGAGAAATCAGGAAACATTCTGTCTTAGTTGGGGTTATTAAACAGATCAGGGATACATTTATCGGCACTTCTTAAAAATTGTTGATAAATATCACTTTTATCAGATCCAAATTAATAAGCGCTGATAAAATGCATATTTATCAGCACTAAAACTATAGCAACGATAATGGATTTATAATTATAATTATAAAAAATTTTGTTAATATATTTATATTTGTATATATATATTTATTATAATTATATATTTTCTAAATAAATAATTTTATACTTGTAATTAGATATACTCTTTTTAAAAATATATATAATTATTTATTTATAATTATAAAAATATTCATGTCATTATATATAATTCTATAATTATATATATACATATATATAATATATATATACCGTTAATATATTCATTATTTAAACATGTTTACTATAATTTTTTAGTTATAATTATATTTATATAATCATATATATTATTTTAATTATATATATATACAATTAATATATGTGAATATAAATATATTACCAGTTTGGGTGCTGTCTGAGTGGTAAACCCCATAATCCTACATCCAAAGGACCAGGTTTCAAGTCCCGACATGCCCCTTGAGGGAGTTATGATGAATTTAGCGATGCAGGTTGTGACGCAGGCATGATGCAGACAAGAGGATGTAAGCATGACGTTGCACTGGGCCTTCATGACTTATTCACGGGCCACTTGGCCATGGCCCTTCAGGCTATTCAATGGGTATCTCTCTACCTAGATAGAATGAGTTCTTCAATTTCATAATAAAATGAGGCTTCAACCCCAAAATTAATATATATATATATATAATAGTCATCATTTATATGTATTTATTATAATAATATAATTATTTAAATATATTTGTTATAATTTTAAATTTTTTAAATTATATAATTATATAATTATATAAATAAATTTAAAATCATATATATATATAAATGTTTATATAAATAAATATATTTATATAAATATATATAGTTTTTTAATAAATATATATAAATATAAAAATAAAAATAAATATTGTAAATATAGTCATTATTTAAGTAAAAAAATATAATTTTATAAATATTTACATTTATATAAATTTATATGGTGAATGATGGATCTCTGAGGAGGAATAGGGTGGCAGGTTTGGGGAAGAGATGGTTGACGACACGACGTGATATGGGCCGGATGTTGGCGGATAGAGGTGGAGAAAGCATGCATAAGGGGAGTAGGAACGATGAAAAAGATCGACAAAAAAGGATTTCATCAACGGTGTAAATCAGTTGACGTTCAGGGATCTTTCTTCCAAATTGTAGGGTCGCCTGATTTGAATGATCAAGAGGGTATGTCTTCTACCATCGAGACCAGACACCGCTATTTTTACGGGGCATTTATTTTTTTGAAGCCTTTATAGTGTGCGAGCTTGGAAAAATATATATAAGATGGGTTTGTCTCTCTTGTGGTGCCATTCTCCTCACCCTTCAAGGTCCATATACATGGGCATTGCATCTAGGTCTACAGGCCATGTAAGGTTCCCCCTTACCCAATGAAAGGGGATTATCCCAAAATAATGAAAAAATGTAAGGCCTTTGGGCTTTTAGGTTAATCTTAAAATGAATACACTTTTAAAATATCGAAAAATGGATATGTTTTATTAATTAAATAAAATTTATTTTAAATAAATGGATTTATATTGAAATAGATATTAATATATATTGAAAATATTTAAGCATAGTAAATAAATATATATAAATAAATTCTAGAAAATGATAAAATTCCCCAAAAAATAATAACACTAAATTTTAAAAAAATGATTAATACCTAACTATTATAAATTAAAAAAAATAAAATCTTCCAATTGAAGATATAATATACTAAATGTATCATGTTATTAAAAATTATAAAATTAATTCTATAATTTGAATAAATTATATAAATATTATGTGTATGTGATTATATATAATATTTCAATAAGAATATAAATATTTTTTTTTCTCCCTTATATATAAAAATTATTTAATTATGTATATGTATGTGAATTCAATATAACAGACATTTCATATAGGTTAAATTGAAAAATAAAATGATATTCAATTATTTCTATTACTCAATGCAGTTAGTATGCATTTTTAATTCATATTAATTTTTAATTGTAAACCATTCTTCACAAAATATGTGACTTATTTAATGTAAAGCATAAATATTTTGTATCATATAAATAATTTTAAGAAATATTATATACATTCATATATATATATATATTTAATTAATACAATTTATTAATATTTAGAATACGTGTATATATATATGTATATTAAATTTATTCATTTTTATCGATAATTAACTATTTAATAAATTGTTTTCTATTTTTCTAAATTTACTCATTTTTAATTTTTATTTGTTTAATTATTTTATTTTACAAATATATATGTTTAATATACATTATTTCTTATTATTTATAATTCATATTTTATTATATTAAATTTATATATTTTTATCGATAATTATTAGAAAAATATTTTTTTTATATTTTTATTTACTCATTTTTATTTTTTATTATTTTTTATTTTGTATATTATTCATTACCTTTAGTAGCACTAATAATAAAGCACCAATAAAGGGTACCCTTTACCAATGCTAAATATAAAAGCATTAATAAAGGGTATCGTTTATTAGTGCTAAAGAAAAGTGCTAATAAATGGTACCCTCTATCTGTGATAAAAAAGGGAGGATAAAGGGGTACCATTTATTAGTTCTAAAACAATTTCTGGAAAAGGCCAGCAATGTAAAAGGCTTGTTTTGAAGTAGTGGTATTTGTTGTCATGGTAATTACAAAATTGCTTAATGAGTGGTTAACTAAAAAATATAAGGATAAAAGAATATTCAAAACATGTATATTTTTTATTTTATGAGAGTAATGTTTTCAATTATCTGCCTATATTTGGAATAAATCAGTTTGGACACATTTTGAGCAAAATATAAATTTATATTAATTTTAATATTTTGATAAATTCCAAGAGTGCCCCTCCTATTTCATAAAAATGGTCATCTATTATTCTCTTTACATATCACAACAAGAATTATTTTTTTCATCTAATCCCTACCAAAATCATGTACCAACTTCCTTTTTTATGTTCTAGGAGCATTATAAGGTGCATAATACCATACATGTTGGTCTTAATTTTGTTAAAAAATAGGTTTTTCGAATAAGAGGTATAATTATTTACAAGGAATTTGTATTTTATTTCATTTTCCACCAAATTTAACATATTCATTAAAAATTATTATATAATGACATAGGTATTCATAAATTTCGGTGTTGATATATTAATATCACAACCGATATCCACCCTATCATCCATAAAATGTGAAATGAAATCATCATATATGTGTACATCAGACTACCACCTCACCAACATATTTAATTCATTTTCCAACACCATATCTCATGGATGGATTATAATGATCAAATTGTGTTATATATATTATATTTATGAAATATTAATCATTTTAAAAATATAATATAACACATATTTTCGTACCTTTACATACACTCAAAAATAATAACATAATTCATGCATATGTGTGGACTAACACCTCCATGAAGTGATGTGATACGTTTTTCATCTCCAAATCATATTGATGATGTATATTATTATAATTAAATTAATATTATGATCATTGTGTAAATATAAAATTATATTATCCTTATTTCTATAATGATCATTGATAAATGGAACTGTTTCTATTATATACATATGACCAACTGTACCCATGATTGTAACATAGTTCATTTTTTAAAACCATCACTAATGAATGGTATTAAAAACATTATTTATGAAAAAAATGGTAATTATTTCAGGATTATTATTCTTTATATGATTGAATAAATACCTGTTTGACCATAGTGGACTTACCAATGTGAGTTTGGACTTATGCATCAAATATCAACAAAATGTTAGATTGGAATTTAAATAATTAAGTCATTTTATATAACATTGCAATAGGTGATAAAAAAAATAATAAACATGATAAATGTTCTTAAACATGTAAATAGTTATCATGTGTTAATAATTTAGGATGATAAAAAACATACATGATGAGTCAGACTCAATGTAAGAGACGTTCCTTTTAAACTCTCTTTTTATTTATTCAAACAAAACTCCATTTTCCATCATTATTAATATTTATATGATTATATTATGGATGTATTCATAAGTATATTGGTAAATTATCATTATTAATTTTGATCAGAGGATCTCAAAATGAATATTTTTGGATATTTTTTATGGGATTCATTAACATCATTTAGAAAAAGGAAAAAATTAATCTTATATTATAATGTATTTATTGTCAATAACAATTCCTTATGCCATTACCATTATTAATTTTCTTATTACTTTTAAATATTTTAATTTTTTATTAAATAAAAACATCATTCATTATGTTTTATTTATTTTAAAAAAAATTAAAATGGAAGGTATATTGCAATATATGGAAATGTTTTTTATGGGTACAATAAATGTTTTTATGATGTAATATTTTATGTATTGTGTTGTGTTTCTTGAGAATATGTTACGATGACATGTGGTTTTTTTATAAAGCATGTTCACGTGAGCCTGCTATAGCTCTCCAATATATTAGCTAAATGGATGGGGTAAAAAAATTAGGTTTCACCTAATAGATTATTGACTTATATTGTAATGGTTATTACAAGTAAAATCCTGATGGGGTTTTCAAGTCTAAATGTGATGGTTACTTTATGTACAACCACGATGTTTATTCCATATATAAATAAGAGTGGTTTAAAAATTATTCCTAATGTTACCTGCATGATATTTCTAATATTTCTACAGTTTTTATGGAAATATTATGATTTTACAAGGTAAAGAAAAGTAGAGGCTACTTCATAAGTTTCCAAAGTATACCTATTTAAAAAAATTATGATGAGTTTTTCCATGATTTCAATGAAACCATTATGAGTTTTTATTTTTACTTCATGATTACTTTGGAAGTTTTATGAAAATATTTTCATTTAGAAATTGATATCTTGGGTAATAAAAAATTTATACATCCCAGAGTTTTTTGAAAAAAGTATATTTTTATAATTATTCAGAGAAAAATGGTTCCATTGTTTATTTTTATGTCCCCTACTAAGATTTTCGTTCTCTTACCATTTGTTAAAATATGTTTCAAAAGTCTTATGGATTGGAAAAGGAATGTTATAAGTCAATTTGAACACAATGATGGTTTTTCATCACATGAAATCATGTTTATTTTCAATGACTCACATTTCTAATTAAAATGATACTTATCATAAGTTCCCACTTTGAAAAATGGTGGTTTCTTATGTAAAAGTTATGAACTAATTCTCGGAATCTATAAACCAAAAATATATTTGAGAAATAAATATTGTGAATTCTTCATTAATATAAATATAATATGAAATTTTTAGTTCATATCCTTATAATTTGTATCATATTAGGGTTCAGATAGCTTCACAAGATATGATGTTATTGTATAACAAGTTAAAAATCCTCTATAAATGTAATATATAGAATTTTGGGGATAATCGTAGTTATTTTTGATCAATATAAAGAGTTTGAAATAAAATAAATTAGTTTATTATAGTGTTTATATGAATAGTAAGATGACATATTTTGATTTTATTGATATGATCAAACTATCCATCTTGATTTTACTAAATTTCTCCATCTAACTGGAACCAAAGTAATAAATTATGTGAAGGAGAATATGGTGGTTGTATAAATGAGAAACCAAATGGAATAGGGTATATAGTGAAAGGTATTATAATTATTCTAAACAATTTATCTAATGTAATGATTACCAACTTAAACCTTAGTGACATTCTTAAGTCATCAAATATTAGAGAAATCAATCCCCATGGAAGTTCAAGTGATAATATCATAATCATAGATATAGTCAACAACCTATGTATCCAAAAATCAGAACGAATCACCTAGTAAAATATATTGAATGGATAGGAAGATGCTTTATATGTGGCAAGGGAGGATATAGAGTAATGTTATTCTAATGAAAAGGGACGTGTTCTGTCAAATCCATCAAGAGGAAAGAATTTATTCCAGAGGAATCAATTAAATGAATTTAGTGTGGGAAGAATGGTAATTATGAAAATTTATTTCCTAGAAGAAAGGCTCATGATTGTGATCAATAATACCATATACATATCCTTTTAAAAATACCTTAATCCATAAAAATTGATTATTTCAAAATTGAAAATGACATATTAAATGTATGGATTATTTCTTGTTTTGGTTTTGGCATTGTCGAATCACATGAAATGATTCATATTTCTATTTATAAGAAGGTTCTATTATAGAATATGATAGAAAATCATGTTTTATGTATTACAATTATTAGTGAATGATTATGTGTTTATATATAAGGTATTAAAGAGTTATGGTATATATATGGATAATGATACGTTTAAAAGAATTAATACTTATTTGATGATGGGAGTATGTTTAGATAATTTTATTGAGTTTTGATGGATTTTTTAAGTATATATTATGCTTATATTTATCATTTTAATAATTTATTTGAGTAATAAATTAGTTTTCATTTTTTGGAAATAATATTATAGGTTTCAATAACCTTTATTGTTTACATGATCTTGGATTTTGCATTAATTATAGGCTATTACCTTTTTTGGGACACAAAATGATATGTGTGAGATAAACATTGATGTTAAAACATTTTTTAGTGTCGAATATAATATTGTTGTTTTTTAGTGTGATTATCACATTTCTCAGAATTCTATATTAATCATAATAATATATTATTTAAAAAAGGAAAACCTACAGGTCAGGATACATCCTCTCACATCCGACAATGTCACAAGTCTTGAACAGAGAACCTAAGGGAGAAAGGGTTGCATCAGTTACAACTAGCCTAAATGATGTCCTATTTATTGTGACATTTGTTTCATTACATAAACAATATGATATATAAATTTTATCTTCATTTTAGGAAAATATGATGTATTGTATAGAAAACCAATAGATTGAAAGTGATTTGGTGATTATGTTATTAATTTAATTTTTTAAAAAGTACATCAATTTAAGAAACTTATATGATTAATGTAAGAATAATAATTTATGTTTTTAATTTAGTAATAAAGGATTAATAATCATTTGGATGCATATATTATTTCAATGATTATTTATTATGATTTAGGATATTATTATCATATCTTGAAGATTATATATTTAGGAATTATATTTTTTGGAATGATAGAATAATAGGGATTGAAGTTATTTGGACATAAATGTTAAATTAATCTTCAAGACCATGTGATCAAATCCTTCATATTATTGTGTTTCAATCTTACTATGGAATATTTTGATGAATTTTAAGGATTGTAATTTATTGAATGATTTATGTTAAACTTTAGGTTTTTCTGTTGAATTTTAAAAAATAATGAATTTATTCAACTTATGAAGGTTTATTCATACGGGAAATTATCATATCCTTTCCTAAACATTTTGGTTGTAGTAAATTTCTAAATATTGGAGGAATATCTTGTAAATGTTTTTCTTATTATGTGATCCAATAACATTTTATTCTAGTGCTCTTTGAAAAAAATTCCCATTATGAATACGCTTTATTTGGAATGAAAAATGAGGTTGTGGTGGAAGTTGGTTAAAAGATGATATTCTTTCTAAAAAATTGTATATATAATTCTTTTTCTCTAGGAATTAAAATACTTCTTCAACATTAAAAAAAATATATAATTTCTTTTTCATTTAATTTGAATACTAACGATTTAATGGTCTTTAAACCCACCACATATTTATAGTTTTGTGATTGTTAGCTTTATTCTAAACACGTTCACTCTCACTCTCTTTGAGTTCTTAAGAATTAGGTTTTTCTCTCATATCCATGTTTTCACCTCCCACTAATATTCTCTGATTTGGATACCTTCTATATTTTATTTCATGTTTTTTTATACTTCCCTTTATCTCTTTTTAAGAGGAATTTTTGTTGACCCTTATTGAAAAGTGAGTTTTCAACAAAGATATTATTGAAAATTAAAACCCATAATACTGAACCAAATTTAAAATTTATAGGATTCAATTTCTTAGAGGGGATTATAATTTAATGTCCTAATATTTTAAAACGAAATATTATGTTCGATATCATATAAGATACACAACATCAAGTATAAATAAACAATGAATTGTTATTATTTAAATGTTAATGTCATAACCTAGTATTTAAATTTGAGGTAATGAATAATATTAACCACATTATAAAATATATAATATTCAACCTCATTTATAATTTATTAATTAATTTTTCTAAGTATGTTCTCTATTTTTAACAAAGTCGGTATATTCTTTAAAAATATGTTTTCCTCAAAATGGAGTTTCTTTCTATCTATTAGTGAATATTATATTTAATTTTTAAAATTTTTAAAACAAATATGTCAAAATAAATTTCACTTAGGTATCCAAAATTAACATTGAATGAACTTTCAAGAAATTTATGAAAATATAGATTTCTCAATGAATAGTGAAAAATACTAATTTTTAGTTAAATTGTATTTTCATTTTTATGTATTTAAATATTAATTTTTTTTGGATTTGGTTAAAAATATATTTAGTTCCTTTAAATTTAAATTAATCCAATTATAATTTTGGAGATGTATTATATATTTTCTTTTGTATAAAACTTTTCATATTTAAAATTTTAATTTTTCTTAAAAAAATTGTCATATTTTTATATTTAATTTTAAATTAAACTATATAAGTTTTTTTTGAATATTGAAAAAATGATTCCATATTTTGAATTATAAATTCTAAATTTGATAAATAGTTCCATCTTATATCTATTCGAAATTAATTTTAATCTTTCTTATTTTTGTTAACTTAGTTAACAGAAAATGAGTTAATTAAGGGGGAAAATAAAATGATAAAGACACAAAAATGAACCCAACACTTACCTTAATTTCATTGGATATGAAAATTTCTTCCTCACTCATCCATTTTCTATTATATGTTCTTATATTTCCATTTGAGAATTATTTGGTCCGTAGTAATATTTTAAGTAATGAATATTAATATACCTCTCAATATTATTTTTAACTATAATATCCTCAATATGATGATAAATAGATGATATGTTTTATAATAAATTTTAATTTTAAATATAAATCATTTTTTTCATAAACATAATTTATTTTCAATTTTTAGTGAATATATAATTAACTTAAATGCTTACAAAATGATGACATTTTAAATATTCAGTTACTAGATAAATCAAATAAATGATATTAAAAGTATTGAATGTATTATAATATGAGATAATTAATGCAATCAAAGAATTTTTAAGATGAACAATAAATGTTATGGAGGTATTAAAATATTTTTTTTATTTTAAATTATTTCCTTGAAGTTTTCTACGTCAAAGTAAGGAATATTTCTACAAATTGGTATTATTGATCTTTTATAATAAATAATATTTTATTAAATTATAGAAAATTTTGAAAAATATATGATTTGAAAACAAAATTATTATGTGGTAAATAATATCACAGATGGTATATTTATGGGCATTTTTTCATTTATAGTTATTATCATCACCCTTAAATATTAAACATCCTTTTTCTAATGGTATGTTTCAAAATTGTAATACAGGGTTAAGACCAAAAGATAGGGGTACCAAAATAATCCAAACAAGTCAAATGATTATTAAATTAAATTATTTAAAACCATAATCCTCTAATATTGTAAATAAATAATTTTCTATTCATTTGGAAATGAAATTTTATTTACATTACTTTAATAATTTGAAAATTCCAACTGTGGCCCTCCACTCTCTTATAAAATGACATCTCTTATTCTCATAACATCACACAAAAAGAACTATTTGGATCATCCCATACCTACCAAAATTTATCATAAACATACTTCCCCATATTTTAGATTCTTTATTTTTGGAATAATACCAACCTCAGTGGTCCTAAGTTTTTAAGAAAATATATAATCTGAAAAAGAGTTATCACTCCAAATTGAGCATTTTATTTTATTTTTTTCATCCACCACATTCAAATAATCCCAAACCATGATTATATAATAACAATATTTTATTCTTAATAATATTTTATTATTATTTTAATTTAAAATTATATATTAATATTTACTTCCATCAAATGGAAGATTAAACTGTTATTCATGTGTTCAACAAACGATAGCCTCACAAACTGATATAATTAATTTTCCATCATCATCTCTCATCGATGGATTAAAATTATGGACTTATGTTATATATATGATATTTATGACATAATTATAAATTTTTAAAGATAATATGATAGTAAAATTATTAGGTTTCTATACACTGAAAAATAATAATTTTATTTGGGCCAACATGAGGACTATAACCTTCAAGAACTGACGTAATTTGTTTTAATCACCATATTATATGAATGATATATATATATGAACAATTAAATAACAGTATTATATTTATGATTTGATAATATTTATGTAAATATAAAATGATAGTTACCTCAATTCCAGAATGATCATTGAAAAGTGGAATAGTTACTCATGTTTACATACAACCTACCATCTCTATGATTATAAAAAAGTTCATTTTTCAAAACTATATTTCATGATATGTTTTAAAAGTATAATAAATCTATTAAAATTATATTTATTTCATTATTAGTATTTATATAAATATATTATTAATGAAATTTTTTATTATAGTCTTATTTCCAAATACTTTTTTAACTTATGAATCAAATATCATCCAAATTTATGGTATGAATTTAAATGATTATGTAATTGAATATATCAAGGTAAAAATTGATATAAGAATAATAATAAACATGAAAAAGGTTGTTGGGATATTAAATAATTAACATTTGTTTATTTTTTAAGATTATAAACAATATATGAGATATTTTAGACTTAAATTAATTAACTTTTTTTTAAATCCTTTTCTAAACATTCTCATAAAACTCTCTAATTATTCTATATACAAATTTATAGAATTATATAATTGGTGTATATATATGTATATAAGAAAATTATCTTGGAAAGTATTAGTTTCATTTTACTTTATTTATATGTTTTTCAAAATTAAAGTTTACATAATGTTTTCGGGAATGTTGAAACATCCTTTATAAAAAGGAAAAAAAGAATGTTCCATTTTTACATATAAAATCATAGTGACCATTCCCACCTCCAAAACTATTATTTTATTTTTGGATTCCATTATAATATTTCATGTTTTATTTAAATAAATTCCATCCTTCCCGGGATTATTGTTATTTAAAAAAAATTAAAATATAGTGGATATTTCAATATCCTGAAATGATTTATTATGGGTACATAGAATGTTTTTATGATGAATTTTTTATATATTGTTTAATGTTTATAAAACAAATTTATGGTGATTGGTGTTAACATTATAAACTAACATTATGTGAGCTCATTATATGCCACCAATTCATTGGATAAAGTAATGGAGTTAACTGTTTAGGTTTATCCCAATAGAATATGGGAATATAGTGTGATTGTTTTTTCAAGTATAACCATGGTGGCTATTCTAAAAGTAGATATGATGGTTACTTCATGGATAACCATAATGGTTACTCCATGTGTAATTAATAATGATATAAAATGATCCCTTATGTTACCTAAATGATTTATCTTTTCTTCATATGGGTTTTCGATGGAAATATTATGAACTAAAAATATAAATAAAGGTATATGATACATCATATGGTTAAAAAGTATATCTTTTTCAAAAAGATATTTTGATTTTTCATAATTTAAATTTAACATATTTGAGTAATTATTTATCATTTAATATTTCTCATGAAATGTTTTATGAAAAACGTTGGATATAGAAGTTGATTTCTTGGGTATGAAAATGTTTATTTTACACCCGATGTTTATTTTTCAAAAAGTCCACTACATATAAGTATTCGTGGACAAAAATTTTGATTCTTCCAATTTTTGTTAGTTAATGAGTTTTTTTTTTATCTTCCTATGTTTTAAAAAAAATTCATGGTTTATTGATTGGTAAGGTAAATGATAAAGTCGAGTTATAATTCATGAAAATTTTTCATGAAAATAAATATATTTTTTTATTTTAGAAAATTTAAATTGTGAAAATAATAGATACAGATTAAAAGTGACCACTTTGAAAAATATTGTGTTTTTATATAATATTTGTGAAATAATTATCTAAAACTCTAATTATAAATTATATTTGGGTAATTAAAAAAGTGACTTATATTTGAAATTTATCTGAATATGAAATGTTTAAGGCTCATTCCTTATATAAAAATACTATCAATTCATTATTAATGATGGTAAAAAATAACATTTTTTAAAAAAATGATTTTCCTAAAATTTGATATATTATTATACTATGAAGATGGAAAATATGGGAAAATATAATTAATTCACATATTTCTATTTCATATACACAAATTCATCATTTGGTTGTGCTTTAGTAAATTCCCACTTCACCTGTTTCTCCATAATATAAATATTCAAGTTGATGTTTTCAAGCCTGAAGCACTAAAATTAATATATAATGGATCAAAAGTTCTATAAAATAATAACAGTTAATTTTTTATATCATTAGATATTCATCAGAAAAAAATATTTCATATAATTTTTCCAATATTTATAAATATTAATGTGATGAAATAATAAAATGATCACCAAAACATCAATAATAATACCCAATTTTTATATTAAACTCTTCCAAAAATAGAAAACCTCAGGGATCCTCCAAAATATGGCTTACAAAATTAAAAATAAGAAAAATATATTGATTTGAACCCATATTTTTTTCTAATGTCTGTCTAACTATTATATACAAATAATATCAATCACTCATAATGTCATATACCAAAAAATATATATATCTAATCATATACACCCCAAGATATTCTAATCATTTCATTAAATATCATTAAACTCCATAAATATATAATAAAATAATATAATCTTCCATAAAAAACTAAATATTCATTTCTCAAATTTTTATTACCTTATTAAAATAATATTACCTATATAGTATACATAACATTAAACCCTTAGTCCAAAAATAACTTTTCAAATCTATGGTAATCTATATAATTTATTCCAAAAATTTACTAACTCATTTATCACATTGAACCATAATTACTTCCACATAAATAATCATATCAACCCTAAAGGGTATCATTGAATTTTAACTCCTATCCCCAAAATATAAAATCAAAATTTGATAAAATACATTTTCACTAAAGCATATACCATCCATATAGTATTATTCTCCAAAAGATTCCAATAATTATTTTTAATAATCATAAACTCACATCACATAAAACTCCAAAATGTGTATCTATGATGAGAAAATTATGATCAACATTATACATATCCAACCTAAGACACTTTCATCTTATCCCCTAACATTATTTTATATCATAGGTTTCCATAGGTAATATTCTCACATAAATCTTGTTGAGTCATTAGAAAAATGTGAATTCACCTAAGAATATATTGAAAGAGTGTCTATCAAGGTTTTTGCAGTTAGGTTCACTCAACATGTATTGGTGTTAATTGAGATAATCAATAATCTTCCACAATATGATTCATTACCATTAGGTAAATCTCCACCAAAACTATATCCACTCAGCGAAGTATTAATTTTCTAGGATATACACACTTTTTATTTCCCAAAGCATTGAGATGTTATTCTATACTTAGTATAATCCTAAGGGTTCTAAAAAATAATCCTTTTTTCAAAAAATAACTAATCCTTGATTTGATACTGAATATAACATCCCATAAATTGAATACATTAATATTATATAATATTAAATGAATATTCATTACATAAAATTGTGATCCATGCCATAAATATTTTATTTTAGTGTATTTTTGAAAATTGGATACACAAAAAAAAAATTAAATCAATGATCTTATCTATCTCTAGTTATTCAGTTCATAACTAGAACTCTTTCTAGACATATCATAATTTTAATGTGTTTTCAGATCCTATGGAAAATAAAAAATTAAAAAAAGGTTGAGCACAGATTCCCTATATGGTTATACAAGGGATGTATTAATGACCATTTAATAATAACATGATAATAAGGTTATGATAACATCAACATGTACTTTCAAGACCATACCACATAATTCATATATTATAAAAAATAGTTGTGAAATAAATAATGTCAGTACATAATACGTGATTCATAAAAGAACAATAAAACAAGATCTGTGAGAGAATAACAAGGGAATAAGATCATATAAAAAATTATGGCATAAAGTGTGTTATTGTCTAAATCATAGAAATATTTTATTAGAACTTCCCAAAAATGAATTCATCACATGTGAGGTTTGGGATCACTTTCATTCTACATGCTTCAGGAATTGGATAACCTCCCATATACCCTCTTTTGGGCTTTGGATAACCTCATGTGTGCCCTCTTTTATTCTTGGGAAAACCCTCAATGTACCTTATCTATGTATTGGGATAAAAAACCAAATAACCTTTACCATCATAAAAATTTAATTATTACCAAATTAATTGTAGGAATATATAATTCTTGTCCTACCCATTACAAAATTAAATATATACATATGTGTTCTAAAAAATCATAAAACATTGAGCATATCATCATTGTATAACCCATATAAAATAAACAGGTTTAGTATACATATATCATAGAATCATAAACCATCCATATAAATAATAAGGAAAATATCATTGGATATTATCCCCAGTAAATCATATGAAACATAAACGGATTTTATCATGGATTAAAATAGGTATTTAAAATATTACGAGAATATTTATTGATGAAAATAAACCTTTTAATTAAAAATCATATTTTGAAAATAAAAACATTACAAAATATTAAAGTGAATATTTTCTTTTAATATAACTATGTAAAATTTCAAAATTAGCTTCAAATTATTTATTGTTTATATTATAAGGAAATTTTTTTAATGTTGTGTATGCTAAAATAATAATTCCTTTCACATTTTCAATAATAAGTAAAAAACACCACATTAAGAAAACCAAAAAAAGATTCAATTTATAATTTTTTATAGAAAATAAATAATGTTTAAAAAGAAATTAAATAATCATTGTATTATATTAAAGGCATTATTCAAGAAATTTTATAGAAACCATGGACATGGAAGAAACCCATTCTCGACCAAAGAGTGAAATAAAGTTAATTTTCTTTTAAAACATTATTTTGGTCTTTTGAGAATATAAAGAGAGGAAAATTATTGGAAAGTATTTAATACCTATAAATAAATATTGTAGATCAAATTCATGAAATTTTTTGGAGATAGACAATATAATTATTTCACCATAAACTTAAGCATAAACAATCCCAAAATAAATAATCATGTAATAGAAAAATCTTACCACTTGGTTTACTTCTGAATCATAAGCACCATGAAGGAATAACATTAAATGAAATGTTAAATTCCATGAATGTGATAATATTAATGTTATAAAATTTTATGTTATTTGTATTTACACGTTATAAAATAAGATACATGCATAACACAAATGATTTCATAATGAAACAATATTTAGAAGAAGAAGCCTTAAAACTTTGGTAATATCCAATCAAAAACTCATGAAAGATATATATATATATATATATATTTATTTATAAATTCCAATAATTTTCATCAATAACCTCATAATATAAATTCTTGTTTTTTATATACACCAAAAAATGAAATCTGTGGTTAATATGGAAAATATCTCGCATAAATAGAAGTTATGTAGGAAACCCATACCTTGGGTTCGAATTGATTGGAATGTGATATAACCTCATATATAGTAAATATAAATTTAATATAAATATATAAATTAATCATATAACTACATAAAATAGTACATATGACCCACTAATATTATTTTAATGCCTATTTATTAGCAAATCATGTTTAATATCATTGTTTACATGTGTTAACTGTTTTGCTTTCCATGAAAGTTTTGTTTTTGAAGTTCTGGTCATTCTTGATCATGATTTCATAATCTCAAAAATTATATAAGGTTATTTAAATAATCTATATCCATATATATATAATCACCCATAAAATGATGAGATAAAATTAATAGATTACGTCATTCATGGTGACGGTTGTTCATACGTACACATAAACGCTATTTTTATTTTCTATGGAAAATAAAGAGATATATAAATAATATTTCATTATTAAATAAAAATATTATATCACAAATATAATATATAAATAATAAATCCATTATTATAACTAATCATTAATGATGTTTATATAAAATGAATTACATCACTGCGTGGAGGCAGTACTCCACACACAGGCTTGTGCGATAATTTTATTTTCAATTTGTGGTAAAATAGTGTGGATAGTGGTGGTTTCATAATCATAATAATATTTAATTATTATAAGGATACTAAATTTATTATATTTTGATGAATAACATATATTTATAGTATTTTGAAAAAGAAATAAATTAAAAGAGGTTGGGTAGTATGATAACCACTTCATCAATATACATCATTTAAATAACTTCTTAATGACCATGGGAATGGATTTTTTATAAAAAAATAGCTTCTATTTCAATTATAAAAAACATTTAACTGAATTATGTAGGGTTTTTTCTATATATGTGGCTATGTTGATTAAAAAAGATGGAGGAGGGGTATCCTATTAAAAGGGAGGGAAGGGGAACTCTTATAATTTTAAAAAATGAAAAAATATTATAAAGTCACATTTCAAGAAATATGGTTACTATTTAGATTAAATTAAAAATTTATGTTATATATTATCAAAATAAACTCACCCAATATGATTTTTACATGTTATTAGGTCATTTAAACCCATTATCTTATTATTTTACCCCTTGTTAACTCTTCGAATCCTTAACCGCGGTAACGAATTTTTTAAATATTAAGGTATATAGATTTACTTATAAAGTAAAAATAGGTTAAAATGGTAAAAATATAAAATTATTTATGATATTCCATACCCTTATCCTATTTAATTATTTTTATGATTTTATATAATTTAACAAAATAATATATAAATTAAATATCATTAGAGTCATTTTTGAGATTATTTAGTAAATTTGACTTTAATGGTTATAATAATAAAATTTATTTCAAATACAAAACCATATTCAATTAAAAATAAATTAATAATACATAAAACATTTATATCTCACCCTAACTCATCCATAAATTATTAATTTTTATATTTTAAGAATTTACATTTTAAATTTTTATACTGCCTACAATAGCACTGTATCAGTGTTTCATAATCATTTATAGTAATTATAAAATAATTAAAAACTAAAAATAAATATATACAATAAAATAAATTAGAATTATTAAATATAAAAATTCAAAACCCACAATAACTTCTTTTTATCAACAAGAAAAAATATTACATCTCTTAAAATAAAATAGTGTGGAACTTTTTATTTTCATTACTCAAAATAATATATAACTCATTATCATAGAAAAATGGAAAAATTCTATAAATTATAGTTATTTAGTATTATAGTCAAATCCAACTTATATGATATATTAAATTCATGTTTTATGATTTTTTTAAAGTCTTATATCATAGTTTCAACCTTGTTTTGTATTTTTACACATACTGCGGTGATGAATATTTACAATGGATTTTAGTAATAAAAAAATGGTTTTTTCTAATAAATTTTAAATTCATGATTACAATTTTATAATCCATTATTCTTGATTAAATTTATAGAATTCGAAAAAATTAATTTGAAAATATATGCGTAAAACACAATGAAAAAAATTATAGAAAATTGTTTTTTTAATAAAAAAAAATCACTATTATACATTTTTTGAATAATTATGATTAAAATAAAATTAATTAAATTATTATAAATAAAATGGATCATATTAAAAATTATAAAAAAATTCAAAATATAATTGTGATTTTATATTAGATTATTTAATGAAAATAAATGATAATATTTTAAAAGTGTATATTTTTACTTTTCACTAAAAAATAAACCATTTTAAAAAAATAAAAAAAATTAACCCTATTATCATTTTTATATTATGGTTTTAAAAATGATATCATTTTAGATAATAAAATTTATAAATTTATCACAAATGAATTATAATATTTTCCCTCAAAATCAATAAATCTCACTCCTAAAGAAAATGTATTTTTGATGCATAAAATTATTGTTAAAAATTAATTTCTAATTTATAATGCATTGATCAATAGATATGGATTGAGTTTCACTCTTTCAAATATAATCAGAAGAATCTGGATCAGGCAAGCCTACTTCTAGAAAATATTTTAATAAAATAGAAAATGCATCAAAAGAAGAGGAAAAAGGGGTCAACAAAGACGTGTGTACACATCACCACGCGCATCAGAATCAATCAAAACACAACAAAAGTTCGGTGTAACAAAGGTCGATAACAAGAAAACCTCTTTAATTAAATGCTTGGGTAAAGCATCAACAACCTGATTTTCCTTTCTAGATACATGAGTGACAACCAAACAAATTTTCTCTACAAGCTTTAGATAGTCATCCAAAGCAGATAGCATCCTCCAAGGAACATTCCTTGAATGAGTTCTAAGATTCTCAACAACCAAAGTGGAATCAGATTCAGTCCATAAGTTTATCCAAACATGAAAAGAAGCATACCGAATAGCCTTAATCATAGCCCATAACTCTGCCTCAATTGCCAATTCGTTCCCTAAAAAGCGATAGAAACAGCCTTTAACAAAACCCCTAAAGGTGTGAAAAACACCACCATAGCCCGAAGGTCCCGGTGCCCCTGAAGCCACACCATCAAATATAATTAATAATGTGATTACTCATATTCATACCTTCCAAATCATCTTCTTTGTTATTGTAGTTGCATTTAAATATTATTAATTTTATAGTATATTGTATTTCAATAAAACCTTAGTGTTATATGTTAAGTAAACTATTTAGAATATTATTATTTTAAACAAATAATCTGTGGTGTTATAATATTAAAATAAAACTTTGAAATCATTTTTTATTTTAAATACCTACACTTAATTTTCCTTTAATGTTGAGACATTTATTTTTATGTCAATCTGACAATTTGTCTTTTTTTATTGACATGGTTTTCTTTCCCTTTTTCCTCTTCTTGAATGATATAATTTCTTGATGCCATTATGAGATTAGAAATATCTCATAATCTCCAAATTTTAACCATATTATGACAAAACACTTGTGGAATTTATACTGAATAAATATTTGAAATAAAATCTCTGAATTTTGGAAAATATAAAAAAGGAAAATAAAAGGTAAAATATATATGATCAGTCTATTAATAGAAATTGATATAATATTATAAAACAAAATTTTAAAGGGTTGAATTTTTTTTAATTATCTAATAAATTTTTTGAAGATGATGAGCATTTGAGAATAAATATAGAAGAGACAATAAAGAGAGAAGGGAAAGATTTTAACCTTCTAAAACAAAAACTAGTCAAAGTTGAAGAAGAGATAATCAATTTCTTATCAACTTCAATGAATCTATTCAAGTAGATTTGGTATGATTAAAAGAAAAATAAGTGTTCAATGATTTAAAATAATATTCAAATAGGGAAAATGTTTCATTATAATTTTTAAAGTGTGAGATGAATATGACTAAGACTGTGGGTAAATCCATGGAATCTTAAGAAACTCGATATTCTAAGAACCTAAACCTAAAAGAGAAAAATACTATAAATTGTGACTAATTAATTTTTTGCAATAATATGGCGTTTTAGGAAAATATTTGATGAGTTTTCTATAATTATGATAAAAAAATAGTTATAAATTTTTATCCAAATAGATAAAAAATATATATTTCCATTCCTAGATAAAAAAAATTTATAATGGAAAGTATAACATTTATTGAAACTCATTATTTTACTATGGATATGGGTGTATAGAATTGATTTTTTAGTACAATTATGAAAAACCCTATAAATAAATAATATTTGGGAATATTAATATCAGGTGGAGTCATCCTACTCAAATAATTGTGATATCAGAGAAACCAAAAAATTATTGACTGAAGAAAGAGTATAGATTTCCAAAATTTGAAGATTTTTATTAAAGTTGTGACTGGCCTAGTAACCTTGATAATGGTTTCCTTACTATGATACCAATCAAAAAAAACAAGAACGAGAAGTCTTAAGATAATTATTTAAATGAAAGAAAAAATATCTGGTTGTTGATGTCTTACATAATACTACAAAAGGGAAATTCCCATTGATATTTTATTGTGGATGTTATTGACATATAATCAAAGACGTAAAGAGATTAAATAATATAAATTATTGAAATTATTTTTTATCATAATTTAATTATAATGGGTAACTCAAACGTAAATGTGAAGTATCATTTATTATTGGAATAGAAAATTTTAAGTCTATGTGTACCATGTATATTGAGAAACTGAAAGAAATTTGTTTGTGTTTTTTATAGATCAAAATTGAATAAAATAAAGTTATATTATGGAAATGGATTTTATTAGAAAAATTAATTGAATATTTCATAATTTTTATTAGACGAATGTTAAAAATTTGTATGTTAATTCAGGTAAGATATGAAAATAATTCATATTAATAACTTTTTAATGAAGAAACCCAGTTAAAGAATAAAAGTATTACCTATATTTTCAAAATAATTATTAAACATATTACCTAAAGATGTTGTTTTTGTGATGACCCTAATATTATTAGATTAAATTACTAGATATTGTTCATATTCAAATATTTTATATTTGAGAAATATTTGTATGAAAGATTAGGTTCATAAATATTATTTCATGAATCCAATTCATTGTAAAATAAATGTGCCATTGAGAAAGGAATAGAAAAATGGATTAGATATTTTTTTCTTTTATTGTTGAATTTAATCACATTACATTCATTACATTTTTCAAAAATAAATAAAAGGATATTAATATGTTCATTAATTTTGGAATTAGTGCTAAAAAGTACTATGGTTACGCATTAAATAAGATTTGAATAGATAATAGAACTGAATAAAATAATGGGAGATTTAAAGCATACATTGAGAATCGTGGTATTAACAATAAACATAGTGAACTATATGAACTATAAAAAAAATTGTTGAATGGTAGAAAAACAATTAGTGTGTATTTCTTATACTATTTCTAAAAAACATGATACCACTTTGATATTTTGGAGCTAGACTTTTGGGGCATCATTTCATACACAAAATCTAAGATTATATTGACCGAATAATGAAAAGTCACCATAGGATTTGTTTTAAAATTATAACTCATGTTTTATATACTTATAGGTATTAAACTACCCATATATCAACAAAGTAAACCATAAAAATACGATGATGTTTTATAAATATAGTTGTCGATGGTATCATTCAGGGATACTCTCCAAATGACAGAGTATATAGATGATAAACAAGTAGAAAAATAGAATCAAATATAGTATTGTAAACATGATGTAACATTAAAATTATGTATACACACATGCATTTTTATTTTCCTTAGGTTATGAAGGTGAATCTATTTTTATTAACGAGCAGCACAAAGATTTGAAAATAGTGGAAAATTTGGAATCTATATTGGATTGAGATGATGTTTCAATTATATCTTATGATGAGTAATAACCTTTATATTTTCACCCAATAATGAAATGATATATCTAGATCTAAAAAATCATTGGATATAAAACAGAAAAAGCTCAAACAAATAGAATCATGAGGTATCAAGAAGAAAGAAATATTAAATAACTATTGAAGTATCATTAGTTGGTTTACACTAAAAATGATGAATGGCACCAGATATGGAGGACTGATATATGGGATTCGGTTCCCACACCCTAAGATAATATTATATTTTGAATAAAATTAGTATTTAAAAAATAATTAAAATGGATAAGTTGTATGAAATAAAGAAAAAATTATGATTAAGGGTTATTATCATGTTGATGGAGTTTACTTTGATGAAACCTTGCCCCAATTTCTTGGTTTTATACCATTAGAATATTTATATTTATTTTATCAAAAATTAAATAAATTATTTTTCAAATTTATATTAAGTGTACCTTCCTCAATGGATAATTGGAAGAATAATTCTACATTGTGAAATCTTGTGGTTTTTTTCTTAAAGAAGATGAGAATTATGTTTGTAAATTGAATTAAGCATTTTATCTGTTAAATAAATCACCAAGATCTTGGTTTTACAATATAGATATATTTTATGAGTAGTTGAAATTTATAAAATGGATAGTGGTAAACAATCTCTAAATCAAATATGACAACAATATATCACTTTTCTTTAATGTTTGTATATATGATTTAATGTTTACATAAAATGATGTTCTATTTGGAAAAAACATCCTTGGAGATGAAGTAGTTGTTTGAAATGTTCCGGATTTGTAATATTATGTAATTTTATGTATTATAAATTTCCCACAATAGATATTGTATCAATATTCATCCATATAATTAATTCATATAAACTTTTTAAAATATTTTGCATGGTGGATGTTTATTCTTTTCTTATATTGAACTGAGTTGTATGGAGATGAAAAATAAATGTAAGTGAAACAATGATAATTAAGAAATGTGATTAGATTTATAATATAATTATTATCCTCAAGGTCTTATATAGTATATTCTATAACCTTTGGTGATAGATTTCCAAGTGAATTAATAATTTCAAATGTTATGTCTAGAAGTTATTAAAATTAAAACTATATATTGGTTGAAATATGACATCAATGTAGAGGTAAATATATTTGATTAGAAAGATATTGATTGGGAAGGATTTTATTATTATATAAGATCCAAATATGATGTATTTCTATTTGTTGGTGAAAGGTATGTTCGATATCACCCAAAGAACAAATTTCCAATGGCCATGGGTACTATTGTGGTAGTATATATGGCTACCACTCAATCAATTTCCCAGATGATGTGGATGAGAACTTAGTTGGGAGACCTCAATGAAGAAGTAAAGGTGACAATAATTTTGGAAAATTAAAATTAGTGTTTTATTATGTTTTTAAAGAATTGTTTTAAAAAATAATTTCTTAAGAACATTAATATGAAATATTAGTTTATCAAAGAGATTGTGGAGGAAAATGAGTTAAATTTTAATTTTTTCCTAACATTAAGAAAATTTCTAATGTTATCACCAAACCATTTTAAAATGGTGAATCTAAAATAATGAGTTTGGATACCGTATGTCAACCTCATTTATTCTATTGTTATGGTATAGCATGGGAGTCCCCTCTCTCATCATAATCTTTGATTATTTTTATCATAGGGGGAGAAAGGACTATATAAATATCATCATGTCTAATCAATTTAAAGGGATATGATAAATTTAAGAATATTTTCCAAAGGTAGGTGTTTCTATTTTTCTGTTGGATCAAATATTTAAGGGGGTTTATGAGGGTTAAGACATAATTTCCTTTTTTCAAGTGAATCGTATGTGTTTTAATATTTTTTTGAATTATTTAAATATTTTTTTTAAAGTTAATACAATAATATTTTATTATTGGTTCCATGGAATTGCTTTTCAATTTTAAGGAAGATTGTTCATGCCAAATAAGTTCTAATTCTTAAAAATATTCTCATGGTGTACATTTAAACAATGAGAATTGAGAGTGTTAGTTTTCAATAAGTTGAATTTTAATCATCATTTTTATGGATAACATGAAATTATTATTAAAAATTATTGTTAAATGCATTGATTTCAACATTGTAGGATCATAATTATTATATTATGATAAATCTCTTAATATAATATGTTTTATGGTGATTTATTTTTCTAGTATAATGAAAAAATTAAAAGGGGGAGATTGTTGAGGCCAAGTTTCTATTTGATAATTTGTTATAAGTATATTTCCTTTATAGAGTTTATTGAAGACTTAATAAGAAACATGGTTTATTTGAGATTTAATAAATTCTTTTAGAATATAGATATTTATAAGACAAGTTGGTGAATAAAATATTTATTTTTACATGATATAATATATTTTGGATTTTTCTATTAATCCATAATTCATATACGAAATCATACAAGATAACATGTTTTTGGTGAGATGAATGTTGTTGAGGGGGTTAATGATGATTAGATTATATTTTAAAGGGATTTGATGTTAGTTATAAGTCTATGTTTTTTGAGAGTAAATGTTACATAAATGTTAATATGGTATAGGAATAGTATTCATAGGGTACATTTAGGTTATAATCTTCATAGGTTACCCCTGTGTACTATGATATATAGCATACACCATGGATCTATACATTATAGGGAACACCCCGGTGATCATTTTGGAATAGTTATAAAATTTATGTTGTGTAGATATGTACATTATAAGGTATATATTTCATTAGGATCCTTCATAGGGTATACAAAAGTCATTATAATGTACAACACTTTGTAAAATTTTAGAGAAAATGAGCTTCATACGGTAACATTATAAGGGGTATTATTGACTTTTTAGGGTGGATGAAAACAGTGTTAGATCTTCGTAAGGTATAGTTAAAGTAATTAAGAGTTCAAAAGGTTAATCCACTTCCGATAATTTAATATGACTCATATCTATAATGTCAAAAACATCATAGGGTTGATCTTCATTGGGTGAAAATATGAGAGGGTTGATATCAACATTGGGTATGATTACATTCCCATTTTGAAGAATTGAGTATTATATGTATTTAATTCAAAATATTACATTATTAAGAATTTATCTATTGATTCCAAGTAAATGTTTCTTCATCTATATAAATATCACATAAAATTATGACCATGTAATTTAGGAATTCAATATCATAAGAGGATCAACCATGCCAAGAAAATAAAAAAACACATGAATACCTGATTTTTGAAAAAATGGTAATAAAAAATTAATTTTCATAGATGGTTTAAATAGGATAATAACTAAAATATTATGTAAAAATTCCTAGAGAGGAATGGGGATGATTCTCATAGGTAATTTCAACTGAAATTATTTGAAGTTCAGTGAAGCTTAATTGACTGAGAAATATTCTACAATAGTTTAACCATGTTTTGAAAAGGCAGAAGATCAAGTAATTTCTATAATTAATTTTTATAAATAATGTTCACCAATAGACAGTGAATGTAAATTGAAATTTTTTTGAAGAATATGATGTAAAAAAAGTAAAATGAATAGAAATATTATATCATAGACTATTTATTTTATCAAATATATAGTGTAAGAAGATGACATAATAAGATGTAATTTTGGCTTAATATCATACAAGAAAATGGTAGAGTTAGAAGTCAATTATTTTGATAGTGATATTTGGAGAAAATTTAGATTTATAGTGACAACATGTTCAATATTTGAAGTAATGGAAGGATTTATTATTAATTTAAAAACTTTTTAAACCCATAAATATTATGTGTGATGCGCATACACTATCCTGGAATTATAGTGTAGAAAAATCAATGGATAATAACTACTTCTGGTATTCTATCAGATTTTTTCTAGTGGACTATATGATCTTTTTTGTTTCCAGGTTATACAAAGGTTTAGCTTCTCTTTTTTTAAGATAACTTGGTAAATATATTTTTTCTCAGGTTCTATGTGTATATGTATGAATTTAATGTGAATTAATAACACTTTATTTAGTATAGGAGACTTTTTAAAATTATAGAAACATAAAAATAATTATTGAAGTATATTTTACCTCCCCCTCTCCTTGATCATAGTAATATTATAGGTGTCTTTTCAGATACTTCCCTAGTAGAGTGAAATCATTATTACCAACTAGTATAGGAGATAGAAATACTACTTTCCTTGGACACAAGTTGATAAAATGAATTGAATATACCCTTAAAATTTAATAAAGTTCATTTAGTTAATGATATTCCACTATTTGAGTAATATCAACATTGTCATTCTAGTTTCATTTAATGTGTATGTCAGTCCTCTGTAACTTGGAATTGAACTGCCTTATCATTGCTAACACATCTTCAAATTAGTTAATTTTTTCATTTATAGAAATGGATCTTTTTCTTTATTTGGTTGTTTAATTGTATATATAGCCATTGACTGAATTTTTTTTATTGATAAGAAAGATACATATCACCAGCCCTTTAAGGAGGGTAAAAGTGATGTAGACCCAGGGAATCCCCTTGGACTACACTCTTACACTCAACGGGAAGAGAGTCTAATGTATCATAAATCAAAAGCTCCTCATCATGCCTACCCAAATGAGCCAGTGGATCTGTCACAATGTTGGCCTCCCTACAAGTGTGATAGACCATCCACCCATGATTGGTCTCTCTTTAGAATAGGAGAATAATAGATATCAACTCCCATGGTATCACATGAAGTCTATGTAAAGCCATCACCAAGACTTCAGAGTCAGATTTGATCTCAGCCACCCAAAAACCCTACCTCCTGCAAACCAGTAGGCCGGAGATAAGGGCCCTCACTTACTCCCCTGATGAGTTTCATGGACCATAAAAATCACCCAACCCATGATGAACCAAACGTGAGGAGTCCCAATGAACCCCACCTCCCCTCATGGCCCCTTCCATAAATCCATACATGTTCATCATCATCCCACTGTTGGGAGTTTTCCATCTAACCCAATGGATGCTCACCCTGTTCGGATTGTATGGCTGATTGAGAATGTTGTATATAGGCACTGAAGCCTACCCTACCCCCCACCCCCACCTCACTAATGAGTCCAACTCAGTAATGAGAGCTCATAACCATATCTGGATGAATAATAAGAGCGGTTGGATCCTAGACGAACATTGTTATGAGCCTCCCAAATGGTCCAACATATGGACACAAAAATTATCTCCTAAGCATAGAGCTCTATGATCCTATTCTAAGTTCCATGGAACCATGTAGGGAAAAAACTGAAAGGATAGTGAGTCACTATCCATATTTGGATGGGTGTTGAAAAGGAACTAAAGGTAAGAGGCCCAGTGGCTCTAAAAGAAAAAATGTCGAGTCGACTTCGCATTTGGGTTTGCACAGAAGTAACAGCGGGAATCCATAGAGATTCCCTTTTTATGAATCTTATCTTCCATTGAAATCACCTTATTTCTGATCCTCCAGACCAAGAAATTTATTCTTGTAGAGATCTTCTTCCATCAAAACATTGGTCCTCACACATATAAAGAAGCCACTTCGTGGTATATTCCCCTGTAATCTTTTGTATTAAACCGTCACGTATTCGATCTGCTGAAGCAGGAGTTATCCTGTTCATCACTCCTAACAATACTTTCGAAGATGAGAATCTGATTAGGGTTTTGTACCACTTGAATAATGTCATACTATGGCGTTCCCTCACTGAAGGAAGTATCCATAGAAAAAAACAAATGGAAACCATTATTTCCCAACCACATTTGGCTTCCAAAAAGTTGACATCTCCCATTCCAATTAACCACCGTGTGTAACCATATAGAACCTCGATGTGAGAATCCATGCAGCGTACCAAAGGATACATACCATGATACCCAATAACTTCCCCTTGAGATTTGTAATGAGCCTTGAAAAACTTTTACCAAATTGATTCCCCAGAAATAAGCTCCCAAGCTAATCGACCTTGCATTCAGATGGCAGTTTCATTATTTTCTCGAAGGCCAACACCCCCTTCGATGATTAGTTTCTCCAAGCATTGCCATGAATCACAGGGACTTCACCCAGCCTTTTTCGCATCCCATAGAAAAGCATTAAGCATTATTTCCATTTTTTCAACCAAACCATTTGGATGACTAATGAATAATAAAATGTGCATTGGAATATAGGTGAGTATGCTATTGATCCGCATGACCCATCCTCCAAACAACAACAAATTATTCTCCTAACTAAAGATCCTTCCCAACAACCGGTCAAGAATATCATCGAAATGTTGCTTCTTGATGTGGATGCATGAAATTGGGACACCAAGATCTAGGATTGGTAACTTTTTATGAGGAAAACAAAGGATTTATTTGAAACCCCTACATCTTCTAGCTGAGCGTTTTTTTGAAATAATCACATAAACTTTATAGATTTTGATACTCTGACTGCACATGTGCCCATACTTATCGAAAATATCCATGATATGGAGAAGAGATTGGCGCCTGTCATTCATAAAAATCAGCACAACATTAGCAAACATAATATGGGAGATACTCTTTATACCCCACCTACCACAAAATGGTTTTAATCTTCCCTCCTCCAAACTACGATTCAGACTCAATGACAGAGCATACTGTAGAAAGATAAAGAGGATTTCTGATAACGGATCCCCTTGACAAACCCCCCGAAACAAATTAAAATAACCGAATCACTTCCCATTTAAAGAGACGGAGATCCATGGAGACAAATAACACCATAAATAGAGGTCACAGAACCCCTCCTGGAACATTAATGTCCTCATAACCTGAATAATGAAGGTCTATTCTACATTCTCATTGGCCTTGTTCATGTCAACTTAAAAAATGACATTGGATCCCATGGAACGCTAGTAGAGGTCATTCACAAGATCACTAGCAATGCCAATGGCACCTCTAAAACTTTGACCATGGATGAACCCATGTTATTCCATGGAAACCATCTTTGGAATGATTCCACTTAGCCTTCCTCACCTGACTGTGTCTAAAATAATGTATGATACATTACCAAGGAAAATATACTGATATTAATTAATGTGGGTTGGATTCTTTACCTTTGGTATAAGAAAATCCCTTGAGGAACAAATGCATCAATTAAGATCCACCCCACCCACCACCACCACCACCAAAGAAATCATGCACTTCTTCCACCAATTGAGGACCAACCACATCCCAAGATGCAACATAAAAGGAATCCAAAAAGCTATCTGGTCTTGGTGCACTGTCCTGTGGAATTATCGTGACCACCTCTTTAGCCTCGCTCTCCATATTTAAATTGCTAATGAGTTTACTTTCGAACTCCCTCATGAGATGTGGTATCATACCCAAGAAATATTCCCCATCCGCTGTATCGCACAGAAATCCAGAAGAGTCCTCCCTCGACTGGAGACCTTCAAAGTGATACAAATCCATTTTTCCGGTGATATCCACATCTGACATGAAGACCCAATTTACAAGGATCATATTGATCTTCATACTTCACTTTTCCTTCTTGAATTCATAAAATTAGGGTGTATTGTGATTTTCTTCTTTGATCCATTGGACCCGTGAGCGCTACTTATATAGTATCCCAATTTTGAGAAGCTTTTCAAATAGTGCGGCCCACTTATCACATAGGGTAACAAAGGTGTTATCATCCCAAGTGTTTCGAAGAGAATACACCAATATATCCACCACATCTTGGATGCTGGTCACCCCACCCTGATTGTCTAATCTGTTCATGATCCATCTATAAATGTCCTATTTAAGGCATTTAAGGGGATTAACCAGTCCCCCCCACGACATTCCTCCATCCTCATGATGCCAAGAATCCTTCAACTATTTGTTAAAGGAGTCATTTCGAAGCCACGTTCTGGAATAGCGAAAGGATGGGCCGACAACTAGACGACTCTTGATCTCCATGAGAAGTGGTTCATGATCCGAGAGTGAGTGCATGAGATCTGTAATAGGTGTTTTTGAGAAAACGTCCAACCCCTAAACATTCACCAAGCATCTATCGATACTTCTCCAGATGTGGATTGATCCATTCTGATTCTTTCACCACGTAAACCTAGATCCCAATAAACCCATTACTATAAGCCATGCCGCCACTATAAAGCCCTAAAACTCATTCATTCATCATTCCTGACATGGTTTACCATATAGCTATTTGAAGGTATCCATCCCAATCTAGTTTTAGTAACTATTATTATAGGTGATACACTAATTCAATATGGTTTTTCCATGATTCACCAAATTCTAATATGTATGGGTGACACTGGTCTTCTTAGATATTGTTCACCCACATTCTCTGTCTATCCATTTAATGATGCTAAGATGTGTTGATTTTGGCGTACAAACCCTTTTTCATCTAGATTCCTTCCCTAAATTGAAATAAAAAATAGTTTCTTCTTTGAAATCATAGAATATGGAACTTGAAAATTAATAATGATTTATTGGATATAAAACCTTTATAACACTTCCTCTTTACCATTTTACTTGTTTGGGATGAAGTGAGAAACAATGTTGGATAATAAATGACCACCCAAATTGTTTTGATTCCTTAGGGTGTATAGGGTGACATGATAATGAGATCCATGACTACCTCATCCACTTCCGGGTAGGGACGATAAGAGGATGAATCAATCTTGGGGGCTTCTATTACATTACATTGACTACTAAATGATTAACACTAAGTCCCAAATTAAGATATATTGCATCTCATACCTGACCACTACAAATTGTATCTCACATAATAAAGCATCCTGGTGGTACCTAGATGGACATCCTACTAACATTGTTGGTTCACTACTAGAATTTTAGATGTTTGTGATGGGCTATTTGCGATGGGATTCTATCACAAATATTTTTTTTCATCGAGGTACCCTCGCAAATAGCCCATCGTAGAAAATGGTGTCACAAAAATATTATTTGTGACGGGCCCATCGCAAATAATATTTTTTGCGACGGGCTACTTCCTCGTCGCCAATAAGCCTCTGATTATATATTTTATATATATATATATATAAACTTTTTTGCGACGGGACCGTCGTAAATACTTTTTGTGATGGGCCTGTAATCCAATCGCAAATACTTTTTTTAAAAAATAATTAAGACTATTTTCGACGGGCCCATCACAAATACTTTTTGTGATGGGTCCCTAATCCCATTGAAAATACTTTTTAAGAAAATTATTTAGAATATTTGTGACTGGAACCCGTTGCAGCAGATCCCGTCGCAAATAATAAATAATTTTTTTAAAAAAATAAATTTATTAAAATTACGATTTTTGAAAAATTAATTTTAATATTATTTTAATAATTAAAAATAGAATATATTAAAATTCTCAATATTCACAAAAAAATATTAAAAAAATCATAAAATATTATTATTATTATAATTATTCAAATAAATACACATTAAAAAATATAACACTGAAATAATATATTTAATAAAATTATTATTAATGAAATAATATTTTTAATATTATTAAAATAATATTTAAATAAAAATTATTAAAATTAAAAAAATCTCAATATTCCCAAAAAATTCATAAAATATTTCAAATTAAATTATCTAATATTCACACCAATATAAAAGACAGAAACGTTAAATAGTTCATGTTACAAAAAATGGTAAATTCAAATGTTTTTAACATAAAAAAATCACGGGGGGTCGTCTTCTGGAGGAGGTGGAGGAGCTGAAGGAGATGGTGGAGGAAACTCCATCCCCAAAATATGAGTCATATGGTGCATGTAATTCATATTCTCATGATATTTCTGCTACCATCGACACATCTGCTCCTCGTGCTGTTGCTTCTGCTACTCCTGCTGCTGACACATCTCTTCTTGCTGCTTCTGCAAACTCTCTATAATGTCA
Source organism: Viscum album (assembly GCA_963277665.1). NCBI lineage: Eukaryota > Viridiplantae > Streptophyta > Magnoliopsida > Santalales > Viscaceae > Viscum > Viscum album. The sequence goes on along the minus strand of OY728150.1, from coordinate 562,307,251 downwards.
CTATGAGCTCGTAACTGCTCTTGATACTGTGAGTCATAAGATGATTCCTCTCCACGAGATTCTCTCGAGCTGGACGCTAACATCGCTGCAGTACCATAATAAGTACCAGGAGTGACATGATAGCTGAGACCAACTACTCATCCCTTCTCAAAACCATACTAAGTCACCTGCATCCATTCCACCTCTTCGAAATGGTGTGCACTGGTCTGATCAGTCGCCTCGTCCTAACCCTCAACTTGTGTCTGGGAGGTCACAGTCTCGTATGACTCATTCAATTCCAATTTGAAATTAAAATTTTGGAAATATTATATGCAGTTAATTTTCAAACTAAAAAAATAATACTAACCACAATCTGATGTTGGAGATCACCTCTAATCTATCCAGTGGCTGGATCACTATACATCCTTCGATAAACTCTGAACTCCGTAATATCAGGATGCTCGATTGCCTATAGAAATATAAAATAAAATGTTTATATTAAAAGTTATATAATTTTTTTAAAAAATATACTTACCTGATGCTCTCTATGAGTACTGAATGTACGGATACCAGATCGATGTGTCAGCTCCTATCTCCCTTGATTCTGTCGACCCAATGAATACCTCCTCTGAAATCCACCACCCAACCAGTGTGCACATAATCCATCCCAAACCTAAGATTAAATGTACTCTGGTCGGTGGGCTCTACATGACTCATCAAATATTGTCTCCCCAGCTTTCTTAATGGTTGTCTTTCTCAAATTGTGAAAAAACTGATGAAAACACTCATGCATAGCCACCTCCCATGCTTCATGGATAGCGTCATGCATGCTATCCTTGATGGGATACCATAAACCCTACTGATAATTTATAATATCAAGTTATTAATAAAATAAAATTCAAAATAAATATTATTTATTTACGTACCAGCTAATGATGGTACATGGCGAGTTGCACATCAAAGAGAATTTGTTCCCATGTGATCCATGGATGAGAAAAATAATTGTGCAAGATAATGCTTCCATGTCCAACATCTACATGCGGAAAATTGTGAAAAAAATAAATAATCAAACAATTAGTATATATATATAAATAAATTAATGAAAAATCTAACTAAAATATAAAGGTTATCATACCTATGTGTGTGTGGATCGAAGCCAAGACGTGGACATCGCTCGGGGATACGGTCTGGAATCATCAGTCATGCAAGACTGTGCCCCCTCCACATACCTTCTGAACCACCAGTAGGCTGAGGGTCATATGGTCCCACATCCCCCTCTTCCAAAGGTAGATCAGCCTCCTACAACTTGCAAAATAGATCAGGATCCATCTAAAACACAAAATTATTATTGTTATTAGAGAGTTGAAAATAACTATCATATATAGATATATATTAGTTATGATCATAACCAGCATTTAACGGTGTCAATGTTCACCTTCATCATCATCATTATATCTGACGATGTCAATGTCTTCATATTCCTCCTCGGCGTCATTTATATTCCTATGAGTTTTACTTTCACCATCCCTTGTCATTTTAAATTCATTTGTAACATCATTAACATCTTCATCACCATCTACCCTTAATTTTGGGGTGTCATCATCGATATTCACGTTTCATTGTGAAAAAGATGGATTTTGAGTTGTCTCTTGAAAAATTTCAATTCCTTCCACTTTAGCAGAACCACATTCAGTTTGAGTAAATTTATTTTATCGAGATTTCATTTTTATTATGATCCACCAATCACTAAAGTCTCTAGATGTAGCACAGTACTTTGCATAATAAATTTGATGTACCTATTGACCCTGTAAAAATGGTTCATTTATTTCAAGAAGACTTATATATTTAATATCGACGATTCCATGAGTCGGATGAACACAAAATACTCTCTCAGTATCCAACCACCAACATTTAAACATCATTATGTAATTCTGTCCAAAATATCATTTCTCAATAATTTCATCTAGAATTCCATAAAAGTCAACTTCTATTTCTCTATGATGCGATCCTCTCAAACAAACTCCACTGTTCATTGTTTTTTTTATTCCCCATATGCACGTGTATGAATTTTAAAACCATTCACAACATATGAATTATAAGATTTAACAATTTTGGATGGTAGGTTACTCAATATACACAGTCTCTTATCAATTTTATTAGCATTTTGAGACACAAGAAAATTTTTAAAACAATTATCAAAATAATAAATAGTAAGCTGAATTGATATTAAACCATTAATAATTTATATTACCAGTTTTTGAAACCATTGATAATTTTTTTTTCTACGTTCTTCAAGAACAGCTGCAGTAATTTGTTGAAGTTGTTTCATGATATGATTATCATATAACCTAAAAATAAAATATGTTTACATACTATAACAGAAATTATAAAATAAGTGATAGAAGCACTCACAGTACAAATTCTTTCATTTCTTCACAGTTGAGCAGAACCTATATATGAGCTATGTGATGTTCATCATCTGAAATCCATCATTCTTGAACTCCACCAAAGCCAAGAATTGGTTTTTTAAAAACTGATAATATATTTTCCATTTCATCATTAAAATTTCCCCCGTTTTGTCCTATTCAGTTTTATTTTGAGGTATATTACGATTGAAAATAGTGAGAGTAGAAAAAATAAATTTCCACTTGAAAATATGCTTCAGCAATTGAGCCTTCAACTGATGCTTTATTACGTAATTTTTTCATCAATTTCTATATGCATCTCTTGAATGAGTACATCCATTGAAAATGTATTGGACATCCACATTTAGCTTCATGTGGAAAATTTAATATCAGATGTTCCATTGAGTCAGAGAAATAAGGCGGAAATATTTTTTCCAGTTTACATATAATTACAGCAACATCTTCTTCCAGTTTTTTAGCGCATTGTATTCTATTGTCACTGCACAAATGTCTCGAAAAAAATATGATATGTCTCTTATCGAATCCCATATCATAGAATTCAAAAAAACCTCTGAATATAACTGGCATAAGTCTTTCCATTATAACATTACAATCATGACTTTTTAATCTGGTAATATGACCATTCTTAACACGTGTGCCCAAATTGGAATCATAGCCATCTGGAAGTTTTAAATCTACAATACACTGACAAAATAATAAGCAAATATCTTTGGACAATTTATAAGATGCTTTTGGCTTCATTAACCTTTGTGATCTGACATTTTCAAAAAGTTCAAATTCTGGTCTCCTGTAAATTTGGGCAAGATGTAATCGTGCTTCTATAGTATCTTTGGTCTTACCTGGTGTATCCAAAACTGTATGAAATAAATTATCAAAATCGTTCTTCTCAATATTTATGACATTCAACATTTGGTGGACAAAAGAATCAATCCAATATGGGAGATCCCAAAAAATGATTCGTTTTATCCAATTATTTTCTTTCCCAAAATCATCAATTTTCTGTTGGTTTATTGTTAGCCCAAATGTGATGGGAGGTAATGAAAATACAACAGATTGTAACTCTGTACCTGAGATCATTTTTTGAGGTTCATCCCTTTCAATTGTACCTTTTCTAAAATGATATTTGTTCCTTCGAAAAGGATGATCGGTTGGAAGAAATCTACGATGACATTCAGAATAGAATGTTTTTTTCATTGAAGAGCATAAAAGCTTTGTTTTCTTTCATATAGTAAGGACATGATTTCATACCATGTGTACTCTAGCCAGATAACATGCCATATTCCAGAAAGTCACTAATCGTCCACATCAATGCATCTTTTAATGTGAAATTTTGTTTCGCAACAACATCATATGTACTAACACCATTACTCAACAATGCATTTAACTCATCAATCAATGGTTTAAAATAAAAATTAATATTCTTTTTCGGATGTCTTGGGATTAATAAGTTCAAAAATATATAGGGATCCTTCATCAACATCCATGGAGGTAGATTTTACGGAGTTATAAAGACAGGCCAACATGAATTATAACTACCATAAGAACCAAACGGACAGAAACTATCAGTAAAAAGATCCAATCACATGTTTCGGGTTTCTAAAGCAAAAGACGGATGAAGACGATCAAAAGGATTCCATGAATCACCATCATATGGATTATTCAAGCTTTTACAGTTTGAAATATTGGTTTTTTGCCATGACATCATTGACGTTGTGTTATGAGACATAAATAAACATTGGATCCTGGGTGTAAGGGGGAAATATCTCAACTATTTTACAGGAATCAATCTAGAATTCCCTGGTTGAGCTTCTTTATACTTCGATTGTCCACATGTGGAACAACTATCCATCAAATCATTTTCACCAGAATATAAGATGCAATCATTTTCACATGCATGAATCTTCTGATAACTAAGGCCCAGATTACGAACCAGCCTCTTACTCACATATTAATTTCCAGGAAACACATTTCCTTCAGGTAACAGTGTTTTAACCAAAGAAAATATCTGATCAAAATAGTTGTTTGACATTGCATTAGCTGATTTAATAGACATAAATTTTTCAACCGATTCTAATTTTCTTATCATGCAATCAGGATATAATTCATCCTCAACAGACCTCAACAACTTATAAAATTAGTATGGTGCCAACTCAGGAGTTAAATCGATATCATCATGAGTTTTAGTTTGTTGAAGAGATGGACCTGCAACATCATATACTAAATTTTGTAACCGTAATGGATCCAGAATCAAGTTATTAGTATCTTCTCTGAAACTGTGTTCACCGTGTTGATACAAAAACACATAATCTAGTTCAAAACCAAACCGCAAGAGATGTCCCCCAACCATGTCAAATGTGTTAAACGTTCTCAGAGCACATTTTTTACAAAGACACTTAATTGTGCCTTCTGAAACATATTCTTGTTTTAATGATAAAAATGCTAAGAAGTCTTTAACACCCTCAATATATACATGATTTAAATCATAACCATTTGGATTTCTACTCTGATTTATCCAAGCGCGATCATCTAATAATGACTGATGTCGACTTCCTTGTTCCATATTTTTCTACAAAATATAAAATCATCACTGTTTTTGAATATTTTGAAATTATAAAAACACTTTCTGAAAAAAAAAATATAACTAATTACTACTACTTCTTAATAGTTACCATTAATTAAGGGCAAAACAGTTCCCAGTGGATTGATGGCAACTCTTTTGTCTGACAGCTCATTTACATGCATCTTTCCCACACTGAAATCGCAATGAAGAATCTGTTCAGAAGTATGAATATTCATTCTCCTATGCACGAGAATGAATATGTGTATCTCTGACCAGATTCTTCATTGTGATTTGAGTGTGAGAAAGATGCAAGTAAATGATCCGTTGGAAAAAAAGCCCCCTTTTCGTCGAAGAATCGTCTTCTTGCAACTGTTACCGCCTGAAAACATTATAAAAAATGTGATACTATGAATGCATATCCAATATCGTGCATACGAGATTGAATATAACTTTGTAGAAGCACATTTTTCATAATGTTTTGAGTTTGTGAGAGTTTAAAAGAGATTATTCATAGAGTAAAAGGAGTGTTGTAAATCCACTAGAAATTGTGCCATGTTCTTAAAATTTATTAAAATTTCTTCCTACCTCTTCCTAACTTATTGTTTCTATTTATTACTAATTATTCCTATTTATTACTAACTATAACTATTTATTACAAACTGTAACTATTTATTACTAACTATTACTAATTATTACTAATTATACCTAATTATTGCTAATTATTGCTAATTATTACTATTTATTGCTAATTATTCCAATTCATTGCTAATTATTCCTATTTATTGCTAATTATTCCTATTTATAGCTATTTATTCCTATTTATTACAAATTATTCTTAATTATTGCTAATTCTTCTTAATTATTTCTAATTATTAGTATTTATTCTTAATTATTACTAATTATTCCAAATTTTTACTAATTAATCCTAATTATTCCTAATTATTACAATTTAATACTAATTATTACAATTTATTACTAATTATTACAATTTATTACTAATTTTTACTAATTTTTACTAATTTTTACTAATTATTACAATTTATTACTAATTATTACAATTTATTACTAATTATTACTAATTATTACAATTTATTACGAATTATTACAATATATTACAATTTATTACAATTTATTACTAATTATTACAATTTATTACAATTTATTACTAATTATTACTATTTATTACTATTTATTACAATTTATTACTAACACTACTACAAAACGGCCTATATCAGCGTTCAAAACGGGTTTTAACAGCGCTAAAAAGTACTGTAAAGCTCAGCGCTAATATAGGGGGGTCCCTTTTATCATCGCTCTGAATAGCGCTGATAAAGGCCACTTTTATCAGCGCTAAAAAAAGGGCTGATAAAAGTCAAAATAATAATAATATTAATAATAATAATAATGCACTGAGAGAGCATTTATCACCGCTTGACCACACCTTTATCAGCACTAGGAGGTCTCCCAAGTGCGGCCCTTCCCGCGCATCCTCTCACATGCACACCACCTTTGCCTCAACCTGAACTCGAACACGCAACCTCCCCCTTTCGCGGCTGCACCATTACCACTAAGATATTTTTTTTTTCTCTATTTAATGATATATCTCTTTATATGTATATAGTTATATTTATTCGTATGTTGATATAGATTCATATTAATAAATATATTTATTCATTTAATAGTATATATAGATATATTCATTCATATATTAATATATATTTATATTTATGTATATATATATATATAGTCATGATTTTTTATTCGTATATTTATTTCTATATTAATATATACTTATAAGATTAGTTTTAAATAAATTTATGAAAAAATATGTTTTTTATGTTTGTTTATAAATAAATAAATACATACATATATATATACAACACACATATACACACACACAGACACACGCACAGACACATATATATTTACGAATAAATACATACATATATATATATATGGGTAGTTGAAATCCATAGAATTTTAAAATGATCATAACATATAATCTAGAAGCCTATTTCAACTCTACAACCAGTCAAATCGAAGAAAATGAAACAATATTCGATATGATATGTGGTACAGGGAAAATAGACATCTGGATTATAAGTTATATCTATTTGAATGTTAACAAATAAGGTTGTCCTAACTAAAAACTCAGTTATGGAGGACTTCTAGGCCTTTTGGCCACAAAAAATGTGACAAAGGCTTCACCTGGGTAACCAGTGCATAGAGCTCGTCGCATGCTTCGATTTGATATACTTTAGAGCTCAAACGGACACCCGGATCAAAAGTTATGGTCAATTGATATTTGAGTTACATTTTCAACTTATTTTAGATCTTTTATTAATTGTTTTGATTTTTTGTGCCTTCAAATTGTTATTTAATGATTTTTAATCAATAATAATTAGTAAATTATTAACGAATAATATTTTTTTAAATATTTTAAAGCCATTTACACTAAATTTCTTATATATTAATTGTAATAGTCTATTTATACGTATATAAAACATATTTAAATATATATATTATATTTATATATGAACAAATATACTTATATGACAATAATTTATTTTTCATTATTTTTTTTTAAATATGAATTTTTTCAGTGCTGATAAAGCCCCCCTTTATCAGCGCTTTTTTTAGTGATGATAAAGGCCCCCCTTTATCAGCACTTTTTTCTAGTGCTGATAATAGCCCCCTTTATCAGTGCTTTTTTTAGCACTGATAAAGGGGTAGTGCTTCCCTTGCCCGTTTTTTTAGTAGTTTAATTATTACAATCTATAACAATTTTTTTACTAATTATTACAATTTATTACTAATTATTACTAATTATTACTAATTATAACTAATTATTGCAATATATTACTAATTATTACAATTTATTACTAATTATTACTAATTATTACAATTTATTACTAATTATTAATAATTATTACTAATTGTTACTGATTATTACTAATTCTTACTAATTCTTACAATTTATTACTAATTATTACAATTTATTACTAATTATTACTTATTATTACAATTTATTACTAATTATTACAATTTATTACTAATTATTACAATTTATTACTAATTATTACAATTTATTTCTAATTATTACAATTTATTTCTAATTATTACAATTTATTACAATTTATTACTAATTATTACAATTTATTACTAATTATTTCAATTTATTACAATTTATTACTAATTATTACAATTTATTACTAATTATTACAATTTATTACTAATTATTACAATTTATTACTAATTATTACAATTTATTACTAATTATTACAATTTATTACTAATTATTAAAATTTAATAATAATTATTACAATTTATTAATAATTATTATAATTTATTACTAATTGTTACAATTTATTACTACTCATTATAATTTATCACTAATTAATACAATTTATTACTAATTAATACAATTTATTAATAATTAATACAATTTATTACTAATTATTACAATTTATTACTAATTATTACAATTTATTACTAATTATTACAATTTATTACTAATTATTACAATTTATTACTAATTATTAAAATTTATTACTAATTATTACAATTTATTACTAATTATTATAATTTATTACTAATTATTACAATTTATTACTAATTATTACAATTTATTACTAATTATTACAATTTATTACCAATTATTACAATTTATTACTAATTATTACTATTTATTAATAATTATTACAATTTATTACTAATTATTACTATTTATTACTATTTATTACAATTTATTACTATTTATTATAATTTATTACTATTTATTACTCATTATTACTATTTATTACTATTTATTAATATTTAATACTATTTATTAATAATTATTAATATTTATTACTAATTATAAGTATTTATTATTATTTATTACCAATTATTATTAATTACTACAAATTAATTATATACATTACTAATTATCGTTAATAATTACTAATCACTACTAATTATTAAAAGTTAATACTAAAAATTTCAATTTATTAGTACAAAAAAATAGTCATGACAAAACAATTTAAATTCAATTTAATTACAACTAATCAACAATATTAAAAATTAACATAAAAATTGAAATAAATAATAAATTAAATAAAACATAAATACCTTTAAACTTGATTTGCTATTGATGTAGATGGCTTCACAACTTTTCGTGTCCAAAAAAATAACTTAGAAAATTTTCCATCTGAAATCAGAGTTCAGAGAGAAAGAAGATCTAGGAATTGAGTGGAATGAGAAGAAAAACGGATGGGGGTATATGTAGGTTATATTATTTGCGACGGGACTAGTTGGGGTGGGTTACCCGTCACAAATACCTACGCCCTCATTTATTACGGTCAGTGGTTAAAAAGTTATTTGCGACGGGACCCATGGAAAATAGTCCCTGCCGACACACCTTTTGCGACATGAGGATATCCTGTTGCAAGAAGCTATTAACTGCCGCCGCGTATTTGTGACGGGCCTCATCGCAAATACCCTTCACGCGATTTGGTGCGCTACCCGTGCCAAACCTTTTGCGACGGGACACGAAATCCCATCGCAAATAATCGGTTATTTGCGACGGATTGTTACCCCCGTCGCAAATAACCACTTGGACGGCCTTTTTGCGATGGGATTTATTCCCGTCGCAAAAAGTCCTTCTTCCCGTAGTTGTTGTCTTACAACCCCACCTTCTTCTGAGATGATGACATAATAGAATATCCCCTGAAGAATAGAATACAATCAAAAGTGAATGACCAGACACTAAGAACCTTCCCACTATTTAGAAAGTGCGTAGGTCATTGGTGTAACTCATATTTGGGATACTCTTCTTGAATCAACTCTAAAAGGGAGGTTGTCAACTATATGTTATCCAGAATCATACCACCTCTATCCTATATAAATTCTATGTGAATTAAAGTGAAGATTCTCATCAAACACTACACATCATTAGACTCCCTTAAATCCTATGTGGAAAACATCAGGCTCAAAGCGTCAGTAACCACATTTCCTTACCTGATGTATTGATAAAATCATAGTTGAACCCTTGAGGGTACTCAATCCATCGTTTTTGCCTCATGTTCGAATCCACTTAGGATAATATATAATTTAATATTTTCTTATTGATTTTATATACAAAAACCCATGATATGATAAGAAAATTAGTATTTAAGGTCATGAATCACTATAGCCTGCTTGGGGTTATGAGTTGCTTCATTCATCTCTTGTATTCAGGGATGGAGAGAGCCTTACACCACAATAAGATCACCATGAATATGCACTCAACCGAAACCTAAACATGAGGCATCACAGTAGTCCACATAGAACTATCAAGTCTTAGGTAATATTAAGATAGTTCTGTTGTTCAATCATTTCCTAATCTCTTTAAAAGAGGCCTGAAATAGAATACTATATTAGAAGATTTTCCTTTTCTGGGTAAGAGCTATCATCAATGAGGAATATTGCGAGAATTACCTAAAAACAACCTATAATACCCTTCCAATCTGAATTTTTTTTACTAAAATTCATTACTTGACACCTCAATGATGTCACTTACTTAACCATTTATCAGTCACCTCATACCCCATATTCTGATATAACATGTCCCAAATACTTAGCTTACTAGATATAGAAAATGCACATTGGCAATTTATTATAAAGTTAGCATAATCATAAAATTCCTGGAACAATCCTAAGATAATTATTTTGATCCTCTTCTGAACATTAGTAAACCAAAATTCTATCCAAAAACACCACAAATAAAGATTTGGGATATCAATAGAACACCCAATTCATAAGATCCATGAAAATAGAAAGACAATTTTTCCTTTTGAATAGAATAACCAAATACCATAAATGGACAATCCTATATCGGAAAGTGGTATTAGGTTTATCTAATTCTCTCACCCATACATGGAGGTACCACAAAATGAGTTCAATTTTTGAGAACTAACATTCTACTTTGAGTTGATAAAATAGATCATAAATATGGGAAATAGGGAAATTATTATTTAAAGTTGCCTGATTTAGTTCTAATAGTTGATACACCAATGGATGATTCTATTGGATTTCATAGTAATCATCAATGGAATATCATATAAAGTGATGATCAAGTGAATGAACCATTTGGATTCCAAATTGTCCAAATATTTCTTAATCTCACTCAACATGGTGGGATCCATACGATATGAGGAAAGAGATATATTTGGTTTCCTTGGTGCCAACTTGATTAGGAGATCATCATTCTGTATAGAAGTTAGACCTGATAAATCCTCTTACAATACCTCAGGAAACTCAATCACCATGAGAGGAAATCCAATCCCCTAGCCTTCCTAATCATCCTCTATAAAAAGTGATGATACCTAGAATAAAATCCTACCTAACCTTCGAACAAGACATCCATATAATCCTGATTGTGGATCACATTCCCTATAGATAACATGATTTCTCCCATCAAGGTCCACGAAAGTCACCCACCAACGTTAGTAATCCATGTGGGATCTAAAAAGTATTATCCAATCCATCCCTTAGATCACATCAGAGAGGTATATCTCTTGGAAATGGAATTCCCATTTTAGCTCAACCCCTTCCAAGGATACAACAAAATATGCGAATCAAAAACCCTACTCTTTCCTCCTTCCAAAGGGGTATAACAACCTCTATAGTGTATGGTATAATCTCATTTGGAAGTTTAAAAAAATCCACAACCTGAGAAAAAATGAAAGACTGATAAGCTTCTATATTGAATAAAGATATTTCCATGGATGAAAAAATAATAACATTACTGCAAACCATCACAGTTCATTCATGTGATTCCCTATATTCCTGATCCATATAAAGAATGTCCATTATCTCTATATTTTCTTATTGTTGACTGCTGATACAAAGTTATACCTTAAACTATCACGTAGAAAATGAAGTTTTTCCTTTCCACCAATTCCACCTGAATGAGACTCTATAGCTCTATATACATTACAAATATTTGTTGTTACCCAATTATATATAGAGAATACACTACTCTAAAAAGGAGTGGAAACGTTACCAAACATTTATATATTTCCCATGCATCCATACAGATGTCATCACTTGGGTGGGGCGAGGTATGTGGACTACACATTACCTAATCTCTCACATTGTTGGAACATAATCGATCCACCACCTTTAGATATTTAAGGATGCATTAATGGTGTATATTCATGGCTGCTACCAACAATATTTTTCTACCCCTCATGTTTCATCTTCTTTTAAAAAGAGACAACCCCACTTGGCCTCAATGTTGGATGCATCCCAGATAAGCCTGACATTCCACCCATGTCGATCTCTACCATAAAATCTCAGCAAAAAACCTTATCATATGTATTTATCTTAAATAATAATATCTAAGATCAAATAACTCACCTCAATCCCATTTTGAACAAGTGGTATTTCAAATTTTTATTGGAAGCTATCTCAAGGGAAAAGTAGAGTAGCTTCATGTAGCAGCTAGCATAATCCACCACAGAATGATCTCTCTGATAGAAGACTATTAATTAACAGTAATTAAAGAGGGTAAATTTATCATGGAATTACTACTCAGTGAATATATCAATTAATTCCTTCCATCGCATCTTCTCATACTACCCTTCCTAAACAACTGACTCCTCCCACCTATGATTGGGGCCTTCCAACATAAACACTACATTCTTTACCTTAATTTCTTTAGGATCCATAAGAAACTCAAATATCCTATCAATATTCTTTACCTATTATTGATCCATTTAACAATTTAATATAGATTGGGGTGAGTTCATCATTAGGTAGTTAAGCTTGTGATATCATTGAGATTTGCTTTATATTGCATTAAATTAACACCGATGTCACAAGTCAATGTTGATTGTAATTACCAGGTGTTAAGACTTTAATCCATGACTTAACATAACTTAGGGTTATAATATAAATCATATCTTGTTTATGTTAGTGTATTTATGGTTCGAATAATCCATGTAAACCACACATTAAACAAAACAAGTCATTAATCTATGTCATGTTAAGTCAAACATACAGAATGTTAATTCAAAGAATACTCATCGAGAAAAAGAACTCAATTGCCTACAATTCCTAAATTAAAACTCACCCTATGAAAGATTTAGTCATACATTGAAATTATTATTAAATTGGTTATAATTATTATGATGATAAATTAAGAATATAATAAAAATAAATAGATAAGAAAAGAGTGGTGCATCGAACACACACACAAATGATGATGATAATTAAAAACAAACATTAGATAGATTGAGAAATAAAAATAAAAGAATAGGATTCAACTTCATTTAAAATATTTTAAGAAAATTAATATTAAACTATATAATGTGGATGAGAATAAGATATTATGAAGAAGAAACTTCCATCAAAACTGAATTACAATAAAAATACTTACAAGATTACAATAATGAAGAACACAAAAGTAACATAAAAATGGGAGGAGGAAATATCTCTCAAGTGTGAACATGAGTATGGAAGGTCATCCCAAGCCCTTGGAAAGGATTTGTTCATGCCAATATGTGCTCCTCTCTTCTAAAATTCCAACCCCTTTGAAGGAGAGGAGGGGGATGTATTTAGAGCCCAAGGAAGTGGATTGTTTTCATTCCTAATTGGTCCCTCCACTTGGCTCGATTATTTGGACATTCAGACAGCCAAATCTTGAGATATCTCCTTCATCAAAGTTTTATATAATAATTTGGAGAACTACTCTAAAATTTTTGAGGCATTTGGACATCTTAAGCCAAATTTATTGTGGTCTTAATAAACAATGTTAAACCTTCCATTTCTATCCATTCTTTTTCGATGTCCAACATGTGAATGGATTTTAGAATAGTAATATTACCTCAAATCCGAGTTCTTTATTAAATAAACTCTGCTGCCTATATCTCCTATTTCACATTTCAAAATCTCAGCTTTATTTTATCAATATATCAGGAGACATGTCATGAATACTGTAATGATTTTAATTCTCACCCACAATGGTGGGATGAGTTTAAATTAATCATTTGGGATTTTTTCTTTGGATTTGGGCCTTGAATGTTCTATCCAAGACTCCTCATATTTCCCCCTAAACATTGGAGGATAATAAAGTAATTTGGAGTTCTTGATTGATTCCAGTAATTAAATCTTCATGTTTGGTCCAGTTTCTTCACAGATTCTATAGGCCTTATTTTGTGGTCCAAATGGGCCTTCAAATATAATAATTGGCCCATAATACATTCTAATGAAATGTTCTATGTTTAATTAAGAATCCTACAAAACAAGAACCAAAAAACTTGGATCAGTAGGGGGAGAGTTATAAATAAAATTGTATGCTGACTCAGTTGGACTACTTCTAAAAATACTCAAAAATTATACTTAGTATTAAAACATTAATATTTCACACAAATTATGAAAATTTATTATAAAATCATTAAAAAGAGTATATAATAAGTTAGGAAAATATTAATAACATAAAATCCCCCAAACTTAGTCTTGTGCATGTCCTCATGTTCAAAAAATCTAAAAAAACAAAAATCGTTTTCACTCACCAGAAAATATTAAAATTTTTTATTTCCCCAATCAGGGAGGTTTAGACAATATCACTCATCCATATTGAATTCCACCGCAAGTTGTTATAGAAACAATATTCCAAAAACAATTCATTCTTTTTATCCTCAAATTTATAAATGAAAAATGGTGTGACACAAAACATACTCCTCTTGAGATAATAAAATTAATTTATGGATCTTCACTCATTCATCAACCTAAAGTGAAAATCGTAGATTTTGAAAGAGATCTCAACTTCAACTCCCTATACAAAGTGAAAAAAATAAAGTGGCCTTTTGAAGGGGTTTTTCTATGGCTGTGAGATGGTAGGAATATAATGTCTAAGAGAGAGAATAAGATGGGTAAAACACCAACATGGAAAAAGCAATGCACATTTTTTTGAAATGAGATATGAAAGTAAATAGAAACTCATATTTAAGAGGGGATGAAAATTTGAAATAAGACACAAAAGTAGAAGGAAATGTGAAGGTAATGAGAAGATAAAATATTTTCAAAACACAAAACTTCTCCCAATGACATAATAATATAATGCAAGTGTTCTTTTATTTATTTTTTCTCTCTTTTTTAAAAAAGTTGAACTTGAAACAGATCCCTCACTCATATTCCAAACCATTATTGATCTCCTCACGACACTAACTGTAACAGTTATAACAAGATCAAAGGCTGATAAATAGTAATTTTTTCCCTTCCCAAGACACAACCTTTTTTAATTTTTATCATTTTTTAATTATTTTTTTTTGAAAACATGTCATTAAAATTTGAACAATATTTCATAGGCATATATACATTCCCAAACCCCACTGAATGAAAAACTCTCCCCCACACTAAAATTGATGCTTTCTGTAACACCCGAGATTTTTATGTTATATAAATCAACAAAGGAATCTTTTTCTATACACAACACTTGGTTGTATTGCTTTACAAGAAATCGTGACCTTCCTCGATAGCTTGCATCGTACGCAATACCGAGTTTCACTAAACAACGATATACTATTAAAATATTACTAAAACTAGCCGTTATGAATAGTAATAACCACTTTTTGAAATTTTATAAATTTTATTTTTCAAAATGGACTTCATTTTTGGATTCGGAATATCGAAATTAGCCTAGGGTGAAATTTTGGTATTTTTCTGAAAACATTCAATTTTTGATGAATAGTGAAACCACTAAGTGGTAGTTAAAAAACTGAATTTTTCATAAAAATTAATTTTACCACTTCTATGAGTGGAATTTCAAAAATCTTAGAGACACGGTTGATGTCAGTAAGTAAAATGTGGTTCAATGGGATGAAAATATTTTTTGGTAAATAGTAACTTTTTACTTTTATTTACCACGGTTAAAAGTAAATAGGGTAATTAAGGATAAAAATGATAATATTATTACCCTAACACATGTCCTAATTCTATTGGATAAGTTTAATTCGACCAAAAACAACCTTAGGAATAATATATGACCATTTAGGCCCACTTGGATTAGATTAGGACATTTATTATTAATTTATTTAAAGAAGGGTTAAAATAGTTAAAATCAAAGTTTAATAAACAAATAATTTTTAATATAGGGTTATAAATAAGATAAATTCGACTATAAATATTAACTAGAAAGATAAAAAGATTTCCTACATAATAATATTCTATTTGTAATTTTTAGACTTTAAATAAGTTAATTTATTTATGACACAAAGATGATGCAGTAATTATCTTATTAATGAAATATTGACATAAATGATGTTATAAATACCCAAATAAATGTAATTTGAGACTTTTTATAAATTCCACTATTTTATAGGTTAATATGAAATGTTATTTTTTATTTAATTATCTTTATTCGAACTAATCATTCGGTTATGATTTTCACAAAAATCAATTACTAAATAGTGTCAAAATTGACATAAAATAGTTTTTTAAAAAAATATTTTATTAGTAATTGTTATTTTTTTCCTAAAAATCTATGGTTCCGAAAAATGACTTAGATAAGGTTTTATATATTAATAATAAACAACTTGGGGTTCGTTTGTCTTATTATAGTGAGTTTATTAACCTTATAGTATAAGAACACAAGAAGACACGGTAAAAGTAAAATTAGTTAACTTAATGATAAATCTAAATGATAAGGTTAAAATAGGAACCTAAACTTATCTAAATTCTGTTGGATGAGATTATTGCGACCCATCCCCACCTTAGCTTTGAAATAAATCAATTTGGAGATATTTAAAACCGAACATGACTTTATAATAAAATAATATTTTTAGTTTTTCCAAAAAAGCCCCTCTCCTCCCTTATAAAAGGGAACCTCCTCCCCCTCTTCCTCACACCACATTGAGCCTTCAACCTCGGCCAACCCCTACAAAGTTCTCCTATACACTTCCCTAGAGACATCCTAGAGGTCCTGGTCTTCTTCAAAAACCAATTTTAGTGCCCTAAAAGGAGGTCTCAAAGAGGCGTTTCAAAGAAGAGGTAATGTCTGTTACCAATTCTTTCAACTTTATTTCTTCTTCCACTTCTTCATCTTTAGTTGTTTCATTATGAAGTAATAAAATCAGTATGACTCATATAAGGATATGTTATTATAGGTATGAAACAACCTTATTTCACCATCTATCCATCCTACGGAAAACGAAATCACAGCGCGTGCGTACGTACGGAATACCATCTCCACGCCGTGGTGTAATCTATTTTCCACCACCACCTTACTTGGATGGGTATAATGGTGTAAATACTCACTATATATGATTATTGTAATGTGATATTAATTATCAAATACTATACATATACTCTAATACAATTAAACGATCATGGGAACGATATCATCGCTCATGCGTACGTACGGAATACCATCTCCACAATGTGATGCGACTCGTTCCACATGATCTTCATTGCATAATGATTATATAAATGAATTGAATGAATAAATATGATATATAGTACACTAATACCATTCTGTAAATGAGGTATCTATAACCTAAAAACAAGGATAATAATTTATTCAACAAAACACGCATAAGAACAAAAAGTAATAAACACCCGAATAAAAAAGTAGTAATGAAATATTACAAATAAGAAGCTAAGAATATGACCATATATGATATCATAAAAATAATTATGATTCTGGAATAATTCAATAACATTATTTAAATAATTATACAGGAGTTTCGGACACGTACAAAGCATATCGGACCTAAGGTAAGGGAAAATATCACAATCTCATTTTTATCCGAGATTATTTATACATTGAAATTTACTGGGGTGTATTTTATCATCCACATCCATGTTTCCTCAATATGTAATATTATTTCCATCCACCTACAATTGTTTGAATCCAATTTTACCCTTCGGTGAATTTTTTGTAAAAGATATGAAAGGAATCTTTTGTCGTTTTTCATATGAGGTACTTTTTGACTTTTCCGACAAAAGGACAAGAAGAATTTTTATTTTACTTATACGACATGAATGGATTTTTAAAAAATTATTTCCAAGAATCTTTCTTTACAAGTTTTCATGTCTATTTTTAATCAAATTCTGTTAGTTTAGAATTGTATGACATGTTAAGAAAGGAAAAGTGTTTTTGAAGTAGAAAAGACATTTTCCTCAAGAATGGAGTTTAAGTGTTTTATCAAAATTATTTTCCATCTAAGATAATATAGGGTTCTATTTCTATCCCTATTTTTACATTGATTTGATTATGTTATGATGGAATTATTTTTATAATGTCCTTTTATCTTATATGGATTATGATGGAATGATGTTTAAGATTCCCATTTTTATTACATGGGTTATGCAATGATGTATGATTTTTGATTTTGTGGCACACATAAGAATGGTATCATTATGAGATGGGTGGGACCTATATCTCCCTCCAATGCATTGGGTAAAGATTTTATATCTCATGAGATAGACATGGCTGGAACGGCTGGTTAAACCAGTTCAGTGAAATATGACTGAAACGAGGAGTGAACTCGGTTCAGAAATGGACTTTGTCCACTAAGATAGTCTTGACAATGAGTCTTGAATAATAAGAAATGATTATCTACGATTATGTGTGTATGCCACAAAGTTTAATGTTTTAAGTTAGGATTATTGGGATTACATTTCACTACTATGATTTATCCCATGTTAGGAAATTATGATTTCTTTTGCAGGTTAAGATTTCCAAAAGTTATGTTCTTATGTATATGATGTGATTAATATTTCTTTTGTTTACCGTTACTGAGCATTTGAGCTCACCCTTTTGTATGTTTTATTTCCCCAGGTCAGGAAGAAGGTTATTAAATAGGATATGCCAAAAAGGGACTCTAGATATGATGAAATAAATGGGAGGCAAAGTAGACGCTTTATGAACCCGTTGTTTATGTTTCCCAGTTTCTAAAGACTCTATACCAATACGGTCCTTTACTGGTTTTGTTATATGTTGTAATAAGTGTGATTCAATTCTGAAGTAATAACAATGTATGTAAAGTATGGGTCATTATAGTTGGTATTAGAGGAAAGGTATAGTCAACCTTTGGAAACTAGAATGTGAAAGCCTTAGTAAGAACCCTAAGGATAAGTCTAAGAATAGAACACAATTTTAGTGTTTTAGAAATGGCCATGAATAACCTAGGATAAGACCTTAAGTGTGAAATTTTATTCTTGATTATGTGGTTTTCCTATTATAATTAGTGTTTCTCACACTATTCTTCTTGGTTTTAGTCAATGGATGGAACCCGAAGGAACCGTGTTAATGCGGAATGCGACGGGCAATGTAATGATTGTCCCCCTGAGAAACCAAACGTTATGGGAGCTGGAATGAAAAATATTGTAGCCATGCTCACACAACTTTCTCAAGCTATGAATCATGCATGACTTCCAAACGAGCAAAGTAAGTAGAAACATTCTGTTGAATACTTCATGTGGCAGCGTCAACCTTCATTTAGCGGGTCTACTAGTCCATTAGTTTCTGAACAATGGATTAGTACTACTGAAAAGATATTTTTAGTTCATCAATGTTCTGAACATGATAAAGTCATCATAGCAGTGTATCATTTGGAAGAAATGCTGATCAATGGTTGAATCTTATCAAGAATACGAGGCAAAGAGATGAAATTGAGTCCATGAAATGGGACGAGTTCAAGAACTAATTTTTCAATAAGTACTTCCCTCGTATTCTCCGAACAAATATGGAGAAGGAGTTTATTTAACTAAAGCAAAAGGATGATTAATCTATTGGTACCTATGAAGGAAATTTTACAAGATTTGCAAGGTACGCTTATGGTATTATTATCCAACCTGAGAGTAAGATCGATCGATTCTTTAGTTACTTAAAACCAAGTCTTCGAAGGGCGTTATCCATAAGGGACTTCAATAGATACGAGGAAATAATTCGATGTGCTCTCAAAGTCGAGATGTAGATTGGAGTAACCCATCAGTCATATGGGTTTGATAAGAAGAGGAAAATGGAATTCAAAGGAAATTCTAAAGAACACACTAAAAAGAAGATGAGTTTTCCCTTATGCTCAAAGTGTGGAAAGGAACATGTAGGGAGTTGACTTAAAGGGACAAGTAAATGTTTCAAATGTGGAAATGAAGGTCATCGGGCATTTGAATGCCGCAATGATGGGAAGAAGATGTCTAATGATGAAAACAAAGGAAGGGATACACAGAATGAACCTACTACACTTCAATGTTTCAAGTGCAAGGAGATGGGGCATTATTCCAATCAATTCCCAAATCCAAGGGTTGATGATGATGGTCGACGTCAACAAACTCTTAAGGCTAAAGAAAAAGGAATGTCACATGCAATTTCTATCAGCTATGTGGAGTACGATAACGATGTGGTGAAAGGTACACTTACCATCCACTCTAAAGTAGAAAATGTTTTATTTGATTCTGCATCCACCCACTCCTTTATTTCTGAAGAATTTTCTAAGGATATCACCGTATTACCTCAACAATTAGACGTTGAGTTAGCTGTGACAACCCATAATGGCACAATAGTCGCATCAAAAGTTTATAATTCTTCTCCGATTGAAGTTTGTGGGAAAGTGCTTCCTGAAAATCTTGTGATCCTTCCTATAGTGGAATTTGATGTGATTCTTGACATGGATTGGCTTTCTCTACATGGAGCTCATATCAATTTCCAAAGAAGGGAAGTCACATTTCATATTCCGGATCAATCTATGCTCGTCTATCGATGCAAGGATGAACATAACCTTCCAGTGGAAATTTCTTCCATTTTATGGGTATTGATTCCACTAAATGAAGCTTATTTATCTCAAATGGTTGGTGAGAAACTCACGATTAAGAATATTCCCATTGTACTGGAGTTTGATGAAGTCTTTCCGGAGGAATTACCAGGTCTTCCACCAAATTGTGAAGTTGAGTTTTCAATAGAACTCGTACCAGGTGCTTTGCCTATTTCAAAGACACATTATAGAATAGCCCCAATTGAGTTGCAGGAATTGAAGAAGCAACTCCATGAGAATCTTGATAAGGGGTTCATACGCCCTAGTGCGTCACCTTGGGGAGCACCTATTCTGTTTGTTAAGAAGAAAGATGGATCAATGAGACTCTGCATTGATTATCGAGAACTTAACAAGATCACTATCAAGAACAAATATCATATCCCACTCATTGATGACTTATTTGACCAACTACACGGAGCTCAATACTTTTCCAAGATTGATCTTTGTTCAGGGTATCATCAATTAAGGGTCAAAAGGGAGGATATACAAAAGATGGATTTCTGTATAAGGTAAGGACACTATGAATTTATAGTGATGCCATTTCGTCTTACTAATTCCCCTGCTATCTTCATGGATATAATGAATAGTGTCTTTAGAGACTATCTTGATTAGTTTGGGGTAGTATTTATAGACGATATTCTTGTCTATTCAAAGAGAAAGGAAGAACATGAAGATCACTTGAGAAGTATATTGAGGACCCTGAGAAAAGAGAAGCTTTATGCCAAATTTACCAAGTGTGAATTCTGGCTTCAAAATGTTTCATTTTTTGGTCACATAATCTCAAAAGAGGGGATATTTGTGGATCCAGAAAAAACAGAGGTTATCGAAAGATGGTCGAGACCAACAATAGTGACTGAGATCTGAAGTTTTCTTGGTTTGTCTGGATATTATCGACGTTTTGTGAAAGATTTTTCACGATTATCTAATCCACTCACCAAGTTGACTTGGAAAGGAGTTAAGTTTGTTTGGATGGAGGAATGTGAAGAGAATTTCAAGGAGTTGAAAAGAAGGTTATCCAGTGCACCTGTACTCACACTGCGTTGTAGTGGAGAAAGGTTTGTGATCTATAGTGATGCATCCCAGAAGGCTTTGGGGTGTGTTCTTATGCAAAATGATATTGTGATAGCTTATGCCTCACGACAGTTGAAAATACATGAGAAAAATTACCCAACTCATGATTTGGAGTTAGTTGCAGTAATCATTGCATTAAAGATTTGGAGGCATTATCTTTATGGAGAAAGGTGTGACATTTATACTGATCATAAAAGTTTAAAGTATATTTTCACACAAAAAGAGCTGAATATGCGCCAAAAAAGATGGTTGGAGCTGATTAAGGATTGCGAATGCTCAATCCATTACCACCCTGGGAAAGCAAACGAGGTGGAAGATGCATTAAGTCGACAAGACCATGCCAGTTTATCCATGATGAGGATCACAAAAGATCCAATATTTATGGATTTACAAATGATGGATCTTGGAATTATAATGAAAGGGGAAAATAATATCTTTCTAAAATGAATGTTAAACCATCTATACATGTGATGATTAAAGAGGCACATAAAGAAGATTTAGAGTTACAAAAGAAGGTGATAGATGTTCCTGAATTCAACCTTGATTGCGATGGGATAATAAAATTCAGGAATCGGGTTTGTGTTCCTACCATCCCCGAATTAAAGAAGGAGCTGCTGGATGAGGCTCATAGTTCTTCATTCTCTATTCATCCTGGAAGCACGAAGATGTATAGGGACCTGAAAGAGTACTTCTGGTGGGATGGCATGAAAAGAGATGTTGCTGAATATGTCTCTCGATGCTTGGTTTGTCAACAAGTTAAAGTTGAGAGACAGATGTCTAAGGGGATGTTACAACCATTACCCATACCCGAATGGAAATAGGAAAACATTACTATGGACTTTGTCACCGGACTTCCTAAAACATCCATAGGAAATAATGTTATCTGGGTCATAGTTGATCGTCTTACAAAGTCTGCACACTTCATCGCTATTAGAGAGGATTTCTATCTGGATCAGCTTGCCAGGATATATGTGAAGGAGGTGGTAAGATTGAATGGAGTACCACTTTCTATTATATCTGATCGGGATCCGAGGTTTACCTCAAAGTTCTGGAGAAGTCTTCAGCATACTCTGGATACAGAGTTAAGTTTCAGCACTGCTTATCATCCTCATACAGACGGTCAGTCTTAGAGAACAATTCAAACTCTAGAAGATATGTTGAGAGCTTGCTCTATGGATTTAAAAGGTGGTTGGGATGAACACCTACCTTTGGTGGAATTTTCTTATAATAATAGCTTTCACTCCAGTATTCATATGGCTCCTTATGAAGCTCTCTATGGAAAGAAATGCAGGACTCCAACATACTGGGATGAAGTTGGGGAAAGAAATATATTAGGGCTCGATCTCGTTGATGACATGGCAGAAAAGGTCATATATATTCTACAACACATAAGAGCTGCTCAGAGTCGACAGAAAAGTTATGCCAACAACCGAAGAAAAGACCTAGAGTTTGAAGTGGGTGATATAGTGTTCATACAAATATCTCCCTGGAAGAGGGTCATGAGATTTGGAAAGAAGGGGAAGTTGAGCCCTAGATATATCGGTCCTTTCGAAATACTGGATCGTGTTGGGAAGGTAGCTTACCAATTGGCTCTTCCACCGAATCTCTCTCAAGTTCACGATGTGTTCCATGTATCTCTCCTATGAAAGTACATACCTGATCCTTCACATGTACTCAGCTCATAATTTGTTCCGCTGGAGCAAGATCTTTTTTATGAAGAACATCCGATAGAGATTCTGGATCGTAGCGAAAAATTCTTATGAAACAAGACCACTCGATTGGTGAAAGTTTTATGGAGGAACCACCAATTAGAATAAGCTACATGGGAGCTTGAGGATATGATGAGGGAGAGGTATCCTCATTTGTTTGTTACAAAGTGACGAATTTTGAGGGCGAAATTCATATTAAGGGGGGTAGAATGTAACACCCGAGACTTTTATGTTATATAAATCAACAAAGGAATATTTTTCTACACACAACACTTGCTTGGATTTCTTTACACGAAATCGCGACCTTCCTCGATAGCTTGCGTCGTACGCAATACCGAGTTTCACTAAACAACGATATACTATAAAAATATTATTAAAACTAGCCATTATGAATAGTAATAACCACTTTTTGAAATTTTATAAATTTTATTTTTCAAAATGGCCCACATTTTTGGATTCGGAATATTGAAATTATCCTAGGGTGAAATTTTGGTATTTTTCTGAAAAATTTCAATTTTTTGATGAATAGTGAACCACTAAGTGGTAGATAGAAAACTGAATTTCTCATAAAACTTAATTTTACCACTTCTGTGAGTGGAATTTCAAAAATCTGAGAGACACAGTTGATGTCAGTAAGTAAAATTTGGTTCAATGAGATGAAAATAATTTTTGGTGAATAGTAACTTTTTACTTTTATTTACTACGGTTAAAAGTAAATAGGGTAATTAAGGGTAAAAATGTTATTATTATTACCCTAACACATGTCATAATTCTATTGGATAAGTGTAATTCGACCAAAAACAACCTTAGGAATAAAATATGACCATTTAGGCCCACTTGGATTAGATTAGGACATTTATTATTAATTTATTTAAAGAAGGGTTAAAATAGTTAAAATTAAAGTTTAATAAGAAAATAATTTTTAATATAGGGTTATACATAGGATAAATTAGACTATAAATATTAATTATAAAGATAAAATGATTTCCTACATAATTATATTTTATTTGTAATTTTTAGACTTTAAATAAGTTAATTTATTTATGACACAAATATGATGCAGTAATTATCTTATTAATGAAATATTGAGATAATTGATTTTATAAATAACAAAATAAATGTAATTTGAGACTTTTTATTAATTACACTAATTTTCTAGGTTAATATGACATTTTATTATTGATTTAATATACTTTTTTTTAAATAATAATTCTGTTATGATTTTCACAAAAATCAATTACTAAATAGTGTCAAAATTGACATAAAATAGTTTTTAAAACAAAATTATATTATTAATTGTTATTTTATTCCTAAAAATATAAGTCTCGTCCAAATGACTTATATAAGGTTATATATATTAATAATAAACAACTTGGGGTTCGTTTGTCTTGTTATAGTGAGTTTATTAACCTTATAGTATAAGAACAAAAGAAGACACGGTAAAAGTAAAATTATTTAACTTAATGATAAATCTAAATGATAAGGTTAAAATAGGTACCTAAACTTGTATAAATTCTATTGGATTAGAGGATTTCAACCCATCCTCACCTTAGCTTCTAAATAAATTAATTTGTAGCTATTTAAAACGGAACATGACTTTATAATAAAATAATAATTTTTGTTCTTCCAAAGGAGCCCCTCTCCTCCCTTATAAAAGGGCACCTCATCCCCTCTTACTCACACAACTTTGAGCCTTCAATCTCGTCCAACCCCTACCAATTTCTCCTCTCCACTTACCTAGAGACATCTTAGAGGTCCTGGTCTTCTTAAAGACAAATTTTAGTGCCCTAAAAGGAGGTCTCAAAGAGGCGTTTCAAAGAAGTGGTAATGTTCATTACCAATTATTTCAACTTTATTTCATCTTCCACTTCTTCTTCTTTAGTTGTTTCATTATGAAGTAATAACATCAGTATCACTCATATAATGATATGTTATTATATGTATGAAACAACCCTATTTCACCATCTATCCATCCTACGGAAAATGAAATCACCACACGTGCGTACGTACGGAATACCGTCTCCACGCCATGGTGTAACCTATTTTCCACCACCACCTTACTTGGATGGGTATAATGGTGTAAATAATGACTATATATGATTATTTTAAAGTGATATTGATTCTTAAATAGTATACGTACACTCCAATACAATTACACGATCATGATAATGATATCATCGCTCGTGCATATGTACGGAATACCGTCTCCACGATATGATGCGACTCTTTCTACATGATCTTCATTGCATAATGATTATATAAATGAATTGAATGAATAAATATGATATATAGTACACTAATACCATTCTGTAAATGAGGTATCTATAACCTAAAAATAAGGATAATAATTTATTCAACAAAACACGCATAAGAACAAAAAGTAATAAACACCCGAATAAACAAGTAGTAATGAAATATTACTAATAAGAAACTAAGAATATGACCATATATGATATCATAAAAATAAGTATGATTCTGGAATAAGTAAATAACATTATTTAAATCTATATACAGGAGGTTTGGACATGTACAAATCATATCGAACCTAAGGTAAGGGAAAATATTACAATCTCATTTTTATCCGAGATTGTTTATACTTTGAAATTTACTAGGGTGTATTATATCATCCACATCCATGTTTCCTCAATATGTAATATTATTTCAATCCACCTAAAATTGTTTAAATCCAATTTTACCCTTCGGTGAGCTTTTAGTAAAACATATGAAAGGAATCTTTTGTCATTTTTCGTACGAGGTACTTTTTGACTTTTCCGACAAAAGGACGAGAAGAATATTTTTTTTACTTATACTACATGAATGGATTTTTAAAACATTATTTCCAAGAAGATTTATTTACAAGTTTTCAAGTCTATTTTTAATCAAGTTCTTTTAGTTTAGAATTTTATGACATGTTAAGAAAGGAAAAGTGTTTTTTAAGTAGAAAGGATATTTTCCTCAAGAATGGAGTTTAAGTGTTTTATCAAAATTATTTTCCATCTAAGATAATATAGGGTTCTGTTTCTATCCCTATTTTTACATTGATTTGATTATGTTATGATGGAATTATTCTAATGATTTCCTTTTATCTTATATGGATTATGATGGCATGATGTTTAAGATTCCCATTTTTATTACGTGGGTTATGCAATGATGTATGATTTTTGATTTTGTGGCACACATAAGAATGGTATAATTATGAAATGGGTGGGACCTATATCTCCCTCCAATGCATTGGGTAATGATTTTATATCTCAGGAGATAGACATGGCAGGAACGGCTGGTTAAAACGGTTCAGTGAAACTAGACTGAAATGAGGAGTGAACTCGGTTCAGAAATGGACTTTGTCCACTAAGATAGTCTTGGAAATGAGTCTTGACTAATAAGAAATGATTATCTATGATTATGTGTGTATGCCACAAAGTTTCATGTTTTAAGTTATTATTATTGGGATTTCATTTCACTACTATGATTTATCCCATGTTATGAAATTATGATTTCTTTTGCAGGTTAAGATTTCCAAAAGTTATGTTCTTATGTATATGATGTGATTGATATTTCTTTTGTTTACCCTTACTGAGCATTTAAGCTCACCCTTTTGTATGTTTTATTTCCCCAGGTCAGGAATAAGTTTATTAAGTAGGATATGCCAAAAAGGGACTCTAGATATGAAGAAATAAATGGGAGGCAAAGTAGACGCTTTATGAACCAGTTGTTTATGTTTCCCAGTTTCTAAAGACACAATACCAATACGGTCCTTTCCTAGTTTTGTTATATGTTGTAATAAGTGTGCTTCAATTCTGAAGTAATAACAATGTATGTAAGGTATGGGTCATTATACTTTCCCTCAAGCATATGATAACTCATTTAAAATCAATAAAAGGGCACCCAAATAATGAAATCCATTCCCCCCACATGTAAATTTCAAAAAATTATGCAATAAAAATCCATGTTGATATTCGGTGGGATAAGGTATTGGGCTTGTAATGTGGTTGTCAAATAAAATGATTTTATAGGCTTGATGGTGCATTCAAAAAGAGGATTAATGTATGGTTAATGGGAGGCTATTTGGCTATTACAATTCTCATGTGGTTTGAAAAATGACTCTATGATGTTAATGTAAACTAAAGTAAGAAATTCAACTCGAAGGTCCACAAACTCAATACTCACAAGGGGGGTGAAAACAGACACATTTTTAAAAGATGGACATAAGTAGCATTGTCATGAAAGCTAATTTTGTTTCTCAAGGCCGGGGAAAATCATTTTCAAAATCAAAAAATGTTCATTCAAAATTTTTTGGTTTTGATGTAATATTCATTAGCCAAATTTATAAAGAAACCAAAAAATTTGAGATGAACCATGTTTTTTACTCCACAAAATTATTGGAAAAAAATTTAAAATTGGAAGGTGAAAAATTATAACTCTTTATTTTTCATATATTTTTTTAAATTATTCTTTTTTTTTAGTTTTTAGTTTTTTTAGTTTTTTTTAAAGACACACCGACACAAAAAATAAAGAGTTATTACAAATGTGATGAGGAAAGTAGTAAAAATGAAAATGAGATAGGAAGAAATAGAGAGAGAGAGAGAGAGGTTAAAGGGAAAGTTGTGTCCCTAGTTTGGATTCAGTGGGTTGTCATCTCCATCCAGTGGTGGGTCAACTATCGAGGATGGGGATTCAATGGAAGGTGATGTGGTTCCAAGATTATGGGATGTTACCTGAAAAATAAAAATCATTATTCATCTAACAAAAAACTAAAAAGAAATTAAAATTTCATAAAAGTAAAAGAAAAATTGTGTTGCCACCTAAGAAGAACAACATTTATTTATCTACAGCTATACAGTTGCAGTAGACTACCCATTGTTTGACAGTGGCCATCATATTTTCTCAACTACAGTGCGCTTCCAGAAAAACTTTTCCTTTTGGAGGCTTGATGATTCATTGGATAATTTCATCCCTTCCTTGTTGTTTTGCTTACAATTTAACATGTTTGGACAGAGAATATGACTATCCTCCCTTTGGTATTCAACATGAGGAATGGTTTTATCTAAAAAGTGATGGTTTCTATGCTTGTAAATTCCGGAATATGTCTCAATTCTGACGGTTCATTTATGTATAGTTCAGATGACACAAAACCAGAGTATGAGATCCCAATTCTTTTTGACTCATTTATTTCATCACTTAACGATGTAGAGTAATCAGGATCAGTAGAGTCATAATGTTGAATAAATTTTTTAATATCCTTTATATCAATATTTTTATCCAAATAATGGTTAATTTCAATATCAACAGTGATCACTTTATTAATTATGGAATAATTCTCAAAACCTTTACTCCCATCGGGACAGTATAAACACATTGGTTTAGGGTTCACCTCACATATTATAGAATTTTCAGAATCATGGATAAAAAATGATGACTATTGGATAATCATATATGAATAAAAAAATGAACATGCTTATTATTTTTTCCTATTACCATCCAAGTTGGAGCATTGGAGGCCAAAGGTGAGATGGTATTCCAAATAGTTTTCAAGATCCTTAAGATCAATGGAGTTTTCATTTTTAATTTTGACATCAACTTCTCCATTTATGACATGGTTAATGAGGATTCAATATTCACAAACTCCTCTATTAGTAGAACAAGAAGAACATGATGGACTGGGATTCAAGACACTCTTAGAGAGTCTTTTAGAATCATGGATAGACAATATATATTGATTCTCTGATGGGTATCACATATATTGAAAAATACTGAACTTGACCAGTTGGTCATGAAATTCCATGGATAAGATGCCAATATGGACATCAATCTTGGTTTTAGATGTCATAAGAAAAGGACTTCATAAAATTAAGAGAGATCAAGAAGGGTTCATCTCCCCTTTCATGTCAAGGATATAGAAATTAGTAGGGAAGATAAGATCATTCACACGAACAAGAACAACCTCAATTATTCCCCTAGGACTAGTATTTCTCCAATTGGCCAATTAAATGACAACACCTATTAGATGCAATAGACCTAGACCAAGGTTAGAGAAGATTGATTTGTGCATGACATTAATTGAGTATCCTAGGTCTATGAGTGCATCATAGAAGTTGGAACTTCCAATTTGGCATGGAACTATAAAGGTCCCTAGATCTTTTAACTTTACAGGAATAGACTGTTGGGTGGAAACATTTTCAAAGGTCCTAAGTTGCCTCATGTGAGTGAACAATTCCTTAAGAAATTAGGCATACATAGGGATTTTTTTTATGGAATCGAAGAGGGGAATGTTCACTTTAACACATCTAAACACGTCAAGCATTTGAGGATTGGGTTCAAATGACTTCATTGGATTAGAAACGTCTTGAGGAAAAAGAATTGGGTTCTTAAGTAGAATGGAAGGAGGTGATAGAATGACTTGAGATTCTTTTAAATGTTTCTTTTTCTTTTTATTTTCTATGTCAACATTTAAAGTGGGTATGTAGGACTTATCTTGAGGCATAACAAGTTGCTTCTCCGATCTAAGTGAAATTTCACTAACATTACCCTTGGGGTTGTGTAATGATTGATCTGGGAGTTGGGAAGAATTTTATTATTGTTTCTAGATCAGGTGGGATGTAAGTTGACCAATTTGGGTTTCAATGTTTTTTAGGATGGAATGGGTGAATGAGGCAAGATCTTCCACTGAAATTTATCATGGTTTCTTGGAAGAAGAGGATTGTCAAGGATTGAGATTACCTTGATTTTGGTTCTTGGGAAAGCAATTCTATTGGTTTTGGAATTGTGAAGGCTCACTAGGATAGTGGAATCGGGAAGGAGGATTGTTCCTTTTTTCTTGAGGAACAAAAGGATAAGGTTGTTGGAAGTTACCAAAAACTTGACCATATTGAAACTAGTTTGGGTTTTGAAGAGGGAATTGAGGGGGTGAGAAATGGGATTCTCATCTCTCATGTTAGGGTTATATGTAGAAGATAAGGGCTCAGAATGGGGTTGGTTGAATTTTCAAACAAAATGACCTAATGGCTGAGGGTTGGGGTTCAATTGAGCATATAATTCATGGAGATCCATTGGTACAGATAAATTATATTTATCTTCTTGAAGTTGTGGACATGTGTTAGTTGGATGAGCTGTTGAGTTGCACATTCCCCAGTATTTGAAAGGTCCTGTAAACATTGATTATGGAGAAGATGAGGTTGTGGCTTTGGATGCCACAGCTTGCTGTCGCACAAGACCTGTAAGCTCACTCATCCACTTGGTCATCTAGTTAGGATCTATGTATTGATTTTCATGGACTTTTTTTACTTGATCATGTGCTTAAGTATGGTATTTTTTGTGTTCACAGTCATGTTACATATGATATCACTTGCAGTTGTAAGAGTTTTATCAAAAATAGCACCACCACTTGCGGTATCAATGAGAGTTATCTCTATAGCCAATAACCCCTCGTAGAAGTATTAGATAAAGATTTGGTCAGGTATTTGGTGGCATGGGCAAGTTACAACAATTTGTTTGAACATATCCCAGTATTCATGGAGTGGTTCACTTGGGAATTGATGGATACCACTTATTTCCTTTCGGATAGAAGTAGTACGAGAAGCAGGAAAGAATTTTCTAAGAAGAGTTGCTTCATGTCATTCCACACGGTTATGGAACTAGGAGGAAGGTAATAGATCTCTGACTTAGCAGTTTCATCTTGGAATAAATGGAATGCTTGGAGTTAGATTTGTTCCTATGAAACCCCTTGAGGTTTCATGGTAGAGCACACCCCTTGGAACTCTTTAATATGAAGATGTGGATCCTCACCGGCTAGCCCGTGGAAATGAGGAAGAATATGATTCAAACCCGATTTGAGTTTGAAGTCATCCTCTATGTTTGGATATTGAATACCAAGAGTTTAGTAATTCATATCTGGGGCAGCGAGTTTTTAAGTGGTTGTTCTTTAGGATTGGACATTTTTCTTTTAGCTGGTTGGACAAGGACAGGTTATTTAATTATTTGATTATCTCTTAAGTTCCTCCTAAATTGGTGAAGTGTTCACTCAATTTTAGGGTCAAACAAATCTGAGGGATTTTTAGGGAGGCTAAGAGACATTCAAAGAGATTTAGGAAGAAATCAGAAGATGGGTTTTTCATTTTTCCATTTATGATTTCTATAAGAAGGCGGGTTTTCCTTTGTGTTTTTTAATTTTTTTTTTAATTTTTTTTTGTTTTTATACAATAACTAGAAACTAATTACTACATAAAGCACCATCCTTAAAAGTAGAGCCATTTTAAATAACATATGGTTCTCTTCTATCGATCGGTAAAAGTTCCGATTATCTTCTAATGTGTATAGCAGCACTCGGGTCGAATCCTCAGTGATGATACTTTTTAATAGTTTTTTTTAGTTTATTGTATTTTGATTAGAGGGGTTTCTTTGTAGATATCAATTGAAAAGATTTATCGATTTAACAATTTAACAAAGATTTTGGTGAGTTCATCATTAGGTAGTTAAGCTTGTGATATCCTTGATCTTTGCATTATATTGCATTAAATTTACACTCATGTCACAAGTTGGCATTGATTGGAAGTCCCAAGTGTTAGGGCTTTAATCCAGGACTTAACTTAAATTAGGTTTCTAATCATAATCATATCTTGTTTTTGGTAGTGTATTTATGGGTCCAAAAATCCATGTAAACCACTAATTAAACAAAACAAATCATTAATCCCCGACATGTTAAGTCCAACATACACAATGTAAATTTAAATAATACTCGTCGAGAAAAAGCTCTCAATCGCTTAACATACCAAAATTAAAACTCACCCAAATGAGAGATTTACTCAGCCATTTAAATGATTATTAATGTGTTTATAATTATTATGTTGATAAATTAATAATATAAGAAAAATAAATGGATAAGAAAAGAGCGGTGCATCGAACACACACACAAAAAAGGATGATAATAAAGAACGAACTTTAGATTGATTACGAAACCAAAATAAAAAAAGGGGATTCAACTACATTTCACATATTTTAAGAACAATAAAATTAAACTACAAAAAGTATATAAGAATAAAAGATAATGAATAAAAAACTTACATTAAAATAGAATTATAAAAAAGGATTACAAGATTAAAATAATGAAGAACACCAAAGTAAAAGGAAACAAAAATAGGAGGAAAGATATCTCGAGTGAAAACTTGAGTATGGTAGGTCCCCCCAAGCCATTGTAATTGCATTGTTCATGCCAATATGTGCTTCTCTCTTCTGAAATTCCACCTCCTTTGATGTGGAATAGGGGAATGTATTTATATCACAAGGAAGTGGGATGTTTGCATTCCCAATCTGTCCTTCCACTTGGCTCGACGATTTGAACATTCAGACAGCCGAGTCTCGAGATATCTCATTATTCAAAGTTTTAGATAATAATTTTTTCCATCTACTATCAAAATTTTTTGTAATTTGGACTTATTAATCCAAATTTATTGCAGTTTCGATAAATAATGTTAAACTGTCCATTTCTATTGCTTCTCCAATGTGTAAAATGTGAATTAATTTTGTAATAGTAATATCCCTTCAAATCCGAATTATTTCTTCAACAAAGTCGGTCGCCCATATCTTCGCTTTCACACTGAAAAATCTCATCTTGATTTGATGAATATATAAGAAGAAATGTCATGAATACTCTACTGATTTTAATTCCTGTCCAGAATGGTGGGTGGAGTTTAAATGACTCATTTGGGCCCCTTGTATTTGGAGTTGGTCCTTGAAAGTTTTATCCAATACATTGTCCCCTGAAGGTTGGAGTAGAATAAAGGAATTTGGATTTTTGTATTGGGCCCAGTAATTAAATCTTCATGGCTGGTCCAGTTTCTTCACAGATTCTGTAGGCCTTATTGTCTGGTACATATGGGCCTTTAAATGGTAGAATTGGCCCATGATCCCTTCTAATGAAATATTGTATATCGAATTAGGAATCCTACAAAACAAGAACCACACAACTTGTATCCGTAGGGTAAGAGTTATAAATAAAATAGTAAACTGACTCAATTGGAATACTTCTAAAAAAGCTCAAAAATTATACTTTGTATTTAAACATTAATATTTCACACAAATTTTGCACATTTCATATAAAATAAATAATGGTAGTATATAATAAGTCATGAAAATATTAATAACATTAGTCTCCCCTAATTAATAAGGGGGTTAACATTTGTGGTGGGTCCCATCGTAAATAATCTCGTAGGAAATAATATATCCTATATATACCCCCATCTGATTTTTTTCCATTTCACAACTTTCTCAACTCATTTCTACCTCTCTACTCTCATATTTATCTCTTAAATATTTTCAATGTTTAAAATTTTACATTAGATAAATTTTCAAACCTTTAATCATATGAAAGATTCTATTTTATTGTATTTATCTATTGCTTTTATTTTTAAGTTAATTCTTTTTATTTTACACTAGTTATTATTGTTGTTAATGCGAGATAATTAAATTAAATTGGAATTAGGTAATTTTATTTGGAATTATTTATTTCTATAGATATGTTGTTTTGTTACGGTTTAATTTTATTTATTTACATGTAAATAGTATTAATTTTTAATTATTCTATTCAACTATCACTAATTAATAATAGTTACCTGTTATTAATAGTATTATAATTAATTAATAGTAATTATTAATAATTAGTATTAATTAGTTGTAATTAGTATTATTTATTATTATTTAATATTAGTTGAGGATAATTAGAAATAATTAGTAGTAAATAGTAATAAATTGTAATTATTAGTGCTAATTAGTAATAATTTTCACTAATTAGTAATAATTAGTAGTAATTATAAGTAATTATCCGTAATCAGTAATATTTAGTAATAACTAGAGTTATTTACTAAAAATTAAATGTAATTAGTAATAAATACTAAAACTTTTGTAATAATTTGTTATAATTAGTAATAATTTGTTATAATTAGTAATAATTAGTAATACTAAAATAGTATAGACCATGGAGATGCTCCATAGCCCCCAAAATTTATTATAAAAACAAAGTAATAGTTACACATAAGAGATTAATGGTAAGAGTGTTAAAAACACCACCAAATAAGACATAAAAGCCCAGCCATTATTTCTACCACCCTGTCCACAAAAACCACCAAAACCTCTTGGTTGCCTTTCCCTTCTCCATTGTTTTGTGGTCTACCACACACCACCATGATCATTAATATCCACCATATCATAAGCAATATGATCAGTATATTGATCATCCGTTGAAGGATAATTATCAGCATCACTGCCCTTAACATCATCACCGAGTAGCCTCTTAGCGAGAACTTACACATATGAGGGCTACCTTGTCTTCATTTTTTCGACCTGCATGAAATCAGAAGCATCAGTCATTGGAGGTGGTAATGATTTTTTACCTTTCCTTTGTCGGCTCTCCCTATATTACTCATAGAAATCTGGAGAGTTCATAGACTCCAGAACAGTAAAAAATTTGTCCTTCGTATCTTTAGTACATGATGAACCTGCATGCAAGGGTGTTTTCAAGGGCATATAAGTTTTATTTTCAGTTATATATACAGAAATCACAAGCTCTTGATGAGAAGAGGAATTCAGCACCTACTCCTTATTAATGGAAATCATCGTGGCATCATAAGAAGGAGAAACCATCACACTATGAGCATAAATATCAGTAACAACAGCCAGCACAGGTTGCCCAGTATTAGAAGTAGACCAAGGAGCTCAAAGATGCTCATGAGAAGCAGCCTACGTAACAAGGTCTTTAGCATCAACCCATAATTTAGCATCAGAGTATCCCAAATCTTCATGGGAAGAAGAATGAACAATTCCAGAAGCAACATGTTCCTTAGAAGCAGAACCAGGAACATGTAAAAGAGAAGTTACATGCACCTGAGAAGGGACATCCTTCTCTGAACCATCAAAAACTACCTGTGTTAGCCTCATACACTACTGCCTAGCCATAAGAGTAGGGCCTCAGTTAATTGGCCCAGAATCCAATTTCCCTTTGGACATCAATTGTTCTTCTAGTAATATCGTAGGATATTTATATTCACCATCATGACTATCAACATCACACTATTTGGAAGTTCTCTCTCATTGAATCATATGAGAAATAGGCAGTCGAGGTTGAGTATTTAGCTCACCCCCACTGTCGGCCACATCACCATGGTTACCCTCAGGCCTATTCCTAGCCACCACATCAGCAAAAGGGAGAGATCCTTTATTTTGTGATCTAGCATTAGTATGGTATAATTTTCACCTTAGTAGGTTGAGAAACCCCCTTCACAAAGATAGAATTGCTCATTTTCACAATCTTAGATGGATCACCAACACTTTTCACTTTAATCTTACACTTCTTGACAAGATGTTTAGGTTTTTTACAATTAGAACATCGCAGTCCTCTATGAAAATTTTCCTTGACATGTCCAAAGGTTGAGTAGTTAATAAAGAAATTAGGGATATGTTCTAATTCAATGTCAAGTTCAAATTTAAATTCACCAGAAATCAAGTAGATAGTCTCAACAAGAGTCAGGGATATATCAAATTCAACCAACATACGAGTAAAGTGATCATATCTGACTGATACAGTTACCTTATCAATCCTAATTGGAGTGCCAATAGCCAAACCCATATCCCCAAGTATGCTAGGGTGACAAAAAACCCCATTCGAACCCTTGACACGAATCCAAGACTAAGAAATAGTGTGTTTAACATGCATAGGATCAAACCAGGGGTCCAAATTTTGAAACCTCAGGACACCCAACTTGAGGTTGAAAACCCACAACTCTAAGCTTCTACTTTCATTTCATTTAAACAGAATGTAGGATGAAAAAAATCATACCGAGAGATAAAATATGCCAATTATCGAATCCCTAGATCTGAAGAAGACGTTTCTTCCTATCCTAAAGCTTCAAAATATTTTCCTACGCGCTAAGATGAGAAATAATCGAGTGTGTTTAGGAATCAATTTTTTCATGAAATAGTTGAAGGTTCGATTCAACCACCATAAGTGTATCATTCTATGAGATCTTATGAGGAGTGGGATCACCTTCCCGAGCACCAAGAAAAAAGTGATCTGCACACTTAACCAGTGAGTCGTCCACATTTCAAACTGAAGCACCCCAAAACATCGCTCTTCAAGGGGATTTGACTTTGAAACTGTTTCACGATCAAAGCCACAACATGCGTTGAGCCAAATCCACCACCCACCTTCTTCGACGGGCTGATAAAAACTTCTGTCGGATTGATATAATCAGACAAAGATGACATCTTTGTAGAAAGAAACCCTAGATGCCATTTTTGTAGTGTGAGATACTCTCAACCCTAGACATCATCCTTTCTACATAATTAGTAATAATTAGTAATAATTTGATGTTATTAGAAATAATTAGATGTAATTTGTAATAATTAGTCGTAATTTGTAATAATTAGCGGTAATTATTAATAATTAGAGGTAATTAGTGACAACTAGCCGTAATTAGAAGTAATTAGTCATAAATAGGAATAATTAGTAATAAATAGAAATAAATAGTAATAAATAGTAATAAATAATAATAATTAAAAATAATTAGCAATAAATATTAATAATTAGCGGTAAAAAGTAATAATTTTATGTAATTAGTAATAATTATTAATAAATGGTAATAATTAGTAATAAATATTAATAATTAGCAGTAATGAGATATAATTAGTAATAATAAGTAATGATAACCGCTAATTAGTAATAATTAGCGCTAATTAGTAATAAATTGTAATAATTAGTAACAATTATTAATAAATAGTAATAAACATTAATAAATAGTAAAAATTATTCATGATTAGTAATAGTTAGTAGTTATTTGTAATAATTGGTAATAATTAGTAATTTTTAGAGGTAATTAGTAATAATTAGTTGTAATTAGTAATAATTAGATGTAATTAGTGATAATTAGTAGTAATTAATACTAATTTGCGATAATGAGTAATAAATAGTAATAAATAGTAATATATAATATTAAATAGTAATAATTAACGGTAAATAGTGATAATTAGTGGTAAATAGTTATAATTGGAATTAAATAGTAATAAAAAGAAATAAATATTAATAAATAGTAATAAATAGTAAATATAGTAATAATTAGTTATAATTAGTAATAATTAGTCATAAATATTAATATATAGTAATAAATGGTAACAAATATTAAAACTTCATAATAAATATTAATTATTAGTAATAAATATAAATAATTAGTAATAAATAATAATAATTAGTAATAATTAGTACTAATTAGTAATAATTAGTACTAATTAGTACTAATTAGTAGTAATTAGTAATAATTAGTACTAATTAGTAGTAATTAGTAATAATTAGTACTAACTATTAATAGTTAGTAATAATTAGCGACAATTTGTAATAATTGTTAGTAATTAGTAATAATTTTCGGTTATTAGAAATAAATTGTAATAAATAGTAATAATTAGTCATAAATAGTAATAAATATCAATAAAGAGTAAAAAATATCAATAAATAGTAATAAATATTAATAATTAGTAATAATTAGAAATAATTAGTAATAATTAGAAATAATTAGAAATAATTAGTCGTAATTAGTTATAATTAATGGTAATTAGAAATAAATAGTATTATATAGTTATAATTAGTACTAAATAGTAATAATTAGCTGTAAATAGTAATAATTAGCAGTAAATAGTAATAATTAGATATAAATAGTAATAATTAGTAGTAATTAGTAATAATTAGCAGTAAATAATAATTAATATTAATAAATAGAAATAATTACTAATAAGTAGTAAAAATATTAAATAAATAGTAAAAACATTAATAATTAGTAATAATTTGTATTGATAAGTATTGATTAGTAATAAATAGTAATAATAAGTAATAAATATTTATAATTAGAAATAAATATCAATAATTAGTAACAAATAATAATAATTAGTAATAAATAATAATAATTGGTAATAATTAGTAATAATTTGTAATAATTAGTAATAATTAGCAATAATTAATAATAATTAGCAATAATTAGCAGTAATTGGTAACAATTAGTGGTAATTAGTAATAATTAGCTGTAATTAGTAACAAATAGCAGTAATTACTAATAATTATTAACAAATTGTAATAACTGGTGATAAATATAGAATAATTTGTAATAAATTGTAATAATTAGTAATAAATTGTAATAATTAGGAATAAATAGTAATAATTTTTAATAATTTTTAATAAATTGATATAATTAGTAATAATTAGTAATAATTAATGGTGATTAGTGGTAATTAGCGGTGATTTGCAGTAATAAGGGATAATTATCTATAATTAGAAATAATTAGCGAAAAAAAAATTGAAATAATTTCCAAAAATTTGCAATAATTATGAATAATTACTAATAACTATAAATACTTGGGAAAATTAACAATTTTTTACCTTTTTTGGATCTTGTTTTTTTAATATTAAATTAATCAAAAAAATATTTATTTTATATTTTTTTTGAGAAATGTGAGATAAAGAATTCACCAAAATTCATTATTAGAGGATCACAGTTGGATAAAACAGCATAGGAATCCTAAAGGGTATGGTATAAATCATATATATATTTAGGGTGTTGAAAATTTCTTATCTTTTCCACCATTAATTCTTGAATTTTTTTCAGAACGGACAATTAAGTCTCCATGTAGAGAATGTTATCTGAGGATATTTGACACATTTAATAGTGTTAGGGGTCATCTATTTCATTTTGGTTTTCAAATAGATTATGTTATTTGGTATCAACATGGTGAAAACAGTCCCAAATAAGATACTAGTAATTTGGTTCTATATCCATCACAGTTTCAAAATATAGTACATCATGTGATAGGTCTACATTTTCGACAAACTGAAACTTGGGGTGATATGGATTTAACTCCTGAGTTCAAACCATCTAAATTTTTAGGGTAGTTGAGGTCTATTGAGGATTACATATATCCTGGTTATAAGATAATAAAATTTGAATCGGTTGAAAATTTTATGACTATTAAATTCGATAATGGAATGTCAAATAGCTATTATGATCAGATTTTCTCTTGGCTTAAAACATAGTGACCCAAAAGAAATGTGTTGCCAACAAATATCTATAAGAGAAAGTGTTTGTTTCATAATCTGGGTATTAGTTATCAAAAGATACGTGCATGTTTAAAAGATTTCATCTTATATTATAGTGAAAATAATTCATTAGATAGTTGTTCTATATATAACACTCTGACCCTAGAATCATGGATCCAGTGTATTATTTTATTATGTTTTCATATAAATGTAGAATATGCATCCTAAAAGAATGAATAGTGTAGTAGCCTTGGAAAATATAGATAAATTCATAAGTTTAACATTATAACTAGAAATAAAATGCATCATATAAACTCCTTTAGAAACAAACTTATTATCCTAGATTATTGTTTCATGTCATTCATAAAATTTATCTTGGCATGGTAGTGAAAATTAACATAAGAAAGCGGTGATCTCTGATTCTTAGTAAGGGTAAGTAATACATCAGAAGCATAAATAATAAGTCATGATGAATAACTAAATAAAATGTACCATTAAAACATAATCTTGAGAATAATATGGAAGGAATAAAATATTAATAAATAATTCCATAATAAAACATATCCTTTGAAATCAAACTAGTCGAATAATAACATGGAATATAAATTAAAAGTTTCATAATGATGTAATTCATAATATCATTCATCATAATCATGTTTTCAAGGCCTTATCTAAGACACCGTATTTAATGGGTAATAACTTAGGCTAGTTTGTCTCATTAGACCTACAGATACATCAAGTGGATATAGAGGGACCCACCTATTACTTAAAAATTCCAATACATTCATCATATGAAAGGGTAGAAACATAATAAATATATACATTCATATCGAAAATAAGATATGAAATTTAAATAACATTCCCCAAACAATAAACATAATCATAAATTATTATGAGTAATATGGTGGATGGTATCAAGATAGAACACCCAAAATCAAACTTATCATAAACCATTTAATAAAATATATTTTATTATATCATAAAATTTTAATCCAAATAAAACATAATATTCAATAGGACCTTTTTTAAATAGATGAAAATACTCTAAAAATCATCAAAGAATTCTTGAGAGGAATACTCTTTTACTTTGAAAAGAATAGTTATATTGGAATAATCATTTCATAAAACTAGAAATGAAATAAGATATTTTTTCATGAAAAAATGAGTGATTTTATAACAATATTGGTGGAATAAAAAATAATATATATTGCACTTGAAATAGGTAATAAATCAAGAAGTTCCCCTTAATCAAGCTTGCGTATCGGAAATAATTTAGTAGGTAACCATGTAAAACATGTATTTTAAAAATGATAAAATGATCAGAATACATGATTAAGAACATATATCATAATTTATAATAATTATATAAAATAAATTAATAATTAAATTATTCTATAGATGAATAAAGTGTATCTTGGATGAAAATGGAGGTTCGGGAAGAAAATGCTTACTATATGTTTGAATATGTTCTTTTATTGACCACAATGTCCTAGATAATCAAATTAAATCCATTAATTAATAAATCCATAACCTTCTCTATATTTATTTTATTTATTATATTTTTGTTGACATTATTTATGTCCTTTTTTATGTGTTATAATATACAGTTTTATCACTAGGGATCATTCGTTTCCTTTGTTTTCATTATTAGAATACTTGTATGGGATAATGGATGTTCATGTGTAATGGGTATAAGTCTAAGGAATTGAATTTATATGAAATCAATGAACAACAACAAGTTTAATTAGTATTATGTGTTGTTCTTTTCCATATATTAGGAAGAATCATTGATGATAATAGTTTTGATTAATTTCAGCATCATTTCAATCATAATGAACTAGTTTTATTCTATTATTTAATATCATATATATAAAATGGTTCCAAAAAAATAAATAAGATATAATACATATTTTTAACCTATTTAGACCATAAAAATTGTTTCCAGGCCATACATGATTGGGAAATTGAAGAATGAAAGTTCATCATCCCCAAAGGTTGTAAATTGACACCTCCTGGATGATGATTTTGTTTTTAAAATAATAGAAAAAGGGTTAGGAGATTGATTAAGAATATTCCAATGAAAAACTATAATTACAACATATAGATGATACTAGAGTTAAAATGATAATTTGGACTATGTATGTGAGGATAGAATAGGAAAATAAAATGAATTGAAATGAAATTAGAAGAAAAAGGAAGACGACTTACCTCTTGAATTATACTCCTTGAGAACCTTCTTAAGAAAAGGGTTTTTGGTTATTTGGAAAGACCAAGAGCTTCTGGATGTGGGTGAGAGACTAGGTAAGTGGGTTTGGGTAGAATTTAGACAATATTAAAGGCTTAAAGGAGTGAGGAGAAGGGGTGAGGGATGGTTTTTATAGTGGGGGAGATGGGTAATTTCTCATTATTTTATTCATTATGTTATTATGTATCTCATTACAGGTAATAATATATATTATTGTGAATAAATACCGATATGAGTGTACGTGATTTTGAAACAATAGTTCTTACATCATCCAAACAATATCCATGACACTATATTTCATTATTTATCATTTATCGTAAACCATCGTATTTTGATTTTCACCAAATATTTATGTATTTTAGAAAAATATAAAAATTTCCCCCTAACCATTTTTTTACATGTATAATTCATAAATGAAATCCATT
Organism: Viscum album; assembly: GCA_963277665.1. Taxonomy (NCBI): domain Eukaryota; kingdom Viridiplantae; phylum Streptophyta; class Magnoliopsida; order Santalales; family Viscaceae; genus Viscum; species Viscum album. The sequence goes on along the minus strand of OY728150.1, from coordinate 562,265,000 downwards.
TTATTAAAATAATTTTTTAAATATGTGAAATTTAATATATAATTAAAATCATCATTTACTCAAAAAATAATGTTTTTAAAATTATAACAGATTTTATAACACTCGGAAAAATTAATAAATCTCTCATTAAATTCTAGTAAAATCATAGGAAAAAATATTTATTTATGAATATGTTTTGTGAATTTTATTTTAAATAAATAAATAAATTATATAATTATAATTAAATATTTATTACTTATTAAAATACCAACACTTACATATTAATTTTTAAAATATTCACTTTATTACACCATTATATCATTCATTCATTTATAATGTGTATAAATATTATTTATACATTCATGGGTGAGGTTACTATTCATAAAGATGGTATTACATTTCATAAGGGAAACATTACAATTAAAATGGGCCAATTTACTATTCACAAAAAATTAATTTGAACCTATCAGACTCTAAATATCTTACAGATCGCAACTGTGTATGTCTATTTTTCAAAACCCAAATCACATAAGAAGAAAAAATTATGTTTCATCACTAGGTTATAATAATTTTGTTTAAATAATTATAATAAAAAGGTTTTGTTTCTAAGGTAATCAATGTTTTTTTAAATTACATTCTACAATAAATTTATTTGTAAATCCATGGGGTGTTACATTATCCCATCATTCAAAAATTTCTTCCTAGAAATTCCATAATGTTACCTTATAAAAACATTGGTAGTTATTCATTATAAGTTCCTCCAGCTCTGACACCACCACTTTGATTTTTTGATTTTTTCCAAAGTACCTTTAGTAGTTTAGTTGTCCAATTCCTCAACACATGTTCTTTAGTATCCAAAATTTTGATTGGCTCTTCACAGAATGATAAATCATGTTCAAGATCTATTCCTTTATAGATGAGTACATGTGTTGAGTCTGGCATGTACTTCCTTAATATTGAGACATAGAGCACATTTTTTACTTCAGAAAGACTAGGAGGCATCACCAAACGATAATTCCCTGCTCCAACTCTCTCTATAATTTCAAAATGACCAATGTACATAGAGCTCATTTTCCATTTCATTCCAAATCTTATAATATCCTTCCACAGAAATACATTCATGAAAACATAATATCCTACTTCAAATTCCAAATCATTCCATTAATTATTGGTATAGCTCTTTTTCCTACATTAAGCTTTTTTGATATGGGTTTGAATCATATTTAACTTGGTTTTTTCCTCTACAAGCTCTGGGCCCGCAATTTTCCTTTTACCAACGTCATCCCTACATATTAGTGTACGTCTTCACTTTTCATACAATGCTTTATATGGTTCCATTTGAATTCTATAATGTAAGCTATTGTTGTAAGAAAACTATTCCAAATGTAAATATGGACACAACATACCTCGAAAATCATGTGATCATGATCTCAACATGTATTCCAAAGAATAGATCACCTTTTTTTTATTTCTTGTTAGTTTGAGGGTGATAATTAGTTCTCAAATGATGCTCAGTATAAAAATAGTTATGAACAATTCTCTAGAATTTTTATGTAAATTGTAGATCATGATCAGAAACAATTGAGAGATATGCTCCATGAAGTCTTACAAATTCTTTGATATAGAGACATGCAAGTGTCTCTAGTGGAAAATCTTCCCTTATAGTACGAAAATGTGTATATTTGGTAAGTAGATAAAAAATTTCCCATACTGCATCATTCTCTCTGGTATTTTTGTGTAATCAGGTGACAAAATCCATAGTGATGGAATCCCATTTCCATGTAGAAATTGGAATATATTTCAAAACTCTTCTAGGATGTTGTCTTTCAACCTTCACCTATTTACAGAAAAAATATCTTGACACTTAATCACCAATTTATTTCTTCATATTATCCCACCAGAAATGTTCATTTAGATCTTTATACATCTTAGTGATAGAATGGTGTATTGAGAAATTCATGCTACGGAAATCATCCAATAACTCCATTTTAAGCTCAGGGGTAGAGGGAACACATAGACTCCTCCCAAATTTTATAACATGATGTCCGCCATCTTCCCATAATTTATATATTTAATTTTTTTTGACGATTTTCATTATCATGCTAATAACATTGAATGCTTTCTAATAAAATTGGTGAGGAAACTAGTTAAAAATTAGAGATGTTTCACATTCTTTGACAATTTTTATATCCATCCATATTATATCCATATACATAGGATCCTTATAAATTATCCTTCTGTTCATAACTCCATGATCCTACATGTTCAACGCATCATCTACATTATTTTCCTACCCTAGGTGATAGTGTATTAAATAATCATAATCCGTAGGCAACTCGAGTCATCACCTTTTCCTCATGTTGTGTTATTTTTGTGAGAATATATATTTCAATAACTTGTGATCTGTATATATCCCACATTTTCACCATATAGATAATGTCTCTATATCTTTAGAGAAATTATTACAACTTCTAATTCAAGATTATGAGTTGTATTGTTCTATTCATGATTTCTTACTACATTGATATATAAACAATAACTCTATCACTATATATAAGTACACAACCAAATCCTTTTTTCGATGCACCACTATAAATCATAAATCCACTATCTCATGATGGTTGAGTCAATATTGGAGCATTCATTAACCTATTCTTAAAATATTCAAAACATTATTTTCATTAATTTTTCCATACGAACTTAATCACTTAACGTGTAAGCTTAGTTAATGGGTTAGCTAACCGGGTGAAGTTCTAAATGAAATACCGATAATAACATGATTAACTAATAAAACTACAAACCTCGATTATGTTTGTTGGTGTAGTTTTTTCCTTCAATACATTTGTATTCATAGGATCAACTAATATTCCATACCTCGAGACAAAATATCCAAGAAAAGAAATGGTTTGAAGCCTAAATTCATACTTTATTAACATACCATATAACTCGTTCCTTCTAAGAGTATTTGTAACAATGCATAAGTGATTATCATGTTCTCTATATATTTCCGAGTATGCCAAGATATCATCAATAAATACCACAACAAAGTCATCAAGATATTCATTGAAAACCATATTCAATACATCAATGAAAAAAATGGAGCATTAGTCAGTCTAAAAGGTGTTACTGTAAACTTTTAATTCCCATGTATGGTTTGAAATGATCTCTTTGGAATATCTTCCTTCCTCACTCGCAATAGATGATATCCAGATCAAAGGTCCGTTATTGAAAAGTATTGATCTCCATGAATTTGATCAAATAAATCATCAATGTGAGGTATGGGATTCCTTTTATTTCTAGAAATAGAATTGATTTCTCTGTAATCAATGCCCAACCTCATAGATCTATATTTTTTCTTGTCAAAGAGAACATGGGATCCCTATAGAGAAACACTAGGGTGAATAAATACTTAATCACTCAATTACCCTAGTTGTTTCTTTAGATCTACTAATTTCATAGTATCCATTATATAAGGAGTCTTTGATATAGGTCTTGAACTAGGAATTAAATCAATATAGAACTTAACTGCCCACACTATAGGATGTCTAGGTAAATACTATAAAAATATATTGATATATTATTTCCTAATAGGTACATTACCAATTGGAATATTTCTTTCCTCACCCGTAGATATTATGTTCTCATCTTCCCCAAGAATTTCATTCAATAGAGAAACTGAGGGTGGATCTAGATAATATTCAGATCACGAGGTTTCTTCTCTAAAGATAAGGTATTCTATATTGTTCTCGAAAAATTTAACTTCCTTCTTGTTGCAATATATTTTCGAATCGAAAATTTATTTTCATTCCATATAGAGTATTATATAAAAATAAATCATGGGTATTATTATAAGGATAGAAACTAATGTACATTTTTTCCCCAAATGGGACATATCAATAAATCATTTCTGCAATGATACATCACTTATGAGTTTTTCCTGACTACTCCATTATTAAATCTAAAGGAAAATATATAATTTTATTTTCAAAATGAGAAGATATAAAAATATGCGATGATCTATAATTAAATAAATCATTGGAAATGTTTGAGGAAATGATTAAAGTACCTTCCACCACATCATTAAGAACTTCAACCCCAACAGTTATAACCATATAAACATGGCCTTGATCCCATATAATTATTTGGGAAAAGTTTCCTAGATACTTAAGAAAATCCTTTAAATAATGATCCATCTCTTTAAAATTGTATCATTGAACATTGGTAGCTTTTCTCATTCTCTTACAATCACCAACTTGGTGTACTTTTCCACAAAACATGTAACAAATAGCCACACCTTTCAATAATGTATTGGGGTGTTTCTTCCCAAAATTATTATAGGAAGGAATATCAAGTATTCCCTTATTCCCCTTTTTCTTATTTCCTTATACAGAGTGTTCAACACCCCTCTTCTTCTCTTGCATTTTATTAAATTCATAAGACTAGTAAAAAAATTCTATCTTGATAGCACATGAGACTATATCTTAATATGATGAGAAATTTTTGGAGACCAGATCCCTTCATATAAATGGTTTTAAAAAACAAAATAATAGATTGTCTTTTATTTATTGGGTTACATATGTAGTCCACAACATGCCTTGTTAATATTGTAAATTATTCCTTATACATTGAAATATATTCATCCTCTTTATGTCCTAGATTCAAGAATTTTCTCTCCATATATGCTCGATGTTCTCAAGGAAAATATTTTTCTATGAAATTTTCCCTAAAATAATTCCACTCCATATTTGATATTTCTTCATCCTCTTTTGTGTTTTTAATTAATGGCCACCCCTGATCTGCATATCTTAAGATACAATAAACTTTCATGATAAGCTTCTCCCTTTTATTACTATCCAATGTAAGAAATATCTTCTCCAAGTCACTTATCCACATATCTGCAATAAATAGGTTTGTAGTTCCATTTAATAATAGAGGTTTTTGTAACATAAAGTGGTCTATCATTACTTCTTCACATTGTGGATTAGTATGCTCCTCACGGGTAAGGTTATTTTTCATAACCTACGTCAGTTGTCCCGGTATAGTTATAAGTTACTCCGCACCAGTCCCATCTCAAATACTGACAACATATTCTTTAATTTTAAGGAAATATCTATATGGTATATGCGCATTGATGCATTTTCCATTAATTACACTAGGATACATTTCTAAATAATGTCATATGATAAATTAGGTTATGAATCATAATGTATAATATCGAACTAGAAAAACACTTAACATAAAATTTAATTTTATACATGTGTAATATCATAATCATAAGAATGGTTTCTTTGGTGAAATATTTACATTTAAATCCTTCATAATTGTTTGTAAAGAAAATTTGAATTATCCTTATCATATACCATGGGAGTGTCAAACCAGGTGTACAGTAAGGATCATTTTCGTTTACCAGGTTACCCTGAGTCAGGCCCCAGACATCTCATCGGAGTTACTACCCTTATATACATCTATTCCAGAACCACATGCACCTATAGTATCCAGAAAAGTATATATTGTTAAGGAGATCCACATAATATCTTACTTACAAATATTTTATTTTATATATATCCACAAAATATATCTTAGGGTTTTTTTCTCTAATATATGTTTTCTATATCTAGTTTCCATGTTTTCTACTAAACTTCTTCTGATACTAACTATAACTCCCTGACCCCAAAATCCTAGATCCAGAGCATTATTTTATTAAGTTTTTATGTAATAAATGAAGTTTCATCCTGAATGACCGAATAGTTTAGTATCTTTTGAAAAAATAGATACATACATAAATTCAACATTACAAATTGAAATGAAATAAATCATAGAAACTCTTTTGGAAACACACTTATTATTCTAGATTATATTTTCATGTCATTTATAAAATTCATCATGGAACCCTAGGGAAAATAAACATAATAAAGGAGTGTTTTTAGATGCATGGTAAGGTTATTTATTATAGTGGAAGCATAAATAATAAGGCATGATGAATAACAAAAGAACACATTCCATTAAAACATAATCATGAGCATAGTATTGCAATAATAAAAGCAGAATAAATAATGTTACAATAAAACATAACAATGTATATTCTACTAGTATAATAGTCACATGAAATATCAATTACTTGTTTCATAATGAGGAAATTCATAATACAAGACATCATAATCATATTACCAAGTCTTTCGACAAGACACCATACGTAATGGGTAAAAACCAAGGCTAGTTTTTCAAATGAGACCTACCAATGCATCGAGGGGATATATTGGGATACACCCATCACTTACAAAGTCCAATTCATTCCTCATTTTCAAGAGTCTCAACAATCAACATATACATTCATATCTAAACTAACATATGAAATATAAATAACTTTCCCCAAGTAATTAACATAATCATAAATCATTATGAGTAATATAATGAATGGTATCAATATAGCACATCCACTGTCAAAGTAATCATAAAAAATTTAATAAAACATTTTTAATGATATTATAAAAGATTTATCCCAATGAAACATAATAATCAATAGGGTTTGTTGAAATAGATGAAAAATACACTAATAAAATCATCGAAAAATTCTTGAGAGTAATACTCTTTTACTTTGAAAAGAAGTGTTCTTTTGGAAAATTATTTTCATAAAACCAGAAATGAAATAATATTTTTTTTCATGAAAAAATGATTGATTTTTTTAAAAAAATTTGTGTATTAAAATAGATTATATATTTTATTTTAAAATAGGTAATAAATCGAGAAGTTCCCTTAAATCTGGCTTGCGTATCGTGAATAATTGATAGGGGAGCCTTGTAAAACACGTATTTTTAAAAGATAAACTCGTCCGAATAAATGATTTTAGAACTTATATCATAATTAATATGAATTATATATTGTAAATTAATAATTACATTGTTTTATAGAAGAAAAAAGTGTAACTCGAATGAAAATGGTGGCCTGGGAAGAAAACTCTTACATTATGTCTGAATGTGTTATACTCTTGACCTTAACGTCCTAGATTATCAAGATAAATCCATTAATTAATTAATTAATAACCTTATCTATATGTATTTGATTTATTATAATTTTATTAAGTTTATTTATGGTATTTTTTATGAGTTATAAGATACAATTTTATCACTCGGGAGCATTTATTTCCGTGGTTTTCATGATTAGTATACATCTATAAGAGTATATAAGTTATTTTGGAATGTGAATAATTCTCCATAATTTAATTTATTTGATATTAATGAACAAAAATAATCTTAATTGGTATTATTTATTATTTTGTTCCCATATATGAGGAAGAATTATTAATGATAATTGTTTACCTTATGTTTAGTGGTTTTCAGATTATAATGAACTAGTTTTATTATATTAGTTATTATCATATAGATACCATTGTTTAAAACCCATAAATAAAAATAACACATATTATATAATCTTTTTAAACTATAAAAATGGTTTCATGAACATACTTGAAAGTGATATTGAAGAATGAATGTTTGTGGACCACAGAGGTTGTAAATTGGAACCTCCGAGATGATGATTTCATTTTTTAAATAAAGGAGACATAAAGGATATTGATGATGGATATTCCATTAAAAACTATCATTTTAGTATATAGATTATAATTTTCTTACCATTATCATCTGGATAGAGTATGGGAGGAGATAATAGGAAAATAAAATACATTAAAATAGAATTAAAATAACAAGGAAGAGGCTTTCCCTCTTGAATTATCCTCCTTGAGAACCTCCTTAAGGAACAGGGTTTTGGTATTTTTGAAAGACCAAGAGATCATAGAAATTGTTGATATACTAGGGATGAGAATTTGTGGTGGGGATTTAGATAATATTAATGGCTTATAGGTGTGATGATAATAGGGTTAGGGGTGTTTTTATAGTGGAGAGGGGTGATTTATCATTATTTTATTCATTATGTTATTATTTCTCACAAGAAAAGAAATAGTATTGATTATTTTGAATAAATACTGTAATTGGTTCCTGTGATTTCAAAACAATGGAGCTTGAATCATCCAAACATCATCCATGTCTCAATAATTCATGTATTTAGCATTTATCATAAATTATCGTATTTTACTATTCACCAAAATTTCATGTATTTTAGAAAAATATCAAAAATTTAACCTAACCATTTTTTAATATATAGAATTAAAAAAATATTTTAATTTTATGAAAATAATTTTCTAAATATGATAAATTTTAATTTTAATTAAAATCATTATTTACTCGAAAAATAATGTTTTTAAAATTATAACTGATTTTATTACTATCAAAAAGTTAACTATGGTCTCATTAAATCATGCTAAAATCATTTGATGGAAAAATATTTATTTATGAATACATTTTATGAATTTTATTGTAAATAAATTTATTAATTATGTATATATAATTAAATATTTATTACTCATAAAAATACCAACACATAATTTTTAATTTTTAAAATATTCACTTACATATACCATTATATCATAATTTTCTCTATAAGGTGTGTAAATTTTATTTACACTTTCATGGGTGAGGCTACTATTCATAAGGGTCGTAATACTATTCATAAGGGTAAAATTAATATTCAAAAGTGTTAAGTTACTATTCACCAAAAAATTAAGTTGACCCCATCAGACTGAAAATATCTTACTAATCACAATTATGTATGTAAGTTTTTGAAATTCAAATCATATAAGTGGAAAAATTATGTTTCATGGCTTGGTTTTACCTATCATGTTTAAATAATTATAATAACACCATGTTGTTTCATAAGTACTCGGTGTTGTGTGTATTACATTCTACAATAAATTTATTTGTAAATCATTAGGGAGTTATTGTAAATGTATACAATCGAGGTATAAAGAGGGGCAACTAGGGAGTTATGTATTGATTTCTTTAAAATAGTTCAGCTATTTCCCAATTACACCCTGATTACCAAATTTATTTATATCTCATAACATAGAGTCGTTGATTTCACAGAACAAAACCAATATTTCAATGAGTAAAATAATAAATCATCTCTCTGATGATGATTCATGGAAATATTTTGACCAATTACATCTGTCTTTTTCTTCAGAAGCTGGAAATGTACAATTGGGACTTTCTACCGAATGTTTCTATCTATTCGGTTCTTACGTTAGTTAATATTCTTGTTGGCCTATCATTGTAAATCCATACAATTAACCTCCTTGGATGTTGATGAAGGAGTCATATATCATTTTGACTATATAAATTCTAGGACATCTGAGAAAAAAATATTGATGTTTATTTTAACTCATTGATTGGTGAGTTAAATTTTCTATGGAGTAATGATGTCAATACATATGATGTTTCCTTGAAACAAAATTTTCTACTAAAAGCTATATTTATGTGGAAAATTAGTGAATTATTATCATATAGAATGTTATTTGGATGGAGTACACATGGTCTAAAATCATGTTTGTAGTGTATGAGAGACAAAAAAATGATTATTATCTTCAATGGAGGAAAACCTTTTTTCCGATTCCTATTATAGATTCCTTCCAACCAATCATCCATTTTCGAGTAACAAATATCATTTCTGAAAAAGAAAAATTGAGAGAAACATACACTGAACAATGATTTCATGTACGGATTTAAAATAATTTGTCTCTTAATTACCTTCTACTACATTTAGACCAACTATAAATCAACTGAAATTGATGGATTTGGGAAAAACAATTGGATGTGATAAATAATTTTTTATGATCATCTATATTTGTCTGATTTGTTGGCCCATCACATGTTCTAAGTCATATGTATTGATTATAAATGTTTTGATAATATATTTTATACAATTTTGTATACACCTGATAATAACTAATATAATGTAATGGAATGATTGGATCATACCCAAATGTGCAGATGACCAGAACATAAACTATTTGACACTGTCATATCACAGAATTTAAATAATCCAAAATAAGCTTATATACTTTCCAAAGAAAATCGATTATTAGTTTCTCATTGGATTGCATATTTAAGACTTCCATATCGTTATGTGTCCAACTTGGGTAGATATGTCAGAAGTGGTCATATTAACAGATTAAAAAATCATGACTTTAATTCTATAATGGAAAGACATATTTGGATTTTATTAAAAGGTTCGATAAATTATATGATTTGGGATGCGCTAGAAGACATATAATATTTTTTCTCAGACATCTGTACAACGACAATAGAATATGATGCACTAAAAATACCTCGAAAATTTTGTTTTAATTTTATATAAATTGTAAATACACGTCCCACATGATTTCTTTGAAAAAAAGGAACATTTTATATTATATTTTCCACCTGAATAAAAATGTGTAGGTCTGGTATTGTTTCTATGGATGTACGCATTCAAGAGAGCATGCCAAAACATAAAACAAGTACGTAACGAAACATCGGTTGAAGGATCAACTACCGAAGCTTATTTATAAGAGGAAATTTCATTTTCATAATGTCATTGTTTTTAATCGGAATATCCATCAAAAAACAACAGCATGGTCCATAATGAGGGAAATTTGGATGATGATATGAGAAATCAATTATCATTTTTTAATCAACCCAAACTTCGATTTGGTAGAGTTCATGAACGATAGATTTCAGATGATGAACACCACAGAGCTCATACAAATGTTCTACTAAATAGTGAAGAAATCAAACTAATTGTACTATGAGTGTTTTTATCACTTATTCTATAGTATTTTTTATATTAAATTAATATTATTTTATTTTTAGGTTATAGGATAATCATATCAAGAAACATTTTCTCTAAATTAGAGCATCTTCTCCTGAAGAACATCGAGAAAATTATTTTTCCTATTGGTTTAAAAACTGGTAAAATAAATTATTTATGGTTTCACATATAAAATAAATTTATTAATTATTATATTAGTATTTCTTTTACAAGTTTTCAAGTATCTCAACATGCTGATAAAATTGAAAATACCTTAGGCATATTGGGTAACCCACTATCCAAAATGATTAAATCTTATAATGCATAGGTGGTGAATGGTTTTTGTTTTCATACATGTTTATATGGGGAATAAAAAAATAATGAATATTGATGTCTTATTGAGAGGACATAATCATAGAAAAATCGAAGTTGACTTTTAAGGCATGATGAAATAAATAATTGAACTCAGTTATCTCAGATAGAATTATATAACAATGTTTAAATGTTTTTGGTTGGATAATGAGAGAGGCTTGCTTGTTCATCTGAGTCACGGAATCATTGATATTAAAATTAAAATACTTCTTGTAGAAAACAAAACAATTTTAATGTCTCATCATGAATATCAAATTTTTTATGCAAATTACGGTGCCACTTTAAGAGAGTTGGGTGACTGATGAAACATAATAAAAAATAAATATCATGAAAATCAGTTTAATCAAACTGGATGTGGTTCCACTGAAGTGAAAGGAATTGAAAATTTTCAAGAGACTGCTCCAAATCTATCTTTTCTACAAAGATACATGAATATCGATGACGAAAGTCCACAATTAAGGGTTAATGCTGATTATGATGTTACTGATGTAAAAAATTAATTTGAAATGATAATGGATGCTAAAACTAAAACTCTTATGGGAATTGATGATTTTAAGGAGGAATATGAAGATATTGACACAGCCATATGGGAAGATGATGATATAGATAAAGAATGACATAGTTAAATACCAATTATAATCATATATAATATATATAGTAGTTGTATTCATCTATTTTATAAAAATAGTAATTTTATGTTTCATATTGACTCAGATCTATTTCATGAGTTAGAGAGGGAAAATACACCTAATGATGAGCGTGATGTGGGATCATCTGACCCTCATACAGCTGGTAGATTAGCGATGACTCGGAGGGGTTGTGGTCTTGTGAGATTGATGATTACTAATCATATTCTCGAGCGAAGTCTATGTATTTTCTTCGATCCACATATGCAATGGTATGTTTACTTGTGTATTTTAGATAGCTTTCATTAATTATCTGTAATTTATTAATATAATAATTTGTTTATTACATTTTCTTTTTCATTGCTTTTCGCATATAGTTATTGGATAGGGTAGTGCTATATTGTGAAATTATTTTTCTAAAGCATGGGTTACATTAGATCAAATTTCCATTGATGTTTAGTTTTTCATGTTCAATCATTGGATGTTACGTAAACAAATAATATAAATATTTAAATTTATTTAATTAGTAAATTTATATGATTATTATTTTATAGGTTTTATGATGTCACATCGATTAGATCATGCATGAATTTATCTAGAAGGCATAATAGGGTTACATCCATGATCGGTGTCGTCAGTTTTTTACTCAATTTGAGGAGGACAACAATGAGAAAAGTAGGAGTTGCACATTTTGATCAGTCTTACCGATCCCGTTGACCTAATTACATTTCATATCAGGTTTGGGATTGATTATGTTCACATTGGATGGGTGGTCATTTTTTGAGGAAATATTCAGTGGGTTAATAGAACCAGGGGAGACAGGAGGTGACACATCGATCTAGTAGTCATATATTCAGTATGCATAGGGAACACACAGTAAGTAACTTTTTTAATTAATTTATATAAACATAAATGTAAATAGTTAATTTTATATTCATATATGCAATAAAACATCCCAATATTACACTGTTCGAAATTTATAATATGATTTACAATGATCCTATCATCGGAGAGATTAGAGGTGATCACCTGCCTCAGATTGTCGTCAGTATGATTTCTTTTTTATTTTTAAAATTAACTGTAAATAATATTTTAGCTTTTTTAATTTTAAATTGAAATTGAAGTATTAAAATAAGACCAAGAAGTCACAAACACAAACTAAGAGTCTGGTTGAGACTGATGATAAGACTAGTGCTGTAGGATTGGATGTTGAAGCATGGATGGAGGAGATCTAGAATGCTTTTGAGAAAGGTCGAGTTGTAGGTGTTGGCTCTCGATTGATGCATGTAATCTATTTTGGTACCATTATGATGTTGGCATTTAGCACGAGATGAAATTGTGGAGAGTTCTCATCATCTGCTGCACAGTATCAAGAGTAGATTCAAGCTTAACGTGTGCTTATAGAGAGTATTCATAGGGCATAGGAAGATCACTGTAGACAGCAGCAGTAGCAACAGAAGATACGTCGATGGCAGCAGCAGCACGAGAAGACGATGGAGTACATGCGATGTCTGACACATGGTTTAGGGATAATGTTTCCTCCAATATCCTCTTTAACTCCTCCAGAAGACACTCCCCCTCAATGATGTATTTACTTTTTATAATAAAACATTTGAATGTAAATATTTTTTTAATATTTTAATTTTATATATCTAAATAGTGCATTTTTTATATTGGTGTGAATATTTTGTTTTTTATTATTTTGTTATATATTTCAATTTTTTAACATTTTATTACTTTATTATTAATTTAATTTTTTTTCTTATTTTATTATTAATTTATTATTTTACGAAAAAAATATTTATTATTATTATTATTTTTATATTATTATTATTATTATTATTAATTTTATATTTTTGTTAATATTAATGTTTGTATTATTTAAATTATTATTTTTATTATTATATTATTATTATTATTATATCAATATTATATACAATGTTATTATTAATATCATTATTATTATTTCATTAATATTATTTTATATTTATTTTTTTGTTAAATTTTATTAATATTAAATTTCTTCTTTTTAATAATGTCATTATTATTATTTTGTTGTTTTTATTATTTTTGTTAATATTGGTTTATTAATATTATTTTATTATTATTATTATTTTATTAAATTTTATTAATATTAATATTTGTTAAGTTCATTGTCATAGGCTCGTCACACCAAGTTTTTTTAACTCAGAAACTATTAGCAACATGACATTCTCCCAACGTAAATATTTTTTTCCGATGTTATTTTCTACAATGGGGAATTTTCGATGGTACCCCATCACAAATAACTTAATTTCCAATAGTATATGTTTGATAGAGTACATGATATTAAACACTAAGCTTATACAAACAACAAATTATTTTTATTGAAATATGACTATTATAAATTAGTTATTATATTTGAGGGAATGAAATGTATTTTTCACATTATGATATATATATATATATGTATATAATGGTTCTACTCATTGAAAATGAATGAATTAATTATTTGTATATAATCACTCAATTTTAAGTAAACTATTTTTATTCATTAAAACCAATATTCCTTCAAAAATGGGTTTTCTTAATTTTTACGAGTGAATATTATATTATTTTTTGGGAATTTAATAATATATATTTTACAATTTGAATTTAATTTTTTGACTCATCATGTAAAAAATTTTGTTAGGATTACATTTTGATAATTTTCTAAAATGATTGGTTTTTCAATGAATGCTAAAAAATACTATTTCAAATTAAAAGTTGTATTTTATTTTTAATAATTTATAAAGTAAAATTATATTTTGGATTAGTTTTAAAATTTAATAAGTTATTTTTGATTTAAAATAATCCAATTGTATTATTTTAATGGATTTTATAGTTGAATTTAGTATAATAACAGTGAGAATTTCAAACTACCATTTTTATGAAAACTTGTATTTCATCATGTTTTTTCAGTTTTATATTAAATACTTTATGAAAATTATATGTTTTTAATTTTAAAAAATTTATTCCATAATTTTAATCATAAGGTAAAACTTTGGTAAATAATTCTATTTTATTTCTAGAAAAAATAAATAGTTATTTTTATAATTTTTGTTACCTCTATTAAGGGTAAATCAGGTAATTAAGAGTTAAAAATAACATTATAAAGGCTAAAATTGACCCAAAACAATATTTAATTTTATTTATTGAGTATATTTCATCAATAATTATCAAATATTTGGTTATATTTCCTATTTATATTTTTTTATGATTTTAAACCATATAATATTTATTGTAATGAAAAGTAAAAATGGTTACACTATTTTTCTTAACTATAATATTTTTAAACTGGGAATAACTAGAAGATATATTGGGTAATAAATATTAAATTTAATATATAAATTATTTATCCTCATCAAGGTAATTTATTCTAATTTTTTTGTAAATAAACAATTACCTTAAATACGTACACAATGCAAATGTAAAAAATATTCAATTAATAGAAGAATCAAATAAATGATATTAAAAATATAATAATTAATTTAATTTGAGATAATTAATGGGATACATATGTTTCCAATATTAATATGACACATTAAGTATTTATTAAGATATTTTTTTTCATATTTTACTTGTTTTCTTGATTTTATTAAAGGCAAGGAAATACATTTCTCTACAAATTGACATTATTTATATTTCCCAAAAAACAATATTTTTTTTAAATGATATAAAATTCTTAAATATTATTGATTCATACCTAAAATTATGAAATTCTTAATAATATCATCAATGGTCCTTCTATGGGATGTTTTTCCATATATAGTAACTACATTAACCCTTAAAGTGTAAAAATATTTGTTGTCCAGGTAAGTATGAAAGGGGTTAACGATGGGTTGAATCCAAAAGATAAGGTTGAAACATAATCAGAAAAATGTCTACTTTTTATGGTATGAGATTATTTCTACCCATTATTTTCATATATTTTACAAAAAAGTATGGAACTAGTTGGAGTTAAAAATTAATTTATATTAACTTAATATTTTGATAAATTTTAAGAGTTCCCCACCCCTCTCTTAAAAATGGACATCTCTTATAGTCTTTATATCAAACTTCAAGATTCATTTTATACATTACCTAACCACTTTCTAACTTACCAACCTATGTTCAAGATTAATTATTTATAGTACAATTCCAACCATAGCGGTCATAATTTGTTAATAAAAGTAGGTTTCCTGAAGAAGGGGTGTCTTTTTTAAATGGTCATTTCTATTTTATTTATTTTTTAACCTATTTCAAATATACATTAACCATTTTTATAAAATAACACCAGTATCATAAATATACTGAGGTGTTTTTATTTTAATATCACAACCTATATCCATATGATCTTTCATCATATAGTAAATAATACTATCGTTTATGTGTACATCAGACTACCACCTTGTGAACTGATTTAATTTGTTTTCCATAACCATTTATCATGGATGGATTATAATGATGGATTTATGTTATATATATGGTATTCATCAAATGATTATAATTTTATAAAGATAATATAGCACATATTTTCTTACCTTTCTATAAACTCCAAAATGATAACGTCGTTCTTGAATATGTGTGTACTACTACCTCTACGAAGCGATGTAATTATTTTTTCATCACCACATCACATTGAAGATATATATTAGTATAATTAAATTAATATTATGGTAGTTATTATATAATGGTAATTATGTAAATATAAAATTATAATTACCTTCTTTCGATAATATTCGTTGAAAAATGGAATCGTTTCTCATGCGTACATACGACTTACTTTATCCTTGATTATAATGTTGATTATTTTTATAAACATCATTCATGATTAGTTTTGATATCATAATTTATATATAAAAAATATAATAATATCATAATTATTTTTCTATATATGATGAAATAATGAACACTTTTTCCATATTTGACTTTCCAATGTCATTTTGGACATCTGTACCGAGTATCATCACAACATCCAATGTGAACATAAATTATTAAGAACTTGTATATATCATTGTAATAAGTGATTTAAAATAGAATAATAAACTTAAAAAGGTTATTAAACATGTAAATAATTAATATATGTTTATGATTATTTAATATACATAATTTACATGATGATTTGAACTAAAGGTAAGAAACATTATTTTTAAAGTCCTCTTTTAATTATTCGCATAAATTATCTTTTATTTCCATATAAATAATTTAAAAGAATTTTTACATATGTATTTTTAATGATATAATAAAATTATAAAGGAAAATTTATGTTTCATTTGAATTTATTTCAAATGTTTTCAAACTGAATCTATTACAAAATGTTTGATGGAATGTTTTAACTTCCTTTATAGAAACAAAAAATGGAATGTTCTATTTTTACTTATAGGGTGAAAAATACCTTTCCTATCACTGTAATTATTACTTGATTTCTTCCTTCCTTTGAATGTTCTCAATTTTTTATTTAAACAAAAACTGTCCTTACATATGATCAGTTTATTTTCAAAAATGTTTTTATAAAGGTATAGATATTTCATTATTACAAAATGTTTTCTTATGGGTACAAATAATTTTTTTACAATGAATGATTTTATGTATTATGTTATTGTTCATGGGAATTGTGTTTGTTGAAAAGTGTTTTTGTTATAAAAAAAGTAATGTAAGGTCATTATAACTCTCAAATTCATTACATAATGGGATGGAGTTAATGAATTAAGTTTCTCTAAGAAGATTACAGAAATATACTAAAATTTTTATTCATATTATAATAATGATAGTTATTTTAAATTTAGTAGTGATGGTTACTTTATGTATAACCATTATGGTTATTGCTTGTTTAAGTAAGAGTGACTTAAAAATAATGTATCAATTTACCAAATTGATATAACAATTATTTATTTGTGTATTTATGGAAATATTTTGATTACACAATGTAAAAAAGATTATTGGTTACTTCATAAGGTTGAAAACAATAACATTTTTTTAAAAAGTTATTATGATTTTTTCTGATTTTAAAGAAACATTTCAGAGAATTTTTTTTCACTTTATGATTTATTATAAAATATTTTAAGAAAATATTTAGATAGATAAGTTTATTTTGTTGGTAATAATTTGACCCCAACGTTGATTTTTTAGAAAGGAATTTTTTTATAATTATTCATATACTAACTATTTCATTATTTATTTTTTATGTCCATAAATGAGATTTTTGTTCACATCCAATATTTAAAAAAAATCAATAGTTTTAGTGATTAATAAAGGAAATAAATATTTATTGTTGAATATATTAAATATTTTTCATGAAAATAAATCATGTTTTATTTTAAATGTTTCACATTATGAAAAAATGGATAATGTTTAAAAGATTACACTTTTTAAAATATTGTTTTCCGGTAAAAATTAATTTTTCTGAGTCTCTAAACCAGTAAACCAAAAAATTATTTTCTAAATTAAGAATGTGAATTCAAGTTTAAAATCACTATAGAATGAAATTTTTAACTCTGGTCCTTATATTTATTATTGGAGGAGGGTTTAATAATTTTAAGGATTGGATGTTATTGGAGAACAAGATAATAACCCTCTACAACCATAATGGATAGAATATTAAAGAGAATAATATTTATTTTTATAAATCGAAAGTGTTTGATATAACATTAATAATTATATCCTATTTTTTATCCTCCTCATAAGATGGTTTATTATTATTTTATTAATATGATCACACTAACCCTATTGGTTTTGGTAAATGATTGGAACTGGCATGAATGAATATAACAATGGGTGCGAAGGAAAATGTTGTGGTTTTTTTAATAAAAATACAATAGAATGCGAGATGTAGTGAGAACTCTTTGGATTATTCTTAACTAGATATTTGGATTACTAATTAACAATATGATCCTTAGTGAGTTTCATAGTGTATCAAATATGAGAAAAACAAAGAACCATGGATGCTTATAAGATAATGATCATAATGGTAAATATATTAGACTTACTATGTGTCATAAATTTAGATAGAAGAACCTAGGAAAATGTATTTGAAGAATGGGAAGATTTTTTATATGTGGTAAAGGAGGCCATTAATAAATAATCTACCAAGGAAAAAATTAAGTGGTAAGTTAACTCCATAAAAAGGATAGAAGTAATTCTTGATGAAATAATTGAACGTTTTAAATGTGGGGAGAATAGATATAATGAAAATCAATGTCCTAGGGGGATGCACAGAAATGGGATCAGAAAGTGTTCGAACCAGGGCCAGTCATAGCTGGTAGCTTGAAGCGAAATCTAGCTTGTGATTGTTGTGTAAAGACCCATAATTTTTGTATATTTTTTTTAATTATATAGAATTATTACAAGTATGTGAAAATTGAAGGCACGTGATTCCATGGCCTGGAGAGCCTGGAACAGAATTTTTAACTTTTTTTAATGGTAGGTTTAGTAAACAAGTGAGCGGGGATTTATATCTTTTGAACTAGTGCTCGGATTAAAAATCTGAGGGAACTATTGAATTCGTAGTGTCTGTATTTGCATAAGTGAGGCTTAACATTGGCCAGAAAGGCTCAAATGAAAAATTTAATTTTTGTACTTTTCAAAAAAAAATAACTAATTAATTTATTTTATTCTTTTTGCAACAGTTGAGCGGTGAATGGTGGGACCGCAGTGTAATGTCGTGAAATAAATGTGGTTCATTTAATGACTTGAACCTGTCATTGTGTAACAAAATTGATAGTGGTTTATTAGGTTTATTAATTATGATTCATTTATGAATCTTATTAATTAACCAATGTGAAGAGTTATCGTTCCTTTTAATTAATCAAATCATTAGTGTGGGTCTTGGAAACCTATGGGAGGACTCTTGATGATGTTCTGAAGATTTCATCCTCTAATAAAGTACGGATATTCAATGATGCTATTTGAGAATTCGATCTGGAGATTAACAAATGTTGAAAAACACCTTCGAACATGGATGCTTCTTCTTCATCTATAGCATCTTCCAACAAGTTCAATGAAGGGGTTTTGATTTTTATTCTAAGATTTTATGATATTTGAATTCCTTCCCATGTTATAATGATAATGTGGAGGGCGGAAACTAAACCAAACAAGGCTTGGACCCTCTTTTAATCTTGGTTTGATGTGTTCTTTGTGGTCAACCATGAAATTTTGGCGAAAAGACGAAACAGAGGGTCGCGCGGTAATGGCGGTATCTCGGGAATCCCATAGGCGCAATCAGGAAGAAAATCGAACTGTCAGAGCTTCATCAGTGGCCTACGAATGCATCGACACAGCAACACCATCGGCATGGCGGTGTGGACGACCGGCGGCGGTGAGTGGATGGTGGCGCCCACAGGCGCCGTGGTAGATAAGGGCAGCCAGACTTTTTCGGCCACTTTCATCGAGGGTGACGCCCCACGGCAGTGCACCGTGGAGGAGACAGTGACATACAAATCGTTGTTGTGGAGGAAGTTTCAGGGTGGTGGTGAACCTATATTCATGGGTCCCACCCTTGACAGGTCCACCGGACCGGTCTGCTGGAAGGGTGGTGCCAGCCCGGTGCTTCCTGTTGGAGATCCAGAATGGACGTGGTCTGTTCCAGAGGGGAGCGAACCCCGCCTATCTGGCAGGCCATGCTCAGCTAGCGGGCTGAGCTGGTTTAGCGGCCCAGCGGTCTGTGCCAATCTGGGTGGGTTGGACTGCTTCTGTGTCCTAGTGGATGAGTGGATTTCAAACCATAACCATATTATATTTGAAACTAATATGTTGGGGCCAATTAATAATTTAAAATTAATTTATATTAAATTAATATTTTAATAAATTTCTAAAGTACCCCTCATCTCAATTATATAATAGAATCTCTTCGTTCACATCATTACACCACATCAAGCAATCAAGATTGACCAAGTACATTACATTACTTTTCTAAAATTAATTGGTAAAGCTATGGTGGTTCTAGGCTACTCAAAATTCCAACCTTATGTCCCTTAAGTAGAGATCTAAATGAAGTTCAATGAAAAATATATAATGATTTTAATCTACACTTTAAAATTTATTCCTTCTTCTACTTCCTCGTCATATGTTATTTAAATAATAAAATAATAATTCTTATATAATATAAATAATTAGATGATATTATTATTATAAAACAACTATATTTTACCTTTTATCCTTCATATGGAAAATGAAAGTACCACATGTGCAAACGTATGACTTACCATCTCCACGTAGCGTTGTAATTGGTTTTTCATAACCATTTTTCAAGGATGGTTATAATGATGGAAAAAATGGATATATATTTTACTTATTACCTGATATTTATTTTTTAAAATTAATATATCACCCACTTTCATAAAGCTTTACATATTAATTGAATGATATCATCAATCGTGTGTACATACAGTCTTACATATCTAAAACACGATGTGATTCATTCTCCATGTTCAAAATTTAATATTGGTTTAAAATATATATATAATGAATAAATTTTTATATCTATGAACTTAAGATAATTCTATAAATTCAATAACTATATTCTCTGTAGAAGAATCAATTCTTAAATGACAAAAAATGCACAGGAATATCAAGCTGTTAACACTCGGAAGAAGGGTAATAATGAAATATTTTTAACAAATAAGACATAAGATGATAAAAGAGGATCATATATAATATAATAAATATTGTTATATAATATATTAATAAAATTATTTAAACCATTATAAATGATGTTAAAGAGAATTCAATTAATAAAAAGTGAAAGGTAATGGATTTTGTAACTCAATTTCCAATAATTGGGTTAAACTTTTAATTCATTGATTTTTTCATTCAAATATTATGTATGAAATGAATTTTAATTATATTATGTTGTATTTCCACAAATTATATGTATATTTATAGTGTATTCACTTGATTTATCCATTTTATTAATCCTCACGTTAATGATATGAACTTTGTAAGGGACATCATCACAATTTTCTTTCATTGGGTAATATTTTGATGTTATGCACATATATTCTTTACTATGGTGTATCTATCACCCCACGAAAATGTTATATCATGAAATTATTTATTCCTATAACATTTAATGTTTTTAAATGTTATTATTTCATCATAAATAAGATTCCACTAATTACGAAATGGTAAGGGTTTCTTATTTCATTTTTACTTACGTGATATATATGTCGTATTTACCACTTATTAATTTTTTTGGTGTATACAATTCCCATTTATTATATAATAACATGAATTTATTTATATTCATGGTATTAAATGTATCATTTAAATATTATTACTTTTATGGGGAATACTATTTATAAGTTACCAAAGTGGTAAGAGTTTATTTCACAGTATCATCATTTTTCAGGATTGTTTATATATAAGACTCCATTAGGGAATATTGAAAATACATTTCCATGAGTTTTAAAAAAGTTCTATAAAAGGTTTTTTAATATTATAATATAATTATTTAAAAAAATTAACAATTTTTACTTTTAAAAAAAATTAAAGGAATCATCCTGCCATTTTCAAAATAATGCCAATTTGGATTTTACTAAGAATATGAATTGAATCGTTGTTTTAAAGTTTACGACATAAACTTTTTTTCCACCACCATGAACACTAGATATTTTAAAACATATTTAATATTATTTTCAATGGAATTGTTTTTCAATTTTTTTGAATATTTTGTTTTAAAAGGATATTTTCGAAATGAAAAAAAAAATATTTTACTCAAAAATGTTTTTTGAATTAAGTATTTATTGTTTTTCTATTCATAAATGGCATAAATACTTTATTATATTTATAATAGACTATGGATATTTTTGTATTTATATCATATTTTTATTTATTTGGATGGTCTATTATCATTTTGACCATGGAATTGCTATTTTGATATCATCATATTACTCTGGATGGTTCTATTTATATTTAATTATTGAAAACATTATTCAAATTTCATATACTAGTTTTCTAATACGAGTGTTTCTATTTTTGATGTTTATTAAATTTAATATGAGGAATTAATTTGACTTGGAATGTGAGGGTTGGGGCCTACTATGACCCTCCGATTTATCTGTAGGCCCCATGAAACAAAATAGTTTGGGTATTGACCAAGGCCTTACCTGTTTATGTATGGTGCCTTCATTGAAACATTGATGGTATTTTTATGATTTATTGCATTATAAATTCCTTAAATATGAGATTTTTTTGGTATACCATGTGATTATTCAACTATCATAATATCTATGGTTAGTTTTTATCCTCATGTGATTATTTATATATCAATATTTTATAATTTTTTTCTAACCATATTATTCTCTAGTTATTGATTTAATTAGATGTGTTTCAGTTATTTACCTCACCATAATTTTTATGAATTATTTATCCATATCCTCAGGTATATGTAACCAATTATAAAAATATAAGATCACGCTTATTTTTTTATCTTTCCCTAAGGAATCCATGTTAGGTACTATTATTTTTATGCAATGATAGGAAAGAGGGAATAAAGTTATTCTAAAAAATATTTTTTGTTTTTTCTTTTCAAATATATCAAGTTTACCAAGAATATTAAACTATTTGGTTCTATTAGATATGATACCATGTATCTTATTCTAATGTAATAATGTAACCATCAGCTCCATACTGATGGGTTTGGGGTATTAACATTGTTTATTGAATGATCTTTTTTAATATTTATTTATTAATGTTGAATTTTGAAAAATTAACATTGATTTTTTTTAATATGAAGGCCTATTAATTTTGGTAATTATCATATATTTCCCTAAATATTATGGTTTTTTTAATGTATATAGTTAGGATAAATAGCATGTTATCCTTTTATAGATTGTGTTATCCATTATAAGTGTATCCAAGTGATTTGTGTATAACAAATTCTTCTTGAATAATCATCTTTTGGGGGAAAAAGTTGTTTTTTAGTGTAATTTTATTAAAAGATTAAATTCATCTTAACATATAGAATATTTCCTTATGTTCATAGTCTATGTAGTAAAATGATTACCCATATTAGGTGAATTATTTAAAAAATTGTTATCCATTTACTTTTCTTACTGACGAATAAGTGATCTTCAAATCTGTCATAGATTTATAGTATTTTGGTGGTTAACTACAACCTAACCATGTTAATTATCTCTCTCTATCATTCATTGAGAGTTAGGTTTTTCTTATAAATCCATGTTTTCACTTCGAATCAATTTTGTATGATTTGGAAACCTATTATGTGTTACTCTAGATGACCTTTATACTTATGTTTCTTTTTTAGAGAATGCTTTATATAACCTTTTTAAGATGTGGTTATGAAAAAGGGTATTTTGAAATTTTAAAACTTTTTTACTGAACTAGAGTAGAAATTATGTTAAAGAAATTATTTAACGGGGTGTAAAATTTAATATCATTTTATTTTAAAATGTAAGACTATGTTTTTTGGAGTACAACATATATAACTGTGAGCTTAATTTAAAAATGAATTATTATTACTTAAATGTTTCTATTATAACCTAGTCATAAAATTGGTGGGAATGAATATTATTAACAACCTTATTAAATATATAATAGTAATAATAATTTATAATATATTAATTAATCTTTTTTAAATAATAACTCGATTTTTTAATAAATTTTTTCTCTTATTTAAAACAATATTTTTTTTCAAAAATTGGTTTCTTTTTTTTGAGTGAATAAAATAGTTAAAAATGGAAATTTAAAAAAAAAATTGTTTGAAAAAATTAATTTCATTTTTTAATTAACCATGGAAAATTATTATTGGATTACTTTTTGATAATTTTCTGAAAAGATATTTATTTTCAATGAATATTTAAAAATAATGATTTTAATTAAAATTTGTATTTTTATTTTAAGAATTTACAAATAAAAAATATATTTTGGATTAGTGTTAAAAAAATTAATTTTTTATTCAGAATAATCCAATTGGGGTTTTAGAAATCGATTTTATACTTGAATTTAGTATAAGAACTTTTCATATTTTAAGTGTTCATTTTTCTAAAAACGGGACACTATCACAGTGTGCCGATTTGATTTAAAATTAAATTATGGAACTTATGTGTTTTGATTTTGAAAAATTTATTCCATATTTATATTGAAAATGTATTAATTTATTAAAAAGGTCCCTTTTATATAATTTCAGAAGGAATAGTAATCTTTGGAATTTTTTATAAGACGGACAATTGTAAATAAAGTATTTAAGGGTAAAAAAAATTATAAAGAAAATAAAAAAAACACCAAAACTTGCTAAAATTTAATGGATGGGTAAATTCCAACCAAAATTGCCCAAGGTTTGGTTATATAACCTTTTTTCTATTTATGAATCAATATGGCCTTTGTAATATTTTATCTAATGAAAGAAAAAATGTTACACTATTGTTTTTATCTATAATTTTTTTAACATGAGGACAACAAAAATATATTTTATATATATATATATTCACATGAAATATAAATAATTTATCATCATAGTGGTAATTTATTTTCAATTTTTAGTCAAACAATAATTAACTTAAATGCTTAGAAAACAATAATGTAGTAATTATTTAATTAATGAATAAATAAAATAAATGATATTATTTATGTAAAAACTATTATAATTCTAGATAATTAATGTCATGCACTATTTGTTTATATGAAAATTACATACTATAGATGTATTAAAAAAATTACATCATTTATGTTTTACTTTTTTCTTGATGTTATTAACGTCAATGTAATGAATAGTTCTACAAATTGTTCTTTTTAAAATAGATAATATTTTATTATATGATATAATATTACTAAAAATATTACGTTTGGATAATTGATAAGGATATCATTAATAATATTATCCATCTTCTATTTATTGGTTGTATTTATATTTTTAGAAACTATCTTCACCCTCAAAAGGTGAAATTCCTTATTTTCATGATTAGTAAGAAATGGATTAACTTGGTGTTAAAACCTTAAAATAAGGGTAAAAAATTCAAAACATGTCTAATTATTTTGTTGATATTATATAGGACCAAAATTATACTATATTCTAAATTAATTAGTTTGATATCATTTTGATTTGAAAATTAATTTCTATTAATATAATATTTTTTTAAATTCCAAGAGTACACCTCCCCTCTCATATAGATGGATATCTCTTTTTATATTCACATAACACATAATGAAAAATTTTAATCAAAAACTAACTAAAAAATAAATTCAAAGTATCCTTCCCCACATTTTAGAGGCATTATTTGTGGAATAATATTATTCTTAGTGGTCATAAGGTGTTATGCAACGGAGGTTGTCTGAAAATGAGGTATCATTCCTAACCGAGAATTTCTATTTTATTTATTCATCCAAATCATTAAAATATATTTAAACAAATATTATATAACAACCCAATTATATTCAATATACTTAGGTTTTTTTATTTTAATGTCACAACCTATATCAATATCCTTTTCCATCAAATGGGAAACAAGACCAACGTTCCTGTGTATGGAGAACCACCACCTAGTGAAACAACTAAACTTGTTTTCCATAACCATATATAATGGATGGATTATAATGATATTTATAAGTTATATATATGAAATTTATGACATATTTATCAATTTTTAATAGTTAAATCTAACATATTTCCCTACCTTTCCCTACACAATAAAATGATCACACCATTTCTGCCTATGTGTAGTCTATCACATCCACAAAGTGATTTTATTCACTTTTTCATCACCACATCAAAAGGATAATATATATAAGTACAATTAAAGATATAATATTCTATTTATGATATTATAATCATTATGTAAAAATAAAATTATGCTTACCTATATTCCATAATGATCATTGAAAATGGTACTATTACACATTTTTATGTACAACCTGTCGTCTCTATGATTATAACAAAGATAATTTGTCATAAACATCATTCATGGTTTTTTAAAATTATAATTTATGAATAAAATGATAAATATTTATTTATTGTTATTATTTATATTATGTAATATTGACCGCTTTTACCGTAATCGACTTACAAATGTCATTTTGGACTTATGTATCAAATATCAAAAAAACATCATACATGAACATAAATGATTATGTAATTGTATATAACATGGTCATAAGAGATATAAAAAGAATAATAAATTTGAAAAAATACTTCGTAAATTAAAAAAATAAAAAAATAATATTTTTCAGGATGAAATAGAATATCCACAATGAGTTGGACTCAAGGTAAGGGACTTTATTTTAAAAATAATCATATATAGATTTCCTTAAAATTTTATTTTTATTCAATATCCATATTTATAAAAATATTTTATGTATGTATTTATATTTAAAAATATAAATTTTAAATGGAAATTTATGTTTCATTTGATTTTCTTTTTAATTTTTTAAAGAGTAATCATTTATAGAATGTTTTATGAAATGTTTTAATTTCCTCTACAAAAAGCAAAAATGGAATATTTTGTTTTAATGTATATAACTAAAATAAGTTTTCTAAATCTATAACCATTATTATATTTTTGGATTTCATTACAATATTTCACCTTTTCATTAATGATAAACGCTTCTTCCATATGTTCTGGTTATTTTCAAAATTGGATTTAAAAAGTAATCAATATTTCAATATAAGTAAATGTTTTCCTATGGGTAAAAATAATGTTTCTCTTATTCTAGATTATATATATTGTGTTATTGTTCTTGGTAATTGTTTATAATGATGGGTGGTTCCATTATAAACCAATATATGGTGTTCCTTTTATAGCTCTCTAATGCATTGGGTAAAGGAAACGAGTTAGATTATTAGTTTTATCTAGAGAGAATATAGTAAAATACAATGATAGTTCTTCCAAGTATAATCGTAATGGTTATTTAATGTATAACTATGATGGTTACTCCAAGTATAAATTTTATGGTTATTCCATGTGTAAGTAAGAATGATATGAAAATGATCCCACAAGTTAACAACATTATTTATCTATATTTTCTATGAAATGTTTAGGAAATATTATAATTTAAGAATTGTAACGGATGGTATAAAATAATTTTTAGGGATGAAAAGAATTACATTTTGAAAAATTAATTATGAGCTTTTCATGATTTCAAAGAAACTTTTTTTTTGTTTTTTCTTTAAAATTTCTTATGACATCTTTTATGAATATATTTGGAAATATTTGTAGATTTATTCTATATGAAAATTCTTATGTAATGACTCAAACCCTCCTGGTCAATTACTTTTCCAAATTTCTTGTGTTTTGGGTATCTTGGGGACCATAAGTGACTCATTAAGATGTTTTCCAAAAACTTGGTTCCACCAAATGGTTCCACTGAAACAATGGCACCGTTATGGTGAAACCTGTCCCAGTGAAACCATAATGGTGGCACCATCATGGTCACACATTGAAACAGTGGCGCCACTTACTATGTCTCACCGAACTGTTGGCACTATTATTGTGTCTCACTAAACTGTGTCTCACCCTTTTCCATTTTTCCCAGTTTTCTAAGTTTTTTCAGTTCCTCCCTAGTAATTTATATTTTGACATAAAAGTGTTTTAATACCATTTTAAAATAAATTTAAAGATAGTAAAAGATGTCTCACACCCCCAAGATTTGGGAGACCCTTCAGTTATCAAAACATTTTTCCTTTTTCCTCAGTGTCACACCCTTCCCCGTGCTTCCCAAATTCTCCCTTGTTATGTGTTTTTCTTCTCTATTTAAAATATATATATTAGCTCACCATTGTTATCTCCTCCATCTATAAGGATTATTTGTAAATAACAATTAATCCTGACATGTGAAATAGCCCAACAACAAGGCCATTCCACGATCTGACTTCAATTACATTGAAATCGTCTGCCTATTTTCAGGATCTAACCTTTTCTTAAGCTGAGATCCTTTCTTCCTTTTTCCTTCTGGTTTCTCTAAGTACTCTGAGAGACTTACTATGGAGATGAATCATACACCAGTGATGGATCTCTTTCTGGTTTTCCATGAAGCCCTTGAGTTTTATTTTATTGTTAGTCATGCATCTTCAATTCTTGAGGCGAGGATAAAAAAACATAGATCCTTGATCTTCCAGGTAGGGTTTTCCTTTGTCTCTCTTTATTGTGTATCATGTGGGGTGTTTATGATAATGTTTTTCTTGGGATGTGGATGTAACTAAACATTAAAAAATATAATAAATTGACTTTTAAAGAATGAATGGGTGGGAATGATGATGTCGATTTGGTCGTGATTTACCTTCATTTTTGTTAAGAATGGACTTTACAAGAGAACTGGGTGTGATTGCTTAAATTTTGACATGGCCGTTTTGTTCTTCAGTCCAGTGTTTTTTTAATTTTTTTTATTCCTATTATTTTCTCGATAGTGGAGAATTTTAATCAATGGAATCACTTGAACATGATAACAGAAATGGGTTCTATGGGAAGACTATTTTCCAGGAATGGGTTGTCCTCTGGTTGAGGTTGTGGGGTATTTTTGTATGTAGGGATAACAAAAAGAGTGGTTGTGTATAGGACGGTTGTCTACTTCCAATCCTTAGGTTGGGGAGAGTGTGTGATTACTTATATGAATAAAATTTATTTCATGTGTTTCTTATATGCACCTCAGCCATGTCTAGCACTTCATGCCGAACACCCACATTTCATGGGGGAGGGGGTTTTACCAACATTATTATGAGTGACTGCTTATTATATTCTTTCAAATCCCTCTCCTAGGTAGCCCAAGACTCTTCGGGAAGTTTGTGAATACCTAAGGTTCATAATAGCCTAAGAACCTTCAGGCAGGATGTGTTGTGGTGGTTGACATAGGTGTGTACGGGCAAGATTGTTTCCTAAGTGTCATTAGGATGAGGCCCATGTGCCTTTAGGTGTGGCAGTGGTTTTTGTGGCCTAGGTGTTAGGGGTCAGGGATGTGTGTGGTTCTAGGGTCCCTGGTGTCTTCAGGAAGGATCCTTGGTTGTGATAGCCCATAAGTTTGTTGTTGGGGTTGCAATGGGACTGTAGTTAGACTTATGGGGGACGTCTGATGCATATGGTTTCCTAAATAACCAATGGGAAAGTAGTGAGGGGTACCTGAATATCGATGCATTATTACTATTACTTTACCTGACTTGCATTATTTGGGGAGTGCACCTTGGTGAGGCTGGGTGGATAGTTTCCTTGATAGGTACTTTGGTTATCTCTATTTTCCCATGGGACATTAGAATTCCTCCCCGTTTGGGCACAGGATCTTTAGGTTTTACCCACTGAGTATACATGTATACTCACCCTACGTATATAAAAATTATTTTATATTTCCAATACTACTTTGAGGACCTTTCTAGACCTTACTAGCTCAGGATTCAAGAGTTTTTTGTTGCTGCTTTTCATTATTTTGGTTTTCATCATCAGACTTTTCTTGTACCTTGTATCTTTTTATCTTGAATGTGCATATGGGAATGGATTTCTGGATTTACTTTTATAATTAGTTTTTTGAAGTTATTTGGGATTTACCATCTTATCTCTTGATCTTATAAAATTAAAAGGGTAATTCCTAAATTTTTTCCTGAGATTATATAACCTTATTTCTAGTCACCACTCTAGGGCCTATTAAGGTGGGACTCGAGGTGTCATTATCTCTCCTTCAACGTGAAGAAGGAAGGGTCTGGTAGTTTATTTTCCCTTTCCTTGTCTTGGTGAAGGTAGGTTGTGAAAGAATGGTATCAGAGGTGATAGTAGAGATATAGAATGGAGTTTAGGGTTAGAAGTAGTGAGAATTTCATGGTATGGTAGGAAAAAAAATAAGAAATATTGGTGCATGAAATTGTCCAATGAAGACTGGCTGGGACACCAGATATTAGGGCCCCCCATGATCTGATGTAAGGACTATATGCCTACCAAGAGACCAAGTGAGGCTACACTAATTATAGAGTGTTGACACATGGAAAGGTAGATGCCTGATAAATAATTATGTTCTTGTGTGTTCTTGGTGTTTTGGGAGTTTAAAATGAATAACAAGTATAATGAAAATTTAAAATATATCTTCTACACTACTTAGGCTTAGGAATATCCTTTTTTACCTTGCCGTTATGGAACTTGAATGAAAAAAATGAGTAGTATGGGAAATCTAGGCCCAGGAGGCTGATTTGGATGATTAGGAGAGGGCTGATCGGGAGGAGGAGGGTGGCCAGTGGAAGAAGGCGCTTCGTGCATTTCAAGGGAGTACCCTCAAAAAGTACGAGGGTAGCGTCTCAGACATAAAGATAGATAACTAGATCGAGGATTTGGTGATAGCTTTCATCCTGATCCTGGATCTGGCTGAGTACTGGGTTCCTCAGGTTGTAAGCCAGATGTAGGGAGAGGGTATTCAGTGGTGAACGCACTATCTCTGGGAGAAGAAGGAGGCTGAGGCTTTGTGGATTGACTTAGAGAGGGAGTTTCAGGCAAAATTATTCTCTACCATAATGAAGGTTGAGAAGATGTAGAAGCAAATCTCTTTTCAGCAAAGAAGTATTTCAGTGATGGAGTTATGGATCAAGTTCAATGATCGCCTTCGTTTTTCTCTGGACATCTTTTTGGATGAGGAGTCATGGGCAAGGCGCTTAGAGGAGGCACTCCGCCCCTCTCTCTAGTACGATGTTACTCCCTTCACCCCACCGACGTACTTAGAGGTTCAGAATAAGAATGGAGTGGTGTAGAGGATGCACATGATGGGAGGTGTTTCATGAGATGGTATCCAGTTGAGATCATCAAAGGGAAAGGCCATTAGTAATAGGCCTCCAGTATCAGGGCCATCTAGGTTTCAGCTGGCGGGGAGTAGGCCCTAGCAGTTCCAGTTTCAATCTCTTCGTCGTCTCACTTTCTCAATGATACTAGGACCAAGGTGTTTTATTTGCGGTAGACATGGGAATTTTTGAAATCAGTTCCCAGACTCGGTGCAACATAGTGGAGGTGGTCAGGTTCAGTTCCCACCTTAGCAGTGACAGTTTCCAGTTAGACCTTTTTAGTCACAACAGCAGCAATTGTAGCAGGGGAAGCAAGCTCCCGCTTCACCGAGGGAGGATGGTGACGGAGGAGGCTGACCTCAGGGACCTTGAATGGGTTGTGGTTGAGTATGAAGACAACAGTCGAGGTCCAAGGGAGATGGGATTGGATAGTTACAAATCACGGAGGTAATAGTTCTTGTAGGGCTGGAGGTCGTTCGAGGTACAATCAACTTGTTTAGTACACTTAGTTGTGCCTTGTTTGATTCATGACATTATCACTCCTTTTTTCACCCAGTATAGCCCATGCCTTGGTCCTATACATAAAGAGACTCTATATACCCATGGTGTTGAGTATGCCAGTAGGAGATCGGACCATCTTTTTTGATGTTTGTCGAGGATGTAGACTCATTCTAGGGCTACATCAGTCCAGTGGGGATCTCTTTATGCTGTAAATGATGCCACATTATCTCGTCATAAGCATCGAATGGATATTTTCCATATATGCTATTATCGACTGCTTACATAGAAGGTTCATGATTCCAAATATGGGTATCTAGAGTGTAACTTTTGTATGCAATCGGGGTTGTAATGAGGGAAGCCGATGAGTAGAGCCCCTTATTTACTTATTAACTAAGCTGTTTTATAGGTCATTCGACACCACCGGAACTACACTATATTTTACAAGTGCAAATTCTTGACATTAAGGGTGCACTTACAAGAAAATGTGGTGTCCCAGTAGGGAATATCAGTGGACCCATCAAAGTTCAGTGAGTTTTTTCTTGGGAATTACCTAAGAACGTGGCAGTTGTTCGTAGTTTTTTGGGTCTAGAAGGTTACTACCAGAGGTTTGTTCTTGAATTATCTCAAATTTTAGTTCCTTTGACATCCTTTTCCAAGAAAGAACAGGCTTTCATATGGAGTGAGCAGTGTCGGGTATCCTTTATTTATCTGAAGGTGAAACTGGTCAGTACCCCAGTACTGAGGTTTCCAGAGGAAGGGGTAGAATTTGATGTGTTATGTGATGATTCTAGCATAGGATTGGGGTTTTTGCTGATGTAGCAGTAGGGAGTGATATCTTATGGGTCTAGGTATTTATTTCATCATGACGGTAATTATGCCACCCATGATATGAAGCTTTCATCAGTTCTGTTCGAACTGAAGTTATAGTGGCATTACCTCATCAGCGAATGCTTCGTGGTCTTCACAGTTCACAATATCCTTAGGTACGTCTTCACCCAATGAGACCTGAACTTCCAGCAGTGGAGGTGGATGGAGTTTCTTCATGACTACAACTTCAACGTCTCATACACTGAAGGTAAGGGGAAATTTTTGGTTGATGCATTCAGTATAAAGTCATAGAAGGATGCTATTATAGAATATGTGGATTATTGGAAAGCGATGAAGGAGTTGGATAATTTACATCTGGGCATGAGGGTGGAGGATGGTAGAGGCTATTTTTTCTTGATGAAAATGCATTGTTCCTTGTTATAGTAGGTGGATGAGTCTCAGTTGGGGATATTAGTGGCTAAAGTGAAGTTGTGATCGTGTTATCTAGGGAAATGCTATGGAAGTATGGTCGTAAGATGGTAAGAATATGATGCTTTTCCATGGGATGTTTTTGGTCCCAGAGATGATGCATGGGGGACTTCCCCATGAGTTCCATAACTCCCCCCTAGTGGTACACCCAAGGTTTTCCAAGATGTGTGGAGGCCTGAGGGAATAATTTTGGTGGCCCAAGGTGAAACGAGTAGTGGCGAAGTTTGAGGTAAGGTGCCTAGTATGTAAGTAGGTGAAGGCTGAACGCCACATCCCATGAGGTTTATTAGAGACATTATATGTGACAGAGTGGGTGTGGTATGACATCTCGATGGATTTCATCATGGGACTACATAGGGTTCAAGGAGGCTAAAATGCTATATGGGTAGTGGTAGAATGGCTGACGAAATCAGCTCATATCCTGGAAATCAAGGAGTTGAGTGTGGTGGATGCCATTTCATAGAGGTACGTGGATGAGGTGGTTTGGTTTCATGGAGTTCCAAGGTCCATAGTCTTAGATCGGGATTTATGGTTTACCTCACAATTCTGTAATGGATTGCAACGTGCGTTTGGCACCCATCTATGCCATAACACTCCTTTCCACCCCCAAAAAGATGTGTAGATATAGAGAACCATCCAGACAGTGGAATATATGTTAAGGGAATATGTTTTAGACTTCAAAGGATCTTGGGTATGAAACTTTACTCTGATATAGTTTTCCTATAATAATAGCTATCACTCTACAATTGGCATTGCTCTATTCGAAGCCTTGTATGGAAGGTCGTGTTGTTCACCCGTGTGCTTGACCAAGGTTGGGGAAGCAGGTGTTCTTGGCCCAGGGGTGGTGTGAGTACAACAGAGAAGGTTTATCTTGTGCGTGAGAGAATGAATGTGCCTTGGGAATGGCAGAAGTCATATGTTTATCATAGGAGGAGACCCTTGGAGTTCAAGGTTTGGGACCATGTGTTCTTAAATATCTCCCCTTGACATGGGAAGAAGAGGTTTTTCAGGGGGACTAAGCTTTGATACAGGTTCACCGGACCCTTCAAGTTGTTGTTGTGAGTTAGCGAAGTGGCATATCAGGTGGCACTACCACCACCACAATTGAGGTTCCAAAACATCTTCCATGTGTCTCCACTCCATTGGTATCTACATGATGATTCACACATCCTCAACTATGGAGAGCTGGATATTGGGGAAGATGCAATGTTTGTGGGGAGACTAATGATGATTGAGGTTCGTGAGGAGAAGGTGGTTCATGGAAGGACCATTCCCTTTGTTTGTGTTTTATAGAGTAATGGTAGAATCTGCGAGAGTACCTAGGAACAAGATGCATAGATGTGTTCCCACTACCCAAAGCTGTTTTGAGTTTTATTTCCTGTTTGTTTTTTTACTTGACTATGATGTAATGCATGACCTTGTTAACTGTGATATGGGTTATTTTACTTTCTCTAAATGTGTGTTAAAGTCCCACTATGGAGAGGGGAGGACCTGGTCCCTAATCAAGATGCATTAGGGTGAATGCGATTAAACCTATGTGGGCGAGTCAGTGATGCCTAATGTGGATTATATCTTGACATGGAGGAAGAGACACCCTAACCCATATGTCTGGGCAGGGTGACTTTTATACATTCGTGTGGTTACATGGGGGAGAAAGGAGTTAGTGTACTCATATTTTTTCAAAAGATAGATGAGGGGGAGTTATTCATAGATAACGAGGTTGTTCTGGCTTTGGAACAACTCTAAGGAGGTTTGTCCCTAAGAGGTATCTTACAAGGTGGTTGTTAGAACACCTCTCTTATCTATGGGTTTACTCTTGGATTCTCGAGGACGATAATGGTATGACAGGTATCTTATGTAATGGATCAGACAATTCTGGTCCAATACTTTTACAAATTTATGGTGTTTGGGGTATCATGGGGACCATCAGTGACTCATTAAAGAGTTTTCCAAACACTCGGTCCCACTAAACAATCCCACCAACACCATGGCACTGTTACAATGATACTGGTCACGGTGGCACCATCACGGTCACACACAAAAAAGGTGGTACCACTTATGGTGTCTCATGAAACCGATGGCACTATTAAGGTTTCACTGTTATGGTGTCTCACTGAACGATGTCCCACCCTTTACCATTTTTTCCAGTTTCCTAAGTTTTTCCAATTCTTCCCCTATTAATGTATCTTTTGACATAAACGAGTTTTAATACCATTTTCAAATCCATTTAAATAAATTAAAAATGTTTTAAACCCCCAAGAATCAGGAAACCCTTTAGTTACCAAAACGTGTGGCCTTTTTCCCCAGTGTCACACCCTTCCCCTTGCTTTTAAACTTCTCCCAAGTGACATGTTTTTCTTTTATATTTAGAAGATATATATTAACTCACATCCATTAACTCCACCATATTTGAGGATAATTAATAAATAATAATTAATCTCAACCTGTTAAACCACCCAACCACCTGTTCAAGCCATGAATTGAGTTCATGTACTTCGAAATAATCTCCCTAATTTTATGATATGGACTTTCTTAAAGGTGATATCCTCTATTACTTTTTCCTTCTGGTTTCTTGAAGTACGCCTACTAATTTACTCCAAAGATGAATCGTGTACCCGTACTGGAGCTATTCCTTCTCAGCCTTAAATCCCTCGTGATTTCCTTTCCTACAAGTCACCCATCCTTAGTTATTGATGTGAGGATAAAAATTTTGATCCTTGCTCATCCTAGTAGGGTTTCAATCATCTCTCTCTACTATGTATCATGCGGGGGGGTATGATAATGTTTCTATCGGGACATGGATGTACCCAAACATTAACAAAGATAATAAATGAATTTTTAAAGAATGAATGGATGGGAATGATGATGTTTATATTATAGTTATTTACCTTCATTTTTTGTTATGAATTGTATGGAATCATGCCACCTGAAAATTGTGGTTGTTGGTAGTCCTTTATATTGCACTAATGAAACTATTTTTTTTGGATAATCTTATGATTTAATGGATATAACCTAGAAATTGGTTAATCACGTAAACTCGGTTGATTAAATGGATTCTCAGTGAATAATAATCCTTATGTGATCACTCTAATTAACCAAACAGAAATAAGTAACTTATTGAATAGTTTGGTTAAATATGAAAATGTCCTTGCTTTGTTCTGGTAATATGTGTGGTTGCTTTCGTTGATGTTTATGGTGTGACGTGGATGGGGATGGGATCTCTTATTTTTCAGTTGTTGGTTTGTGGATTTGTGCTATTATGTTGAGCCTTGGTTTGGTTCTAGTACTTTGAGGGATCTTACAAATATCATTTGATATTGTGACTTTAAAAGAGATCCAGGTGTGAATGCTTAAATTGTTTCTTGGACATTTTCTTCTTCATTACAGTGTTGTTTTGACTTTTGGTTGTGCCTGTTAGTTTTCCAATAGTGGATAATTATTTTAGAAGGAATAACCTGAACATGATAACAAGAATGGGTTTGATGGGGAGACTATTTTCTAGGAATGGGCTCTATTCTGGTTGACGTCGTGGTGCATTTTTTCAAGTAGGGATAATAGAAAGAGTGGTTGAGTGCAAACTAGTTGTCTTCTTCGGCACCCTTAGGATGGGGTGACTTCTTGGTTACTTTTATGTATAAAATTTATTTTATGTGTTTCTTATACTCACCCCACCCATGTTGAGAACATTGTGTCAAACACCAACATTTCATGGGGGAGGGTGTTTTTTCCAATATTCCTATGAGTGGTTGTTTATTAGCTTCTTTTCTCTCCCTCTCCCATGTATCCCAAGCCCCTTTGGGAAGGCTTTGATGACCTAAGGTTCATTATGGGCCAAGACTCTTTATGCATGATGTGTTATGGTGGTTGGCCCAGGTGTGTGCAGGAAGGTTTATTTACCAAGTGTCTTTGAGAGGAGTCCCAGGTGTCTTCGGGTGTGGAAGTGGTTGTTGTGTCCCTGGTGTCCGTGGGCAAGGATGTGTGTTGTTGTGGTGGACAAGGTGTTTTTGAGTAGGATGAGTGGTTATGATATCCTATAAGGTTATTGGTGGGGAGGTAGTGGGACTTTAGTGAGACTTCCAAGGGAGGTCTAATGCATAGGATGTCCTAAATAACCACTGGGAAAGTGGTGTGGGGTACCCAAATATTGATGTGCTATTACTATTACTTTACCTGACTTGTGTTATTTTGGGAGTGTTCCTTGGTGAGGCTATGTGGATAGTTTTTTTCTAGGTTCTTTGGTTATATATATTTTTTCATGGGGCATTATAATTCCTCCCCACTTGTGCACGAGAGATTTTGGTTTTACCTATTGAGTATACCTGTATACTCACCCTATGTATATAAAACTAATTTTAGGTTTCCAGGAGGACTTTGAGGACTGTTCCAGACCTTAGTAGCTCGGGTTTTAGGAGTTTTTGTTGCGGATTTTCTTTCTTTTGGTTTTTTTCTATTAGATTTTTCTTGTACCTTGTATCAATTTATCCTGAAAATGCATATGGGAATATATATTTTTCGTTACTTTTACTTTCATCTTTTGAAGTTGTTTTGGATTTATCATCTTATCTCCCGATATTATTAAATAAAAAGGGTAATGCCTTACTTTTTGTTTGAGGTTCTATACCCTTTGTGCAATTCTCCACTCTAGGGCCTATTGAAGGTGGGACTTGGGGGGTCATTATCTCTCCTTCAACTTGAAGAAGGAAGTGTCTGACAGTTTTTTGTCCCATTCCTCATCTTGGTGAAGGTCGGTTGTGATATACTTTTTGACCCCAAAATATTATTTTTGAAAAATGAAAATTTGTATAAGTATTCATTGACTATGATTTTATTTCCTTATTTATATATACATTACAAATTATTTTGTGTTTATCCCATCATCAAAAAATATCAAAGGGTTTATGTATTAGTAGGGTAAATGAAGAATTAATATCTAAATTCCTAATGATTTTCTTAGAAATAAGTCATGTTTTATTTTGAAAAGTTTTATACTAAAAAAATGGCTACTCACAAGAGGTTCCCAATTTTTAAAGTATGGTTTTTTATTGTTTGGGTAATGACCTAATTATATAAAGATATAAACCAAAAAAATCTCTTCAATTCTAAGAAAGTGAATTATAGTTTAATTTCACTAGAATATGAGATGTATATGTCCATGTTCTAACATTAAATGATTATCAATTCATCATAACTGAATTTTAAAAACAATATTTTTATTTCAAGATCATTTTTCTAATGTTTATGGATTCATTTACTATTAATATAGAGAAACATATAAAATATAATTTCTTTATATATTTGTATTTCATAACAACAATATATTAATTTTTTGTACTTTATCAACTTTCACTTCTTCTATTACTCCAAAATATGTAACACCCCAAGATTTCATAGTGTGTTATTTCTTCAAAATAATTCAATAACTTGCACTACACGCAACACCGAGTTCAAGCGCACCATGACTTTCCAAACAAGCCGTTCAAAAGAGGTTATGAATAGTATTAACTAAATTTTAAACTTTATATAATCCCTATAATTTTATAATCCATATTATGAGTTTCTTAGACATAATGTAAAAACAAATTCATTTTCAATATTGCACTTTTACCAACTTTTAATAGTGAAAACCTTTTTAAATCCAATATTTTAAACTTTTATATATTAAATTTGACTAAATAAATTTACTTTTTAGAATGGGGACATCAAAAAAAATTACAATTAAACATCTCAAGCTTCCACGGTATGTTTTCCTTTGAATAATGCAATGGCGTGCACTGTACGCAACTTTGAGATTCTAACACACCACAACCAATCAAACTAGCCGTTATGAATAGTAATACCTGCCTTTTAAAATTTTAGAAATTTTATCTCTCAAAATTGACTTCATTTTTGGATTCAGAGTATCGAATTTATCCTTATGTGAAATTTTGGTACTTTTCGGAAAACTTTCATATTTTGATGAATAGTGAAAATTACTAAATTTTAATTAAAAACAACTTTTTTAATAAAAATAATTAATATTGATAAATTATGAATTTGAGTGCTTTTTAAGAATATTTAGAATATATTTTTACCATTTAATACAATTTTGGTCATTGGACATAATTTCACAATTAAACCGAACATAAACAAGTATCAATCTTTTGATAGTTATTATATCTTAAAAACACGCCTTTTGTTTTGACAGCGGGAATTAATTTTAAATTAATTTATGTCACTTATGTGTTTTGAATTTGGAAAAATGGATTCCATATTTGGAATCAAGATGTTCAAATTGTGTAAATAGGTAACTTTTATTTTTAGACATTTTGAATAATTACTTCGGTAAATATTTTATTTACCATGGTTGAAGGGTAAATCCGGTAAATAAGGGTTAAAAATAATATTATAATAATAAAATTACCCTAAAACGTGTTCTAAACTTATTGGTTGATACATGTTCTACCATGGCCATATTTGGGTCGATTTGGGGACCCCATGGTGCCACTTGTAAGTGATAGGGACACTTTATTTTAATTAAGTTAAAATGAATACAAAAATGACACAAGCATATATCTTTTAGAAAAACAATTTTTAAATAGGGTTATATATGTTGGATTTTAGACTATAAATATTAATTAGAAAGATAAAAATATTTAATAAATAATGATATTTTATTTATAACTGTTATACATTAAATAATTTAATTTATTTTTGACACAATGATGATGCAGTAATTACCATAATAGTGAAAAACTAAAATAATTGATATTATAAATACCCAAATAAATATAATTTGAGACTTTTAATGAATTATACTAATTTTCTAGGATAATATGACATATTAGTATTGATTTAATTGACCTTGTTTGAAGTAATAATTCTGTTATAAGTTTCACAAAAATCAACTATTGAATAGTGTCAAAATTGACATAAAAGAGTTTTTAAAACAAATATTATATTATTAATTTATATTAAATAAATAAAAATCTAATTTTAGGAAAAGAGACTTATATCATGATATGTGTATTAGTAATGGACAACTTGGGGGTAGATTGGATGTATATAGTATGTTTATTAACTATATAATATAAAAATACAAAGTGACATGGTAAATGTCAAACTAATCAACTAAGAGTTAAAATTAAAAGATAAGGTTAATATAGTAACCCAAACCTGTCTAAATTCTATTGGTTGAATTTTTTTAGACCTATACCAACATTAACCTTTTAATAATCAACTTTGGAGCCATTATAAACCGAATATGAATTTATTATAAATTAATATTTCTAGCATTTTCAAAGGTGCCCCTCACCCCTCTTATAAAAGGGCACTCCCCCTTCTCATTACTTCACACCTTCAAAGCCTTTTGTTTCGGCCAAACTCTGCCCATATACTCTCTCAACTACCCTCACTACAACCTATAGGCCTTTGTTTGATCAGAAAGCCAACCTATGGAGCCCTTTTGATCAAATCAAAAGGAAGAACCCGAAGAAGAGGTAATGTTTTCACCACCCTTTTTCAAATTCATTTTTTCTTCCACTTCTTCTTTCTTTGTTATTACCATTCTAAAATAATAACTCCAGTATATTATATATACTGTGATGTTATTATAAATATGTTACAACCATATTCAGTATTCTATCCACCCTTTTAATAGCATGTCACCATACGTGCGTATGTACGGCTTACCGTCTGCACGTCGTGGTGTAATTGTTATTCAATATATTATTATTTGGATGGGTATAATAATGATGTGTATCTCATGTAAATAATAAATATAACATGATAATGATTATGTATATATGATATACTATCCAATTATATATTATTTTAATATCAAAAGAATGATATTGTCGCTCATGCGTACGTACGGACTACCGTCTCCACGAACGCGATGAGATTCATTCTCCATCGTATCCATTCAAGTATAATTTTCATTTTATGATTTTAAAATAATGTTTAAGGACTTGATATAATTCTGAATATTAATAAGATACAACCTATCCATGAAAAACATGGCTTACATAACAAAACATATAAAAGAAAACGAGTAAGTTAACACCCAAAACGACAATAATACTAAGATATTATTAACAAATCAATGTTAAAAGATCATATATGATATCATATTAATATATATGATTCTTTTATAATTTAATAACAATTATTTCACCATTATACATGAGTTTAACCTACCCTGACCAAGCAAAAGTACAAGGTAAGGGTTTGTTTCGCAATCTCTTCATTATCCGAGGTTGTTTATAAGTAATAATCTACTGGGATTTCTTTATCATCCACATCCATGTTTCTTCGAAATGTATTTAAAAACATTTTTACTATTTAAAAATAATATGGGATAAATTAATTTATATCCTTATGTGTTTTTAAAGGAATATTTTCGTCGTTTTCCAAACAAGGCACTTTTAACCTTTCCACAAATTAAGGTATGAATGTTTTTTTAACTTATACGGTGGGTGCGGCTATTTACCACCGTTATAAAATCATCAAAGCGTCCCTTATAAGATTATAAGAATATTTTCAAAGTAAATGTTTTATTTTATAATTATGTGAACTTTAAATGATTTCAAAATGAATATTTAAATAATTTGTGAAAGGTACTCTTTATCAAGATCATAATTTTAAATGTTTTAAAGATTTATCTTTCTAAATCTTTTAATTAATGTCCATGTTTTCAAAATGATTTTAAGGATTTATTTATTTGGACATGAATGTTTGGAAATGATATTTCTTTTCAAAAGTTTCAAAGTGGTATGGGACACTTTGATTCAAAAATATCTTTTAAATTACTTCCTTTATAAATGTGTGACTTTTCAATGATTTTGAGAAAAGAGATATTTCTCTCAAATAGTTTTGATTTCATCTATGTCAACATCCTTTGATGGATTTTAAGTTTATTTGAAGTTGATTTATTATGATACAAAACTTTTTTATTTTATTGAAGGTTTTGTGATATGTTTTACTGTGGATGTTTTATTTTTATACCATTCATGGTTTATGGAGAAAGTGTTGACATTTCATATGCTAGTTTTAATACGAATGTTTATGTTATTTTTAAACCTTTTCATATGGGAATGCATTGGACTTAGTAAGTAACGGGTGGATCCTGATATAGCTACTCGACGCATCGGTAGGTCTCATGAGACAAACTAGTGTCTTGGAAAAAGGCCTTGGAAAAATCATATTTGTATTCTTGGAACGAGGCCTTGGCTATGTGGTTATGATAGTCTGGCATTATGCATTCCATCATTATGAAAGTGGTTATTGATATTGCATGTGATTATTCGATTAGTATAATATCCATGTGAATAAGTAAATGGCATTATTTCATTTTATTATTGCCATACTATGTTGAATTTCAAGTTTAAAAGGGTTTTGTTTTAGTTATACACTGCCTTAAAAGATTATTCTTATTTATGAAAGTTTCCGCTATATTTTTATCCTTACTGGGCATTTGAGCTCACCCCTTTTCTATGTTTTATTTTCCCCAGGATGTGAAGAAGTAAATTATGAATGACCTACAGGGATATTATGAGGGGATAATAGTGTGGATTATGGAGACAATATGTTTTTGTAGTAGTTTTTCTCTTCATGATGTAATGTAAAACTTTATGAATATATCTAGTGTTTCCTAGGCTACTAAACCAATCGGTCTTTCGAGATTTGATCTTTCTTGTGATCATGCCAATGTTATGTAATAATGCACCGACTCTGGGTAACTGGGGTTGGGGAATTACAGTTGGTATCAGAGGAAGTTTAGTACAAACCTTGGAAGCTATATTTAGATAAACTCTGATTAGATCACATAGATTTAAGAGGGACTATAAGGATTAGTATAGAATAACTTCCTAGAATTTTGGTATTGTAGAGATTTTGTGAGTTTTCCGAGCAATACATCCCTGTCTGGATACGAGCAGGTAGAGGCAGCTCTGGCACAGGTGTACCTTGGGGTAAATCCTAAAAACACCGCTTTGAGATAGACTCGAACGGGAACTGGTGCATGACAATGGGCCTTGCTGCACTCTTGGTTACGACACTCCTGGGGTATATGGTTAGGATAATTCTCATTTTCTTTACAAACCATTATTAAGGGTTTATGAGTATATACTTCCTCAAAGGAGAAATATTTATGATTATGGATTATATCCATAAACTATTTAATTTATGTTATGTGTTTTACAAGTTTGGGATTAGGTATTATTATTCATAAACTAACCTAGTGTATGCCATTGTTTAGAAGTGGCACCCAGTAGAAGGAATGATAACTCCAGAAATTCACATGATATAAAGAGAAAGAAGGATCATATCTTTCATGGTCTTAAGCCAGAATTTATAAGAGAAATAGTCTCCCATGTATTATCATCATATGAAAAAATA
This sequence comes from Viscum album, assembly GCA_963277665.1. Lineage (NCBI taxonomy): Eukaryota > Viridiplantae > Streptophyta > Magnoliopsida > Santalales > Viscaceae > Viscum > Viscum album. The sequence continues at coordinate 562,221,485 of OY728150.1, read as the reverse complement.
ATATCATGTGATGATAAGATAAGTAAAGACATTACTGAGTCCTATGGCTTTTAAGGGAAGCAAGAGAAGAAATGGATGAAAGATAGAAGATGGATAAAGGGAAGAGGGAAAAGAAGAATTTTCCCATATGTGATAACTGTGGAAAGAAACACCCTAGAACTTGCCTGATAGGAATGGGAGTTTGTTATATTTGTGGAGGAAAAGGGCACAAAGTATGTGACTGCAAGGGTAAGAAAATGGTTTCAAATGTACAATTCTTAATTTACAAGGAGTTTGGACACTACGCGAACCTATGTCCCAGTCATCAGACTATGCCGCAAATGATGCAATTGGATAATAATCAAGTTATGATTCTACCACAGATGAAGAGGAATGATTAGAGTTATTATGTTGATTATGTCATTTGAGTGTTCTATCAACAATGTACTTGTTACAATAATTATGGAGTATATAAGGATTGTACTACAGTACTATTTCATTAAGGACTTGAGATTGTGTGGAATAAAGAAAAGTGACTCAATAGAAGGTTAAATTTTTGGAAAATATATGGTTGAGAAAAAGATAAACCATAATATGGTTCTGATACCAAGGTAGTGATTTTAGAATAATACATGATTGATTTAGATAAATTATATTTGATATTCTTGACTAACTTGAAACTGATTAATGATTTGTATATTCCATAATTGTTGGGGTTTACAACATTTTTTGATTGAAAGCGTATATCTATTATTCTATAAGGAATAAGGGATCATGAATGTAATCAATAAGGTTTTATGGTAATTCAGGATGTTGCAGTGTTATAAAAGAATACACAATGAAGGTGATCACATGTTATTACGCGGAAAAAATAGGGATCTTCGTTGTTTTTACCTTCCTTATAAATTTTGGACTGAGGTATTTTGGATAGTTCTAGTTTGGATTATTTTGATTTCCATAAAAGGATAACCCGGAGGTCGGGCGACAACCCGTCGCGTCCGGCAAGGCCGCGAGACTTGAACCCACAACTGAAGGGTGACAAGGGTGTATCACCTACCACTGACCCATGTTATTTCTTGGTTTGAATAATGTTGTTTTTTTAATGGTTCTTCTAGATGAATTATAGATTCATTTTTTAACCTTATACAAATAGGATAAATAGAATATTATTTTTAAGTTCTATTATCTTTTAGAGTGAAAGATGAGTTTGTGGTAGAACTTAGTTAAAGGATGAGACTCTTATTGTCAAGTATATATTTTTCTTCTTCTTTTATTCAATGAAGAAATTAATTCTTATTCTTTAGTGAAGGGATCTTAAAACAAAAAAAATGTGTTATCCTAAAACCATATGTTTGGCTGAACCGATGGTATTTTAAATCATTATAGATTGATGAATTTAAGGCCCTCAATTTTACACTTGTTTGTGATTGATGACCTCAATCACTACCTATAAATATTTACGTTTTTCCTCCAATTATATGTCTCTAATTTCCACCAATGTTTTCCAAATAGAGATCATAATTTGGTGGTGACCCTTTCATTTCTCTTTTCCTCTTATTAAGACTAAATTTTATCAACCCAATTTCTGATGTGGGTTTTCCCACAAAGATATTTTCTATATTCAACCTTTTATTTTTGAAGAACAATTTCAAATTGCGAGGACACAATTTATTTAAGGAGGGGATAATGAAACACCCCAAGATTTCATAGTGTGTTATTTCTTCAAAATAATTCAATAACTTGCACTACACGCAACAACGAGTTCAAGCGCACCAAGACTTACCAAACAAGCCGTTCAAAAGAGGTTATGAATAGTATTAACTAAATTTTAAACTTTATATAATCCCTATAATTTTAGAATCCATATTATGAGTTTTGTAGACATAATGTAAGAACAAATTCATTTTCAGTATTGCACTTTTACCAACTTTTAATAGTGAAATCCTTTTTAAATCTAATATTTTAAACTTTTATATATTCAATTTGACTAAATAAATTTACTTTTTAGAATGGGGACATCAAAAAAAATTTACAATTAAACATCCCGATCTTCCACAGTACGTTTCCCTTTGAATAATGCAATGACGTGCATTGTACGCAACTTCGAGATTCTAACACACCACAACCAATCAAACTCGCTGTTATGAATAGTAATACCTACCATTTAAAATTTTAAATATTTTATCTCTCAAAATGGACTTCATTTTTGGATTCGGAGTATCAAATTCAGCCTAAGGTGAAATTTTGGTACTTTTCGGATAACTTTCATATTTTGATGAATAGTGAAAATTACTAAATTTTAATTAAAAACAACTTTTTTAATAAAAATAATTAATAGTGATAAATTAAGAATTTGAGTGTTTTTAAAGTATATTTATAATATATTTTTACCATTTAATACAATTTTGGTCATTGGACATAATTTCACAATTAAACCGAACATAAACAAGTATCAATCTTTTGATAGTTATTATATCTTAAAAACATGCTTTTTGTTTTGACAGCGGGAATTAATTTTAAATTAATATCTGCCACTTCTGTGTTTTGAATTTGGAAAAATGGATTACATATTTGGAATCAGGATGTTCAAATTGTGTAAATAGGTAACATTTATTTTTAGACATTTTGAATAATTACTTCGGTAAATATTTTATTTACCATGGTTAAAGGGCAAATCCTGTAAATAAGGGTTACAAAATAATATTATAATAATACAAAATTACCCTAAAACGTGTCCTAACCTTATTGGTTGATACATGTTCTACCATGTGCATCTTTGGGTCGATTTTGGGACCCTATGGTGCCAATTGTAAGTTATAGGGACACTTTATTTTAATTAAGTTAAAATGAATACAAAAATGACGCAAGCATATATCTTTTAGAAAAACAATTTTTAAATAGGGTTATATATGTTTGATTTTCGACTTTAAATATTCATTAGAAAGCTAAAAATATTTAATACATAATGATAGTTTATTTATAATTTTTAGACATTAAATAATTTAATTTAGTTATGACACAATGATGATGTTGTAATTAACAGAATAGTGAAAAATTAAAATAATTGATATTATAATTATCCAAATAAATATAATTTGAGACTTTTAATGAATTATACTAATTTTCTAAGATAACATGACATATTAGAATTGATTTAATGGACTTTTTTTGAAGTAATCATTCTGTTATAAGTTTCCCAAAAATCAACTATTGAATAGTGTCAAAATTGACATAAAAGAGTTTTTGAAACAAATATTATATTATTAATTGATATTAAATTCTTAAAAATCTAAGGTTCGGTCAAGAGACTTATATCATGATAGGTGTATCATTAATGGACCAATTTTAGGTCGCTTGGATGTATATAGTAAGTTTATTAACTATATAATATAAAAATACAAAGTGACATGGTAAATGTCAAACTAATTAACTAAGAGTTAAAACTAAAATATAAGGTTAATATAGTAACCCAAACCTGTTTAAATTCTATTGGTTGAATGTTTTTTGACCTATCCCCACCTTAACCCTTTAATAATCAACTTTTGAGCCATTATAAACCGAATATGAATTTATTATAAATTAATATTTTTTGCTTTTCCAAAGGTGCCCCTCACCCCTCTTATAAAAGGGAACTCCCCCTTCTCATTACTTCACACCTTCAAAGCCTTTTGTTTCGGACAAACTCTGCCCAAATACTCTCTAAAATTCTCTCAATACAACCTAGAGGCCTTAGTTTTATCATAAATCCAACCTAAGGATCCATTTTGATCAAATCAAAAGGAAGAACCCGAAGAAGAGGTAATGTTTTCACCACACTTTTTCAAATTCATTTCTTCTTCCACTTATTATTTTTTTGTTATTACCATTCTAAAATACTAAATCCAGTATATTATATATACTATGATGTTATTATAAATATGGTACAACCATATTCAGTATTCTATCCACCCTTTGAATAACATGTCACCATACGTGTGTACGTACGGCTTACCGTCTCCACGTTGTGGTGTAATTATTATTCAATATATTATTATTTGGATGGGTATAATAATGATGTGTAAATCATGTAAATAATAAATATAAAATGATAATTATTATGTATATATTATATAATATCCAATTATATATTATTTTAATATCAAAAGAATGATATTGTCGCTCGTGCGTACGTACGGACTACCGTCTCCACGAACGCGATGAGATTCATTCTCCATCGTATCCATTCAAGTATAATTATCATTTGATGATTTAAAAATAATGTTTAAGGACTTGATATCATTCTGGATATGAATAAGATACAACCTATCCATGAAAAAACATGGATTACGTAACAAAACATATAAAAGAAAATGAGTAAGTTAACACACAAAACGACAATAATACTAAGATAGTATTAACAAAGAAATGTTAAAAGATCATATATGATATCATATTAATATATATGATTATTGTATAATTTAATAACAATTATTTCACCATTATACAGGAGTTTAATCTACCCCAACCAAGGAAAAGTACAAGGTAAGGGTTTGTTTCGCAATCTCTTCATTATCCGAGGTTGTTTATACGTAATAATCTACTGGGATTTCTTTATCATCCACATCCATGTTTCTTTGAAATGTATTTCAAAAAAAAATTACTATTTAAAAATAATATGGGTTAAAGTCATTTATACCGTTATTTGTTTTTAAAGGAATCTTTCTGTCGTTTTCCAAACAAGGAACTCTTAACCTTTCCACAAATTTAAGGTAAGAATGTTTTGTTTAACTTATACGGCGGGTGCGGCTATTTACCACCGTTATAAAATCGTCAAAGCTTACCTTATAAGCTTATAAGAATATTTTCAAAGTAAATGTTTTATTTTATAATTGTGTGACTTTTAAATGATTTAAAAATGAATATTTTAAGAATTTGTGAAAGGTACTCATTATCAAGATCATAATTTTAAATGTTTTAAATATTTATCTTTCTAAATCTTTTAAATTATGTCCATGTTTTCAAAATGATTTTAAGGATTTATTTATATGGACATGAATGTTTTGAAATGATATTTCTTTTGAAAAGTTTCAAAGTGTTATGGGACACTTTGATTCAAAAATCTCTTTTAAATTACTTCCTTTATAAATGTGTGACTTTTCAATCATTCCAAGAAAAGAGATATTTCTCTCAAATAGTTTTTATTTCGTCTATGTCAACATCCTTTGATGGATTTTAAGCTTATTTGAAGTTGATTTATTATGATACAAAACTTTTGTATTGTATTGAAGGTTTTGTGATATGTTTTACTATGCATGTGTTATTTTTATACCATTCAGGGTTTATGGAGAAAGTGTTGACATTTCGTATGCTAGTTTTAATATGAATGTTTATGTTATTTTTAAACCTTTTCATATGGGAATGCATTGGACTTAGTAAATGACGGGTGTAGCCCGCTATAGCTCCTCAATTCATCGGTAGGTCTCATGAGACAAACTAGTGTCTTGGCACAAGGCCTTGGAAAAATCTTATTTGTAGTTTTGGCACGAGGCCTTGGCTATGTGGTTATGATAGTCTGGAATTATGCATTCCATCATTATGAAAGTGGTTATTGATATTTTATGTGATTATTCGATTAGTAGAATATCCATGTGAATAAGTAAATGGTATTATTTCATTTTATTTTTTCCATACTATGTTGAAGTTCAAGTTTAAAAGGGTTTTGTTTTAGTTATACACTGCCTTAAATGTTTTTTCTTATTTATGAAAGTTTCCGCTATATTGTTATCCTTACTGGTCATTTGAGCTCACCCCTTTTCTATGTTTTATTTTCCCCAAGATGTGAAGAAGTAAATTATGAATGACCTGCAGGGATATTATGAGGGGATAATAGTGTGGATTATGGAGACAATATGTTTTTGTAGTAGTTTTTCACTTCATGATGTAATGTAAAACTTTATGAATATATCTAGTCTTTCCAAGTCTACTAAACCAATCGGTCTTTCGAGATTTGATCTTTCTTGTGATCATGCCAATGTTATGTAATAACGCACCGACTCTGGGTAACTAGGGTCGGGGCATTACAAAATATGAATATTCAAGTTAAATTTTTTGGTCCTAAAGAACGAAAATTATCTTTAAATAGATCACAAGATCCATAAAATAATGGCAAGTCATTCCATATGTCTCTATATATTTAAAAGAATATTTTTCATATGTTATCAAATATGGATAAATATTTATATGATGAAATAATATAATGATTTCTAAAACATAAACCATAAATCCCAATGTTCAACAAAAACAATTCTATAAATAAATAAACTTATGAATCCTCCAAAATAAGTTTAGAAATTTATTAAACTAAAAAATATGAATGATTTTATCACATATGTGTTCCATGATCAAGTTATATATTATCTTTAAATTATATAAATCACTCATAAGGTCATATAAAAAATGTATATACCATAATTATACACTCCCAAAAATATGTTATTCATTTAAATAAATATCCTAAATCTCTATAAAGACACAATAAAATCATATATTCTTCCATTAATTTACTCAATCTTAATTTCTCAGAAAAATTACCTCAACCATATAATATTACCAATATATTGTATTTAACATTAATCACAAATTCATAAACTCACTTTTAAATCACTTGATTAGGTTAACTATTATCTCTAAATAATAGCAATCACTCATAAGGTCTTATAACAAAAATGTATATACCATAATCATACACTCCCAAAAATATTTTATCCATTTCCATAAATATCATAAATCACCATAAAGACACAATAAAATTATATATTCTTCCATAAATTAACTCAATATTAATTTCATAAATTATTTTTACCTTAGTAATATAATATTACAAATATATTTCACTTACCATTAATCACATATTCAAAAAAATTATTTCAATCACATGGAAATCTACACAATATATTCCTAAAATATCCAAACTCATTTACCCCTAATATACCATAATTACTTCCACATAATTGATCACATTACCCGTAATGGTTATCAATATATTTGAACATATTTCCCCAAAATATAAAAGCATCATTTCTTAAATAACCTTTTCATTAAAACATATATTAACCCAAAATGTTTTATTCCTTAAAAGTTTCCCTAATTATCATTGTTCGTATTATAATCTCATAAGATAAATCCTAAAAACATATGTTTATGCCTTTAAAATTATGATCAACCGTACAATTATCAATCCAAAGACAATTTTATCTTATCCCATATCACTATGGTATAGAATTGGATTCATTATGTTCTATTATCTCTTTAATCATATTGGTTCATTATGAAAATGTGAACTAACCCAATAATATCCTTCAATGGTGTCTATAGAATCACTCATCGTACACTGGTGATGATCAAGATAATACAGAATATGTCCTATTTATAGTTTATACCATTAAGATAATATGTACTACAACTACATCCTCTTATTAGTCTCTATACAATGGTTTATTTTATGGGAAAACAATAATATTTTATTTTCTATAACATTAGGACATACTCCTATACATAAACCTACACTAAGGGTTCTCGCCAATATTTTTCCAACATTGATTCCAAAAAATAACAATTAACATTATTGATATATACTTTAATGACCCGTATTTTTTTCATAAATAAAATATCTAGTTAAATGATTATTCATTAAAAAAACATTACAATCCATGCAAGAAAAATAATATTTTAGTTTTATTGGAAACATGGATACATGAACTATGAATACCTCAAAAATTTAAATCACATCCCATTATTATATTCACAACTATAAGACTTTTACATGTATGATTCCTAAACCCATTATTCATATACTTGGGAAAATAAAACACAATAAAGGGATGATGAAAATTCACAAAAAGGTTAAATAAAGGGAATATCGATGATCATTTAAGAATAAAATGAGAATAATGTATGAGTACATGAGATAAACCTTTTGAGAACAATACCCAGTAATTCAAAGATCATAAACATGAGTTTTGGAATAAATATTTGTAGTATATAAGACATAAATCATAAAGGATTTATATAACCTAATCCATGATAGAATAACATTTTCATAATAAAGCAGCATAAATAGTGAAAAATAAAAAACATTGAAATACTATCTCAAGGATTCCCACAAAGGAATTCATCACATTTTAGATTTGGGATAACCAACATTTTACTTTATTTAGGTTTGGGATAATCTTCCATGTACCCTCTTTCAGGAATTGGATAACCTCTAATTTACCTTGTTTGGGGATTGGGAGAACCTCCCATGTACCCTCTTTAGAGCTTCGGATAAACTCCCATATACCCTTTGAGATCATAAAACACTGATCATTAGCCAATACATTAGAGGAACATATAATTCCAATACCTCTCATAAAAATAATTAAAATCATACATATGTGTTCCCCGGTATCATAAACATTCACCATATCATCATTTTATCACCCCTAAAAAATAAATGGGTTTCAACAACATATCATCATATAATTATAAACTGTATATAGAAAAAAAATGGTATCATTGGATTATATCACTATTAAATCATAAGTAACATCAAAGGTAGATATAATATATGAAAAATGCATTTAAAATATTACTAGAATTTTTTATGAGTAAAATACACTTTTATTTTCAAATCATATTTTTTTAATAAAAGAAATTCCAAAATATATATGATAATATTGTTTTCTAAAATAACCATGCAGAATTATTAAAATATTCAAATTATTTTTTATTTATATTAGTTGGAAATTTTGTTCATGTGATTATGTTAAAATAAAATTTCCTTTTTCATTTTCAATAAAAACTAAAATGTAATTAATTTTCAAAACCAAAATATAGTTACATTTAAAAATATAAATATATAAATTAAATCATAAGAAAATGAATTCAGAAATTACTAGTATAATATTAAAAACATTCTTTAAAAATTTATAAATAATACATTCACATTGAATAAATATATTCCTGAACAAAGAGTAAAATAAAGTCAATTTTCCTTTAAAACATTCTTTAGGTCTCATGGTAACATAAAGAGATGAAAATGAAAGTAATGTATTTAAAATATATGTAAATAAATATATTATAATATAATTCAGTAAATTTTGCATAGATATATCATATAATTATATAAACATAAACTTAAGAACAAACAATTTCAATAGAAATGAGATTGTAACATAAAACCGTTATGACTTTGGTTTATTTTGAATTGTATGCCCCATGAAATAATTAATTAATTAAATCATTAAATTTAATGAAAATGAGTATATTAAAAATATATAATTCATAATGGACTTTATTTACACCTTATAAAATAAGACATTTTCATAACAAAAAAACATGTCTTAATGAAACATTATTAAAATAAAGAACCCTTAAATATTTCATAATCACCAAATCAAAAATATAATAAAAGAGAAAATAATATATATATTTATAAATCCTAGTAATTTTAATAAAAATCATCATATGATAAATTCATGGTGATTAAATATATATACAAAAAGGAAACAAGTGGTAAATATGGAATATTTCTCATAGGAATAAATGTGATGTATGAAACCCTTACATTAGGTTTGATATGATTGGTAAGTAATCTAAAATATAGTATAATAAATATAAATTTAGTATACTTCTATAAAAGATTTATATAAATACTTATAATAATATATAATCTACACCTATAACATTTCAACACAAATTTATTAATAATTCCTTATTAAAGTTACCATTTCTTGGGGTCAATTATTATATTTCTCATGAAGATTTTGTTTTTACAGTCTTTTTCCATCGAATTTGATCATGATTCCATTAAATAAAAACATTTATCATGTTATTTTTATCATATATATTCATTATAAAAATATTTATAATCAACCATATAAGGATGAGATAGAAAAATGTATTACACTATTCTTGGAGGGAGATTTCCTTACAAATACATGAATACAGTATTTATTTTCTAAAAAATTAAGAGAGAAAGATAAATAATAATTTATCATTAAAGAAACAAATTTATATAACAAATATCATATATAATTATTAAATCCATTAGAATAAAAAAATAATGATAGTTATTGATAACTAATTTCATAGCTAAATGAAGGCGGTAGTCCACACGCACGCATGTGCGACAAATTTATTTTCCATTTGATGGAAAATTTTTGTGGAAAATAGTGGTTCCATAATTGTAATTACATTTTAATATATTGAGGATATGTATTTTATTATTTTAATAAAGATAATATATATTTCGACTAGGTTGAATAAGAAATAAATTGAAATATGCTAGCTAGGATGATAACCACTTCTTCGATGGGCCTCCTTTAGATCACTTCCTAAAGACCGTTGGAATGGTATTTTTAGAATATGAGTTCCATTATTTTCTTTATAGGTAATTTTAAAATATAATTGGGTAGGTTTTGGTTGATCTTGGTGGCTATGGGGTATAAATAAGAAAGATTAAGAGTATCCTTTTAAAATGGAGGGAAGGGGCACTATTATAATTTTCCAAAATGGGAAAATATTATATTGTCACATTCAAGGAAAATTGGTTACAAATTGGATTAATTTAAATTTTTCTCTAATGTATCTTTTAAATAAACTCATATAATTGGATTTTGACAATTTATTATGTCATTTTTACCCTTATACATTTATATTACCCATGTAATCTCTAGTTATCATTAACCATGTTAACACATTTTTTAATTATTAAGGGTTATAGATTTACTTTGAATGAAAAATATGGAGGAAAATGGTAAATTTATAAAATTATATACCATATAAAATTACCCTAATCCAATTTCATTATTTTTTATTATTTTAAATTAATTTTTTAAAAAATAATATAACAAAAAATATCATCAATGTCATTTTGCAGACTGTTCACAAAATTTTAATTTATTGTTTGGAAGAAAGAAATTTATTTCAAATATAGAAACTTTTTCAATTAAATATAAATTATAAATACCCATAAAATTCATGTCACAACTATATTATCCAAGAAATTATTTTTTTAATGTTTTTATAACTTATATTGTAACCTTTTTCACTTATTGTATGAGCATTGTATCGGCATTACGTAAGCATTTAATAAAATTATAAAATAATTAAAAAATAAAAAAATGTACTAAAATAAAAAAAATTATTAGTATTAAAAATAATCTTTTATAATCGACCATAACTCATTTTTATCCCCAAAAAATATTTTAATATTTTTTAAAATAAAAGAGAGTGAAATTTTTTATTTTTTCTTTAGTTAAAAAAATATATAACTCATTATCAGAGAAAAATTGAACAAAATCCATAACCTCAAATAAGGGATGATTATATCCAAACCCAACTAAAAAAATATATTAAATTCATAAGTTATAGTAATTTTAATGTCTAATCACATAGTTTTAATCTCATTTTATCTTTCTTACACCTATAGGGGTGATGAATATTTATCATTGTTACTATTCATAATGATGAAAAATAAAAGGATCCTATTTAAAAAATATGAACATCATGATTCAAAATATAGAATCCATTTTCAATATTAATTTTATAGAATATAGAGAAGTTAATTTTAATATAAATTTTTAAAACACAATGAAATAAAATTTGTAGATAAATGTGTTTTTAATCTTAAAAATTAACTTATATAAAAATAATTAATATTATTGATTAAAAATATAATTAATTATATTATTATAAATCAAAAGGTTCATTTGAAAAAATTATGAAAAAAATTAAAAATTAATTATTTATTAAAATTAATTTTTTTGTTGAAAATATATGTCAATATTTGGAAAAAACAGTATATCTCATTATTCACTAAAAAATAAACCATTTAAAAAAATAAAAAATTTCACCCTATGATTATATTTATATTTTTATTTCAAGAATTATATCCTTTTATAATTTTTTTTCTAAAATTACTATAAATTAATTATAATAATTCCTCACAAAATCAATAAATACCATTTTTGATGAAAATGAATTTTTGATTCCTAAAATGACTTCACTAACAATTAAGTGATAAATTCCAATGAATTAATCGATTATTTTTTTGTTAGAAAATTTAACATATATTTTATAATTTGGTTACTCATATTCATATCCTCTAAATCACTTACTAGGTTCTAATGGTCACATTTAAATAATAATATTTCTATAGTATATTCTAATTCGATAAAATCTCACTATTTTGGGTTAGGAAGTATATTGAGCCTATTATTCATTTAAACTAAATATAAAGGGTGTTTAAATCTTATCATAAAACTTTGAGACATCTATATTATCAGTACCTACAATTTATTATCCTTTAATGTGGAAACATTTATTTTAATGATCAGTCATCCACTATTCTTTTCTATTGTCATGTTTCCATTTCACCTTTTCCAATTCTTGCATGATACAATTTACTTAAACCATTACTAGAGTCTAAATTCTATCATAATATTCAATTATTTCATGGTATTCTTATGAAACACCTATGGAATTTATAATGAATAAATAGTTTAAATAATGTCTCTCAAAAGTTTGAAACCTTTAAAATGAATGTGAAAGATAAAAGAAATTTGACTAATCAATAAAAATAAATGAATCTGATATTATAGAGTAAAAATTAAAGTAAATGAAGGTTATTTATGATTTAATATGTTTTTTGATGTTGATAATAATTCAAACGTAATTATGGAATAGAAAACAAGGAGGAATGGGAAATCGTTAGACCTTGTAAAACATAAACTAGCCAAATTTCAAGAGGAGCTGAAAAATTAAATATCCAATTTCAATGAACCTGTTTAAGAGCATATTGGATTTTTTAAGGAAGAAATAATTCTATTATAATCAAAAAATAATCTTAAAACAAAAAAAATGTTACATATTTTTTTGTAAAAATCGTGAAATGAAGAATAATAATATTGAGTGTAAATGCAGAAAATCACAGGAAGATAGAAATTCTCATAAACTAAACCTAAATAAACATCTAAAACTTTTTAATATTGAATTTTGGAAATATTATTATTTTTTAGAATAAGAATTTAATTGTTACCTATAATTATTTTTCACAAAAAACATTTAAATCTTTTTTATCAAAATTGAGAAAAAAATATAAAGGTTTCTATTGCTAGATATAAAAATATCTATCATATAAATTATACCATTTATTGAAATTATTGGTTTCATAGAGGATCTAGGTATACTGAATGGATGTGTTATTTCAATGATCAATATACCTATAAATAAATAATATTTAAGGACAATAATCTGAGGGAGATTCATCCCACTCATAGAATATTGATAAAAAAGAAACCTATAAATTCATAGTTGGGGACTGAGAATAGATATTCAAATTTAGAAGAAAGTTTTTAAAGGTTTGACTAGCCAAGTCACCTTTTATAATTGGTTCTTCGCTATGATACCATACAAGTAGAATATGAACTAAGATTCTTAATTTAAGAATTCAAATAGAAGATAAAAATATTTGGTGGTTAACATTTTATGTAAATCTATAAAAGGGGAATGTCAATGGGTAATGGATTGCAGATGCTCTTAAAATATAATTAGATAATTAAAGAGATTGAATAAGTTGAATGATTTAAAAGATAAGTTATATTCCTTTTTTAATTAATGTTCCATCAAAAATAAAGGTGTTGGGTCAGCTATGATTGGAATTGAAAAGTTTAAGTCTCGGTGTACCTTGTATGTAGACAACATAAGAGGAAATGTTTTTGTGTTTCTTAGACCCATGATGAATTGAATGAGTTGATTTGAAAGAAATATGTTCTCTTAGTCAAAAGAATTAAATATTTTATAATTGTTATAAGATCACAGTGGAACAATGGTAACTTATTTCAAGTAGGATACACAATGAATTAACACAACTTAATTGTGAAAAAAGAAAACAAGTTAATGAATTAAAGGATTTTCTATGTTTTCTAAAGTAATATAAAAATTATTACATAAAGAGAAGGTTTTTTTTATTTTTTTTAAGATAATTAGATTAAGTTAATAGATATTATTTACATTCCAAAATGGGATCTTTATAAATTATTCTTGTAATAAATTTAAATTCAAACTAATTATTCCTTGAAGGTAATTCATTATAACATCAATGATACAAAGGGAAAGGAATAAAAAAATTGATACGTTTTATTCCCTTTAATGTTGAATTTAATCATTTTACATTCATTATTTTTATCAAACATAAAGAAAAATCTCTTAAAATGTGGAATGTTTTTTAGACAAGCACTAATAATGAATGTGGTTACCCAATAAATATTATTTGAATTGATAATAGTGCTGAATAAAATAATAGAAGACTTCATGAATTCATTGAGAAGCATGGAATTAAAAACAAACATATTGAAGTATATTCACAGCAAAAAATGGTGTGGTTGGTGGTAAAAATTTTTTCTTGGTGGGTATTTCATCGACCATGTTCAAAAACCATGATACATCTTGGTTATTTGGAGATATATTATTGGTGAAATAGTTTACATAATAAATCTCAACATATATAAACAAAATAATTAAATTACACTATATGATATGTTCTAAAATAATATACCATGTTTTAAATACTTATAGATCTTTTGATAACTCTACATTATTTAATTTAACTGTAAAAAATAGTGTTAAGTTTTATAAAAAGTGATTTTCATGGTATTATTCTGTGTTACCCTCTAAATTATTGAGGATATTGATTCTAAAATAAGGATAATATAATCATTGAATCTAGATATTTAATAATTATGAAAAAATTAGATAACAGAGATACATATAAATTAATAGTTTAATTAAATGTTGATTTTGAATATGTTTTTGTTAATGAGAATAACAAAGATTTAGAAATAGTTGTATATTCAAAAGCTATATAGTATGAAGTTTATTTTTGATGTATATATATTTTTGGGTGAGCCTCGCCTTATCCTTTCATATGATGAACCCTAGTTAATGCCTGATGTAGGATTCCCCCCCCCCTTTTTGGCGGTGGGAGAGGGGAGGATGTTTTGGCTCCACTGCCCCCGGTATCACAGGCATCGTTTGTACGATTTTCAAACCCTAGCTATCTCCCGGACCTCCCATCGATTCCTTTATGTCCGAAAGTTATATATCTTCATCTTGGGGTCCCTCAGCATTCAATTTCTATAACGGAATTCTATGTGGCCTCAGGCTTCCTAGATTTGACCCCTTTGGCTCGCTTTTCTCCTTGAAGGCTTGTGGTTGATGTGTTCGATCACTTTGTGTTCAGTTACTGGGATCTGAAAGAACATGCGGTTGTAGGGATTATTGATAATCATCATATTATGATTCGTTTTGGTTCAGAGGAAGACTTAATTCACGCATGGTCCAGAGCTCCCCGTAGATGCAACGGATGCAAATTTTTCCTTCTCCGATGGTCATTTGATCTCTGTATGAATCGGGGTCCTCCTTTAGTAGCGACCTGGGTAAGCCTGCCTCATCTTCCATTGCCTTTTGAAAATCATTCTACAATTTTTTTGTTAGGTAACCTAGTCGGCTATTTCCTATGCTCGGATGCTCACACATCCTCTATGAATCATTCAGTTAATCCTCATCTTCATATTGAGGTGGATTCCTCGAAACCACTGGTTGACTGGATTTGGATTAATGTTAGAGAGGAGTTCTAATGGAGTCAAGTTGTTGTGTTTGAAAATTGGGTTGATTACAGCTTGACTTGTTGTCGTTTGGGACATACAGCTGGTCACTATCTTCGTGGAGGTCAAAGCAGAAGGCAGGTGGCTTCGAAGAAGAGGCCTGGTAGGGTATATGGTCAAGGACAGACGTGTTGTAATGTATCTAAGCATGGAACTACTGATAGCTTAGGTGATTCATCTCTGGGAAGTCAGGCTCGGGCATGCCCTAAACCTTCTGTTGTAGTAGTGTTTGATAGACTGAAGAAATACCTTATACTGAATAAAAGTGTGAATCATTTTGGTATGGATGAAGAAGGTCCTGGAAATGGAATTGTAGGAAAGTTGGGAGCGCCTGCTTCTTCATGGGATGAATTGCAGTATGGGAAAGATCGAGTTTCTCAATACGATGCATGATGGGATGTCAGTGGGCTGATCAAATTTGGTGATTCTAAGCAGAAGGAGGGAGAGGTGGCATTGAGCTCAGTTGATTGGAAATTCCATGATGCACTCCATGTTCATCCAGGCATTGAGGATTCTCACATGCATCTGGTTTCTAATGGTGGTTTACATATCAAAATTAATACTTCCAACCGATTTCAATATTTGGGTCATGATAAGATGAATGGGTGTCCTCAAATGATGAAAGGACACAACATGAAGATTATTAAAGAGGATGTTTTGAGGAAGGAGGTGGATGCTGGTCATGTTTTTGTTGGCCCTCCACATTGTTTGGATTTGATTGATCCTAATGGGAAATATGAGCAGAACTAGACCAAGATTGATTCTTGCTAAGCTTTGGTCATCACCGGACAATGGGGGGGTGTCTCGGACAGTGAAAAAGAAAATAATTGTGATTTGGTCAAGCCTTCTTTTAGTTATGTTTTCCAGGATGGGAAGAAGAAATCTGTAAATGAGGAACCTCCTCAAGTTAAAAGAAGAATGAGGAAGGTTTATTATGACTTTCCAAAGCTGGTGTCAACCAGGCCTCTGTCAGGAAATCCTCTAAGGAGTTGATATCTTTAGAGAAACTAAATCTCATATGGAAGTATTCTAAGGTTTTAAAGTACTATGAAAGCTCTGAATGGGAATCGGTGATGGCGGAGGATGTCTTATATCATGGGTGTGGTAAGGGGTATGACTCATATGATATGTAACATGTTTTTCCTGTTTTTTGTGCTTGTTCACTGTACTTTTCTTTTCTTAATAAATGGTCAAAGGATTTTCCTCTGACTGAGATTTTCTGGTATGAAGTTTATTTTTCAATTATATCTTGTGATTTGGAACAACCTATATCATCTCATCTAGGAATGGAATTATAGGTCAATATATATAAAATCATTGAAGATCAAGGACAACAAACTGAATACATGATTATCTTGAACATTATAAGGAAAAATAGACTATTATCATAGGTTTAAGCAATACATATTCAATAATTATTGAAGTACCAAGAGTGGGATGAGACAAAGAATGAAAAGGTAGACCAATTATAGTGGAATGATATATAGGATTTGGTACCCAGACCTGAAGAAAAGAATATCATAATAATAAAATTATTATTTCAAAACAATGAAAATGTTAAAGTTTTAAGAAGTAAAGGAAACTTGTTTTTAAGGGTAATTCTCGAGATGAAGGATTTGACTATGATAAAACAAAGTAATTTATTTATAATATTGAAACAATAATAATATTTATTTCAATTATAGAAAAATATAGTTATGTGATTTTTCAAATGTATATCAAGTTTAAAATATTCAAAGGATTTTTGGAATGCGATGTATGTTGAGTCAATAAGGTTTTCCTTATGACTTTTCCATTCCTTCTTGTTTTGAAAATCACAAACACCTTATCTTTAAGGAAAATCGCTTTTGTAAGGAAAAATGCTTTCTTAAGGAAAATTGCTTTTATAAGGAAAAATGCTTTCTTAAGGAAAAACGCTTTTATAAGAAAAATTTATCCTTATCATATTTTCATTAATATTTTTTTCTTAAGTATGAAATTCGGATTCACTTTCTCGGAATCATAAAAACTTTGATATAAAAGTATTCTGTTTAGGATTCGGTTCTGGACAAGAACTATAAGGAAGTTTCATTCCGAATTCCGGATATGAATTCTGACTTAGTTCTATTCCAGATTCAGGATACGAATTCTGAAGAAGAATTCTCATTACGAATTCTAATGAAGAAATCCCATTCCGAATTCTCATTACGAATTCTGAAGAAGAATTTTCATTACGAATTCCAATGAAGAATTCTCATTACGAATTCTAATGAAGAAATCTCATTCCAAATTCTCATTATGAATTCTGATGATGATTTCTCATTACGAATTCTGATGATGAATTCTCATTACGAATTCTAATGACGAATTCTTATTACGATTTCTGATGACGAATTCCTATTCCGAATTCCTATTCCGAATTCTCATTCCGAATTCACCTATTAAACAGAATCTGATTATCATTGTTTTATACACTCTGAATTTATTCACTCCGAACTTTCACTCCGAAATTTCTATTCCGAACTTTTATGTTAGAGTTTAAAACGATGTCGTACTTTCTGTTACACTTGTTTTGTTATAAAACGATGTCGTCCATTTTGTTATAAACTAACCGTTGTCTAAGTGACACGTGTACAGGTCCCTCCGAACTTTAAGGAAAATATGACCGTTGGAGAGGAGCTGACCTTACCTATAAATAGGAGCTCATTTGAAAGAGCTCGGTGCTGATTACTGAAAAAGTGCTTACATGCTGTTGAAGTGATTTCTAGAGAGAGAGTCTCTTATTAACTCTCAAAAGCTTCGTGCGACTCCGAATGTTGGTGATTACATTCGAGGGCTTCCGGGGATAGGAAGACAGAGGTGCCGACTACCTTAAAGATCGAGGGCTTTCTTGCTGAGAAAGACAGAGGTTGCCGACTACCTTAAAGATCGAGGACTTCCTTGCTGAGGAAGACAAAGGTTGCCAACTACCTTGAAGTTGAGGGCTTGCGGGGATAGCAAG
Organism: Viscum album; assembly: GCA_963277665.1. Lineage (NCBI taxonomy): Eukaryota > Viridiplantae > Streptophyta > Magnoliopsida > Santalales > Viscaceae > Viscum > Viscum album. The sequence goes on along the minus strand of OY728150.1, from coordinate 562,202,843 downwards.
ACAGAGACTCCGATCTTCGTATCGAGGGCTTACCCTGGTGTGGGTAAGACAGACTTGCTTGAAAGTATAAATCAAGGGACCTTTATCCAAGGTTGTTGGATACCCTTCTCTTTGGGTTAAAAGACTATTATCTTGTTACTAGTAGTTTTACTACTTGTTGTTATTCCGCTGCAATTTGTATCTTAAGGAAAGTATAACTTTCTTATACTTCCTTACTTACTCTGTTTCATTTAGATTCTATACGCTTTAAGGTAGAATCTCATATTGTAACTTTTGTTAAGTTTCAATTTCCGGAATCATATTTCTGGAACCTACTTTTGGAATCTCTTTCCAAGTTTAGTTCGGTGTTAGAGGTGTTGTGAATCTACTTAGTTTAACTTTGTTAAACTTAGTTCTTTCCTTTTCTTAAGGAAACATTAGTTGTTCATAACTAACTTTAAAGGTTCCAAAGGAATTTTTAAAGTATACAATTCACCCCCCCTCTTGTATATTGAGCATCTCATATCATATTTCGATCCTATAATTGGTATCAGAGGTTGGAAACCTCTTACTCTATACCATTCTTACATTTGGTATCAGAGCCTTGGTTACTGAAATTCTTGTACTCACATACAAGTTTTTCTTGCTCACTTTTCTATTCCGAACTTTGTCATTCCGGATTATCCATTCCGAAATTTTCCCATTCCGAACTTTTTGATTACGAACTTTTGCTACTAACTAGTTTGTGTGCAAAGTTATTTTCAAGTATGGCAGGAATGAATGTTGGATCTATTGACAATCTGAATCCTACAAGGCCACCAATCTTTGATGGTAATGATTATGAGTACTGGAGAGATCGTATGAAGACTTTTGTTATCAATACTGGAGTAGATAACTTTGTCATGCTTACTGGTGACTATAAAATTCCTGACAAGGAAGTCAGAACCTTTACTAACCAGGAAAAGCAAGAATATCAACTCAATTATAAGGTATGCAATACTTTGTTGTGTTCAATGACTAGAAATATATATAGCCAAATTTCTTCTTGTGAAGCAGCTAACTGTATATGGAAGAAGCTAGAGGTTACACACTTTGGGACTTCTAAGGTGACTGAGACTAGAAGAGCTATGCTTAGAGCTGAATATCATGGCTTCAGTTTTCCATATGGAGAACCTATCTGTAAAGTTCAACAAAGATTTATGACTATCGTCAACAGTCTACAATCTATGGGAGAGAAAGGTTTAGATGATGAAGCTCTTGTGGACAAGATTATTGACATTATGCCCAATGAGTGGGAATCCAAGAGAACAGCTATAGATGAGAACAGGAAGGTTACTCAAATTACTCTTGATGAATTATTTGGAACTCTTCTACAACATGAGACAAGAATGAAGAGAGATGCTGACAACATCAAGAAGAAGAATGGAAATGGAACAGTTGCTTTTACTACAACTTCGAATCAGATGAAAGCTAAGACTCCTGAGAGAGTAACCAGATCCAAATCTAAGAAAGTCATTTTCCAATCCGAATCTAGTGAAAGTGAAGTTTCAGAAAATGAATTAGCCAATCTTGCTCGAAGGATGAACAAGATAGCTGGACAAAGAAACTTTCAATCCAAGTATAAGAAAAAGGATAGGAAAGATAAGAAAGATGGAGAAGTTACTTGTTATGAATGTAAAAGAGCTGGACATATTAGACCTGATTTCCCTATGCTCAGAAATAAAGAAAGGAAGGAAAGACATTCAGAAAAGAACAGGAAGAAATATTACAAAGCCAAAGCTAAGAAAGTTATGAAAGCTAATGACACCTGGAGTGCCAGTGGTGGTGACTCTTCAGATGAATCTTCTGAATATGAATCTTCAGGACAGAAGAATCTTGGTCTTATAGCCAGATTACCCATTGAAAATCATTGTCTTATGGATAAGGTACGAAATGCTGAATCATTGACCAATGTTTCTTTAAATTCGAATGATAGTAAGTATTATAACTCTTCTGATGAAGAATCATCTTCTGATGAGGAAAATACTTTACCTACTTATGAAGAAGTCTCTAGGTTTGCTGAACTTCTTGAGATTGAGAATTCCAAACTCAACAAGAAACTTGATAAGGCAAATTCTAGGAATTCTATTCTTACTAAAGAGATATCAGATCTTTCTAAAGATCTTGATAAGAAAAATGCTGATTTTGAAAATATTTCAAAAAATCTTGAGGAAGTAAGTTCTGAGAAGAACAAACTTTCTAAAGAATTAGAAAAAGTAATTTCTAATAAAAATGTTTTCGAGTCTAACTCTAGTTCAAAAACTAATGATTTTGAGGATAAAAACTTGGTTGTAAAACTCAAGTCCGAAATTTTTTCCTTAAAGAAGTGTTTATCAAACTTTACACATGGTAAGGAAAATTTTGATAAGATGTATTCTCAAATACGACCTTTAAGAAATAAATCCGGATTTGGTTATACCCAAGCAAAACCTGTTTTCAGCAACAATTATTTTGTTCCTCAAAGTGCCCCATTTTGCACTAAATGTCAATGTGGTGGTCACTGGGCAAGAAATTGTTCCTTAAACAAAACCCAATCCTTAGGTTTTCATAAAGCTTACTTTTCTAAGAAAATGTGGATACCAAAAATTTTATTGTCCGGAAATCTCGGATCCAAACAAGTTTGGATTCCGAAAGTCTAACTTTGTTCTTAATTTCAGGAAAATAAAGAAAGTTCCTGCAACAATATTTGGTACATGGATAGTGGATGTTCCCGGCATATGACTGGTAACAAAAGCTTTTTTGAAAAGATTATCAAAACGAAAGGAGGAAAGGTAACTTTCGGAGACAATGCTAAGGGAGAGATTGTTGGTATTGGTAATATTGTTCTTTTAGGTAAAACTTTGATTTCAAATGTTCTTTTTGTTAAAGGTCTTAAGCACAACCTCATTAGCATAAGTCAGTTATGTGATGAAGGTTACCTTGTGAATTTTAGGAATGATAAATGCTTAGTTCACAATTCCAAGGAAGAATTTATTCTCTCTGCCAATAGGCAAGAGAATGTTTACACCTTAAACTTATAAGACCTAAGAAGCCAAGATTTACCTTGCCTAAGTGCAATGGAAGATCACTCTTGGTTATGGCATAGAAGATTAGGACACTGTAATCTTAGAAACCTATGTAAACTCTCTAAGAAGAAACTTGTTAAGGATATACCGGAGCTTAGATTTGATTCTTCTAAAGTTTGTGATCCTTGTCAATATGGAAAGCAACATAAATCTAGTTTTAAGTCAATTGGTGAAGTCTCAACAACCGATGCATTACAGTTGGTGCATATGGATCTTTTTGGTCCAACACAAACTGGAAGCATTGGAGGCAAATACTATGTGTTTGTTCTTGTTGATGATTACACTAGATTTACATGGGTCTATTTTCTAGCAAGGAAATCTGAAGCTTTTTCTTATTTCAAAAGTTTTAGAGCCCAAGTTAAAAATGAGAAAAACCTTCCATTGAAAACTATTCATAGTGATCATGGAGGAGAATTTCAAAATTCAGATTTTGAAACTTTTTGTAGTAAGAAAGGTATTACTCACAATTTTTCAGCACCTAGAACTCCTCAACAAAATGGTGTAGTTGAAAGAAGAAATAGAATTCTTCAAGAGATAACTAGAACCATGTTGAGTGAATATTCTATTGCTAGACATTTCTGGGCTGAAGCTGTAAGTACTGCTTGTTATACTATAAATCGAGTTTTGATTAGACCTTTTCTTAATAAAACTCCTTATGAGTTATGGAATGGTAGAAAACCAAGACTTTCTTACTTCAAGGTTTTTGGTTGCAAAGTATTCATTTTGAATACTAAAGATAACTTACTTAAATTCGCACCAAAATCTGATGAAGGAATTTTCTTAGGATATTCCACAACCTCTAAGGCATATAGAGTTTTTAATAAAAATACTTGTACTGTTGAGGAAACAGTACATGTAAAATTTGATGAATCAGATCCTTTTGTTTTTAAAACCTCCCAACCTACATCCTCGGATGTGTTTTCAAAAACTGATTATCAACCGTTGATAGAAGAACCTTCTGATAAGGAAATTGTTCTAGAAGATAATTCTGAAACATTTACCCCAGAAGACTTTCTACCTTATGTTGATGAACAGGTTTTACAAAACCCAAATCAGGTGTTTCTTAAGAATCATCCCAGTGATAGTATCATTGGTGATGTAAATCAACCTGTAAGGACTAGAAGTTCCTTAATAAATGAAGTAGAACATCTAGCATTTCTTTCCCAATTAGAGCCTAAAAGCACTGATGAAGCTTTAGGTGATGATGATTGGATCAAAGCAATGCAAGATGAACTAAATGAGTTCGAAAGGAATAAAGTCTGGACCTTGGTTGAGAGACCTAAGGAAACTTCTGTTATTGGAGTAAAATGGGTTTTCAGGAATAAATGTGATGAGAATGGAGTCATTGTTAGAAATAAAGCTAGACTTGTTGCTAAAGGCTATAATCAGCAAGAAGGAATAGACTATGAAGAAACCTATGCTCCAGTAGCTAGACTTGAATCTATCCGTATTCTACTTGCCTTTGCAGCATTCTTTAATTTCAAACTATTTCAAATGGATGTGAAATGTGCTTTTCTTAACGGTTATGTTCAAGAGGAAGTTTTTGTTGAACAACCTCCTGGCTTTGAAGATACAAAACATCCTGATCATGTTTTTAGACTTACCAAAGCTTTGTATGGCCTTAAACAAGCCCCACGAGCATGGTATGATAGACTTACTGGATTTTTGCTTCAAAATAACTATGTTAAGGGAAATGCAGATCCAACCCTTTTTATAAAGAAAGATAAGAAAAATGTTTTGATTGTTCAAATTTATGTTGATGACATTATATTTGGTTCAACTCAGCAATCTTTGACTGACTCTTTTGCTAGTCTAATGAAATCTGAGTTTGAAATGAGTATGATGGGTGAGTTAACATTTTTCCTTGGTTTTCAAATTTCTCAAAAACCAGAAGGAACCTACATATCCCAACATAAGTATATTAAAGATCTTCTTAAAAAGTATGGTTATGACAACACTAAGAGTATAAGTACTCCCATTGGTACCTCAAACTCTTTAGATCTTGATGAAGCTGGGAAACCAGTAGATCAAACATCTTTTAGAGGTATGATTGGAAGTTTACTTTACTTAACAGCTAGTCGACCAGACTTAATGTTTTCTGTATACTTATGTGCAAGATATCAATCCAATCCTAAGGAATCTCACTTAAAGGCAGTAAAAAGAATTTTTCGCTACCTTAAGGGAACCATGGATCTAGGATTATTTTATACTTCTGGAAATGATTTTGTTCTAAAAAGCTTTTCTGATGCTGACTTTGGTGGATGTAGAATGGATAGGAAAAGTACATCCGGAACTTGTCATTTCTTAGGAGATTCATTAGTTTCTTGGTCATGCAAGAAGCAACATTCTGTTGCACTCTCCACTGCTGAAGCTGAATATGTAGCAGCTGGAAGTTGTTGTGCACAAGTGTTGTGGATGCAACACACACTCATAGACTATGGCTTGAGTTTTACTAAAACTCAAATTTTGTGTGATAACACAAGTGTCATTGCTCTAAGTAAAAACCCTGCACATCACTCCCGTGCAAAACACATAGATATTAGGCATCACTTTCTTAGGGATCACACACTTAAAGGAGACATTATTCTTCAGTTTATCGGAACGCAAGATCAACTTGCTGATATTTTCACAAAATCTTTACCTTCTGATAGATTTGAATATATTAAACAGAAGTTAGGAATGATAACCATAAGGAAATCTTCTCAAATTAACTTTCTGTTGAAAAATATCCTTACAGTAATAAACTCCTTTTCATAGGGGGAGTACATTTGTTTGTTTATCTAACAAAGTTTTTCAAATTTTGTTTTCAAACTTTTCGGAACGAAAATTTCCGGAATGGAATTTCCGGAACAACAATTTTCCAGAAAGGATATTTTCGCACAGAATACTTCTGGAATGGAAGTATTCGTATTGAAAATTTCCGGAATGGAAAACTTTCGTACTGGTATTTTCATAACGGAACTTTCGTACTGGGTCTTTTGTATTGACTTTTTCGTATTTATTTTTTTTCTTTTTGTATTGATTTTTTTTTCGTATTAAAGTTTTCGTACTTAGTTTTTCGTATTGAATTTTTCGTATTCGTCTTTATATTACCCATTACGAATAACTTTCCTAAGCTAATCCGAAAGGTATGATTTCCTTACTGAAGTTTTCGTAATCATATTTTACTTGCTAGCAATTTCTTATAGTTTGTTTTTGGTTTTTGAATTTCTTAAAGCTTTACTTTAATAAAACCTCAAAAAGATCGGATTCAAGCTTTCAACCGTTAGATCTGATCTCAGATCATTCTAAACCGTCAGATCAACCGAGGAAGTTGAACCGTCATCCCAAAGCCTATATAAAGGGGATCCTATTTTCTCGTCCCACATCGATTCCAAGCTTTTGCGTGCTGAAGCTCTGACTCTCCGATTTAAGGCCGTTCCGAACTACGGTTTTCCAGTTCCGAACTTCAGTCTTCTCAGTTCCGAACTTCTCAGAGATTTCAGATCCGAATGTCTGCAGAGTTAGCTTCTCAAGAGATGTCTTCAACTAAGCCCATTTCTCAGTGGTTAGTCTACAGAGAGCGGTTAGTTCATCTGAATTTCTTCAGCAACTATGATTCTATCATTTCGAAGAATATCAAGCTGAATGGCTGGGAGGATGTTGCGATATCAAAAACCGGCAACCAAGATGAAGTCTACTCAGACTTGCTTGTCGAGTTTTATGAGACAGTTGCTTTCTTCATGGAAGATAATAGAGAAAAGTTTTCCTTCAAATCGTATGGAAAGACATATAAGCTATCTTACACCAAGGCTGCAAGCTTGGTAGGGCTGAGTTATGAAGGGGAAGCTGAGTTTATCTCGCACGTTCTGCCAGACTCCTTGGGTAGTTTCAACAAGGAGAAAGCCTTAGAAATTCTCGGATTAGATGATGATAAGGCTCCGAAAATTGCAAGTCTTTCTACAAACTTCCGGATTCTGGAGTTATGGGTCCAAGGGCTTATCGTACCGAGAAAAGGAGACAAGGACAGCTTGAAGAAGAGTGAGATATACATCTTGGATTTTCTGATAAATCTAAGAAAGTTCAACCTGATGAAGCATATTCTTCTCAACATTGATAATTTGAAGAAGGGAAATCTGAGAGCTCAGATAGTAATGTACCCGGCAATATTGTCGAAGCTGATAGTTCGGTGCCTAGAATCCTTCAAGGTTGCTTGTAGTTCTAAGCCGAAAGTTTGCAAGATCATGTTGCTCAGTGATGCAACTCTTAAAAGGATGAATATAGCTTTTAACAAGGAGTCAGGGAAATTCATTGATCTACCGCCTCAAGCAGAAGTGACTCCGAAAGTGGCTGATCCGGAATCATCAAAGCCGGTAAGGAAGAGGAAACAGAAAGAAGTGGTAAGTGAAGCTGAGGAACCCAAGTCTAAGGAAGTCCATTCCGCACCTCCTAAGCCTAAGAAGAAGAAGACATATACTGATGAGGTTGCAGCGAAGTGGAGAGCTGACAAGGAGAAGAGGAAGGAAGGAGATCCGCAGTTCGGATTGGATCCTGCAGAGGCTAAGGCTCTGAAAGAAAAGGCTGCTGATGAGCTTGAGAAGCAAGCTAAGGAAAAGAAGCTGAAGAAGAAGTTGTCAGAAGCTGAGGCTGTGCAAGCTTTGTTGAAGTTTAATGAAATGGTTTCAGCAACCATTCCTGTTCCGAGATCTTTTTCTCTGGAATCTCTACCTGAGACTCCAGGAAGAAATCTTGTAACTCCGGAAGAGGCTGTTCCTACTGAGGAAGTAGAGCAAGTGGAAGAGGTTGAAGAAGCGGCTGAAGGAAGTGGTGAGACAGGAGATGTGCTCAAACAAGTAGATGAATATAAGGGAACTCCTTCGGATCACCTCTCGCTCCGAACATCTGAAGCTCAATCTTCCAAGCTTGCTACTCCTGTAATGGAAGAAGAAAAGGGAGAAGAAGAAGTTACTTGTCAAGAAAATATTTTACTTGATGCTGCTCAGATGGGAAACGTGGAAGCCAATGTTCAAGAAGTTGCTGATGAGGAAGATAAAATTGTTCAAGTCTCTGATAGTGAGAACAGATCTCCGGAACAGGTTTCAATTCCGGAAAAACAAAAGGGAAAGCAAATTCTTGCGGATACCCCGAGTTCAGGAAAAAGTTTGAGGAAGGAAGCTGGTAGCTCTTCTAAGAGGAAGTTGGAGCTTATTGAGGAAGAAAATTCTCCTAGCAAGATTTCTGATTCGGAGTCATCATCGTTGGGGCACGATTTTGTTGTTCAGTCCTTGAAGAAGTTGGTGGGAACTATTCCGACCTTCTCCAGTATTGACTCTCGGTGCCAGATGCTCCAACATACAATGAATCAGAAAACAGACTCCGTATCCATGGTTATGGATAAATGTGTTGAGATAGAAGCCCAGTTCAAAAATTTCTTTATTGGTTACGAAGCCCATAAAAGATCGTGCAAAATAATGACTAGCTGGTCGAAGAAGAATGTCGAAGAGATGAGGTTGCTGGATGAGTTTCAGGAGAATGTTAAGGATGCATTTCAAACCGAGGACAAGAAGTTTCATGAGATGTCTGCATCATTCGATGAGAAATTGACAGAGGAAAAGAACATTCGGAGTCAGGAAGTAAGAGATATGAATGGAAAGCTCAACTCTGTTAATCAAAGTTGGAAATTTGAAAGGGATCATCGGATCAATTTTCTAGAAAGGATAAAGTCTCAGGAAGAGAAAATGGAAGCTCAGGAAGAAAAGTTGAAGGCTCAGGAATAAATCATTCAAGCTCAGTCAGCAAGAATAGTTGCCTTAGAAAAGCAAGCAGAGGAAGATCATAAGGATCTCAAGAAGATCAAGACAATTCTCAAGGGGCTCATGTCGAAGGAGAAAGATCCGAAATGACCAATCCGATCTTTTTGTTGTAATCTGTTTTTGTTGCTGACATTTCAAATATAATGAAAATTTTGCTTGTTGTTTCTATTGCTGTCGTTACTAATCTTTTCAGGTACTTTGTTATTTTGTTTCCATTCCCTCCAAATTCTTTTTGAAAATCACAAAGGGGGAGAAGGAAAAGATCCTTAAGAAAAAGAGGAAATCTAATAAGTGCTTATCAAAGGGGGAGAAAGAAAAATACCCAAGGAGATAGAACTCTAATAAGAGTTTGTTTAAGGGGGAGTTTTTCTTAAAGAAACATCACTCCGGAAATATGAATACGATCCTTAGAGACTCAAAGCCTAAGGGGGAGTTAGTCGTATTCATCTATATTCTTAAACCAAGGGAGATAAGCTTTAATGTGTTTCTTTCTTCTTAGAATAGCTTTTTCGTAAGGATGTTTGTGCTTTCCAAAAAGGGGGAGATTGTTGAGTCAATAAGGTTTTCCTTATGACTTTTCCATTCCTTCTTGTTTTGAAAATCACAAACACCTTATCTTTAAGGAAAATCGCTTTTGTAAGGAAAAATGCTTTCTTAAGGAAAATTGCTTTTATAAGGAAAAATGCTTTCTTAAGGAAAAACGCTTTTATAAGAAAAATTTATCCTTATCATATTTTCATTAATATTTTTTTCTTAAGTATGAAATTCGGATTCACTTTCTCGGAATCATAAAAACTTTGATATAAAAGTATTCTGTTTAGGATTCGGTTCTGGACAAGAACTATAAGGAAGTTTCATTCCGAATTCCGGATATGAATTCTGACTTAGTTCTATTCCAGATTCAGGATACGAATTCTGAAGAAGAATTCTCATTACGAATTCTAATGAAGAAATCCCATTCCGAATTCTCATTACGAATTCTGAAGAAGAATTTTCATTACGAATTCCAATGAAGAATTCTCATTACGAATTCTAATGAAGAAATCTCATTCCAAATTCTCATTATGAATTCTGATGATGATTTCTCATTACGAATTCTGATGATGAATTCTCATTACGAATTCTAATGACGAATTCTTATTACGATTTCTGATGACGAATTCCTATTCCGAATTCCTATTCCGAATTCTCATTCCGAATTCACCTATTAAACAGAATCTGATTATCATTGTTTTATACACTCTGAATTTATTCACTCCGAACTTTCACTCCGAAATTTCTATTCCGAACTTTTATGTTAGAGTTTAAAACGATGTCGTACTTTCTGTTACACTTGTTTTGTTATAAAACGATGTCGTCCATTTTGTTATAAACTAACCGTTGTCTAAGTGACACGTGTACAGGTCCCTCCGAACTTTAAGGAAAATATGACCGTTGGAGAGGAGCTGACCTTACCTATAAATAGGAGCTCATTTGAAAGAGCTCGGTGCTGATTACTGAAAAAGTGCTTACATGCTGTTGAAGTGATTTCTAGAGAGAGAGTCTCTTATTAACTCTCAAAAGCTTCGTGCGACTCCGAATGTTGGTGATTACATTCGAGGGCTTCCGGGGATAGGAAGACAGAGGTGCCGACTACCTTAAAGATCGAGGGCTTTCTTGCTGAGAAAGACAGAGGTTGCCGACTACCTTAAAGATCGAGGACTTCCTTGCTGAGGAAGACAGAGGTTGCCAACTACCTTGAAGTTGAGGGCTTGCGGGGATAGCAAGACAGAGACTCCGATCTTCGTATCGAGGGCTTACCCTGGTGTGGGTAAGACAGACTTGCTTGAAAGTATAAATCAAGGGACCTTTATCCAAGGTTGTTGGATACCCTTCTCTTTGGGTTAAAAGACTATTATCTTGTTACTAGTAGTTTTACTACTTGTTGTTATCCCGCTGCAATTTGTATCTTAAGGAAAGTATAACTTTCTTATACTTCCTTACTTACTCTATTTCATTTAGATTCTATACGCTTTAAGGTAGAATCTCATATTGTAACTTTTGTTAAGTTTCAATTTCCGGAATCATATTTCCGGAACCTACTTTTGGAATCTCTTTCCAAGTTTAGTTCGGTGTTAGAGGTGTTGTGAATCTACTTAGTTTAACTTTGTTAAACTTAGTTCTTTCCTTTTCTTAAGGAAACTTTAGTTGTTCATAACTAACTTTAAAGGTTCCAAAGGAATTTTTAAAGTATACAATTCACCCCCCCTCTTGTATATTGAGCATCTCATATCATATTTCGATCCTATAATGTATGCTTTGAGAAATATTTTGGTTTCATTCTTATAGAGGATGAGAACTATATTTACTGATTGAATAAGAAATTGTTAAGGTAAAATAAATTTCTAAGGGGCTAGTATTCTAATCCAGAAAACATCTTGAAGAAGCTGAAATAAAAAAAGGAGATTGGAAAACAATATCTTAATCAAATATGAAAAAAATATGTCACTTGTTGTTGTTGTTTATGTATATGATTTTTTTAATACTAGAAATTATTATGGGGTCATGAAACATTTTCCATGGATAAGAAGATTTTGTTTGAAATGTATTTTATTTTTGAGATGTGGTGCATTTATTGATTTGAAATTTATCAGGATAAAGATCATATCAAACTTTATCAAGGGAATTGTGTTAAGGAACATATTATAAAATTTCTCATGGTAGATTAAATACTAGTATTGAATCATTTTTTACCATGATCCATGTTTTCTAGAGATGATAAATGAATCTAAGTGAAACAAATATAAATATGAAATTTCATTAGATTTATGTTATAGTTAATAGACTCAAGGTATAATATAGTATATGATACTAGACTTTATTCATGAATTCAAAGTGAACTAATAATTTCAAATCTTATGTTTGTAATATAGATAAATTACAGCTGGATATGGGATGAAATTTGAAATAAATGTAGAGATAAATATGTTTTATTATATAGATAAATTTTTTAAGGGAATTTCCAATTATGAATTATCCAAATGTTGGGATGTTTTATTCCTTTTCGATAGGTGAGTTTTATAGCACATAAAGAAGAAATTTCTTGTCACCTTGAGTACAACTGTTGAAGTATATCTGGTTACCACTCAATCAAAATCCTTGATGATGTGGAAGAGAACATATTTGGAAGATCTTAAGGAGGAAGTGAAGCTTTCTCTACATTTTAGAAATATAATAAATGTTTTATTAACTATATAAATAATAATATTTGTTATTCATGTCCTATGGATATTGAAATCAAATATAACATTATCAAATAGATTGTGGAGAAAATTGATTTAAATTTTTAATTTTTTAATAACATTGTTAAAATAGTCGATTTTTTCACTAAACCTTCTTTAAAGGATGAATTTTAAATACAAAGTTGGAGATATGAGTTCAACCTCATTTATTCCACAGCTATGGTATAGTGTTATAATCACATCTCTCATCCAAGTCATTGGGTATTGTTATCACTGTGGGGGGGAAATACAACATAAATATCTTCATGTTGATCCCCTCAAAAGGGAGAGGATAACAAAAATAGAGGTTTCCAATGTTATATTTTTCTAATATTTAAGGGAAAATATATTTAAGGGAATTTTAAAAAGTTTAAGGTTTCATATTATCCTTCATTATAACTGTTATATGTTTTAAGAATGGTGGTATGATTTTAAACACTTTTATTGAACTGAATATAATTTTTTTTATTTATAGGTTATATAGAAATAATTTTCAATTTTAGGGAACATTTGGAATGAACATGAAGTGTTAATTCTCATAACTAGTCTCTAATGTTATCCATTCATAATAGAGAATCAATGGGTTTAGTTTTTAATATGTTTAATTTTAATCAATATTTTTATGGATAACATGATATTATTATTATTCAAAATTCATGTTTCCAACACTGGTTTCACTATTATAGTATTATAATTATTATATAATTATTAATTTCATAGTTTTATGAGTTTTATAGTGATTTATTTTTAATTTCTAACAAAACACCTAGGGGATTTTGGAGACCAACTATTGATTTAAGAATTTTTTATATGTAGAAATCCTTTTCATAGTTTATTCATGGCCCCTTATGAGACTAAATTGATTTGATATTGAATAACTTTCATTAGAATACAAATATTTTCAGTATAATTTATGTTTGAGAAAATTTCTGTGTATATGGTATATTATGTTGTATTTTTTTCAATCTATAAATCATATTAAAATTCATGTAAAATAACATTTTCATTGTGGGTTGAATGATGATGTAGGGTTTAATGGTCATTATAGTGTTTTTATAATGTATTTCATGCCAATTGTAAGGATTTGAAGTTTGAGATGCAATGTGAATGTAATGTTAATAGGGTGTGTGCCAGATCATCATAGGGTATATTTAGGTTCTCATATTTATTGGGTACACCAATGTACTAGACTTTATAGGGTATAACATGGTTATATAAATCATAGTGTACACCTTGGGGATCTTTTTGGAATAGTAATAAAATGTAATTTGGGTAAATGTTGACTATATATGGTACATACTTGATTATAATCTATTATAGGGTATACGAATTTCATTGTAATATAAAATGATTCATGAAATTTTAAAGAGAAGGATATTTATAAGATACTTTCTTAAGGTATAATGAATACATTTTAGGGTTTATGAACCTTATGTTGATCTATGTGTGGTATAGTAAAAAAATATGTAGTTCACAAGGTTAATACCTTTGTGAAAATTCAATGCATCTCGTCTTTATAAGGTAAAAAACACCCTAGGGTTGATATTCATTAGGTAAAACCATCATAGGGTAGATATTTACATTGTGTTCAATAATTTTCCCAATTTGAATAAATGAGTATTGCATGAAATAAAATATAAGTATTTCATTCTAAGGAATTTATCAATTGATTCCAAGTAAAAAAAAATTCATCAATATAAATATCATAATAAATTATGGTAAAGTTATTCAATAATTATACATCATAATAGGATCAAAAAACCCATGAGATTCACGAAACATGTGAATACATAAAGGCTAAAATAAAGTAAATAAAAAAATAGTTTTATGTGAATGAATAATCACAAAAACACAAGAATAGCAATAATTATTATAGCTATAGGAAATCGGTAATCAACCTAGGTATTAGTCCCATATACCTAAAATCTCATGAGGATACACTTTCGATGATTTAATATACGAAGTGAACACACATCATGTTCGGCCACCGATGGCCCACCTTACTATTTCATGAAAAAATCCATCTCATAGAGTTCATTCCATAATGGTATTTGATAGACCCAAATATAATAACATAGGACAACTAGCAACATATAATAACTGACATGGGAGTTTCCTTTACTAAGGAACACTCAAGCATACCATATAAAGAATACAACATGTGATATGAATAAAGACATCCCCTCTATGGTTCCAATCCAAATGTATCTCACCTCATCCCTAGAATTGTAGTTTGAAATGGCTAAGTGGTGAAACCACATTTTTTGAGGGACCACCCATGATCATGGTATCCCATCTCATCAATAAATAGAAAAGGGACCCCCTTCCAACCTTGAACATGCTCAGGATCCTACCAAAGCCATTATCATTCATGTAAAATTCAAAAAAAAAAGTTAAATACACTCAACCATATCCATAACCCTGAGTAAGAACTACATATATTACATAGATCACATGGGTAATGTGAATTAATACCTCAATAATTCTTACCTTATACTGTTATATTTATTTTTAAAAATTAATTTTACATAGTCTAATTATCCATCGATGTCTAAATAATAAATACATTATCTCTTAGAGGATATTAAGAGTCCATCCATATATCCTAGCCTTCATTTATGGTGGGTAACCCTCTAATGGTTCCCTAATAGGTCACTTTCACCATCTTAATAGTTCTTACATTATAAAAAATATACAAGAAAACATATAAAATGAAATATGAGGGACCACCTACATGAATGAGGGATTCATTCTCATAAGCATACTCAATCCATCCATAACCAACCTAATATTAACCATTGATTACATCAAAAAGTTAATTGTTCCATGAAACATCCAAATTAAATAATTATAAGATAATTAGGATTAATTAACATAATTAAAATATATTTATTGTATTTTTTAAAATGACTAATATCTCAATAGACTGTTGTACAATTCTAGTACTTTATAAAATGAGGTGTGTATCACTCAAAACTCACCATCGAACCCAATATTCTCAAAATCCCCAATAAAAGATAAGGGCTCACAACCAAATTCTATATCTAATTAGTGTAATAACAATATAGAATAGGGTATCAATTTGACCAAATAATGAAAATATCAACCACATGAAAATTTATCCTCATAGACTCCTCTTGAAGTTATATTGGAAAACCTTATCAATTTGAGATTCTGTGACCACGATCCACTGAAATAATATCTCAAAATAAAAATTGAAAGAAATTAAAATTATGGGAAGCAGAAAAAATAGAACAAAATTGTCTCATAGGAATAGAACCTACCTATAAATGATGAAAAAAACTATCTATTCCTCTTAGGATGGAGAGAAATGGAGGAAGATGGATTTTGGGAGGGGATTTCTCCTTCCCTCTTTGATTTATTATCAAAACAAGGGAACTATGAATGGTTTTAAAAATAGAAGGAAAATTATTTTTCCCAATTAAAAAAATATTCACAACTGCCACTGTGGTTTCCACTAGAATACCATTTGTATAAAAATTGAATTGGTGAAATTTTCATGCCCAGGGAAACTCTAATTGACCACCATTAGTGTTATGATGGCTCCCTTTTACCACTACATGAGTCTCCAAAAAATCTCATGCCAGAAATCCCACATCATTGGTTTTTATCCCTTACATGAATCCTAAAAATATACCATTAAACTAATAAAGTAAAAATATAATTTCCAAATTTTTAAACATATTCAAAAATAAAAGACATCCCTAACTCCATATTCATTGAAACCTGAATTTTCTATGGTGTCTTCGTCTCCCACTAGAATGTATAATTACAACTGATTATACTATGTAATGTATGAATTCAATGATATATAAAATTATTTTAATATACTTATTGAATTATTTTTTATTCTCATGTTTCTATACAGTATCCTTAATTGATATCATGCTAACTTCTATGGTTGCGGACACTTCTTTGGAGTCTTCCATAAAAAATCATTAAAAATTATTTGTAATATTTATCATAGGATCAAAAATAAATTCTTCTTCTATATAATCTATAATCCATGAAAAATATCACCTCTCTAATAATTTAAATATAAAAATTATTCTTTATATATTTTGTAAACTGCTTAGAAATATTTTACACATATCCTATAAAAAAACATGTTTTCAACATAATTCATAATAATGAGAGTACTTGTGTTTCTTTTTCTCACATATAGATTGTTTTTAACCATTCCAATATTTAAATTTAATTATTTAAAATTAAATTACATTGAATAAAGATCTTTAGGGGCCTATTTCAAAATATATAAATCGTTATTTAAAACAAAACCATTTATTTCATCACTTTTATTAATAAATCATTTAGGTCACTCAATAAGAAATTATTCATCATGATTACTATTCATGATTAAAAAATTCATATCCATTGATAGGCTTCATAATTATTAAGTTTTAAAATAACCAATATCATAAATATTTCCTCATGTCATATTGTTGGTTTAAATGTTTATTAAAGGTAAACTCTTTCAAATTGAGAATATAATTTTCATAATAATATCGATTTGTTTCATACAGTCTAACCCTTATCATTGATTTTATTTATAAGAAACCATTATTTTTTTATGATGTTTTTTCCTTTTATTATTATAATATAATCTAAAGTAGAATTATTTTAAATTATTTTTAAACCCTTATACAAATAACCTTTTCACTCCTTGTGTACCATAGTTTTATTTACAGAATATTGATCAACCAAAGAGACCAAAGCTATTTTTTACCCAGTCCACACTTTCTTCTTATCTAAAATAGTACATCATGATTCCAAATGTTTATTTTATGATCAATATTTTTTATAACCAATTTATATTCCTTTTTTAAAATATACCAACACCTTTCTTATTGTTGGAATTATTTTAATAAGGATTATCTTTGTTTGATTCATTTTCAATATCATTTTCACTCAAACTTTTATAAAAATATTATATTATATTAATTATTATTTCCAAAATTTATCGTCATGAGGTTCACCTAGAACATGTTTATTTTTTACGATAATTTATTTTTAACAGTATTCCATTTTTAAGAAAAAATTATTATCCATAATTTTAACCTCTATTTTTTGATAATTTACCTATACAAATTCATTCTTCAACTCCTTAATTAATTTTTTGAAAATGTAGACTTTTGATTTATAACAATAGTAGACTGATAAACAATATAAAATACTTCCAAGATCATTTATTCTTATAAAAAAATATCATAAGCATCAATATTTTTCTAGTTATCAAGAAAAATCCATTATGAAAATATATTGTTCTTGAAACAAATTTTTTATAAATGATTGTTAAGAGTTTTCAATCAAAAAATATAGTTATTACCTTATGAATAAGACTATTATTCATTTTATATAAAAAAAACTAGTTAACTATGGTGTATAAAGAGTATTATATTCATTTTTAATGGAATATTTTGGGTTTTATGATTCAAATTCATTTGACCTATAATCTCTCTCACTATATGTTCTCATATTCTTGATAAATAATCTCGAATCCTATTCAAAATCCCATATAATGATTTTAAAATTTTATATATCCTCATAATTATTTTTTATAAATAACATATCAGTTTTTTTAGAAAAATCATCAACAAATGTAATGAAATAATGATCACCTTTGGTAGATTTATGTGTCATTGGCCCACATAAATCATCAGAAATTAGTTTAAGTGGAATTATAGATTTTATATTCCCTCTTATATGACTTCTTATTAATATTTTTACCTTTTCATAAGTGTCACATATGGAATATATTTCTCTTTTCAACATGGGAGGATCATGAACAAATTCAATATAGCATCCTTACTCTAGTAACCTAGATCTGATGGTAATTTTAAAACATTGGCCTAACATACATGGCCTTTTATCTGAAATGATCATATAGTTTTTTATTCTTAGAATACATGACACATTCTAGTGTCTTAATTTATATTTGAAAACCAAAAATAAATTTTACTTTTCTAGTGAGAATAGTATTAGCTGAGAAGGTTAGGGTAAATCCACTTTATTTAATGAAAAAAATAAAACAGAATACCTTTTTGAACTGAGATAAGGCAGAACCCATAACAGGCCCACCCATGACCATCCTTAACCAAGATGAGAGAAAGGGAAAGAAAATTTCTGAACTCTCCCTTCCTCAAGTTGAAATAGAGATAATGACCCTCAAGACCCACCTTCAATAGGCCCCAGAGTGGCAACTAGAACCAAGGTTATAAAATCACATGTAAAATGGAAGGCATTACCCTTTTTATTTAGTAGGATTGGGAGATAAAATAGTAAGTCCCAAAAAATAACAAAATTGGAAGTAAAAGTAAATACCAAACAATCCTTTCTTATATGCACATTTCAAATAATTAGTACTACAATACAAGAAAACTTCAAAGTTAAATACCAACGAAAGGGAAACAAAAACAACTAATTTCCCAACGTTTGAAATAGTACGGTCCTTCACAGTCCTCGAAGTCCTCCTAGAAAAATAAATTCAGTTTATATATACGTAGGGTTAGTATACAGGTATACTCAGTAGGGAAAACCAAAATCTCTCGTGCACAGTTGGGGAGGCATTCTAATGCCCTGTGAGAAAAGAAGATAACCAAAGCACCTAGCAAGGAAACTATCCACTCAAAACTTACCAAGGAACACTCTCCAAATAATGCAATTCAAGTGATGTAATAGTAATAACACATCGATGTTTGGGTACCCTGCACCACATTCCCACTGGTTATTAAAGACATCCTACTCATCAGACCTTCCCCTCCATTTTCCCTGCAGTCCCACTACCATACCACGCCCGCACACACCTAAGCTACCACAACAACACATCATGCCTGCAAAAACATGGGCCACAACCACATGTAACCATTCCTGCAGACACTTGGGCCAGAACAACTATTGAAACACCCAAAGAAACCTGGGCCTGAACAATTACTGCCACGCCCGAAGACACCTGGGCCTCATCCCAAAGACACTTGGGAAATAACCTACCCACACACACCTAGGCCGACCACCAAAACTAACCTGCCCAAATAATATTGGGCTATAATGGACCTTAGGCTATCACATCCTGCCTGAAGAGTCTTGGGCTACTTGGGAAAGGGAGCAAAAAAGGAGCTAATAACCAGCCACTCATAGAAGTGTTAGAAAAAAACACCATCCACATAAAATGGGGGTGTTCGGCACAAAGTGCTCAACATGGGTGGGGTGATAATAAAAAACATAGAAAATAAATTATACATATAAGTAACAAGCACTCATCCTAGCCTAGGTGTTCCAAAACCACCCCATATACAAACACCCTCATTACTATTCATTCATAAGAAGCACTACAACCACAACCATGTCACAACTCATTCCCAAAAAACAATTTCCCATTGAATCCATTCTTGTTTTCAAATTCAAGTGATTCCATTTAGATAATTATTCACTACCAAGAAACTTATAGGCATATCCATAAGCCAAGGATGGAAAAATAGCCAAACAAAAATTTAAGCATTTACACCCGGTTCTCTTATAAAGTCTCAACAATAAAAGGGATCCGTGAGATCCCTCAAAGTACTAGATCCAAACCAGGCCCCCAACATACAACCCCATGCGGCCCCAAATCCACAAGCTAACCACTGCACAATAGATGATCTTATCCCTATCCATGTAACCTCAGAAGCATCAAGCAGAACAACTATAAACATCACTAAAATAGAGGAAGAGAGTTTTCAGATTTAGACACACCTTTTTTTTAGTTCCATCATTCCATTTCGTTAACTGGAGTGAGAACACAAGGATTCTTATTCATAGATAATCCATTTAATCAGTCGAGTTTATGTGATTAACTATTTTCTATGTTACAGCCATTCAATCACATAATTATCAAGAAAACTAAGGTTCATTAGTGCACAAAGAAGTACCACTAATGGATAGTATTTTCAGTGTACATAAGCCCATATAATTCCCTACATATTATCAAATGTAGAAGAGTATACAAGCATCACCAAACACACCCCATCATTCTTTAAAAGTACGTTTATTATCTTCATTAGGTTTTGGTTTCATCCATACCCATAAAACATGATCATACCTACCCCACATGATACATAGTAATGAGAGACAAAGGAATAACCCTACTTGGATGATCAATGATCGAAGATTCTCTCTACGTGCCAATAACTAGGGATATGTGACTTGCAAAGAAGGAACTCTGGGGACTCTATGAGTGATAAGAAAAGATCCATCACAGGCGCACCACTTTCCTTGGGAAGAGGGAATCCAAATCACCAAGGAGCAGAAGGAAACTAGCTAAAAGGAAGAAGGAAATAATTCATGTGTAATAAAATATGAGATCCTGGAGTTAAGGGATATGAAAAAAAAAATCTTGAATGGATTTAGAGGCAGATTGTGGTTTCACCATGAATTTAGACAATTACATATGATGGAATTAATTGTCATTTAATAATTCCCATCGGAGAGGTGGTCATAACAGTTATGCATTTAACAATTTCCTTAATCAGAGGAAAAAACGTAGTAGGGGCGGAATTAGAAAGTATAGGAAAAGGTGTGACACCGAGGGAAATCCACACATTTTGGTAAGTCAATGGTCTCCCAGATCTTGGGGGATTTTAGATATGATTTATGGGATTTAAAAGGGATTAAAAGGGTTATTAAACACTTTTATGTTAAAAGATACATTACGGGAGCTGAAAAAGTAGAAAACTGGAAAAGAACAAGGGCGGAACACCATTTGATGAGATATAATAAGAGGTGCCATGGTCACAGTGCCTCCATCACGGTGCCACCCTCACACTTCCACCCTCAAGGATCCACTGTAAGAGGTTCCACCGTTTTGGTGTGTTACCGTGATGGTGTGACCATTACGGTGCCACTGCCATGGTATAACTCTTACGGTTCCACTGTTTCAGTGTGCAACCATGACCGATGCCACCATTTTGGTGTGCGACCGTGATCAGTGCCACTATTTTGGTGTGCTACTATGACTGGTGCCACCATTTTGGTTAAACTGTTTGATGGAACCAAATTCTAGTAAAATTCCTTAATGATCCATTTCCTGGGATGTTACATTAGATTCCTCTCAAAGTATTCTCACCCTAGAAAATTAAACTAGGTCCGAAGAGAAGAGAGGGGTCAGAACAACCACCTCGAAAGATACCTCTTGGGAGTAAACCCATCAACATCTAGGAAAACTTATCCTCAAGTAACCAAACAAACATATAAAGGTGTCATTTTCTAGACATATGGATCGGGAATTACTTTACCTATGTCAATATACTATCCTTTTTGTGGGGAACTGAATCGCCTGCATGGGTTTAATCCCATTTACTATAATGCGTCTGGATTAGGGAACGGGTTCTCCCTTTCCCACTATTAGGACCATTCACACACATTCAGATTAACAAGTAAAACAACACATTTCATAGTTAAACTGGTCAAGCATTATATCATAATCAAGTATGAACAAAACAGAGCAAACTCAAAACAGCTATGGGTTTTGGGTGCGATTTGTTCCTCTCATTCCCAGGTACTCTCCTCAAGGTAACCATGCCTCTAGAACACACAAACCAAGGGAATGGTTCATCCATGAAGCACCTTCTCCTCATGACCTTTGATCCTCATTTTTCTCTCTATGAACATCGCATCATCCTCAATGTCCAACTTTCCCTAGTTGAGGACGTGCGAATCATCATGTAGACACCGACATAGCTGAGACACATGGAAGACGTTGTTCACTCTCAGTAGCGGTGGTGGTAACGCTTGATGATAAGCCACTTCGCTGACCTGCTACAATACCTCGAAGGGTATGAAAAACCTAGGAGAGAGCTTACTCCCCCTGTTGAACCTTCATTGTCCATGCCAAGGGGAGACCATTAAAGACACATGGTCCCCGACCTCGAACTCCAACGGTCTCCTCCTACTATCATCATACAACCTCTGCCAGTACTAAGCCACCTTTATCCCCACTCGTATAAGCTAAATCATCTTCATCGTGCTCTACACAACTTCTAGTCCAAGAACACCTACTTCCCCGACCTCTGTCCAGCACACGAGTGAGTGACACAGCCTCCCGTACAAATCTTCAAATAGAGTCATGCCAATGGTAGAGTGATACTTATCGTTGTAGGAAAACTATGCCAGAGGAAAGTGTCATGCCCGCAATCCCCAAAAGTATAAAACACAATCCCATATCATATCCTCAAATGTCTGGATGGTGAGATCTATCTACCCACCTATTTGGGGGTGGAAAGAATTATTGAGGCATAGTTGGGTGCCAAACACATATTGCAATCCTTTCCAGACCCGTGTGGTAAAATGGGTATCCCGATCAGAGACTGTGGACCTCAAAACTCCATGAAACCGCACCACCTCGTCCATGTACCACTGTGTAGGGAATCAACCGCACTCAACTCCTTGATTTCTAGGAAGTGAGCCAATTTCATCAGCCGTCCAACCACTACCCAGATGGCCTCGCAACCCCCTTGAACTCTGGGTAGTCCGGTGACGAAATCCATCGAGATATTGCCCCACATCCACTCTGGGACATGTAAAGGGTGTAATAGACCTCCTAGGATGTGGTGTTCATCCTCCACCTATTGACATATGAGAAACTTCTCCACAAACTTTTCCACTTCCCGCTTCACCTTGAGCCACCGAAACTGACCCCTCAGGCCCTGGTACATCTTAAAAACTCCTGGTCTCACTGCAAGGGGTGAGTTGTGGAACTCACCAAGAAATATCTTGCGCATTTCCACCGGAAATAACAACTTCCCCTAAAACATCCTCTTATTATGCCCATCTTCCTACCATTCTTTTGGAGCACATCCCTGGGTAACACAATCGCACATCACTTCATCTTCTGAGTCTCCCCACTAAGACTCCTCCACCTACAGCAACAGAGAGGACTGTATTGTCATCTGAAATAGAAAACCTCTACCACCATCCACACTTTCATCCATGTGTAAAGCATCCAACACCTACATTGCCTTCCAAGAATCTTTCGACTCTCAAACCGCATCCTTCTATGACTTCCTGCGCAAGGCATTATCCACCACGTTCCCATTTCCTTAGGTGTAAGAAATTTTGAAGTCGTAGTCCTGAAGAAACTTCATCCACCTCTATTGTCGAAAGTTCAGGTCGTTTTGGGAGAAGATATACCTCATTCTCTTGTGATTCAGGAATACTAGAAAGAGCTCCTAGATGAGGTAGTCCTGCCACAAATTTAGTGCAAATACAACCGCTGCGAGCTCAAAATCATGGGTAGAATAGTTATGCTCATGGGGATGTAACTTACAAGACCCATAAAATATAACCCCTACTATTGCATTAGCACACACCCCAAGACATGTTCGGAATCATCAAAAAATACCTCAAACATCACCCCTTATTCTAGTAACCTCATCACAAGGGCACTAACTAATTTTCCCTTCAGATAACCGAAGGTTGTCTGGAAAAACTAACCCCATAAAAAAGCCTGGTCTTTCTTAGTCAAGGATGTCAAAGGTGTTGTAACTCGGGAGAAATTAGTCACAAATATCCAGTAGTAACCCACTAGGCCTAAGAAAATATGAAACTCTGCCACTTTCTTGGGTGTTTCTCAAGAAATAACAACATCAACCTTTGAATGATCAACCTCTATTCCCTACTCAGAAACCACATGTCTAGGGAAGTGCACTTCTTGTGTCCAGAACTTGCACATGGACAATTTCTCATAGAGCTGGTACTGTCAGAGGATAAATAAAACTGTCCTAAGATGCTCAACGTAATCCTCCTATGATCTTGAGTAAATTAGGATGCCATTAATAAACACAACTAAGAACCGGTCAAGATATTCCTGGAAGACAGATTTCATGATCCCCATGAACACGGCTGGTGTGTTCGTATCGACGAATGGCATGACCTCGAACTCAATGCGCCCTATCTGCACCTGAAGGAAGTCTTAAAGATGTCACCCTCATTCACCATCAATTGGTGATATCTTAATTGTACATCTATCTTGTAGAACCATCATGCCCCCTTCAATTGGTCAAAGAGGTCATCTATCCTCAGGAGAGGGTAACAGTTCTTCACCATTACCAAATTAATTCTACCGTAGTCTATGCACAACCTAAGACCCATATTTTCCTTCTTCTCAAAAAAGACTGGAGTTACCCATTATGATGTGCTTGTTTGAATAAAACCCTTATTCATCAGATCATCAATCTGAAACAGTAACTCCCGCAACTCAAAAAGTGCCTTCTGATAGGGAGACATCATAATTAGAGAGGCACCTTGTTGAAAGTCTATCCTGAACTCAACGTCACATCAAGGGGGTAGAGTCACCACCTCCCCAGGGAAGACATCCATGAACTCACTGACAATCCCCGAAACATTCACCATCTCTGTATCTTCTAACTCTACTAACATCTTAGCTAACAAAGAAGAAGGGGTTTCACTCACCAGCTACCATCCGGGAAGCCCTGTTCACCGATGAAGGTCACACATTGTCTGACCACATCTGGAAACATGGTCCTTCTATGGAAGCAGCAGATAATAGCACATACAGAGAACATCTATTCGATGCCTAGAATGAAATCATATGGCTGCATCTGTAGCAAAAGAAGGTCCCCACTAGACTGATGTGGTCCAACATCAGTCTACATTCTCAGAAAACACGAGACAAGTAGGTTTTACCTCTGACTGGCATACTAAAAACCATTAATACGGTAAGTCACTCGGCATTTAGACCCAAATAATTGGCTATAATGGGTGCACCATATGATTTTGAAGCTCTTAAATCAAATAAGGTAGATACAAGAGTGCTAAAAAGAGATATTGTACCTCGAACAACTTTCGTCCCTACTGAAACTGCTTCCTATAGGGCATGTAATTGCCCACACCCATCTCCTCTACTCATCGACTATTAGCCCCGCCCCCCCTACCATGCCCTGGTCGATGTCCTTGAGGATCTCCCTGAGGGCGGCCTCCTCCTGCAACGTCTTCTCTCGGAGGAGCAGGAGCTAGCTGTCCCTGCTGCTGTTGTTGAAAGGGCCTGGCTAGAAACTACTACCGCTAGGGTGGGTGTTGGACCGGCCCACCCCCATTGTATTGTACTCGATCCAAGCACTGATTCCATAGGTTCCCATAGCATCCAAATATAAATAATCTCGGTCCTAGACATGAAAAGAAAGGGTGAGGACCAGGAGATTGAAACTGGAACTGCTAGGGCCGGCTCCCCCCTAGCTGAAAGCTAGACGTCACTGATGTTGGAGGCCTAATGCTGATAGCCTTTCCCTTTAATGAGCCCAACTGGCTCCCCACATCGGGATCATAGCCAGAGGAACCCAGTACTCCATCAGAACCCGAATCAAGATGAAAGTTATCACCAGCTCCTCGATCCATCTTTCTGTCTCCATGTCTGAGACACTTCCCTCATACTTCTCGAGGGCATGCCACTGAATGGCATGAAGCGTCCTCTATCACTGATCATCCTCCTCCTCTCGGTCAGCCCTGTACTGGTCATACAAATCAACCTTCTAGGCCTTGATCTCCCGCACTACTCATGGTCATCATCCAGGTTCCATAGCGACAAGGTAAACAAATAGTGCCTAAGCCCGAGTAGTGTAGAACAGTTCTTTTAATTTTTCATAGAATTTTTATTCATTTTAAACCCCAAATTACCCAAGAAACACAATAACACAAGTCATTATGATTTATCTATCTTTCCTAGGGTCTCTACCCTTCAATCAGTATAGCCTCACTTGGTCGTTCGGTAGGCCCAGAGTCCTTTCAACGGATCATGGGGGGGCCTTAAATTCAATGTCCTTGCCAGTATTTCCTAGCCTCTTTCACTCACCAATATTTCCTAACTATGATTCCCTACCATCCCATGAAATATTCATTGTGCATAACTTTGGACTTCATCCTATCTCTCAACCTCTTCCTTTGATACCATTCTATCTTGACCCGCCTTCACCAAGATGAGGGAAAGGGAAAGCAGATTGCCAATCCCTTCCTTCCTCAACTTGAAGGAAAGATAATGACCCCAGAGACACACCTTCAATAGGCCTCGGAGTGGCAACTAGAACCAATAGTATATAATCACACGTAAAATGGAAGGAATTACCCTTTTTATTTTGTAGTATTAGGAGATAAGATAGTAAGTCCCAAAAAACACCAAAACTGGAAGTAAAACTAAAGCCCAAATAATGATTTCCCATATGAATGTTTCAAAAAAAAGTAATACAATACAAGAAAACTCAAAAGGTAAATACCAAACAAAGGAAAACAGAAACAGTGACTGTCCCAACATCTAATCTAGTACTGTCACGCATGGTCCTCAAAGTCCTCATGGAAATATAAAACCATTTTATATATACATAGGGTGAGTATAAAAGTATACTCAGTTGGGAAAACCAAAAGATCTCATGCACAAGTGGGGAGGCATTTTAATGCCCCATGAGAAAAAGAGACAACCAAAGCACCTAGCATGGAAAATATCAACCCAAATATCACCAAGGCAAACTCCCCAAATAACACCTGTCAAGTAATGTAATAGTAATAACACATCAATGTTTGGGTACCCCACACCACATTCCCACTAGTTATTGAAGACATCCTAAGTGTCAGACCTTCCATTCCATTTTCACTACAGTCCCACTACCATACCCGTCCCTCACACACCTGGGCTACCACAACCACACATCTCGCCCTCAAAGACCTGGTCCACAACCACACATAACCATGCCCATAGACACCTTTTCTAGAACATTTACCTCCATTACCGAAGACACATGGGCCCGAACAACTACTGCCACACCCAAAGATAGTTAGGCCTCATCCTGAAGACACTTGGGAAACAACCTAAACGCACACACCTGGGCCGACCACCACAACTACCATGCGCGAATAATCTTGGGCTATAATGGACCTCAGGCCATCACAGCCTGCCTGTAGAGTCTTGTAATATTCGTGAAAACGAGCAGAAAGGGAGCTAATAACTAGCTACGCATATGAGTGTTGGAAAAAACACCCTCCACCATGAAATGGGGGTGTTCACACAAAGTGATCAACTTGAGTGGGGTATGAATAAGAAACATAGAAACTAAATTACACCTATAGGTAACAAGAACTGATCCTATCCTAGGGGTTACAAAACCACCCCATATACAAACACCCTAATTACTATTCATTCATAAGAAGAACCACAGCCACAACCATGTTACAACTCATTCCTAGAAAACAATTTACCATTGAACACATTCTTATTTTCATATTCAAGTGATTCCATTTAGATAATTATTTATAACCAGGAAACTCACTGGCATAGCCACAAGCCAAGGGATGAAAATCCTCCAAATAGAAATTTAAAAATTCACCCCTGATTCTATTTTAAAGTCACAACAACAAAAGGGATCTTTGAGATCCTGCAATGTACTAGAACCAAACATGTCCCCAACAGACAACCCCATGTGGCCCCAAATACACAAGCTAACAACTGCACAACATGGGATCTAATCCCCATCCTTGTAAACTCACAAGCATCAAGTAGAACAACTATAAACATCACTAGAACAGAGTAAGAGAGTTTTAAAATTTAGACACGCCTTTCCTTTATTTTTGTCTTTCCATTTGGTTTATCGTGGTGACTACACAAGGATTCTTATTCATTTGAAATCCATTTAATCGGACGTGTTTACATGATTAACCAGTTTCTATGTTACATCCATTCAATCACAGAATTATCCAGAAAACAAAGGTTCATTAGTGCATAAGGAAGGACCAACAATGGCCACGATTTTCAGTGGACATAATCCCATATAATTCACAACATATAATAAAATGTAGAAGAGTACAACATCATCATAAAACACACCCCATAATTATTTAGAAGTCAGTTTATTATCTTCATAAAGGTTTGGTTTCATCCATACCCAGAGAAACATTAGCATACTCACCCCACATGATACATAGTAAAGATAGACGAAGGAAGAACCCTACTGGTATGATCAACGACTGAATTTTCTCTCTGCGTTCCATGAATTGGGGATGCATGACTTGCAAAGGAAGAACTCTGGGGACTCCAAGAGTGAGAAAAAAAACCAGCATAGGTGCACCACTTTCCTCAGGAAGGGGGACTCCAAATGCACCAAGTAGAAGAAGGAAACTAACCAAGATGAAGAAGTAAAGAATTCATGTGTGATAAAAAGGAGAGATCCTGGAGTTACGGGATATGAAAAAAAATCTTCAATGTATTTAAAGGTGGATCATGGTTTCACTATGCGGTTGGATAGTTACACAATATGTAATTAATTTTCATTTAATAATTCCCATCGGAGTGGTGCCATAATAGCTATGTGTTAAAAAATTTACTTTAATCATAGGAAAATGTGCAATGGGGGTGGAACTGGAAAGTATGGGAAAAGGTGTGGCACCGAAGGAAAAACACACATTTTGGTATGTCAAGGGTCGCCTGACTCTTTGAGGATTCTAGATATCATTTATGGGCTTTACAAGGGCTTTAAAAGGGGTATTAAACACTTTTAAGTCAAATTATATGTTGCGGGAGAAGAAAAAATCGGAAACCAGAAAATAACATCGGTGGAACACCATTTGGAGACACACTGTAAGCAGTTTCATGGTCATAGTTCCACCCTCACGACGCAACCCTCATGGTTCCATTATAAGCGGTTCCACCATTTCGGTGTGCGATAGTGATGGTGCAACTGTTATGGTGCCACTGTCACGGTGCCACAGTAAGTGGTGCCATAGTCACGGTGCCATTGTAAGCGGTTCCACCATGAGTGGTGCCAATGTTTCGGTGTGCGACCATGAACGGTGCCACCATTTTGGTGTGCGATAGTGACTGGTTCCACTGTTTTGGTGGAACCTTTTTATAGAACCGAGTTTCAGGAAAAGTTCTTAATGAGGCATTACTCAGGCCATTATAGACCCATTAGCCCAGAGGCTCATAGGCTTAAGATACTATGACCTAATATCCCAAGGGGACAAATCCCACTAAGAAACCATATCCCATGAAAAATGTAAATCACATCTAGCCATGAAAGAACCGCCGACTCACCAAAACCATCTCTACACCCAACCATCTTTCATGACACCAGATCTGAAATATATCTATTCAAAGATGATTAGAATCACCAGTGTGAACTCCCCTTCTCATCGCCATTCTAGATGAGGTTCAACATAGTCTGGTGATCATCCCACCAATAGATGTTGTGCCTAACATGTCATCACCAGTCCGCAGCTGAGGTCTCCCCTACCACACATTTTGCCACCAAGATTTGTTGTGTCACCAGAAACCATCTTCCCCCTAAACATAGTGTCTCATGACAGGTCAATATATTGCCAACATCCGAGCACCCACTCCCTTCTATTTTCTAAGAACACTATAGAATATCTGTAATAAATTTTGTGGTTCTACACCAAATCTGTCCTTGAGGACGAGTTCATCGATGAATACCATCATATATCGAAAGCATCTGACTAACAAGGGCTCATCCAAGACTGCCAAACCATCCCAAAATCTTGTCATAATACGAGGTCCCTCACCCCCGTCACCCGATACTAGCATAAGATCTGTAATAGTTCGTGTGGAAGGGTTATATGAAGCTTTTGTATGCACCCACAAAGTATCTTGCCTCTACCCATCACTCACTGTTGATTCCATAAAAATCCAAAGATATCTCTTCCAAAGTAGAGATCCCCCCTCCCTCTTAATTCAATAATAATTATTTATAAATTTATTATTTCTTCTATTATATCCTTGGAATCATTCAGAGATCCCTTCTTGGTATCTTGGTGAAATTAATACATAATAATGGGTGAGATAAAATGCCTGGTATGAGAAATAATACAACATAATCTATCAGAGAACAAATAAATAATGAATAATATGGAAAATATAAAAAATAATTAAATATTCCATATAAATAATATCATAAAATGGTAATATATCCATTTTTAATATAGAAACATAAATAATTTCATGGATAATAATATTTTCTTCAGAGTGATAAAATTCATAATTCTAGACATTATAATCATTCCATTAAGTCCTTGATTGAAGAAATCATAAAAATACCATCGTGGACTCATTAAAAGATATCATAAATAATTGGAATTAATAAACCAATTACCTAGTCGAGTTTCTCATTGGAGAACTACTGATGCATATATGAGCCATAACATGACCCACCCATCACATACTAGGTCTAATGAATTCCTTATATGAATGGAGTGAAAAATAAATATAATAGATAGTAAATATAAATATATGTGTTTGAAAACTAACATATGAAAATTCAATAATATTCCCTGTCCAAAAATAGTACATCATAATTAGAGGATAGTAACATAAATGAGAATACTTTTAAAAGAAATCTTAAACCATTCATTGAAACATGTGAAAAATATCCTTTTATTTTGATAAAATTTTAAATAAAAACATCCAAAATAATCATCAAATTAATTTATTTTGAAATAAAAATGGTATCTTATAAATGAGGCTACAAATAAAGAACATTCATGATGATAGGAATATTTTTTCATGTTGTATGAATTAAAAGAGTACATTCTGAAAACAATTTTGTTGAAAGTCAAAATAGACATGTTATGAAAATGATTCTTTAAAAATATTCTTTTTCAAATTTTAGAAATTAATTAAATGGGGATGAAAAAGATATATTTATACCATTTAATATATAAATAAAAACATCCATAAATTATTTTTTATTGTCATAGATATGAAAGAAAAATTTCATCACAGATGATGAAATAATGTCAGCATTACCTTAAGAATAATTTCTTAAAAGGTTTTAGTTACAAATCAAGATAAAATGTATTAATATATGAAAATTTATGGGTATCTAGATGATAATAAAATATATGGGGTATATATGATAAGATGTATAAAATTTCCATTAGTGTATATTTATCATAGACAATCCTAAAAAGAAATGATATTATAAGACAAACCCTTACCATTTTGGTAATATTCAAATAAAAAGTCATTAAACGCATGAATACTATATTTCTATGAAAATAAAATGAATTAAATTATTTAATATTTTAAAATTCACTCTTAGGTAAATAAGTATACCATATAATGATATCTTGTTGTACAAAATGAAACATGTCTCAAGTAGATGAGATTGAGATAAAGAAAATCTGTACAAAGATCATAACATTTGATGTGACAATTAATACAATAAGTGATTATGTAAATACATTTAAATCTGTATAAAATGTATTTAAATACAACATAAAATAATTTATAGACTAATTCAAAAAAAATTGTGGTATAAAAAATTCATTGAATAATTATTATAACCCAATGAAAGAAAATTGAGATAAGGAATCTCTTACACAAATTATGTCTATACAGATACATACATTATCTCTTGTATGATGAACTTATATTAATTTTCAGCATGATTATGAAAAAATATATTTTTTTTACATTTTAGTAGCCATTTTATTTTATTTTTACCATGAATTACATACTTAATAAATTAGTTATGTTCAAGATAGGTGTTTTGAGGATATTCGGTTCATAATCATAAAACAACATTAGTACATTGACCATGGTCAAAGGGTCATGATTCAGTCATATAAAAAATATTAATCATGAAATAATTATCTTTTTTATATATTAAACATAATTTTATTATTATCCAATGAAATATTGCATGAAAAACAAATCGCGTCACTTTGTGGAGGTGGTAGTCTACACATACGCATGAGCAACATTATGATTTCTTATAGGGAGGAATGGTATGGAGGTTTTTAATATAATATATTTCTAGAATCATAATTATTTATCTAATATTTTATATTTTAAATAAATCCATTATTATATCATTCCTTGTGAGGTGGTTTTGAAAAACAAGACACATCACATCATTGAGGTGGTAGTCTACATATATGCATAGATGATGTTTGAATTCCTTTTGGGATGAAAAAAATTATTTAAAAGGGTTGTAACATACACATAATAAAATTTCATTTTACTGGAGATAATTATGGAATTATACCATAGTGGTTTCATAATATTTTAAATAGGTAGAAGAACAAATAAATTAAAATCTCCCAATAAAGAGTTATACCTCTTCCTCATAAAACCACATTTGGCTTACACCTCACACATTCTATGTTGGAAATTTCATGTCACAAAAGCCTCAAGAATGTGGGTAGGTTGGCTGGGAATGTTTTTGTATAGATATTGGTTAATACAAATGGCTCATGATGTCTTAGGAAGAGAGGGTGCGTGGGTTCCATTAATAAGTGAATAGAGGGGCAGCCTTGTAATTACTTAATGTATTAAATTAATGTAATTTAAATTTCAGGATAAATTGAAAAAATTTGTTACATTTAAAATACTTGATGGATATAAGTCTTAATACTCACATAAAATAATTTTTATACATGTTTAGTTGTTGTTTTAACTTTATTTCTTAGTTTTAACCAATGTTAACATTATTTAATGATTATCATGATAACATGAGTTTTACACATTGTGGTTCATCAAATATAGTATAATAGAAGAATTGAACAATAATTGGAAAGTTTTATATATGATTGACTATATCTCATTTAATTGAACAATTATATGATTTTTATGAATTTTAAATCATTTAATAAAATATTATCTAACATAAAATACCACTGAAGATATTTTTGAGACTATTCACATAATTTTAATTTAAAAAATATTACTATAAAAATGTAATTAGAATATAAACTTATAAAACATAAATAATATATTATATTTATCTGAAAAATATTCTAATGCCATAAATTACCAAAAAAATAATTGCGTGTTTATAAAATCATTTGCAAAATGTTTCTTCATCTTGCACAATAACTGTGGAAGTATTGCATAAAACATTAAGGTAATTATTGCATCACATAAATTAAAAAAAATAACTATTATAAAATAAATTTAACCAAATTTAATGAAAACTATTATAAATGTTCATATCATGATTTTATCTCTATTAAAAAATATTATATATATATATTTAAATAAAGAGTGAGACATTTTATAATTTACCATTACAAAAAGTGGCAAGAAGTTCTTTACAAAAAAAATGAGATAAAATAGACATATTTTAAATTATTTGAAGGGATGTTACAATTAAAATCCTCTAATATAAATAAGGAATGTTTTATATATATATTGTTAAATCCATATAACGTTTTTTAAAACATAATTATCATATTAACCATTTTTTGTTGAGAAAAACATTTATCGCAATTATTATTCATGATCATAAAAAAATTGAAAATATTAATAAATTTTATCATACTACTTCCAAATAATAAAAATAACTATAAATATTAAAATTTTATAAGTGGAATAAATTACTTTTAATATATGTTCATAAAACATAATGAAAAATAACGTTTAGAGAAATGTGTTTTTTATGCATAAAAATAAACTTATACAAAAATGAAATAGAATATTGATTCATATGGATTTATTTTTAATATTTTTAGTAAAATGGAATTAATGAAATTTTAAAACCAATTAAAAATTAAATTTTTCCATCTAAATAATTGAAAATAAAACAACGTTTTCTATAAAATCAATATTTTCACTACTCACTGAAAAATCAATCTTTTCCTAAAAAATCCTAAAACATAACCCAAATATAACTTTTATAATATGAATTAAAAAAATTTATATGATGAAATAAGAATGATATTATTTTTTCAAATAAAATTTATAAATTTGGTGGAAAATAATTATATTATTCTCTCATAAAAATAAATAAAAAACATTTTTTAAGAAAAGATATTTTTAAAGCATAAAATGACATTACTATGAAATTGGTTCTTATTTATTAAACATTAGGCAGTTCATTTGTATTGATTAGGGAATTTTTATATATTTTTAATAATGTGTTTACTCAAACTCATACCCACCAATTCAATGACAATGTTATATTGTTTGTATTTAAATAATACTATTTCAATGTTTATTTACGATTATCGGCAATTCATTTGTCATGAGTAAGGAATTTTTATATATTTTTAATAATGTGTTTACTCAAATTCATACCCACTAATTCAATGAGAATGTTATAATTTTTTTATTTAAATACTATTATTTCAATGTTTGTTTAATCTAGGTGTTTTTTATGTCATCTGTTATTGAATGTATAGTTATTTTAAAAAGAAAATAAAAACTAAAAAACTATGGGTATTGCATTCTCCACACCTTACAGAAATTACTGCCTCATATTTTTAATTTTCTAAACTGAATTTAATATAGTATTGAAATATTATATAAATTTAATCATGAACATTAGTTTTTTAGGTTATAATTAGGAAAACTATTATGAATGTATATATATGAGATTCATACCAAAAAAGTGTTTTTGGAAACAATCTTTAATAGTTTAGTGTTACTTTCCACATAAAAATAAATAAATTTATCTTCATTTTTATTAAGTTTTAGAAATTACTTTACCATTATGATAGAAAATATAATAAAATCTACCTACATGATTTCTTCCCATTCAAGATGAATAATTTTATCCATACATGTGCATCATCAGGATCATGATTAATTTTGTCTACCTAATAAAAAAATAAACTTTTTATTGAATAAAATATCCATAAAATTATGATAATTTATTGAACCTATTTAAAATCGAAATGGTTAGAGGAAAATATTTTAATAAATATTATTAATATTCTTCCATATTATTAAAAAAATAAATTAATCTCCAAATTCTCAATAATATCACCCAAATTTTAGCATAAATAATTTCATAATTAATGACCCGTTAAAATCATCAAACAATATTTCTTACCAAGTTGAAAAACCAAACATCCGAAATATTTGATCACATATTCTTCTAAATTTAATTTAATATATATCTCCAAAAAAATTATTCACATATAAATTTATAAACTGAAAATGAATATTCCCTCCCATTTAATCTTCAATGTATTTTAATATTTTTCAATAAAAAATCTGAATCACCATAAAGTTATAAACAATTCATATATACCAAGATAAATTAACAAAATCAATATTCCACCAATAAAATCCTATATTAACCAATATTATTATTTTTTCAATACTTGTATAATATTCCCAATATAGTTGAATTCTTCAAAAATTGACATTAAACACTTAGAGACAAAACCAAATTTAAATATAATGGTTATATATATGATAAAACATATATTCCAAAAATGTATTGAAAATATTATCCCAATTAACCATATTGACATCAATGATCATTGTAAAAAATAAATGTTACTAATGTATTTTAGCTTATATCCAAAGAAATTGTAATCATTCTTTCTCAAATAACCTTTTCATTAAATCACATATTAAACCAAACGGTTTTATTCAAAAAAATATCTCTCAAAATATATTTAATCAAGTTAAAAATCTCCCCACATAAAACATAAAAATGTGTATCTATGAATTTAAACACATAATAACCCTCAAACTGGTCGACCCATGACACTTTAGGTTTATACTATATTACTGTATCATATCAAAGGATTCTATAGTTCATATCCACTCCTTCAATATAATGGTTTATAAATAAATTGTGTATTAACACAAGAATATCCCACAGAGTGCCTATCTAGGTGTGAAATATTATTTCCTCTAACCATAAATCGATAATAATCGAGTTAAAACTCAATCCATTCCTTATAAAGTTGTTACCCTTAATTGCATCTTTATCAATGCTGAATCCAGTTGTTTGTATCCAGAAAATGATGTATTTTCCAAGAGGACCACAAAATATATACATTATTTATGATTCATTATATTACCCTATAAAGTTACATATACCTAGAATATATTATAGGGTTATGTTCTCTAATTAATGTTTTTCTAAATATATTTCCCAGGGGTCGTAGTAAACTTTCATTGGTACCAACTGTGACATCCCAACTCCATCACATGGATATATTTTTTATTTTACAACATTGGAACATGATATAAGGGAGCATATCTTGAATATTGATTAGTTTAGAAGTATAGGGTGAATATATACATATAACATTTGCACATTACATATGAAAACCTAAAGTACAACATAATATTATAGTGATAACTATTTTATTTCTAATAGTATAGCTATAAAATGATTCATGTACCCCATATTTGTATCCTGGGGAATATTAAACAAAATAAATGGTGATCTTAGATTCTAAGTAAGTGAAATAATATAACATAAGCGAAAATAGAATAAATAAAACATTAATAATATGCAATTTATAAAATATATTCAAATATTCCATTTAAAAAATATCATAAAAGGTTAATATTTCCATGGATAATATTGGAATATAAATAATTCTTTGGATAATAATAACTTTTTCATAAAGATAAAATATAGAATGTCTGAAATCATAATCATATTGTTAATTACATCTTCCAATAAATCATAACCATAATCTCAATGACTCATTCCAACACATCACAAATAATTAGAAGAGTATATATCAAATACCCAGGTCAGATTGTCTCCGGAGACCTATAGATGTATCTAGGGGATATAAGAATCCACATACATCACTTAACATCTCTAATGAATTCATTATATGAATTGGGTGAATAATCAATAAAATATATAATCAACATAAATATCTGTATTTGAAAACAAACATACATAGTCTCAATAATTTTCCATAACAAAAAAGATAACATTGTGATCATAATCCATCGACAGTAATATGGTGGATTGTGTCAATAAATTATAACCCCATAAAATCATATAATTAATCAAAATATATTAACAAAGATTAAAATACTTTTAAAATAATATTTAAACCTTTATTTTAATATATGATAAAAATATCCTTTTCATATGATAAAATTTTAGATAAATACGTCCATAATATTATTAAAATTATTTTCTTTGAAAATAACAATGAAAACATGTAAATGCGCCTTTAAATTAAATACCAATAACAATAGTAAGAATATATGTTCATTCTCTATATATTAAAAGAGATTATTATTTTTAGACTTATTTAAAAGTAAAAATGGATTTTGGAAAATTTTTCTTTAAAAATATTCATCTGAAACATTTTTAAATATAGTAAATGTTAATGAAAATTGACTTTTAGAAACATTCCAAGTATTGGTAAAAAGACATCCATAAAACAATTTTGAAGAGCCTGGACATTGAATAAAAGGTTCATTTTCAAAATAGTAAATAATGATGGCTTTTCTTAAAACATAGTTTCTCTAAAATTTCAAGTAATGAAGGGAGTTAAATGGTACTAATACATATAAATTCTATAAATGATAATAGGATAAAAAATTGTATGGGGTATAAAGGATAATATCAATAAAATTTCCTATAAATAGTATTTAAAATTGATATTCACAAAAATAAATGAGATGGTAACATAAACGCATACCGCTATGGTTATATTTGAATCAAAAGTAAATGAAATAAAAATATGATATATAAATTTATATCACATGAATTAAAATAAGTAATATTTAAATATTCATTCATGGTAAAATATGTACACCGTAAAATTAAATCAAGGGGAAATACATGCAATGTGTCTCAAGATAATGAGCTTGTGAAAAGAAACCCCTTGGAAAGATAATAAATTTCAATGTGATAATCAATACATTATATGATTATATGATCATAAGTAAATATAAATAAAAAATATATATACAAAATAATAATAAATTAGATCATTTAACACATAATCGAGTCATAATTGTGTCAGTGAAGATGTGTTATAACCTAATTATAGTAAATTGAGTTATGAAACCCCTTACCTCAAGCATGGAACCCCATATACATACTTTCTCTGATATATAGTAAAATTATAGTAATTTTTTACTTTATTAAGATATGTTCTCATGTTTTTTCCATTACTAATTTCCCATTGATTAAATTTATTATAGTTTTTTATAAAGTTATTAATTGTATTATGTTCATTTATGGTATTTTTAGGAGGTTTGATTAAAAATTATAAAAAAACTTTGGTAGGATGACCATGGTAAAAGGGTTCATGGTTATAGGATCTATAGAATATCAATCATGAAAAAAATATCATTTTTATAAATTAAATAAAATATTAAAATATTCTATTAAAATAGTCCATGAAAAATGAATCATGACACTTCATGAATGTGGTAGTCCACACAAAAACACGAGAAACATTATCATTTTTAACAAGTTTAAGTGTAGAAATGTATGTAACATATTTTATCTCAAGAATTATAATTATTACATTTATAATATATATATATATTATAAATCCATCTTAATGACTATCCTAGTGAGGTTGTGATGAAAAAAAAACGCATCCCTTTGTGGAGGTGGTAATCCACATGTACGTACAAATGATGATTTCATTCCCCATTTAATAAAATATGGGATGAAAAAATTACAATAAAAAATTCATAATAAAATTTAAGTATGTTATAGATACTAATATTGTTATATCATATTGTTTTATAAATATTTTAATGAGGTAGAAGCGAAAAAAAATGTCAATGCTCAGTTAAGAGTTATAATTCTACATCAAAAAACCACACTTGGCATACACCTTAAGTTTTCTAGGTTAAAGGTTATATCAGAACATATCCTATAGGTAACTAGAAGGATGTTTTATAAATTTTTACGATATATTAATTTATATAAATGGATCATGATGTTTGAGGAATATATGAGAGGTGTTGTCATTTGAAAAGGGATGGAAGGGGAACTATTGGAATTACATAAATTATTAAAATTAATATAAATTAAATCTTATGAAAAAGTCAAAAAAATGCGATATATTTATGATATTGGATGGCTATAAGTTCAGATAATCTCATACAATAGTATTTATAAAATTTTAGTGGATTTACAATCCCTTACCACTTAGGTTTTACCATCAGTTAACCTTATTTAACTTTTACCATTATAACAATATTTTTCCAAATTTTAGTACATGAAAGTTAATATAAAAGGAAAAAGGTGACCAAAAATGGAAACAATTTGATATTATAGATTATATAAATTTCACTTGTCTAGTGATATTATTTTTATAAATTTAAATCATTCAATAAAATCTTAGTTAACATAAAATACCATTCTTGTTATTTCCCATAGTATTCCAATAATATTAATTTTTAGAAAATCAATATAGTAATTACATTAAAATATAAAATTTTAACACATAAATAATAAATTATATTTATCTACCAAATTAATTTAAAATAATAACTTACCCAAAAAAATTTAATTTCTAAATATTAAAAATCATTTACATAATATTTCTACTACTTTCCCAAGAACTGGGATGGCATTGTATAAGAATTTAATGTAACTACATCACCACTAAAAATTAAAAATACATTTTCATTACAAATTTAATTTCTTGATTTTCAAAATATTCTTTTAAAACCATCCATAAAAAAAGTATCACTGTAAAAAATATTATAAATATTAAAATAAATAAATATATATTTTAGAGTTTTCTTTTACACAAAATAATATAGATGTCTTTAACGAAGACAAATGTTACAAAAATAACATATTTTTAATATAATTAGGGATGGTATAATTAAATTTAAAAAATATAAATAATTCATTTTTAGATATATTTTTGAATCCTTATCATATAATATTTATAATTAATTATTTTATTTGATCCACTAATTTGGTGAGAAATATTTATCTTGGTTACTATTCATAATAAACAAAATTGAAATTGAAATTATTGAAAAAATGAACATGTTGATTCGGAATATGAAATAAAATTTTCTTGATTCTATTTTTATATATGTATGAAATTACTCTTAATATAAGTGAATAAAATGCACTGAAAACCGTTTTTAGAAAAATTTGCTGTGAAGTAAAAAATAGGCTTATACCAAAATTGAATATAATATTGATTACTATAAAATTAATTAGGTTATTTTTATTAAAATATAATAAATTATATTTTAATAAATGTTTAAAAAAATGTATTATGGAAATAATTTTAAAACAAATGGCAATTTTCAAAAAAAAATTGTATCTTTCACTATTCACATAAAAATCAATATTTTTAAAAAATACAAACAAATCCATCCTAAGATAACTTTAATATGATGATATAAAAATTAATATCAGTTTAATAAAATAAAATCTCAAAATTTTTTGAAATTAACTATAATATTCACTCATAAAATGTAATATAATCAATTTTGGAAAAATATATTTTTGAAGCATAAAATGACTACAAAATGTTAGTTTCTTATTTCTTAAGAATTAGTAAATACATTTATATTGATTAGGATATATATATATATATATATATTAAAATGTGGTCACTCATATTCATACCATTTAATTTAATTGATTGGTTATAAAGTTCATATTTAAATAATATTATTTCCCGGTTTCTCTACCCTTGGGATTGTGTGTGCTACACACTATCAAACATTGTGTTTTTTAAGGAAAAAATAAAATATCATATTGTGGTATTACATTCAACATAAAAATATATTTCATAAAATATTTTCTTATATAACCAATAATTATATACCAAAACTAGTACTCATCCTTTATTCTGAAATAATAAGTATCATAGTTCTTACCAATTAGAGAATAATTTTTTATTTGTTCATTCTCAAAAAGTGAAAGTTCCCCCAATTTTTAATTTCTTTATTATGATACTATTTTCCAAAAAATATTAAATTAAACATCATATCACAATTATATAAGGCTCAAATGATTATTTTCAATCCCTTGAACTATTAAATCATTCATATAATTCAAATTATAACCTTTAATCACAGTATTTCCAACACCCTTGATATTCAATCATCTAGCATTTCAAAAACTCATTGAGAACTCATCCTGATTTTTAATTTTCATAAATATAATTGTATCTATAGTCATATGGGAAGAATAACCCCTATCAAGAATCCATATATTATCATCTTTTGTAGATTTTAAACAAACCTCTATAATAAAATATTTTTCAGGTTTTCTTCTTTTATAAGCGTAATAAACTCCTCAAACATTATTCAATTAATCTAAAAATAATATGAAAAATTATAAAGCACAACAGAAAACGTATTCATATATTCCATGTATTTCTTCTAAATATTCAAATTTATTTTTCATTCTTCATATTTTAATTCATCTATTTCAAAACATGTTTTATATACTATTATTAAAAATCATTATTGGTTAGATGACCATTAATTACTTCATTAATTTATTATAGGGAAATGATATATTCTATAATTAAGAGTTATTATTTTCAAAAAATTTATTAGAACATCAATAACATAAAATTCATGGTTTTTTATTGGAATATGATTTCTATCCAAAATATTTTTTCTATTATCTAGTTTTATGTTGAGTTTCTATTTGTCTCTTATTAGTGAAATGTTCAATCTTAGATTACCTATATGTTTATTTTATATATAATTTAACTTTTGTTGATTTTTATCAATCCAAACATTCTCAAAATCATTTTAATAACATTCCTTATTAGTTAAAAATATTTAATAAATTTTACATTTTTAAGAGAACATTTTACCTTTTTATGTGAAAAAATAATCCCAAAAACAAGTTTTGATTCAAATGTTATTTTAACAAATTTTTAATAATAATTAATAATTATTATTTTATTATTTTTAAAATTAGGATTCATTTATTAAACATCATTCACCTAAATTCATTTTTTCAGATTTTTCATCATATACTTTTAACATTTTGTTCTATTTTGTAGCTCTAAAATTGAGAAAATTGAGTTCTTTAGTGAATTCAGATACTATCTTAAAAAATCAATCCATATTTTATTTTCATTTCATAGAATCTGTATTTATAAGTCTAATATATCCCAGGGGCATAGAAATTTTATCAATATAATATTTAGGATTATATTTTAACATTTCATTGGTATATATTTATTTATCATCCCTGTCACTACCTAAAGATTATTAATATTGTTCAATAAAATCCATCAATATTTTATGAATTTTGGGATCACCACATCATCCAAATAGATTTTTTTAGGGATATTTCATCTTATCTTTTAGTCAAGAAAAAACATATCTTAATAATTTAAAATATATTCTTCCAATGAAAATATATTTTATATTAATCTTATTTATTATTTGGACCAAAAACCTCATTATCATCATCTTTAACATAAAAATTCCACTATATTGTAAACTGAATTTTAAAATGTATAAAATTAAACAATTAAAAAATATCAATATTATTTTACCTTTGTATTATTATTTTCTTTTTATCGTTTCTATAAATGAGAGACATGAGCTTTTATACTCCCCATACCATTTTCATTACCTACAGATTCAATGGGATATTCTTCTTTATTCACCAATAAATTATGTTTCCTTACTTCCTTGAAGGCAATTTACTTCAAATCATTGATTAGCTTCTTGAAAATGATTTCTTCCCATCTCATAAACAACAACTATACTATATTTCTCATCATGATAAATTTTATTCTGATATCTATCTTTATGTTTAGATAAATTAGGATCAACTCCATTAGGAAGAATCTTTAATAAATTTTTAATTATAGTGTAATCCAATAATTTTTTCTCCACATCTTTTTTATGCTACTCCGAGTTTCATTAACTCCTATATAAATTTCATCAATAATTTAATCATTGTATACCAACCCATATTCAAACCTATATAAAAAATATTTAAATTTTTCTTCATTCTTTTTCACAATGCCTTCATAAATATTCTCAGTATTTTCACAAATTTATTTCACAATCTTCAATCACATCACCTTGGAACACAAATTTTCACATAGGGACATACCAATATAATTACTTGTAATTCCATTAAATTTAATATTTTTTAATTAGTATTTTGTATTTCTTATATCAATAAAATTCATTCCAAACATTTTGTTAGTAGAATTCATGTTGTGATCATCACTCAGACAACACAAGTTGGGTTTGAGAAGAAATGTGTCCCCTTACCCAATATAGAATCAAATGGTATTTTCATGTTATGTAATATTGATCACATACTGAGGTATGAATATTCCTTAGAAAATTTTCTTAACTTATTGATGTGGTGGTGATAAAACCTATCTAGGTGTAAGCTATGGATTTCACCAAATACATGTGAAAAGGTTGTTAATAGCATAAACCCCATTTTTAGTGTCTTTTGGGAACTTTTTATCCTTAGAAAACATATTTCTATGGTTTATACAATCTATCAATGGGAATATTTCATTTCAGAAGCAACAATTTGACTTCTCACAGAACCTAAACTGATTTATGGATCAACCATTTTGGTCATTCGAAATTAATAAAAATTTTACTTCCCCTTCGCCCATGTCACATGTAGTCACTCAGTATAAATTGATCACCCCTCTTCTGGTAAACTAGGCTACCTTTCCCGAGACACCTACATGAACCATCTCTATCATGAAGCTCCTACTATCCCAATTTCTAATAGATCCATGTAAATAGACCCCTTCATTCTATTTTTGGAGGATGAATATCAATAGTGATGGAATTATAAGAGAGGTTGGTGCTCCCAACACCCTATATATTCCCAAGAATCCACCTATTTGATCCCTCAGATAAGATACCAGTTTCATATAGAACCTTACCTATGTGATCATTCACCTAGGTCTTTTTACCAGGCTGAGCAGTTTCCCTGATCCCTCTCTAGGTAAACACATCACCTTGGTTTATTCATCTGTGGGACTTGTCACTTAAGGCCCTTCACCTAGGAGACCATTCAAGAAGGACCTCTAATAAAGAGTGACTTCAACCATAACTCTTCTAGGGACCCTAGGGTTTTTTAAATGTGATCATTCAAAAATTCCTCTGCTAGGGAGAAAAAAGGATAGGCACCACCCCTTTAGCTAATCCA
Organism: Viscum album; assembly: GCA_963277665.1. Taxonomy (NCBI): domain Eukaryota; kingdom Viridiplantae; phylum Streptophyta; class Magnoliopsida; order Santalales; family Viscaceae; genus Viscum; species Viscum album. Next base: position 562,158,822 of record OY728150.1, on the reverse strand, counting down.
CCACTAAGGGAAAGCACTTTAGTTAATCACTCACTAGGGATAAGTATATGACATTTACATGACCACTAGAGATATACACCATCGTAAATCCATCATTATGGATAAGAACCTTATAATATCCCTTACAAGTTCCACAAGCATTAGATAATCCCTTCTTGTGGATAATAACCTCAGTTATCCCCTCACTAGGACTAAACACATTAAAAAAGTCCTCACTGGGGATAATCACATTAGTTCAAATTTCACATTGGATAATCACTTTAGATAATCCATAAATAGGGATAGGAACCCTATTTTATCCCTTAATATGGATAAGAACCATTGATAAGACCTCACCATAGGTAATCACCTATTTATCTGTTCCCCACACTTGAGAACCAATTCAATTAGGTCTCATATCTAGGTACATGTCTATGACACCCACACCATGATTTTTGATAACCCTCTAGGATTCCTATATGGTAATCCTCCTTATTTGTATAACCCAACCTTAACAATCTCCCTTCCTCATCCTGTATCTATTATATAGTTGTGAGAATCTATTAATGGGCATTTTAATTTGTGTAGTCCCAAAATCTACTCTGAGGTAGACACATTTTCATAATCCCCACATACTAATATAGAGTTGAGACATGCCACTATTTTTGCTACATCATGCATCATGAGTTCAAACTCAGATGCCCCTCTTGGATTAATAAAAATATTGGAACCCCTATGTGTAAGACCTGAATGGTTATTTGAAATCCCCTTAAGTGTAATCACCAACCATTCCTTAATATAATGAAAGTTGATATAATCATATTAGTTATCATATTTGGTCCTCCTATTAGGTGTACTAACCAAAATATGTATTTACATAACCCACCCACTACATTATAAAATAGGTTGGGTGTTCACAATGACATAAGATGACTTGGTATAGGGATGGACTTGAGGCCATATTCCTTGTTATATTTTAAAAGGATTATAGTGAGGCATAACTGAGAAGTCGATCATATCAAGGAAGACTAATCCATCCATGTGACATAAATTGGCCCAAGAAATGTGGTTTTGATAAGGTAACCTATGAAGGTTTTTCTTGCTATAATGAAAATGTGGGTACCTTAATGGTTAATCTCGTGCCATATTGACCCTAATGAGTGTGTGTGTGTTTGTGTAATGGGTAGGTATAGTTTATAGAGTTACCTTATATATATAACTAACAATTGGATCCCATTATGATAGTTTCAATGGTAGGTCATGAACTATAGAGGTTGACCATAGTCTATAGGATGAGTTTCAGAAGATGGAAAAACTATCAAGATACTATTTGTTCATGGATTGGGATTCCATGGAATAGGTATATGGATCCATATTGAGGGATGTTCATTCCTCAAAGAAACAGTTATTTTGAATGTTGATCACCCATGAGGTGTTTTTAATTCTTTATGGGATATCAATATATAAATTTATTAAACATTGAAATTACAAAATAATTTTAAAAATATAGAATCATTTAAATTTAGCTCAATATAAAAAATGGGATGAAATGAATTATAATATTTTTAAGAAAAAACTTAATATAGAGGGATTAAATAATATATAAGAAAATACAGTGATATAGTTTGGTTATTTGAAGAAATTGGTAAAGGTATCAATAATAAGTAAAAATTGGTTTTAAAAGTCAAATTAGAAAGAATTTATGGGGCATTACAGTCATAGGTTTTATGTATGATTAGATTTTGGATTATGTCTTATTAATTTAGGGTTTTTAGAGTCAATATTATGTACATACAATGTTCATGGTATCCCCTACTAAACATGTAAATACCTCTTTTCCCATTATTAGGTAATTTAGGGAATTGTCAAATCAAGAATATCTTAAAACAACTTTTATACATGATTACCCTAAATGCTACATTGATTGTGCCTAATTTAGGATAATAATTTATTAAATAAAAGGTTGATTTTCATATTCAATAATAAATTTTACTGATAAAACCAAAAGCATGAGATTGTAATTTTATTAATGAATCATGGAAACCCAAATAATGAATAAAATATAGAATAATAATCCAAATCACCTTCCTCCTTTTTCAATATCACCCTAGAACACATAGGTAGTTACCCCTCATTTTAGTATTGTGGGAGTAAAAGATAAGGGAAAAAAGTGATAAAACATAAATAAATGTGAATAGAAAGACTAATGATGTCCCTGTATAGTGAAAATCCTCCCCCCATGCTTTGGTATCTAGTATTTCATATGGAAGAAGCGCAGCAACCCTATTTTTACATATCTTCAAGTTATTATTGGTTGGATTAATTCACCATATATTTTGTCCATTATTATTCAAAAATAAGTATCAAGTGTTTAATTTCCATTTTAAGTTATGATTCATGAGTCTCCCATTAAAATATAGCCAAAATATTGAAATTGGGTATGCCTAGACACATTCATAATGTCAAAGTAGGTGTCACACCATGTATGTATCGACCAACCTTTTTTGTACTTCACACCTTATAAATGTTTCATGCATTGAACCAGATTCATGACCTCGAACTCATTTTCCAAATGTGATAACATGTATTTCACCTTGGTTATTATCTTTTGTTCCCTAAAATATCTCAATGATCATTAGTTCTCATTGATAACTCACTTTTAGTATAAATAATGGTCTTTTGAGCCCCAATGTCTCATTATACATAAATCATGGTATCCTTCCAATGAAAAATGAAACATTAAATGTACATGAAGGAATAAAAAAATAAATTATCATAATGTGTGCATGAAATGTACATATCAAAACCCCACACACATGAATTCAATCGTATCCCCAAAAATGAAATATTAAAATACTATAAAGGACACTCATCCTACCATGACTTATATTCAATTCTAGTAAAATAAAATCATAAAATTAGAAATTATATGTTTAGGCATCATAAGAATATTCATAAATGCCTCATTATTTAATGAAAACAAATCAACTAAGTATTTTACATTTCCCCTTTTACAATATGGAAGACTTTTAATTAATACATTTCTATTTTACAATTCAATATTAAAATGAGTTCCATTTTCAATTTACATAACATTGAATTTTTACACTCATCACCATTGTACAAATGAAGGAAGAGTTCAACGCATATCTCAAGAAGATGTCAAATACCATAGTTTTACTATGAATTTGGCATTTATATCATGTGAATATAGAGATAAAAATTAATCATGAGGAACTTTCATCAAGGTTCCATTGTCTATGTTGCTTCATGGAAGGTGGTTAATTGTGTTTAAAAATAAAGATAATGATTGATTTTTTACTCTAATTAATAATTCATGATATCCAAAGATAAGATCAATAGAAATATACCTTTATAGATTTCACCCCCCCCCCATATCTTTAACTTCACTCATGGTAAAAGTAGGCACAATAAATTAATCTCCCTATATTGATTTTTTTTGTCATTCTTTTGTATTTCAAGAGAGGTGAATTATAATTTACAGTGAAGGATAACATTTACCTTTCAAACATCTCATGAAAAACTCCAAACAAAGTCTCCTAAATAAAGTACATCTTCTTCCCCCACGGATCTCTTACCCCCATATATTGTTTTAGACACCATCAGTAGAATAGAAATGGATAATACAGAATTATAAAATTACTCAGTTCCTAACCAGGTTTCTCATGAATTATATGGGATTAAAAAAGAATAATGCATTGTGGGTCAATGGATAAAGGGTTAAACAATAAAATTCCTCAATCCTATTGAATTTGGTTATGATCAGTCGTGTATTTGATAATATTTCAATAAATTTATAGAGGAAACATTCCAAAGTCTCACAGAAAATCTACTATTTAAAAGAGTTGGAAATATTGGGCACAAAGGATTCCTCGAGAATGTGTTTAATTATAGGGACAACTACTCATGGTAATGAATATTAATAATTAAATTAATTAATTAATATTCTCATATTAGTTAATGGTTAATGGAATATTCTAGGAGATTTCAATATGATTCTTATTTATAATGCGAAACATGTCATTTTAAACTCCTCTATTACAATATTGGAATTAAAGGCATGCTTTGGGGATTTCAACATAAATGAAGTTAATTTTATGGTGCTAAATACCCTTGGTATAGAGAGATTCTCAACAATGTGTTTTCCAATAAGCAAGATAGAGTGTGTGTTAATGACACTGCTCTTGAGGTCTAGAACACCATCTCTTGCACTAGTATTGCATGAATAAACTCTAACCATCATCATATATTTGAAAATTTTATAGTTAGAGAAATATAGACTTCTCTTCCCTATATATTAAATAGTTCTTTGGATGTACATCCTGATTGTAAGAGTTTGGTTCAAGAAACATGGAATTCATTGAACATCCAAGATGATGCCTTATAGTGTGTTTAAAGGCTAAAATCTTCGAGCAGAGGTAGAAAGATTGGATAATGGAATTATTCAATAACATGTATGAAAATATTTCTAATCTTGAATCCTTGCTTCACACCACTTAGAATAATGACACTTGCAATTATTTCTCATTTGGTCATGATAAAGATAATCTCATTACCCAATATCTCAACTATCTTCTTAATCTAAAGGAGGGTCTATAGTAGTAAATCTTCAAAAATAAAATGGCTTTATGATTTTGAAAAAAAAATGTTTTTCAAATATCTATAGAGAGTTTAAAAAATTACCTAGACACTTTCTATTCTAAATGATAAAGGGGACCTTCTTGATAATAGAGAATATTTGGCTACACATTTTATCTCTAATTATAGGTGCCTCATTAATGGACTTACTCTTTATAGGATTCTAATAGAATACATCATCCCCAAACTCGTCACTAATGAGGATATTTCCATTATCTCAGCTATCCCAATGAAATTTTTGGAAAAAGTAGTTGACTTTGGACTAAATCATAGTAGTTCACCTGGCCTGGATGAGATTAAAAAATCTTTCTTTCAACTCTATTGAGATATTTTTCATATATATGTCTACATATTGATTAACCATTTTATCAATGGTGGTCAGCTATCACGAGGAATTAACTCTCAATTTCTTTTCCTGATTCCCAAAGTGTTGAATGTAAATGAAAATAATAATTTCACACCAGTGGCCCTTGTAAACATTATTTATAAAATCACTAGGAAAAATCTTATAAACAGACTAACCAACACTTCTAATATAATTGTCCCTCCAGTTAATTTGGGTTCATAAAATGAAGAAAAATTAAAGACTACCATATTACTAACTCGGAATTTTTTAAACTTCCGAGAAATACCTCTTGGGGAGGTAATATTTCAATAAATATTGATGTGAAAAATGATTTTGACACTATAGATTATGGATTCATTTATAAGTTTTTACTTTATTTTAAATTTAATTAGAGACCTTCAATGAATGGGTTAAAATTCTCCTGAGTTAAGCTCATATTTTTTATTGATAAATGGATCTTATGAAGTATAATTTACATGATCTAGAGGTTTCAGAAAAGGTGATCCACTTTTTATCATTATCTTCTCTATTTCTGAATATTACTTGAGAACCATTTTTATCAGCATAGTGATCGACAACAAAATCAAATCCAGGATAGTGAGAAGAGGTCCTATAGACGAGACACATATGTTTTATATTGATGATATTATTATTTTCATCCAAGTGGACAAAATAAATATCAAGAATATAAATAATGTTCTCCTCATTTTTGAAAAATTCTGAGGATAATAGATCAATTGGGAAAAGTCTTTATATTTTAGAACACATTTTCTGGTGGCTAGAAAAATTGAAATTTTCCATGAGTTAGGTATTAAGGAGGGTTCAATTCCCATTATTTACTTTGGTGTTACCTTGTTTTGGGTCATTATCCATGCCATCCATTTCTCCCAAATCATGAGTCAAATTAAAAATCCATTGGATTATTGGAAAGGACAAACCCTCTTAATGGTGGGTAGAATCAGTCTAATGGAAATAATGATTGTTTCCAAAAAATCCACTCTTTTTGGGTTTATAAATGGTTGGTTTACCTTATAATAAATATAATAACCTATATTAGGAAAATTATCTAGAGAATAAGAATTATTCTAATGGAAAGTTCAAATGCATTAGGGAAATATTACAGTCAACTGATTGATCGTGGAGGGATTATAATCAAAAAATCTCTCTAATTTTAATCAATCCCTCCTAATAAAATTTATAATAAAACTCATAAATAAAATAATTAGAGATTTTTTCCTTCCATAGACTCATATTCATCAAGAAGATCAAGTATGGGACTTGAAATTACCAGGACACTTCTATTTTTCATACTCTTAAAATCCCTTTTCCACAATTAGAGTAAATTCTTACTGGTTGGTTAACATTAACTCTTCTATAAATTTTTTTCATAAAATTGGAAATATACACCCCTAATTAATCTTTTAATATCCTTGGATCCCTCACTTGAAAATAAAGTGAAATAAAATAGAAAATATAGGCATCCCTGTACAATATCCCCCATGATGTCAACGAAGTGGTTATCAATCACACCTTCATCAATAATGATGGTTCTTTTATTTTGGAGGAAACCATCAATGGAATATTTTACTCTATGTTATCCTATCCTATAATAGTAAAGTTCTATTTTACCTACTTGTATAAATGTCTAAGCAAGATGTGGAAAATTACCTCTCTCTTTTATCTAGATTACAGGACTATACATGAATGGTTTCCCATAGAAAGTTTTCAACAGCACACTGGAATTCACATGGGCTTGAACTATATATTGTGAAATAGCATATAGCTGATCATAATCATCTCTTCATTAGATTAAAAAATGTAGTTTTTCTTTGTTATGTAATTGTTTATCTTTTTTAGGTTTATATTCCTTGGGTGTCCAACACTCATGATCATATTATTGCTTTCACTATGATTTCACATTCTCAAAAGTTACAGAATTTATTTGTGGATGGGATCAAGGAAATTTTTCTTTTCTTTTAGCCCTCCCAAAACAAAAATGATATATGATAATGTTCTTTTATCATTAAAATCTTCCTTAGTTCAAAGTTTCATGGCTATTAAAAATGAAAACTCCATTCAATTTTTTTTATAACATTATTTATGATTTCACAGTGATAAAGCACTTTGGAATTAAAGGAAATTATTATCCACCCACGGGAACCTTGGCAGTCATTTGGACTCACCTAACTCTGGGTTGGATTAAATGAAACACTAATGGAGATTCAAGAGGAAACCCATGACATTAGGGAAATGGTTCCATCTTCAAAAATCATCTTGGTGAGGTAATGGTTTTCTAGAAGGGTACCTATGGAATCTCTACCACTCTTGAAGCTAAAATGGTTGGGTTTATCAGTGTGGTTGAGGTGGAATAGAAACCTGGATGGATTAACTAATGTATTGAATGTGACTTCACTACCATTATGCAGGTAATCAGGAATTTTATGGATCATATTTCTTGGAAGCTCACCACATGATGGAGAAAGTTCTTGGACTCCCATACTTCCATGAACTATATAGTTATTCATTCCTACCTTTAAGAAAACTACTTTGTGGATAGGATTTCCAAAAATGGGATCTTTACTTCCGAGTTTAAAACAATTAATAATGTTTCAGAGGATCTTTTTTATTTCTTGTAAAGAGACTATTGTAAAAATTCCTACTTTTTTATGTAACTTTGTATCTCATTTATTAAGTGGAAATTTACTTTTAGGAAAGTTTTTTGTTTTCTCTTAATTAATAAAAAGTTCTAAAATTATATGAAAGTCAAAATATCATAAAAATTTCACTTACAAAAATAAACATGCTCTCTTAAATCTTGATTTGATAAATCTAAAACCATATGTTAACTCATTTAATTACATCCCTAATTTTTCTCATAAAAATTTATTGAAAAATAAATTTAAAAATCATTCTATGAGAAATATCATATATAGTTTCTTTTCTCTGAGTCATGTAGTAAAATAGAGAACCAAGTAAGGGTATGTAGTTGGTAGTTAAAAATATATAAATAAATAAAATGTGTGGAATAGAAAAGAAAAATTCATAATTGAAATGATTACCCCCCCCCCAATGAATGATGCTTCAAGCAAGGATGTGTAGGTTATTCCTACACCGAATTCATGATTTGAGTAGATTTCATGATGTGTATTCTCATTAATTCATGATGTTAAGGGGTTTTATAACATGAATTGGTCCTTTAAGTGCTTATCTAGTTTCTTATTAGGGACTTGATGGACCAAAAAAATGAAAAAACACCCAAGGGATTCTAAATTCTATTATCTATGTGATTTTAATGAATTATAGGAGAGTTCATCCGTCAAAAAATAAATAAATAAAAATCCTAAAATTTCAGGATATCTCCTAGATGTAATTTTTTCCATATTTGGATTGACCTTACCTTATTAGGAATATGTGATTGGGTATTTGAAAGAGTTTACTAGGACTGGATGTATAAAGTGTCAAAACTGTGATTCCACCATATAGATGGGGCCTCCAACTTTTTCTAAAACTATATTAATTATTCCATTAGTAAGTTTCTTCACAACATTCCTTGGTCCAATATAGTATTTTTTGGAACTTCATGGAAAATAAAATGGTAGTATTTCCCTCAAATCCCAAACATGGAATCCTTCTTTGAACTCTTCTTGGATGGAATTTTCATTATTATCTACATATTCATCTAGAGGATCTATACCTTTCTCGTCACTTTTTTAGCTTCTTATTTATTTTTAATAGAAGCCATATCATCTCTTATACCATGGAAAACAATTACCTAAAATTTCAATAGACTGTCCTTTTTCATCAACTCAATTATATCTTCAATAATTTTTTTATAGACATAATTTAAATTTAAATACATCTCCACCATCACTTACAAACATATCCCCATCATAAACATCTATCAGTTACCTTCCAATAGCTGATAATGGTGTTCCAAAGATTATTTGGATCTTCTCTTCATCCATGTCCATCATAAGAAAATATATTATAAAGTAAAACTGTATACATGGACAATGAAATATTCAAGTAGTCATCAAGGAAATCTCGTTATTGTATCAGCTAGTTGGAATAAAACTTGATATGGTTTTATCTCCCTAAATCTTAAAATTTATAATGTTGAAAATGAAATTATATTTATTCTTTATTTTGAATCACATAAAACACTATAAATATTTTTAATAAATATTAATGCTAATAAAAAAAATACACGGATGTCATTTTTTTTTTGTAGGACACTTAATATTATCCCTGAACATTCCCCCATTAGTATAATGGTTCCCGACTCTTCATTCATCCTTTTGTTCATTACTATACCCTTTATAAACATTTCATAGATAGGAATATTTATGATTTCCTTATAAAATGGTAATTTTATACAGAGTTTCATGAACATGTCCATAAAATATTCCCTTTTTAATCAATATTTAGCTTCCATATATGATTTGGAAGTGGTAGTGGTGGATGGTATGGTGGTGGTTCTTCTTTAGCTACCATTTTATTTTTTCTCTTTTCCAGATATTCATGTTTTACTTCCTTTACCTAACCTGATTTAGTAACATATTGTATGTTTTTCACTTTTAGTCATAATGGATTCTATCTCTCTATGTCATGGGATTTTAGTATCACATGGAAGAACTTTTATTGGACTCTCTTTCAATTATTGAGAAATATACCCTACTTGAATCCCTTGGTTTATCGGGTAATATCTTTGGTTTCTTTAGTCATATATCAATTCCTAAATTGAAACACTTTGATCCTTACAGTATTTTATTAACTCTTTAAGCACATCCCCAGTGGTTATCATAAAACATTATATGGTATCATCTAGTCAAAGAACCTGACCCATCAATGATGGTGATTTTTTTGATATTGAAAAACTTATGACATTGAATAAAACCCCTATCCTTGATTACGATTCTAATATTATGGTATGTGTGGCTTCTATCACCGTGATTAGACTTTAAATATTTATCTAAATGATTCACTTCATCACAAAACATCCCTTGAGAATTTTTATTGGATATCATCATATCTAATTTCATTGGCATCACATCCATTTCTATGGAAACCCGACTGTTGTTCACCATATTCCCTCTTATTAATATTAATTCACTTTTTCCATTAATTTTTTTTTCCAAATCAAATCTAACAACTTTAAATTCTTTTCTAGTCACATTATCATAATTGGACCACCTATAGTAGCATTGAATATTGAATGGTTCCCTTCAATAAACCATTGAAAAATATTTGAATTAGGAATCACATTTCGATGTTGGGATGAGGGTATCATCATATTAAACTATTAAATCCCTCCCAAGAACTATATAAATCTTCTTCTTTTATTTTTTTCAAAATTTAAAATACTTACATGTAGACCCATAGACATTGTTGGCTTGAAAATCCTTGTTATGAATTTTATTACCATATCTGTAACACCCTGAGATTTTATGAAAAATATTATTTTAATTTTATTAATGTCTTATGTTGTATTCTACACCAAGATTACCTTGCGCTATAAGCAACACTGTATTATCTTGCAGTATACGCAACACTATTCCTGGATCGTGTTACACACAATTTTGATAATAGTTATTCTACGCAACATTGAGTATATATGTATATATATTTATATATTCAATGTATAAATGAAATATGGTTGGATTCTGTTATACAAAGCAATGAAGGATTCTTGCACAACACGCAACCCTGACTTGGCTTGCATTACACGCAATCACGACCTTCCTCGATAGCGTGTGTTGTACGCAATACCGGGTTTTACTAAACAACGATTTATTATTATAATATTATTATGAACTAGCCGTTATGAATAGTATTAACTAAATTTCGAATTTTATAACATTATTATTCATCTTACACATTTTCTATAACATGGTATAAGAACAAAATAAATTTTTCGGGTAAAATAAGTATTTTTCAAAAAATGCAGTTTTGCCGCCTTTTGATGGCGCACCCACTTTAAATCTAGTTTTTGAAATTTTTATAAGTTCAATTTGACAAAATAAAATTATTCTTTGGAATCAAGAAATAAAAATTTACTTTGGATAAATTTTTCATATTATTCTGGTAACTTTCATATTTTGATGAATAGTAAAAACACGCTATATTTTAATTAAAAACAACTTTTTTCATCGCAATAATTTATATGGTTAAATTATAATATTTAATGGTTTTAAAGTATAAATAGAATATATTTTTACCATTTAATATAATTTATGTCATTAGCATTGATTTTTCATTAAATTCGTAGGTTAAATCAATTCAATCGTTGCAATGTTTTAATAAAAAACCCATTTTCTTTCAACAACGGGATTAATTTTAATTTAATTTCTACAGTTTTTTGTATTGAATTTGGAAAAATGGATTCTATATTTGGAATCAGTGGTTCCAAATTATGTTAATAAGCTACTTTTTATTTTTTGGAATTATGAATAGTAACTACGGTAAATTTTATTTACCACAGTTAAAGGTAAATCGGGTAATTAAGGGTAAATATAATGTTATAAAATTACCCTAACACGTTTTAAAATTCTATTGTATGGCTAAAAGTAGACCCATATAACCTAAGGGTCGGATTAGATTAATTTTATGGACTTTTGACAATGAAAATAATTTAATTATTATTAAAACCAAAGAAAGTGACAACATGTCACTCTCTTAAATCTTATAAGTATAATAATTTTCCTTTAGTGATAAACATCATAAAACTTCAAACATGAATAGTCTCCAGAAATATAATAAACTTATATACATCATTATAATTTATTTAGAATTTTTAGGGATTAAATAATTTTCATTAATGGTGATACATTAATGATACAGAAATTATTTATTAAGTGGAAAATGAGTAATATAGTTTTTATTGAAATACTAATACCCATTAAAAGGCCCAAAAACCTTACCAAAACTTATATTTAGTGTATATATACACCTTAATAATCCAATGACCTAATATATAACCGTTTGGATCCTTATAAAAGTGATTATGACACTTATATTACTTTATTTTAAATGATGCCAAAGTTTTCACCTTCATAATTTAATAAATATAACAATTTAAATATTGTGATTTTAAGATTATAAATTCGAGTAAAAGTATTATTGTCAAAGTTAATAGATTTATCTTTATCATAGGATTTTACTTTTAATTTTTATGCAACAAATAAGTATATTAAATAATTATACAAAAATGTTGTAGTAATTATTTTATTAAGAGATAAACCAAATAAATGGTTTTAAAAATAATAAAATAAATTCTATATGAACTATTTAATGTGATCCACTAATTTTATTGATACATATGACCTTGTATGAATATATTAATGCTTTTATTTCGAACATATCTTCTGTATATATTTTATTTAAATTCAAATAAATGAATAGTGTCAAAATTGACACTATTTTTATTTTATAAAAACAACATATTATAAAATTGTTTAAAAATCACAAAAATATTTAAAAATTATATATTTAAATTTATATGGTCTATAATTTTATAATTTAAGCAATTATGGAAAATTCACAACAAATAAGTAATTATTTGTTATAATTTAAAATTTAGAATTTTATTACCACAAATAAACTTAAATAGATTAAATAAGGATAAATCAAAATGATAATGTTTAAAATAAGATCCAAACATGTATAAATTTGATTGGTTGATGAGATTACAACCCTATATCTTGTAATATTCAAATATGAGTCATTTTTGGAGGTTTTTAACTGGGTTTAGATTTATTATAAATTAATATTTTTAATAATTCCAAAGGTGCCCCTCTCCTCCCTTATAAAAGGGAACCTCCTCCCTCTCTTCCACACACCACTTTGAGCCATCAAGCTCGGCCAACCCCTGACCAATTATCTTTTCCACTTCCCTAGAAACATTCTAGAGGTCCTGGTATTCTTAGAAGACCAATTTTAGTGCCCTAAGAGGTGGTCTCAAAGAGGCGCTTCAAAGAAGAGGCAATTTCCGTTACCGATTCTTTCACCTTTATTTCTTCTTCCACTTCTTCTTCTAAGGTTGTTTCATTATGAAGTAATAACATCAGTATCACTCATATACGGATATGTTATTATAAGTATCAAACAACCCTATTTAACCATCTATCCATCCTACGGAAAACGAAATCATCGCGCATGCGTACGTAGGGAATACCGTCTCCATGTCGTGGTGTAATCTATTTTCCACCACCACCTTACTTGGATGGGTATAATGGTGTAAATAATAACTATATATGATTAGTGTAATGTGATATTGATTCTGTAATAGTATACATACACTCCAATAAAATTCCACGATCATGGGAAGGATATCATCACTCGTGTGTATGTACGGAATACCATCTCCACGACGCGATGAAATTCATTCTCAATGATTAACCATTCATAAATGATTATAAATTATATATAATATGTAATAATGAAATATATGGCATAATAATGATACTGGATTTATTTATATATATATGTATGTATGTCATCCAATTAATTCCATTCAATTCAATGAGGAAACGAAAACAACATTCATGCATACGTACGGCCTACCGTCTCCATTTACGGTGTATTTCTTTCCATTTATCGATCTATTATATATATTTATATTATGAATATATATTATATATAAATCGTGTTTTACATTCTGGATGTATGTAATCATGATCTAAGTAATCATATGAATAATTACAAGTCAAAACACGGACGACAAATGAAACGATTTTACCCAAAACGCTCTTTAACATGGAATTTACAAAATAACGGGTAATATAAAGTCATAAGTGAACCATATATGATATCATAACAATTAATATGATTCTGTAATAAGTCAATAACATTATTTAAATCATTATAAAGGAGTTTCGGATACGTACGAAGCATATCGGACCTAAGGTAAGGGATAATTATTCCAATCTCATTCTTATCCATGATTGTTTATTCGTAAGTATTTAATGGGGGTTATGTTTTTTATCCATGTTCATATGTTCTCCAAATGTTTTCATAAAATGTTTACTTTACTTCCATGTATGTTTAAAATCATTGTTACCCTTTTCTACTTTTACCACATCGTATGGAAGGAATCTTTCTCTAATGAGGTTCTTTTTGACTTTTCCGACAAAAGTATGAGAAGAATGTTTTTTTAACTTATACGGAACGAACTGATTTTTACAGTTTTATAAATCCTTATTTTCATGAATCTTCCTCCAAAATATTTCATGACTATTTTCAACAAAATCTTTTTCTTTTAAAATTACATGATGTTTTGTGAAAAGAAATTTATTTTGAAGAAGAAAGGATATTTTCCTCAAGAATTCATTTCAAGTGTTTTATCAAAACCATTTTTCATCTAAGATGACATTATTTCATATAAGTATGTTTCAAGTGTCATTTTTCTATGATTTACATGGTTTCAATTTCCTTATTATGAAATGATATCCATATCTTTTATATGGATTATGTGATGATGGGATGATGTTTATGAAACCCATTTTATTCTTTAGGTTATGATGAATGATTTATGTTTATGTTGTGGCACAAGTAAGAATGATTTCATTAAGAGATGGGTGGGACCTATATCTACCTCCAATGCATTGGGTAATGATTTTATATCTCATGAGATAGACATGGCTGGAACGGCTGGTTAAACCGGTTCAGTGAAACAGGACTGAAACGAGGAGTGAACTCGGTTTAGAAATGGACTTTGTCCACTAAGATAGTCTTGGAAATGAGTCTTGACTAATATGAAATGATTCTCTATGATTATGTGTGTATGCCACAAAGTTTCATGTTTTAAGTTATGATTATTGGAATTAAATTTCACTACTATGATTTATCCCATGTTATGAAATTATGATTTCTTTTGCAGGTTAAGATTTCCAAAAGTTATGTTCTTATGTATATGATGTGATTGATATTTCTTTTGATTACCCTTATTGAGAATTTGAGCTCACCCTTTTGTATGTTTTATTTCCCCAGGTCAGGAAGAAGGTTATTAAGTAGGATATGCCAAAAAGGGACTCTAGATATGATGAAATAAATGGGAGGCAAAGTAGACGCTTTATGAACTAGTTGTTTATGTTTCCCAGTTTCTAAAGACACTATACCAATACGGTCCTTTCCTGGTTTTGTTATATGTTGTAATAAGTGTGCTTCAATTCTGAAGTAATAATAATGTATGTAAAGTATGGGTCGTTAAAGTTGGTATGAGAGGAAAGGTTTAGTCAACCTTTAGAAACTAGGATGTGAAAACATTAGTGAGATCCCTAGAGATATTTCTAAGGTATGTCTAGGGATGTCCCTAAGGATAAGTATACGTATAGGATATAGTCCTAGAACTACGGTAACGATCATAGAATTTAACCTAAGATGTTAGATATTGAGGATACTCCCCCTTTACTATGTTGTTTTCCCTAGCATGATTTTTTCCCCTCACACTATTCTTTTTGGGTTTTAGAAAATGGCTGGAAACAGGAAGATTCACTATAATGGAGGATATTATAGACAATGGAATGATTTTCTTCTTGAGAAACCAAATGAAACAGGCTCTGGAAGTCCAAACATCGTTATTATGTCTAATCAGCAATCTCATAATATGATCAATAATCTCAACTTTGGTAAGTTTCCCGACTCAGATAATAAGAGAAAGGTGGAGTTTCATGATGATCATAGAGGAAAGAAAGTTAAATTTTCCTCATGTAAATCATGTGGGAAGAGGCATCAGGGAGATTGTTTCAAAGGAACTGGAAGATGCTTTGGGTGTGGAAAAGAAGGACACAAATCCAGTAAGTGCAAAGGAAAAGGTTCAGTCAACACCATGGACAAGAATAATGGTATTGCTACGACATCAACAATGATTAGATGTTTTAAATGTGGAATGTACAGGCATTATGCAAACCAATGCCCAAATGGAAAATCTCATGAAGAGAATCAGCATGGTCATATGGGTAGTATTTATATGGATGGTGATGAGGAGACTACAAATGATATATGAGCTGAAAGAAGTGTTGAAGCTCAGTCGGTTGTTTTAGAAGGTAGTGGAATGATTGTATGTTTATCGAGAGTTATGTTGTATAGTTAATGGTACTATGGAATAAATAATCATCTAAGGATTGTTACGCTATTGTTTTTCCTAAAATTATTTTAAAGTATATGTTGAATAGTACCAGTAACCATGGAAGGTTATTCATATATTTTTGTAAAGTATATGATATGCGCATAATGAAGGAATAAGAAGATAATGAGATGTTTGATTGTATTCATGAGCTCATGATTGATATAAGGACTAAGTGATATCATGGTTTGAGTATATAGAATTTTGAGGATTTTGGTATGTGGAAAGTGTTAACTTTTAACTGCATTCATGTTTTCACTAAGGTTCAATGGGTATTCATTTTTCAAGAGAATACATGATTAAGGCCTTCGAATGTTTGGAATGTGACCAACAAGACATATCTTATGATATATGGGGATCAACAATGGTATTAAATCTCTGGTAATCGTTTTCACTATATTATGAGAGTGGACTGCAGTATTATGGATAAGCCTAAAGATTGGAATGGATTATTTTGGACATAAGTTATTATTGTTTAAGGATAGAAGTTTTTTCGATATTATTGATGGGATGTTATAGTAAGATAGTTTTAGAAAAAGGAAAACCTGCAGGACGGGCGACAGCCCATCGCGCCGAACAAGGCTATTAGAATCGAACCCACAACTGAAGTGAGACTGACCTTTATCGCCTACCACTGGCCTACAGGAAGTCCCTGGTTAGTAGAAACTAGTTTTATTTTATTAAGCGGTATGATATATGAAGTATAAGTTCATTTTTGGAACCATATACGATTAATCTAACCATAAGATGGACTTCTAACTTTTGCTAACCTTTTGTTTGAAAGAGATGTAATGACCCATCATTCTATCACATGACCTGCTAACACATCGTGAATAACAAATTCAACTTCATTTCTTCAAGGTATGAAGTGGAAATTGTTCAATTCACGAACAACAGTGAGATTGTACCAAAATCATGCAAGTATTTCTTTGAATTCATCAACTTTAGGGAAATGATCTTGAAAACCAAAAATGTTGTCCTAGTTCCCTTATATCTGATGAATCAGATGGTACCTTAGATCATCACAAATCAATAGCTTTGTTATTGTTGGCTTTTTCATAGCCATGTTCTCTACCACTCTCATCAGAACTTAATGGTTATATTTTTCTTCCATATCCATATTTTCACCTATGTTCTCCTACATGGAAACCCAGTGATGAGTTAATTTGGGTAACCATTACATTTCATACTTTAGTTTTTAAAGCCATGTTTTGGTATTCCTTTTTACGATGTGCGTTTCTATTAAACAAACTTTCGAGTAGTAAACCATTTATAACCCCGATGAATTTCGAGAGAGAAATTCATTTTAAGGGGGGTAGAATGTAACACCACTAGATTTTATGAAAAATATTGTTTTAATTTTATTAATGTCTTGTGTTGTATGCTACACCAAGATTACCTTGCGCTATACGCAACATTGTATTAGCTTGCAGTATACACAACACTATTCTTGGATCGTGTTACACACAATTTTGATAATAGTTATTCTACGCAACATTGAGTATATATATATATATATATATATATATATATTCGATGTATAAATGAAATATGGTTGGATTCTGTTATATGAAACAATGAAGGATTCTTGCACAACACGCAACCCTGACTTGGCTTGCATTACACGCAATCGCGACCTTCCTCAATAGCGTGTGTTGTATGCAATACCGGGTTTTACTAAACAATGATATATTATTATAATATTATTATCAACTAGCCGTTATGAATAGTATTAACTAAATTTTTAATTTTATAACATTATTATTCATCTAACACAATTTATAGAACATGGTATAAGAACAAAATTAATTTTTCGGGTAAAATAAGTATTTTTCAAAAAATGCAGTTTTGCCGCCTTTTGATGGCGCACCCAATTTAAATCTAGTTTTTGAAATGTTTATAAGTTCAATTTGACAAAATAAAATTCTTCTTTGTAGTCAAGAAATAAAAATTTACTTTGGATAAATTTCTCATATTATTCTGGTAACTTTCATATTTTGATAAATAGTAAAAACACGCTATATTTTAATTAAAAACAACTTTTTTCATCGCAATAATTTATATGGATAAATTATAATATTGAATGGTTTTAAAGTATAAATAGAATATATTTTTACCATTTAATATAATGTATGTCATTAGCATTGATTTTGCATTAAATTCGTAGGTTAAATCAATTCAATCTTTTGCAATGTTTTAAAGAAAAAACCCGTTTTCTTTCGACAACGAGATTAATTTTAATTTAATTTCTACAACTTTTTTTGTATTGAATTTGGAAAAATGGATTCCATATTTGGAATCAGTATGTAAAAATTATGTTAATAAGCTACTTTTTATTTTTTGGAATTATGAAGAGTAACTACGGTAAATTTTATTTACCATAGTTAAAGGTAAATCGGGTAATTAAGGGTAAATATAATATTATAAAATTACACTAATAGATTCAGAAATTATATTGGATGGATGAAAGTATACCCATATAACCTATGGGTCGGATTAGATTCATTTTATGGACTTTTGACCATGAAAATAATTTAATTAGTATTAAAACCAAAGAAAGTGACAACATGTCACTCTCTTAAATCTTATAAGTATAATAATATTAATTTAGTGATAAACATCATAAAACTTCGAAAATAAATTGTCTCCAGAACTCTAAGAAAATTATCTACATCATGATAATTTATTTAGAATTTTTAGGGATTAAATAATTGCCATTAATGGGGATACATTAATGATATAGAAATTATTTATGAATTGGAAAATAAGTAATATAGTTTTTATTGAAATAATAATACCCATTAAAAGGCCCACAAACCTGACAAAAACTTATTGTTAGTGTATATCTACACCTTAATACTCTAATTACCTAATATATAACCGTTTGGAGCCTTATAAAAGTGATTATGACACTTATATTATTTTATTTTAAATGATACCAAAGTTGTCACCTTCATAATTGAATAAATATAACAACTTAAATATTGTGATTTTAAGATGATAAATTAGAGTAAAATTATTATTGTGAAATTTAGTATATTTATCTTCATCATACGATTTTACTTTTAATTTTTATGCAACAAATAATTATATTAAATAATTATACAAAAATGTTGTAGTAATTATTTTATTAAGAGATAAACCAAATAAATGGTTTTAAAAATAATAAAATAAATATTATATGAACTATTTAATGTGATCCACTAATTTCATAGATACATATGACCTTTTATGAATCTATTAAAGATTTTATTTCTAACATATCTTTGGTATATATTTTATTTAAATTCAAATAAATGAATAGTGTCAAAATTGACACTATTGTTATTTTATAAAAATAACATATTATAAAATTGTTTAAAAATCACAAAAAATTTTAAAAATTATAAATTTAAATTTATATGGTCTATAATGTTATTAAGTAAACAATTATGTAAAATTCACAACAAATAATTAATTATTTGTTATAATTTAAAATTTAGAATTTTATTACCACAAATAAACTTAAATAGATTAAATAAGGATAAATCAAAATGATAAGGTTTAAAATAAGATCCAAACATGTATAAATTTTTTTGGTTGATGATATTACAACCCTATATCATGTAATATTAGAATATGAGTCATTTTTGGATGTTTTTAAGTGGGCTTAGATTTATTATAAATTAATATTTTTAAGAATTCCAAAGGTGCCCCTCTCCTCCCTTATAAAAGGGAACCTCCTCCCTCTCTTCCAAACACCACTTTGAGCCTTCAAGCTCGGCCAACCCCGGCCCAATTCTCTTTTACACTTCCCTAGAAACATCCTAGTGATCCTGGTATTCTTCAAAGACCAATTTTAGTTCCCTAAGAGGATGTCTCAAAGAGGCACTTCAAGGAAGAGGCAATTTCCGTTACCGATTCATTCACCTTTATCTCTTCTTCCACTTCTTCTTATTAGGTTGTTTCATTATGAAGTAATAAC
Source organism: Viscum album (assembly GCA_963277665.1). Taxonomy (NCBI): domain Eukaryota; kingdom Viridiplantae; phylum Streptophyta; class Magnoliopsida; order Santalales; family Viscaceae; genus Viscum; species Viscum album. Next base: position 562,138,752 of record OY728150.1, on the reverse strand, counting down.
ATAAGTATCACTCATATAATGATATGTTATTATAAGTATGAAACAACTCTATTTCACCATCTATCCATCCTACGGAAAATGAAATCACCGCGCGTGCGTACGTACGGAATATCGTCTCCACGCCGTGGTGTAATCTATTTTCCACCACCACCTTACTTGGAAGGGTATAATGGTGTAAATAATAACTATATATGATTATTTTAAATTGATATTGATTCTGTAATATTATACATACACTCCAATAAAATTCCAGGATCATGGGAACGATATCATCGCTCGTGCGTACGTACGGAATACCGTCTCCACGACGCGATGAGATTCATTCTCAATGATTAACCATTCATAAATGATTATAAATTATATCTAATAAGTAATCATGAAATATATGGCATAATAATGATACTGGATTTATTTATATATATATATATGTATGACATCCAATTAATTCCATTCAATTCAATGAAGAAACAAAAACAACATTCATGCGTACGTACGACCTACCGTCTCCATGAACGGTGTATTTCTTTCCATTTATCGATCTATTATATATATGTATATTCTGAATATATATTATATTTAAATCATGTTTTACATTTTGTATGTAATTAACCATGATCTATGTAATCATATGAATAATTACAAGTCAAAACATGGACGACAAATGAAACGATTTTACCCAAAACGCTCTTTAACATGGAATTTACAAAATAACGGGTAATATAAAGTCATAAGTGAACCATATATGATATCTTAACAATTAATATTATTATGTAATAAGTCAATAACAATATTTAAATCATTATACAGGAGGTTCGGATACGTACGAAGCATATCGGACCTAAGGTAAGGGATAATTATTCCAATCTCATTCTTATCCGAGATTGTTTATTTGTAAGTATTTAATGGGGGTTATGTTTATTATCCATGTCCATATGTTCTAAAAATGTTTTCATAAAATGTTTAATTTACTTCCATGTATGTTTAAAGTAATTTTTACCCTTTTCTGCTTTTACCACATCTTATGGAAGGAATCATTCTCTTACAAGGTACTTTTTGACTTTTCCAGCAAAAGTACGAGAAGAATGTTTTTTTTAAATTATACGGCACGAACGGATTTTTACGGTTTTATAAAGCCTTATTTTCATGAATCTTCCTCCAAAATATTTCATGAATATTTTCAAAAAAATATTTTTCTTTTAAAATTACATGATGTTTTGTGAAAATAAATTGATTTTGAAGAAGAAAAGATATTTTCCTCAAGAATTAATTTCAAGTGTTTTATCAAAACCATTTTTCATCTAAGATGACATTATTTCATATGTGTATATTTCAAGTATCACGTCTCTATGATTTACACAGTTTCACTTTCCTTATTATTAAATGATATCCTTTTCTTTTATATGGATTATGTGATGATGGGATGATGTTTATGGAACCCATTTTATTCTTTAGGTTATGATGAATGATTTATGTTTATGTTGTGGCACAAGTAAGAATGATTTCATTAAGAGATGGGTTGGACCTATATCTACCTCCAATTCATTGGGTAAAGATTTTATATCTCATGAGATAGACATGGCTGGAACGGCTAGTTAAACCGTTTCAGTGAAACAGGACTGAAACGTGGAGTGAACTCGATTAAGAAATGGACTTTGTCCACTAAGATAGTCTTGGCAATGAGTCTTGACTAATAAGAAATTATTCTATATGATTATGTGTGTATTCCACAAAGTTTCATGTTTTACGTTATGATTATTGGGATTAAATTTAACTACTATGATTTATCCCATGTTATGAAATTATGATTTCTTTTGCTGGTTAAGATTTCCAAAAGTTATGTTCTTATGTATATGATGTGATTGATATTTCATTTGTTTACCCTTACTGAGAATTTCAGCTCACACTTTTGTATGTTTTATTTCCCCAGGTCAGGAAGAAGGTTATTAAGTAGGGTATGCCAAAAAGGGACTCTAGATATGATGAAATAAATGGGATGAAAAGTAGATGCTTTATGAACCAGTTGTTTATGTTTCCCAGTTTCTAAAGACACTATACCAATACAGCCCTTTCCTAGTTTTGTTATATGTTGTAATAAGTGTGCTTCAATTCTGAAGTAATAACAATGTATGTAAAGTATGGGTCGTTATAATATCATCCTAGATTATGATCGAATCTGGGGGAATAACTTGACTCTACTCCCATGATTTATACTTAAATGAGAATATGAAGAGGTGTAGTCATAAAACATTTTTTGATATATTAGAAAACTAAAATGTGTCACAGGGTACTAAGAAACTCCCAATATTCATGTCGGAGTCTTCATGGGATAACCTTGATAATTTATTAGAAAGAGTGATCATCCATATGATAGCTATCTTGATCTTTAAATCTTGCACAGTGATAGGATGTAAGAGAATACTTGTTTAAACCCCACATTTGAGGTCTATTCCTAGCCAAAAGGTTCTTTCACCCAACATTTCTTCCCTTGATCTCTTATTATACTCTTTTCCCTTATTAAAATCCATCTCCTAGATACTTATCTCCTCAATCCATAATGTCATTCTCTTATTTCACAATTTGTGTCTTCTCTCTTAGAGTCCTTTCAAACTCAAGATCAAAGGAAGTAACCTCTTCTTTAGACTTTCATCTAGTTGAGTAATCATGTGTAGAATGCATGCATAAAACAAAATAACAACAAGACCAGCATAAAAATTGGGAAAAGTAGACTAAAAATTAGAAATTCTTTAAAATTATAAGCATAAATACACACCACTCTCTGGAAATTGATCCAGTTTTTATCACCCACAAGGTGACTATAATTCCATATGGGGTATCAAAATAAAATTTATTAAACTCAAAAAGAACTAAATAATTGAAAAAAATATAGAAATGTGTAAATCCATGTCAACACATAGTGAATGGGAATAAATTACATAGAATATTTTTAGGGAAAAAATATTAAAAAGGGGGGATGAAATTGGTTTTGTGAAAATAGAGCAAAATAGATTTATTGTTTGAGAAAACCAATAAATATGGAAAGAATGCAGTATAAAAAAATTTCAAATCATTTGAAAAAGGGATGTTGAGTAATTGTAGATGTATCATTTCTGTTTATTTATATTCTAGAAATAAGTTTTTTTAATTCATGGTACAGTTAGAGTCAATATGAGTTAGACCCATTTGTTATGGCATCCCCTCCTCAATATTGAAATCCCCTTTTTATCATGGTCAGTTAATTTAGGGAATTAAAGAATATATTTTTTCTTGATAAATTATCAAAACCATTTACCAAAAAATATGAAAATGGTAATGCCTAATTTTGGGTAACCATTCAATTAATTAAAAAGGTTAATTTTCATTTTTTCTAATCAATGGTCATTACTAAAAAAATATAAATATATTTTAATATTATTAATGAATTGTAGAAATATAAAGAATGCATAAAATATAGAAAAATAATTCCACACACCTTCCCCTATTTTCTATAACACCTGAGAACATGGAAAGAGTTACCCTCTCATCCATGTATTGTGGGAGTATTATGGAAAGATACAAAAAGTAATAAAAATAAATAAATGTTGAGAGAAAGACTCATGAGGACCGTACACAGTGAAACTTCTCATCCTAATATTTAGACTCCAGTATTCCCCATGTCAGTAGTGTAGAAACACTTTATTTATAGATCTATAAGGTGGGATTGGTTGTATTAATTCACCTCAAGTGTGGTCCACTATGAGTTATAAAGATTTCCATGGTAAACAATGTCTCTTTTAAGTCATATTTCATGAGTCTCCCATTTAAATTCATTTAAATTCTTGAATTTGGGTCTACACAGACACATTTATGGCATGGAAGTGGGTTTCATGAAATGAAAGTATTGATACCTTTTTTTTATTCACTTCACATCCATTATTCACATAACACCTTGTAAATATTTCATTCCATGAAATTGATTCATTATGTAAATCTCCATTTTATTATGCTAGAACCTCTATTTCACCTTGCTTCTTTACATTCAAACCTTGAAAGCATCTTACAATCATCTTTTATCAATGGAGGGAATCATTTAATGGAAATCAATGTATTTGAGACCCCTTTTCTCATTATCCTTATGTCATATACTCATACCAAAGTTGAATAAACAATAAATTTTTATATAGTAATTAAAAATTATGTTTTCAAAATCATTGTATTTATATATAAAATATCGTGCCTGAAATATACATATCAACTTCCTTAGACATGTTCCTTGGAATTGACTCGTGAGTGGTAGAGTTGGAATGATATTTATATTCTCCTTAGATTCAAATGAGACATGATTTAAGATGACTTGTATATAGTCATAAGATCCAAAGTTGTTACATTGTGTTTCTTTTTTGAATTAAAAACCCTTGATTATCTATATAAGATTGGACTTTTAGGAATATAGGATAAGGTGGTTAGGGTCTATATGGATTTTTTAGGATTCCTAGGAATCAACTGATGAACCTAAAACTATTAGATTTCCTAGGATAACATGTAATTAGCTACTGATCCTATAACTATTGTAGTTCTTAGGATATACTGCTAGGAGTATTTATTCCAATAGTTTCGGAAGCGTTGGGAAAATAACATGAATTAATATGTGAAAAAATTTAGATTTACAACAAGAATATTCTTACAATTAGTTGTGATATAGTATATAATACCTAGGATACGTTACCATGATTCATTAAGAGTCAATTTTTAATCCCATGGATTCAGTTATTCAATTCATATGATACATGTTTTTGACCACTTACATAAGATCCTGACCTTTTTATGGTCTTTAATTGGGATTGAATTCATGTATTATTTTGTCTTTATTGGAATAATTTTCATTCAGGATGTGCATTGGGGTGTGTTTGGGTGAAAATTAACTAACGTGGTTGAAAAGTAGTTGTGCATAGTTGGTACATAGTTAGAACAAACCATGCACCCTAGCCCATAAAACCATGAAATCTATGACAGTGGGGTTTTTCACAGCAAACGCATGGTTTGTCAAACTGTGTACCTTAAAAATGGAAATCGTACACCCTTAAAATAATAGGCATATTGTTGGAACATGGTTATGGAAAACATTGTGCCCCTTCCAATGAAACCATGCACAGTAATTTTAAGTTCTCGAGAATAGGTTTTAAATCCACCCCAACCACCAAAACTTCCCCCATTCAACCCAAACTTGGACACTAATGATTTTGGATGATTTCAATTCTTTCCAGAGGAACTCGAAGTCTGTACGACATCCGTTCACCATGATTTGAATCCTAGATTGAATATTTTATCCTATCCTATTAAGTGAACCATATCTCATTGTTTTCTCGTTCATCCTCTTTCCTCCTCTTGATCTTTTGGTGGATGTTATCTTATATTGGTCTAGATCTAGATCTAAATTTAGTGAATATAGATGTAGGATTTTGTATCTATATTTAGATGATCATGATGCTAATTTCCTTAATCTTGATTTAGGTTTCTCATATACATACTTAAATCTACCTCATTATACTACTCAATTTTTGGCATTTTTTTGGGCAATCTTCATCAATGAATCGATGTAGGTGTTTAAAATTGAAATCCCATAGTTGGGATTTTGATTACTTATATGAAAGTTATATAATTTATAGAGTGTTTTAGAAATTGAAATATCTAATTGAAATAATTAATGTGGTAAATTAATTAATTGATATAGTTGTGAAATTGATAGATTTTGGATCGATGAACAAGATAATAAATTGGGTAATTAATTATGAGCTTTTGGGATTCATGATTAGAGATAATTAATTTGGGGAATTAATTATGTGATACGGGTATAGTGATTTGAGAGAATTAATTGGGGAATTAGTTATGGGATATTGATGCAAGGAAAAGAATAATTAATTGGTGAATAAATCACGAGATATTGAAATTTTGTGTTTTGAATAATTAATTGGTAAATTAATTATTAGATACTGATATTTTGAAAAGATTAATTAATTTTCAAATTAATTATTGGACTTAGATTAATTGATTTATGAATTAAGTAATGGAATTCATTATGTTTAATTTTTTAAGATGATTAATGGGTTTAATATTGGTTTATGTGACAATGCGAAAACATGTGATCGTGAGATACATGTAAATTTTTTAAAGAAATGATTCATATGCATAGTTTATAAATGGGGTTCTAGACATGATGATCTATGCTAGTGATATGCATGCATTGTAGTTAAATGGGATGATAGATATTACGATCTATGCCAATGATATATCGATATGTATGGTTGATAAATTGGTAATAGGCATGATGATCTATATCAATGATATATGTGAATGATTGAGAATTTTGGTGTGAGACATGATTGTCTACACCAATGATATATATGCATGGTTTGGAATTTGGTTGATAGACATGATGTTATATTCCCATGATATATATGAATGTCTGATAAATAGGGTCATAGAAATGGTTTTCTACACCCAAAACACTAGAAATGGAATATGGTGCTAAGTGCACATAATAATGAAATATGAATTGATTGTGTAGTATTGTTGAGAATCAGCGTAATACAAAGTAGTAATTGTGGTACAGGGGTCCTCAGGAACCTAGTGGTCTATGTAGTTTAATTAAGATTAATAGATTATGTGATAACTATTTACTTATGGATTTTAATTATTTCATTATAAAACTGCATACACTTGTTATTAAATAGATTTGTTTTAGACACCATTGTTATAGTCTTAATTATTTTTACTCACATGCCACTTGGGCTGCCTAATCGATACCAAAATAGATTTAATGGATGATGGACATGTTAAGGGTAAGGTCCCCATGTTAGTGGCTTATATGTGATGGGGCATGGTTGAGAGAACCAGACGTGGTTTGGGAACCTCTTTTGAATTTTCAGTGTCTTTATTTTAAGTTTTTATTTTGGACACTTGACATGCACATTAGCTTTGAATGTTTTCATCTTTAGTTGGATGTTTTATTTCCAGCATTGATTATATTGTGATATAGGTATTGTTTATGGTTATATAAGCTTCCACTTTTGTTTATTTATTTATTATAGGGAATTAAGCTGGTAAAAGAGGGTATAGTCTCCCCATGATTTAATTATTATACCCTTTATTATAGTCGTTATCCTCTAGAGTATGGGGAGGCACAATTAAAGTCATGTGACCAACTGGATCAGGGAACCATTGAGTGGTACATAGGTCAGTATTTTACAAAGTGGTATCATAGGTGGTTTTATTTTCATCTATTGTATTAATATTTGGGAAAGTTAAAGAAGAGACTATGAAGAGTCGGGGCTTGGTAATGAGATTTTTCATGTGAGATTCTACCCCATGTACGAGTGAGAACCCAAGTTCCTAGGGTGGGATTATTGTTATTTTTGTTTGATGTTATAGTTGAATGTTATTTCACCTTGTGTGACTCACCTGTTTTGTGATGTAATTATTGGTTCAAAACATTTTTTGAGAATTAACTCAAGTTCTGGTGTGTAATAATACTAAAGTCTTCATGTGTCATTTTAGGCACTAAGGATTATTTTTTCGACATGTATCATTTTAGGCATGCATAGAAAAATAATTTTCAGATATGTTTTTTAACATAAACTGTTTTCTTTTCTTATGAAACTGAATTTAAAAAGACGCATAGTATAAAATTGTAAGTGGTAAAAATGATGAAGCAATGTGAATAAATGGGTTTCTAAATGAGAATATTGATATATGATAACATGTTTACCCTTGTTAACCAAGACCATGGTGTAGGATAGTTTAGTGTAGATATTGCTCCTAGGTTTTGACCATGTGGAGATGTTTGGGGAAAGGACTATTTGGGATTATTCCTCTTACATAAATGTTAATAAGTATTGTTATGATTCCTAAGATAGAGTTATGCCTCCATGATAATTCCTATTGAGGGGATGATATGATTAGAAGTCTAGATATGCACTACCAGCAATGGAATGTGACGTGATAATAGTGTCGGGTGAGGATGAAGGGGAAAAGTTTTAAGAGAACTTCACTAGATTCATGCAGTTCATGGAAAGAGACCCAGGGTAGGATGTAAAGATCATGTCTAACCTGAAAAGAGAGTTTTAGTTACATCACCCTATGGCCTTTACTATAGGGGGTGGACCTGAGGGAACTATGTTTTTGGTCAATTCAAATGAGACAATACTTTGGAAACTCTTGCTGAGATGATAGTTAAGTTTTCTACTTATATGATTTGAGGATCAGTGAATCAATGGTGGGATGTCTAGGCTAAGACTTTACATACTGATGGTATGCTATAGATGGACTTCTCGGAGAAGTTATTAGATAATTTAAACCTAGATATGATGATATAAGAGATATAAGTTGAGTTCATGGAGCTATCTCAAGGAAAATATAAGTGATGGACTTTGCTGGATGCTTTATAGATTTACAAAACTTTCCTCCAATGTTTGAGGAAGATGAGACTACTTCATTAAAATGATTTTAGGATGGACTTATGTGTGAATTCAAATCACATAAAAATATCTTTAGGATAAAGGAGTTTTCAGAAGTGGGGAATCAGGCCCTCATCTCAGAGTGGAACCTGAAAGAGGATTCTAGTGGTGGACAAGTGGATTCTTTTGGGTGTTATGGAGGTATGAATTCCAAGAGAAGGAAGCTTCATTATGAGACCATTATCCAAAGTAGTGGAAAGAAGAGTCACAATCTAGGGGGGTTAGTTGTTCAGGATCTTACCAAAGAGTTGTTCCACCACTGTGGTAAGTTGAGACACATTCGTAAACAATTTCCCTGACCAATAGTAATGTTTTGAGATTGTGGAAAGATGGGTCATCTATTAAGGTTATGTAGGAACTTGAGGTAGATAGTTAGTGATGGATGATCTAGATATAACTAGGTTATGGGAAGGGTTTATTCTTCATCATATCACTCTAGCAGCAAGAGTTCTAATAGATGAGGTGGTAGTGGCAGTGGGTGTAGTGTTTCTAGGAAAGAGAGACCATATCAGTATAGTGGTAAAAAGCATGGGAGTTAAATGGAATTACAAAGAATATTTTATGGATAGTTTCATGTGGTATATCCTACACCTATGGATGGTGAGGATGGTCTATTGACAGTGAGAGTTAATATTCTTGTGTCTTCTACATTAGAATTTTTTTATTTTATTCTGGTGCTTCCCATTCATTCATATCTGAAAAACTTGTTAACTGTTTGAGCCTAGTGGAGGTGTTTGTGAGTGGGGTAATGAAGATATATACATAGTTTGGTGTACAGTCTGGATACATCTATTTGAGTGAGGTATGTTCTCTATAAGATGGTGAGAATCTATTTCAGTTGGATATCTATATCCTAGATTTTTCATGCTTTAACAAGATTATGGTTATGGGTATGCTACATGTCTACCGAAATCACATTGATTATTACTATAAGAGAGTGACTTTCACATCTCCCAAAGTGGAAAAATATATTCTTTGTGGATAATGATATATATAGGTAGCCCGAGAGGGGCTAATTAATCAGCAACTTGGAGAGCTCACTACCTAGGTTTCTAGTATTTTATTGGATAATGACGGTTTGAAGAAAAATATAATTCGACCAGTGGTGTAACTATTTTATGATTTTTGTTTTTAAGACTTCTATAGGGTTCCAGCTAATATGGATGTGGAATTTATTATAAAGCTCACGCCTATGGATGATCCAGTTTCTATTCCACCATACAGAATGGCACTGATGAATCTTTAATAGCTCATGACTTAGCTAGAGGAGTTGGAGGATAAGGGGTTTATCCATCTGATTATGTTTCCTTGGGGATCACCTTTTTGGTTTACAAATAAGGTGGATTTTATTTTTCACTTTTGTTTCAATTACAAAATGTTTCATCTAATGATTTTGAATAATCGATATAATATTTTTTTGTTGATGATCTCTTGGACTAGTTAAAGGGATCTTGTGTGTTCTCAAATATCAACTTGAGATCGAGGTATAATTAGTCGAGAGTTCAGAATTCTAATATACTGATGACGGGTTTCAGTATCTATTGTGGAATTTATGATTTCTTCATAAACCCATTTGGGTTAACGAATGAACCAGTAGTGTTTGTGGCTTTAATGAATAGAATCTTCTATCCGCACTTGGATCAGCTTGTGGTGATGTTCATGGAAGATATCTTGGTGTACTCCAAGATGAATGAATATGATTCTCGACATCATGACATCATTTTAAGTACACAGATATAGCATCAACTACACATTAAGCTATATAAGATACAATTTTTTATTGATCGGGTACACTTATTGGAACACATCATCAAAGAGGAAGGTATTTTAGAGGACCCAGATAAGGCTTAGGAAGTTGTATCTTGGGAGCATCTCAATAACATATTTAATATCCATATGTTTCTAGGGTTATATTGATATTATCATATATTCAACCAGGAATTTTCACATTTGGAAGAACTGCTTCATGATTTACAAAAAAGAGGATAAAGTTAAATTTTTGGAAAGCTTGTGATGAGGCCTTTGAGGAGTTGAAGAAGCGTTTTACATAAATATGAATATTTATCCAACCTGAGCAATGTGATGATTACATGGTGTATTGTGGTTCTTCGAAGATCAGAGTTGTAGAAGTGTTGATGAACGAAGATTGATTTTTAGCACAAGGGTTTCAGAAGTTGGGGCCTCACAAATGGAACTACCCTATACAAGACCTCAAGTTAGAAGTAGTGGTTTTTTCCTTAATGTTTTGGTGGTACTATATATTGGGTAATATGTTTATGGTGTTTAATGATCACCAGAGCATAAACTACATCTTATTATAGCAAGATTTGAATGTTTGGAAGTGAATATGGTAATCTAGAATATACACATAGGAAAGGAAACAATGCTAGAAATTATTTGATCAGGAAAACTCAGTCTCAGATGTTATAGGATTCCAGTACTGAGTGTATGATTATTGCCTTACTGGATGAGATGCATGTGGTGGATTAAAAGAGTCAATAGAAGATGACTCTGGTATTAGTTTCAACCGATTCTGAACTTTTGAGATGGATTCGATATAGGCAATATAAGGATCCAAATTTTTTAAACATGAAGTAAATCCTTGAAGGTGGGGAGTCACCTTCAATTTGTAGAATATATGAGGATGAGATCATCTATGTTAGGATTCGGGTTATTTTTCTTACAATCTTATGAGAGGAGCCGATGTGGGAATTTCATTCCTCTAAGTGGGTGATACATTCAAGTGTGATAAAAATATATTGTGACCTGTGACAATTGTTTTGGTGGTTGGGAATGAATAAGTAGATAACATGGTTTGTGACACGATGCTACACCCTTTATTAGGTGAAGGAATAACATCCACAACCTGGATGTTTTTTGTAGTCGTTAACCATTCTAGAATGGAAGTGGGATGATGTGTCAATGGACTTTGTAATGGGCCTTCTGAATATTCCAATGAATAATGACCATGTTTGTGCTGTTGTTGATCAACTGATGAAAGTATCACATTTCAATCCTACAAGGGAGACTTTCTTGGTGGAGAAGCAAGGAGACTTGTTTTTTCGAGAGATATTCCATCTAAATGGGGTGTCCTAGTGTAAAGTTTCATATTAAAACACACGTTTTAAATCACACTTCAATAAGGTCTTAATGAATGTTCTTGCTCTATAGGTGTTATTGAGTACGGAATCTCACCCAAAGATAGATGGGTAGTCAGAGTGTACTATACAGGTGCTTGAGGATATGATAAAGAAATGTGTTCATGAATTTGGTGGGTCGTGTGAGAAACACTTGGATTTTGTGGAGATTTATTATAACAATATTTATCATGAAATGATATAGATTACACCATTTTAGGCTCTTTATAGAATTCCATGCATATCACTATTATGAAGGATGGAGGCAGGTGAGTTAGATTTGTTGGGACCGAGTCTCGTGTAGGAGATATCAAAGGAGGTCTAGTTGATTCGGGAACATATGGATATGGTTCAGAGTAAGCATAAGTCATATGCTGAAATATGTAGATTACCCCTTATTTTTACAAAGGGTGATGGTTTATTCCTTCAGGTGTCACCTAGGTTGGGTCACTATATGATACAGAGACAGGGCAAGTTGGAACCTAGGTTTTTCGATCAATTTGATGTTGTTCATAGAATTAGGCAGGTGTCATACCATTTGGATCTTCCAAAAAAATACAATGTTATACATAAGGTTTTCTATGTATCAAAACTAAGAAGGTAGCACCCCAATCATTCTCTTATGATCGATGTTGATAAGGTTCACCTTGACATAGTTTTTTCCTTTTTAGAGTATCTAATACATGTGTTGGATTGCGATGAGAATGTGTTATAGGGAAAGATTGTGTTGATAGTTCATGTATTGGTTAAACATGGGAGTGTGTTGGAGGAAACATGGGAAAGATAACCAAATATGTGGGCTCAGTGGCCTGATATTTTTAGGCCATAATCATAGTGAATAATGGGAGTTCATCTTGAGGCGGAGCTATTATAATTTGGGGAAATTGTATGATCCCAAACATTTTATGGACCTGATATGGGATTAAATTCAGGTACTCTTTTGTCCTTATATGAGTAATTTTCATTTAGGGATTTTTTTTTAGTGTGTTTCAGTGAAAATTAAGGAAAATAGAAGAAAAAGGGGTCATGCATGGTTGGAGCATGGTTTGAAAAAAGTGTTTGTATCAACCTAGAAAACCATGAAACCCTAGATAGTGGGGGTTCACATGGATGGTGCTTGGTTTTTCAAAATGTGCACCCTTGAAATAATAGGCCCATGGTTGGCACACAGTTAGGTAATATTGTGTTCCTTTACCCAAGAAACTATGCACAATGGTTTTAATTGCACAAAAATTGGTTTTAAATAGACATGAACCTCTGATACATCTCCCATTCAACACATAATAGGACCCTCATGAGTTTGTATTGTTTCATATTTTTTTTAAGGATTCTATGTATGTCTATCCTCCGTTATTTTTTATTTGAATCCCAAATCAAAGATCTTCTCTTCTACGGGTAATTGGATCTTATCCATTACTTTCTCATTCATCCTCTTTCCTTCACTTGATCTTTAGGTGGATGTTATCTTATATTTTTCTAGATCTAGATACAGATTTTGTGAAAATTGATATAGGATTATGGATCTTGTTTTAGATTGGAAGGATCTTGATTTCCTTAATCTTAATTTAGGGTCCGGAGATACAGATCTAAATCTACATCATTATTTTGCTCAATTTTGTGCATTTCCATTGGGTGATCTTTATCAAATAATCGAGGTAGGTGGTCTAAAATTAAAATCTCATAGTTGTGATTTTTATTACTTATATTCAAGTTATATAATTTAACGATTTTTTTAGCAACAGGGACTTATAAATTAATTAATTAATGTAGTAAATTAATTGATTGAGATATTTGTGAAGTTATGAGATTTTGGATCAACGAATGAGATAGTTAATTGGATAATTAATTATGATATTTTTTAATTTATGGTTTTAGATAATTAATTTGGGAAATTAATTTTTGGATATCGGTGTATTGTTTTGAGATATTTTATTGGGGAATTAATCATGGGATATTAATGGCGTGAAAAGAATAATTAATTAGTGAATTAATTATTTGATGTTGATATTGTGAAAAGATTAATTAATTTTCAAATTAATTAATGGACTTGGATTAATTATTTTATGAAGTAATTAATTGATTTCATGATAGTTAATTGTGAATAGAATATTAATGTGTTTAATATTAGTTGGCATGATAATGTGAAAACATGTGATAATTAGATACGTGTAAAGTTGTGATAAGAAATGATGCATATGCATAGTTTATAAATGCGTTCCTAGAGATAATGATTGATTCCAGTGGTATACATACATAGTAGTCAAATTGGGTGATGGACATAATGATTTTCACTAATGATAGATCTACTTTTATGGTAGATAAATGAGTTCTAGACATGATGATCTAAACTAATGATATATGTGCATGATTGAGAATTGGGGTGAGATACATGAAGATCTACACAAATTATATATATGCATGGTTAGGAATTGGGGTTCTATACATGACATTCTATTCCGATGATATATATTCATGTCTGATAAATGGGGTCCTTGACCTAGAATTCTACACCCAAAACATTGGTAATGGAATATGGTGCTAAGTGGCTGTAATAATGAAATATGAATTGATTTTGTAGTATAGTTCAGGACCAAATTATGCCAAAGAAGGTATTTAGATATGGGTGTCCTCAAGAACCTAATGTTCAATGTGGTTTAATAAATATTAATTGATAATGTGATTATTGTTTACGTATGCATTGTAATTATTTCTTTATATGACTTCATGCACATGTTATTGACTATTTTTATTTTAGACATTATTGGTGGTGTCCTACTGATTTATAATCACACCCTACTCGGGTTTCATGATCATTAATTGAATAGATTGCATGGATTCATTATATGATAAGGGAAAGGGTCCCGTGTTAGATGGATGAGTTGGGATGAAGCATGGTTGAGGGAACCATGCATGATTCAGGACCCACTTGGGGGTTGTTGGTGTCTTTATTTTAATTTTTCATTTTAGATACTTGATATTCATATTAGTTTGGAATTTTTTCTAGTTTAGTTGGATATTGTATTTCCTATATTTATTATCTTGTGATATTGGTATTGCTTATGGTTATATAAGCATCCTCTTTTGTTTATTTGTTTCTGCTGGTGTATTACTCTAGTAAAAGTGGGTATAGTCTCCCCATGATATACTTAATAGACCCTCGCTACTAGTTGGAATCCTCTTTCATATAGGGACATGTGCTTGAGGTTATGTGACCAATAGTCTCAGGGCACCAGTGAGTGGCACATGGGTCTGGACGTTATAACTTAGGAGATGCATAGGGGTCATCTAGGGTCCTAATATTTGAAGGCACAATTACCAGTCATTATCAAAGAAATTTTGACATAGGAAGAAGTATGTTTGTGTTAATATAGGGTGTTACACTAGGCTTGAGGATCAAAAATTATTTTTTATTATGATTAAATGGTTTATTTATTTTTTTCACTAATCATGTCACATGGTTATACTACATTACTAGTTATATGCAAGACATAATTTGGGTTGAATGACTGTAGGCTGTGTTGGGGTTCAATTAACCATTTACAATGGATGGAAACTCTATTAAATAATGAAATAAGAGTTCATGTCCTAAAATTCCATATAACAAAAATAACATTCAAGAATAGAACAAAGGACAATGAAAAAGGTCAAAGAAAGTTATAAATCACTAACAACAACTTTATAATTTTGAAGATAGTGCACCTCACTCAAGGAGTTTAATTATAAAAACGTGACATTTCCCATAAAAAATCATTTATTAGAGTTTAAACATCAATATCATGAGACATAAAACAATTAGTATTAATGAAGAATTTTAAGAAAACTACCCAACGTGGTTATTAGATCCATAAATATTCAAATGACCTTTAGAAGGTTCTGTTATTATTTAGACGATTACACACAAGGGGAAATTCATTTTATCATCTAAGAATAATGCTTTGATGGTGATATAGGATTTTAATAATTTCAATCTCAAAGGGAAATATAACCCATAACACCCAAGGGGTGTCCATAATTGAGTTTGGCATCCCCAATTCACATAAAAATGATCTTAAGGAGTGTATCTAGGTGCATTGATCAATTTTATATGAATAAATCAGTAAAAAGGGGTTGCCCAGCAAAGTCCGACATTAGGTGAAAATGTGATAATCAAAATTTGATGTAAATTTTGAAAAAATCCATAGAACACCCACCTTGTGATTAGGATGTATCACTCATCTAATTTCAAGCTCATATTTGGTCTTATTTGGAAGAAATCTAAGAAATAGACATCTGTACTGAAAATAGGGAGAATGATCTCTCAAAAAATAGTATAGTAGATAAAATGAAGAACATGAAATAGATTTTAGAGGGTTTATGATCTTACCGATTCCAACCCATAAATACTGACAATGTTCAATTCTAATTATGGACAGATGACTTATCACAACGGCTAGAAGAGGATTGAGGAGGAATCCATGGCGCCATAGAGGAGAGCTCTCGTGGTGGAAGAATAAGAATAAAAATAAAATGAGGTTTAAAACATCATTAATGGAATTCTTGTCATTTTACTCCCATAAACCAAGTCACAGGGTTTGGCTGCATGTCTTGGCCAAACCGTGTGGCTCCCAATTCTTAAGAAATCACCTCATACTATTTTTCCTACAGAGTTACCCTAACTATGGGGTGAATAGTTTGAGGTTACTTTCTATGTGAACTAACCATGAATTACGAGCACACAGTTAGGGCAACCCATACAAATCCCAGGTGGGTAACTTATACTCTTCTGATATAATTCATGCGGTTTTCTACTCAGGGTTGTACAGTTTTAAAAAAATATTTTACCCTATACAAACCCTCCAAATGATTTATTTCTGAACACCAACACTTTCAAAAATTAATGATACATCCAAGGGACATCTTGGGCCTTTACCCAAGTCTAATATCAACACATTGAAGTGTTCTAACTCACATTATTTCATTCCAAATCTTAGTTTACAAAATGGCCCATCCACAAAATTCCAAAATTCAAATTCCTTTTCATTTTCATTCGGTTCAAAAACATGGGTCATTACCACCTCCCCGCCTTGGAACTTATATTCCCCAAGAAGTCTTAGAGAACAAAAAACATCACCTGACCTAAAATGTTTGTTATGTCTTGTTAAAACAGTCATCTTTCATTCCCAAACACCTAATTCACCTCTAAAAAAACATTAATCATATGACACTAAAGTCATCAAAACTAGATCCAAAAATCATTTTATGAACAAAACATAGAAACAGAGATTACCCAAGCCACTTTAGATTGAGACATGAATGTTTCTTAATCTATTTAATCATCTAACTGATGGTGCTCCCCATCGAGGGTTTTTAACATTAGAAAGGGAAAATTCTAAACCAGGAACCTCCACCGTTGGAATTTCCTTACATAGAATATCTCTAGAAATTCTAGTGATTCACATGGCGTGATTATTTAAAACGGAAAACCCAATTACATCTGACTTCATACTAGGGCCTCACTATAAAATATGGTCGAATGCTAATCAAACTAACCGAAATCAGTCATGAAATATTTTCATGAAGACATTGTCGACCCTTAAACCACTCTCACCTTAACCCAATGACATGTTTTAAAACAAATATTTTTGATAGAACACATCGAACTTATAGGATAATTATTTGATCCACCACCAGAAGAAATTTCTTCAAAATTATCACCATAGATGGAAGGAATATTACAAATGGAACCACAATTCCTTCCTCCTAGGAATCGAACAGTTTGCACAGACACATTCACCAAATCTCATACCATACATCCAGGGATGTTCATAGGTCAAACCATCACATGACCATTTAAATTGTCCTACCTCAACATAAACAAGGGTGTAACCCAAATCCAGTTCAATGGAATCATTACCCATTTTTAAACACCTTTTATCCTAAAAATAAGTCTGGGGTAATCTCATATTTAACCACTGGAGTCCAAGTAACTAACCTAGAGTAGTCCATAATCCATTCTTATAATAGAAGTGTTGGTACAAAGATGAGAAATCATCTTTGGATAAGTGATAGATCCTGAAGTGGCATCTTAATAGTCCTTAAATCAAAAGAAGTTGTTCTATGTCCCAGAGTCTATCCCAGGTTTTATGACATGAGAACCTAGGTATCACGTTGATATAACCAAAACTTGATCTGAACCATGCATCCAATGTGTAAAACTGAGAAAACCACTACACAATCCCAAAAAAATTTAAAACATTAGCATGGTGTAATATTAACACTCTCTTAGTGCATCAAGGATGATTTCAATATATATTACATGGTTGTATCATCCAAAAGAGTACACTAAGAGGATTTGAACAGTTTCCCACTAACCAAGAAAACCAAAAAAAGGTCATTCAAACCACTACTAGTTGACTTCTTGGAAGAAGCTTGACATCACATACTAATGCACTACCATCAACTGAACATAAATATCTTACCCCAAAAGGTATTCCATGATCGTTCATGATTAACTACAGAAGACATCCAAAACCTTCAGTAATTCTCAAGGGTTTCATACAAATCCAAACACATCAACATCGTGCTACCAGGAAAGCAAAAACATCAAACAACACTAACAAACCTCCAAGTTATTCTAGGAGGACTGACCATTTCAAAAGGTATTTCATGGTTGTGCTCCTTCTACCTAGAAGGGCATGTTTATCCAAACCAACATGATGCTCTCCAACTTAAGAGTGTCTTATCCATAAATTAAGAGACAATCTAGCTTCACACAAGTGAGATAGGCTAGATTTACCCTATACGCATACATAACGCTCCACTAAGATACACTCATGGACATCATATTATTTGGCTTAAGGTCCAAAACCAACCTGATTGACATGTCAAAACACTTGATCATCTTGGAATGTCATCCTAAGCATTGGGATGAACTTGATTCCTTTAACGCCAATGTCACTCTAATATGGAGACGACATGAGAACATGAAAAATAGCTCAAAGATAAAAAAATATCACTACAATAAACCAGTTAGTTAAACCATTTGACAACTTGAAGGGTGTTGTGTATATCAACACATACTACCCTAATATTTCATGAGAAAACAACAAATCTAGGATACTAACCATAGTTTTTCCACCAAATGCATTCATGTATCAGGTGGCCCATAAAGGGGATCTAATTTAGAGTCCTATTACCACACATGACCATTGACTTGGATGAATACATCCCAATTCATCCATCACTGAGGAAGAATAAAGGGTCACATGACCTATGAAGCAAATGACCATGCGCTAGTAATGTAAAACCTGCTGAAACTGAGTGTTACTCGATGCTCACTCTTGTATCAAGGGTCAAAGAAAGCATGGAAACCCATCTAAAAAGGGATTAATTTTTAAATAAAGAGTCCTACTATGGACAATGGCACCCAAACTACACTAAACTGCCAAAAAATCATAGATAAAATAAAGGCATTTAAAACACTTTGGGTGATACCTACTACGGGAAATCCCCTTATGGAACATAAACATCAACCCAATCACTATGACTTGTCTATATATTTCACTAGGTCCGACACATATAATTTTATACATTGATAAAAAATGAAAAATGCCTATGGAAAATGATCATGCTTTTGTTCCATGGAAACTCAAGGGGACATTAAACTATTGTTACACAAGGGTTTAAAAAAAGGAAACCACTTTAGGTTCCTTTTTTATGCATTAAATTGATTCACATTTAAGGAATATTAAAAAGTATCCTAAAATATACTTTTTAAAGAATTAAACATTTCTTTATATCCCTTCATAATTAGAAAATTTATCAACAAATTCTATTTATGTTAGAATAGATAAGGTGACCTATTAGGGTCCCTTTAAGCCAACAAGAGTTTATCATAACGCAACCTAATAGAAGATTCTTAATTAATAAAATTTTAAATCAATGGTAAAGGGTTGTCTCACAATAATCATGCACGAACTAACCTACATGGGTCCAGTTGTGCATTTTATAATTTGGGCACAATCCATTATAGAGGAAACCATTCATTACATATTAAAATTAAATATATTTTCCATTCTAAACATTTATAATATATCACAGTCATGCATAATAGTTCAGTGTTATGGGTTTCCATCTGCCAATCTATAAAGCGCCTATAAACTTTAATGTTTAGAGAATGGATCCCATTAACTTAAATCATCACTTTTAAAATATTAAACTTTAGAAGATTTTACATTTAAAAAAAGTTTATAAACATGTAATAAGATAAAATATGGTTTTAGTATATGGGTTACCTTCTCCCAATTATAAGCATCCTATAAATACTATAATTAAAAACATTTTCCCATTTAACCGCAACCACTATAAAATTTAGGCCATTAAACCATTTATATATCAAACCATAAATATCATTCTATCATAGGAAATAAGTTAAAAATCATGATACCGTGGTTGAACATGCTAAATAAATATGCATCGTGGAACATAATCATGGAATCATACAAACGTGCTGAAATAAAACACCCAATAATGTTATATTGATGGAAATTCTAAATAATTATATATTGGGTATAAATCTAAGAAGTTTATTAAAATAATTAACATGGGATATAACAGACCCAAAATCACAATCAATAATCAGCCTAAAAATAAAACTACAGGTCATGGATTATGAATGGAATTTGAATTTCTATGTGCCTATAATGATGCATGTAATGCTTCAGCCTTTCCATATCAAGCCAAGGGTAAAATATATGAATCTAATAAATAAATAAGTACTGAAAAGTACACCAATAAATCAAGTTGAAATCATAATCAACTATAATATTGAATTGTGTGAACATAAATCCCAGCCCTAGCCACTTTGACTTTCCCTATACATTGTTTGATCACTCCCAAGAATGGATATTTAATGAGCATTAATAAATTCCTAGTATCTGGTATATCATCCCTAATAAGTAAGAAAAAGAAAATAAGAAAAGCTCTGATACCCTTCTTTAACTTCCCAACATGATTGACCACTATGAAATTAGTCAGACTGGTGGGTCACATGGCATCAGGTATGCCTCCCTATATGTCTGAATCTATCAACAAGTAGCGAGGTTCTAAAGGGTAATAGCTGGGAGACTATACCCTAATATCATAGTTTCACAACAATATACAAAAGGTAAATAACAGACAACAGTGGAAAAATAATATTAAACTAAGAAGAAAAAGATAGCCAATTCCAATATACAGTAGACGCATGCATGTCCTGATGATGATACATAACTAAAAGACCATATTTTGATACAAATTCAGTACATAAATAAATAAATGAAACAAAACCCCCAAGGAAAAACTCTATGAGAATCTTGATCTCCATCTCTATCCTATGCATCTAACTTACAGGTTCTAGAAAAAACATCACAAGCAATCAACCATGTTCATGCAAACATAATATCTACTTGAGTACCCTGGTAAAATGGAGGCTCGAGTTGTGTGTGATATATAAATCCCAGTACGTTACCATCCATGGTTCCTATAACTAAATCCAGATCATGTATAAAGTAATGAAGTATATAAACCAAGTATGTATGGAATGAAAGTGGCCATATATCTAGAATACTAGGTGTTAACTGGACCGGAGCATAACTCAGTCATCCATAACCAGTCTAAACAATCCTATAAGCTCAAGCAATAGGGTACATGCCCTATATCCCAATTTAGTGAGAGACATCTTTCTACAACACTTGATATGGTCAGTGTGTCATCAATCTAACACTCGAATCATGGAATGTGGCTCCTCAACCCAACGTCTATATAGTATCACTAGTGTGAGATTCCATACTCAACACCCAATGTATGTGAGCATGATTATACACCTTTCTCAAAAACCCTTCCCATGGTCCACATCTCATATAAAGGTGTGTTCATTAATAATATAAGGCATGAGGAAAAACATATCATGAAACTTATTTATTAAGCCCATATATATAAGAAAGTCATAATTATCTTTATAGTATAACACATGAGGTAATACCTCTCATATGTCCACTAGTTATGTTAAATTCCATTTAAGGCATTAAAATTAATAATAATCATAATTAACGGTATAAATAACTGTATATCCTTACCATACTTCATATCTAATTCTTTTTAATTAAACTAGTTCATTTAAATATGGGAAATCATCATAAAAATCTATTCCATTAAATCCATACAAATAATTTAAAAGGGAGACAACCATCATGAATAAGTCAACCCATTTAATTCTTTCCATTCCATTCCTAACAATAAGACAATTAAAATCATAAGTATCTAAGGCTCATATAGAATATTACATGATCATAGATATAAAACAATTTGGAGGAAAATTCCTTGTATAGGAGGGGTCAAACACTTTGGGATGTTTGGGGTTCAATTAACCATTTAACAAAGGAGGGAAAATACATTTAATAATTTCATTAGAGGTTGTGTACTATAATTCCGTAAACCAACAATAACATTCAATCATGGAAGATAGACCAAAACAAAAGGGCTCAGGATGTAATGAATCACTAACCATCACTTTATAATTTCTAAGATACTGCACCTCACTCAAGGGGTATTATTATAAAAACAATTGATTGTTTATTAAAAAATCATTTAACACAGTTTAAACATCTATCTCATGAGTCAAAACTCAATTCGCATTAATGAATAATTTTCAGAAAACTACATAACATTGATAGTAAATTCATTCAGATACAAATAGAATTTAGAAGGCTCCATTATAATTTAAAGGATTACACACAAGGGTAAATTCCATTTATCATCTAATTTAAATGCTTAGCATGCGCTCCAGGATTTTAATCATTTAATTATAAAAGGAAAATATAAGACGGAACACCCAAGGGGTGTATGTAATTGAGGTTGGCATCCTCAATTAACATAAAAAATATCATAAAGAGTGTTTCTAGGTGAATTGAAATTTTTTATATAGAAAACATATAAAAAATTTGATTCTCAGCAAAGGTCGGTGTGTGGCACAATGAAAATATTCAAAATTTGATGGAAAATATGGGAAAATATGTAGACTAACTACCTCATGAATATGAAATATCAGTCAATAATATCAAGATCTTATTTCATTTGGTTTGTAATAAATCTAGTAAATGGACATCCACCTAGAAAATAGGGTGAATGAGCTCACACCAAAATAGCACAGGTGATGGAATGAAGAACTTGAAATTGATTATAGTGGATTTGAGAGCTTATTGATGTAGATAAATAAAGACTAACAATGTTGGATTTTTATGATTGATGGAGAAGTTATCACAAATCCTAGAAGAGGCTTGAGGAGGAATCCATGGTGCCATGGAGAAGAAATCACATGGTGTAGGAAGAAGAAATAAAGGAAAATGATGTTTAAAACCTCATTAAGAGAATTATGGCCATTTTACCCCTATAAAACAAGTTTCACAGTTTGACCACACAGCTTGTACAATCCATCTTCCAACTTTGTGTTTCCCAATTCATAAGAAACCACCACACATGATTTGTCTTGCATGTTTACTTTAACCATGCATTAACCATGTCGTGAATAGTGAAAGGGTACTGCCCAAATGGAACTAAATGTGTGTTTTAGGAACACTATTTGGGAAACCATTGTGTAACCCATGAAGGACATTTTTTATCCTCTAATATAAGCCACACAGTTTTATGATGTGGACTGCATTGTTTCAAACAAACAGTGTGCCCCATTCATACCCTAAAAACTTTTGTTTTGCAGGCCTTGACACCTATGAAACAAAATTAGACATCCAAGGGACCTCTTGGGCCTTTACCCAAGTCCAAAAACAACACATTGATGTGTTCCAACTCTCTAAATTTTATTTCAAATCTTATCTTGAAAAATGACCCTTCTACCAAACACAAAAATTCAATTTTTTTGGCAATTTCATCTTGTTCAAAAATATGGGTCATTAGATTAAATGTATTCATTTATTTTTAATATCAATAAATGGGTTATTAGAAAAAATATCTCATTTATAAACAAAATAACCATCATTAAATAACCACTTTTATTGTTATTGATATTTTAGGCACTTTTTTCAAATCAATGGGTAATCCATAAATTCCATTATTATATTCATCTCAATTGGGTGAAATATTTTCCTTTTTCTCCTTCAGTAATCTTAGCTTTATCTTCATCAAAATATATATATATATCCCATAGTTAAATCTCAGCAACTTTATAAAATTCATAAATCAAATAACCTTTTATCATGGGACATTTTATTTTAGTGTTATAGATTCTGTAATATGTATTGTATAGATCGCATATTCTCTTTATTATTACTCATACAACATCAAATTAAAAAAAATTATACTTTAACAGATTTCTTGAGAAAGTATGAAACTTCATCTTCATTATTCTTGAAAATAAATAAATGTTTTCTTTTTTATCAATTTAATCATCCACTTTACTTTCTCATACTAATCTTGTTTGTACATAGTCAAAACATGTTGGATTCATTGATTAAATAAGAACCATCATTAAATAACCACTTTTATTTTTATTGATATTCTATGAACATTTTTCAAATAAAATGGTAATCCATAAATTCCATTATTAAATTCATCTCAATTGGATGAAATATTTTTCTTTTACTTCTTCAGTAATATCAGCATCATCTTCCTCAAAATATATCTAAAAATCCCATAGTTCAATCTCACTGACTATATAAAATTCATAAATCATATCACCCTTTAACAAGGGACATTTTCTTTTAGTATGAGATATTAAGTAATAAATATTGCATATATCACATCTTCTCTTTATTCATACTCAAACAACATGAAATCAAAAAAATAATTATACTTTAATGGATTTCTTGAGCACAGATGTAACTTCATCATCCTTATTCTTGAAAAACAATAAATGTTTTATTTTTTATCAAGTTACTTATCCACTTTAATTTTTTATACTGATATCATTTGTACTTAGTCAAAAAAAAAGTTGGATTCATTTCTTAAATAAGAACCATGATGTTTATGTAATGAAGGAATAGATCTTCTATCATCACATTTAATTTTCATCATCATAATTTCAAATCTATAAACTCTTTTTTCGAAAAGTAGGAACTCAGTATGGAATGACACATTTACAAACTACAATGACACATGAATAGAGTTATATGACCCAAATTTTTATCTATATGAATCACATACAACTTCAGTAGATAACTCATAATTTAATTATAATTCCTTATATATAGCATAAATATGACTCGTATGAAAATTATTATATGAGTGAATGAATCATATGAAAAAACTAAATCACTTGAACACAGATGACATTGACTCATACGTTACTATATATGTCACTTATGTTTAATTTAATGGCTCATACATGGTCCTGTATTAAATCATTTATAGGTTATACCTTTTATAGGTTTCATGATTCCTATAATGTGAAACATGCACATCGTGTAATGTAAATTATACATAGTGTAGTAAAATGAATCAAATAAACTCAATACTTCACTATTTTTCAGATATCTATTCTAGAATTCTATATCACATAAAATTATATTTTATTCACCTACAAATAATCTTATTCCCTCTCCAATTTTGGTCCATAAATGATGAAACACTATATATATTATATATCATGCTAAGCAACTCAAGGATGAGTTCATCAAAAAATAGGTGGATTTATTCCAAAAATGGTTAGACATAAATCTTCCTATAGGTTGGGTTATTAAAATAAATTTACCAAATTTTTGAATATGGAACTATAAAATTTTAGTACTTGTTATATCCAGGAATATATAATCTACAAAAATTTAATATTTGACCTTTCCTTTGAATCTGAGGTTCCCCAAAACCGCACTCCCATGTCAATGGATAAAACACATACTTTACACATAGTATGTATACCAAGTGAGATTATACAAGATAAAAATTTATTCATTTTACATCATTTTAAAAAATTAAACATTAAATCTAAAAAATAATCACACAATCACATGAAAAATATTTTAAGTGTATTTAAGGACTTATTATATAAGAAACATATTTTACACCACTTTTCAACATTTATCTATAATAAAACCACAATAGAAACCCTTTCATACTATTAATAGGTTATAATCATCTATATAATCTGGTGAATGGAAACATAATAAATGAGTGAGATGAAATGTTTAGTAAGGTAAAATTATCAACATATCATCAAGGGTTAGATTATAATATTTTGATAATACATGATCATTGGAGAAATATCTAATTAAAAGAACATTGAATATTAAAAATTGTATATAAGGTATATTAAAAGGATATGTAATATCAAATGATCAAATGTATACCATAGAATAAGAGTGTGAAATCATGAGATAATAAACATGATCCATAGAGAATAACATAGTAATATAACATAAAATTATGTCATTTGTTGTCAACATATAATAAT
The DNA here is from genome assembly GCA_963277665.1 of Viscum album. NCBI lineage: Eukaryota > Viridiplantae > Streptophyta > Magnoliopsida > Santalales > Viscaceae > Viscum > Viscum album. The sequence continues at coordinate 562,112,710 of OY728150.1, read as the reverse complement.
AAGGGACTATGGAAAACACATAAGGATAAGGAAACTATATAAATGTGTGAAAATTCAATGATGACCAAACATTAAGTTTTGAACAAAAATAATTTCAATGCATCATCTTATGAAAAAAAATCCACACCATGTGTTGGGAATAAAAAAATCCATAACTTATATTTCGAAAAAGAAAAATATCTAAATTTCTTGTTGTGAATGAACAATATGTCTACACTTCTAATTCTGAAAAAACAAATGTCCATGATTCATGTTTGGAAAAATAATCCATGCATAATATCATTATATAATAAGATATACATCCTTAACTAATGAATTATATGGTGATATAAGACCCCACTAATCAATATTCATAATTATGTGTTCCATAGGATATCCATCATTCATCACATCATGAAAAAACATGGAAAAAATTGGTTTTATATCATTTCAAAATGATATCCATAAATCATAATATCAAAAGTAGATAATTTGATACCATAATATTACCATCCAAAAGAATTATTTCATATATGAATTTATAGAATAATAAAAACATTATAACTCCATTATAGTTAGATATTGTTTTTTAAAATAGTAAAATTAAAAAAAAATAAAAAAAGAGTATGTAGAACACATCTCTTAATATTCTCATAAATCAAAGAGGTAATAAGACACTTTAGAAAATATATTGTTTTAGAAGTTTTCATGAAAAATTTTCAAAAATAATTTTTAAATAAATATCAATAAATAATCCTTGAAAAATAAATAATAGTTTTCCAATGAAATGGTGGATTGGATGTTAAAATGTAAGTTTCATAATGGAAAAAATTTTACAATCATTTTAAAATTTCTTTTATTAAAATCCACATCATAAAAAGAAAAATAATAAATTCATTTAAAAAGAGGTAAAGATAATTTTTAAGATTACCAAAATAAAAAAATGATTTAAAAATTAATAAAGGAGGTCACTGGAAAGAAGATTAAGAATGGATATAAAAGAAAAATATTATTTTTTAAAATAATGATAATTATTATTAAAAATAATAAATTTTATAATGAAGCAAATAAATAAAATAAAATATATCTAATTTGAAAATGTAATTACATATAAAATAAAGGGGTAAAGGAAATATAATATCATTATAGGATTAAAGAGAAAAATATCATTAATACATATGAAAATAAGAATCACTATGAATCACAGAAGGATGTTGAGATAAAAAACGACATAAATTTTACTCCAAACTTCTATAGAGAATTTTTAAACTCTTTAATACTTGTAATAAATCCTTTAAAAATGTACTAATTATTTTAGTAGTGGTCCTTTGAGGATACCAAAACCTCTAGGATGTTTATAGGAGTGTTGTGAAGGGATTTAGATAGGGTTTGGATAAACTAAAGGTCTTTTGGTGTGAGGATAAGTGGTTTGGTGAAGGGATCATTTTATATGTGATAAGACTATAATTTTTTTAATAAGTGGTGCATTAAGGCAGTAAAGTGTCTCCAAAAGGTGGAAATAATGGATAGGGGTGAGTTATGTTTGATCCATCTTTCATCCACACATTTGGAGACATGTTTTTTACCCGATTTTAAATATTTTACTCTTAAATCATCTTTTACCATAATTTAAATTTACCATTTTAACTCTTTTTTTAACTTGGTATATTATTTTTTTTGTTTAAAAATGAAATTAACCTAAGTAGATAAATTTGATATTAGGATAATAATATTGATAAAAATTAATTTTAAATTAATAAGTGTTTAATTCATAAATATAGTTTTAGAATAATATAAAGTTAGGTTCTACCATGTCAAATATTGGTTTTTAAATTAAAATTATTTCTTATAAAAATAAAATTTTACATATTAAATAAATATTTTATTAGGTAAAATGTTCCAAAATGTTTTTATTTAGGGTTATATTCTAATGAATTTAAAATCGAGTTATTTTTAAAAATGGTGTGTTTTACCATTCACCTGAAAATAAATATTTTTAGAAAAATACAAAAAAATATTCCTTACTTAATATTTCTAAACTGAATTCAAAAAAAGGATATAATTTTTTCAAATTGAAATTTATAAATTTAGAAATTTAACTTTTAAATTGAAACATAAAATTTAATGAAAAACTAGTTTTATAGAAAAATGAATTTTTAAAATATTAATTTTTCATGATTCTATTTTCTATCAATTATAAATGAAATTAGTGATAATATAATATTATTATTAAGAATATTTTTTATAATAATATACTTAGTTTTATGCAAATTAAAAATGAATTTTCATAAAAAAATAAATTTTAGAAAATATTAGTTTTTGAGCATAAAATTGTCTTATTGGTTATTTAGAAATATTAATTGAATTTTATCAATACATTGGAATTAAAAATGATGATTTATTTTTATTTATATATATAATTAAAATTTTATTTACATATATTTATACCTAACAATTCAATGGCTACATTATAATTTTCACATTTGATACATATAATTTTATCTTAATAAAATGTATTTCGGTTTATTTTGGTATGGTAATTCCTTTAAATAAATTTATTCAAAATAGTATTTAACTAAAATAACGTATATACCATAATATCATAATGTAAAATTTTACCCCCTTAAATAAATTTTAATCTCACGATTTTTAATTATCACTCACTTGTGAAAATATATGATGGTATTCTTAGAATAGTTAGGACTCAAGATATAATTTCAAATGAAATATATATCTCAAAAAATAGGGTAAGACTAGGAAAATCATAACAAGATTGATTATTAAGACCCATATAATTGAAGTAATTTCAATAAATAGTTTCTAGTTATCCTTGCATTTATTTATGATCATAAGTTGGTTTAGGATATGAAATGTGACACATTTATTCTTAAAATTGATACGGGATCTATACCGATAAAGATAATAAATGTCAAAAATCACATAAAATTCTTCTAAAAGAATATTAATAATATTTTCACAAAGAACATTCATTGAAACATTAACTTGGTGTGAAATAAACATCCAAATACAGGTTTTACCAAATAATCAAATAGTCTGGGTGGTTATTTTATGTTCTTTGAAAACATCCTAGATATAATGGAGTTTCTATAACTACAATCCAATATAATATGAATTGGTTGATAATATTATCTTAATTATCATAAGAAACATCAACATAAGTTATTTAATAGATTATTCCTTATAAACTCGAAGTCCATTTATACATATAATCCTTATTGGACCTCGGGATAGGGCATCGTTTCGTACAATGACAAAACAATTTTCATTTGAAGAATTAAAGCATTGGTGGAGCATTATTTAGAATTTTATTTTAATCTATTTCTCTAATTATACTATTTTACCTTATTTGAAAATTATTATCATTGTGGTCATCATTCCCATGCTTAAAATGTTACTCTATTCTTTTCATGTAAACTTCTTGGTTATTCCCCCATATTTTATGAATGTAAGTGATTTTAATTTATTTCCACCAAGGTATTTTTCATTTGGTTTTCCAAAAAACTCTATCTTTATTTTAAGGTCATTGGAATAATGGGAGTTTCTAATTTTTATTTTCTCATTAAGGGTACAAAAAATAATTTCTATGTAGCTACCAATGTCTTTTATAGCTAACTCCTTTTAAGACTTATTTCAAGTACACTAAAAATCATTAAATATTACCTTCAAAGTTAGTAATAAAATTATAGGCTTGTCACATTAGTCTCGTGATGTTTACATCATATGTAAAAATGGATTCATCCTCACTTTATTTATACTCTATGAATTCTCTCCATAATATCATATGAAGTGTTTTGGAAAAATATTTAATAAATAGTATTATCTTATCCTCCTCTCATCCCATAGAGTCCACTTATTCATTCTTCATAATATTCTTAAATATAGTTCACTAGAGTCTAACCTTACCCTATATGTGAGACACATTAAAGAAACAATTCTCAATATATTAGCATTAAAGAATATAAAATACCTTATATGTAGCATTGATCCATTTCTGATCAATTAGTGGGTTGGAAAACTCATTAAAGAAGGGTAAAAATTACCATATAAAGGACTTGATAAAATTTTTCTCTTTTCTTAGTGTGTTTATGAGCTCCACATGGTTTGGGTTAATATTAATATCTTTGGAGAGTTGAGTGATAATTGATATAAGATTTGGTACTCCTCATTTCCAATTTGATTTCCTATTTTGATAATCATCATATTTCCCATTGCACCCATTTTTAAATTGTTTTATCATTACTCTAGAAATTATTTAGAAAACTAAAGTTATGGTATAAGAAAATAATTAATTTTTATAAAATTAAACTATAAACTTAGAATAATTCACTCATAAATGATGTATATATCATATCTTATGAAACTCTGAATTTCAATCTAGGTTATCCATGGTTATTTCCTATTAATATTTATAACTTAAATATATTCAAAACCCTCATTATGGTCCATAAAAAGAATGTTAATTGACAAAGGATTATTCCCATGGAGTATGAAACCAAGTGTGCAGTTAGGACACTTCTTCATGCTCTAGATGAGGATATAGTTAATACCTAACCAGTAATTTTAGGATAACTACCCTTAGGTACATATGTGTTAAATACTTTATCCCCTTGTTTACATCTAGATAGGAATTTCATTTTTAAGAAACCCCACAATCTATATTTTACCAAAACCTCAAGTTTTTATCTTAAACATATACTTATACCTAGGGTCTTAACTAAACTTATCCCAACCTAATCTCTAAAAATATATAAATTAATCCTCAAAAAATAACAAAACCTTACTCTAATACCAACTATGGAACTTCAAATATTCATTAATATGTATAATTATAAAAATGCATACTTTACACATAGGCTTTGATACCAAGTGAGATAACCCAAGTTATGTATATATATTTATTTTACATAATATATTTAAGTTAAACATTATATCTTATAAATAATCATACAATACCATAAAATAAAGTCTTATTGTCTTTGAGGAATAACTATATAATAAACTTATCTTACAACACTTATGAACATTTCTCTTTAACTGAGCCATTTTAGACCCCCTTTTGGGCTCCACATAGGTTACAATCATCTTTATAACCTAGGAAATTGAAACATAAGAATGTTGTGAGATTAAAAAATCATTAAGGAAAAACATATCAATGTATAATCAAGGGTTAGATAAAAAACCTGTTAGAATTCATGATAATGGGATAAATATAATATTAATAAACATTGTATGATAAGATATTTCCAAAAGTAATAACAGGAAGAAATGTAATATCAAGTAATAAATTGGGTACTGTGGAAAATGTTTATAAAATCATGAGACAATATAAATGATCTATAGATTATAACATATGAACATAAAGAAAAACATGTAATGTATTGTAAACATAGCATAATATAATACTATTACACAAACACAAGCATAGAAAAATTATAGTATTGTGGTAAAATTCAATAATCCCACACATTATGTGGTGAAAAAAAATTTATACATCCTTTTTTGTATAAAAAACATCCAAACTTCATGATGTGAACAAAAAAAAGTTCACACATCATGTTGTGCATAAACAAATATCCTCTATTTATGTTATGAACAAACCTAATGTCCATGATTCATGTTGTGAATAAAAAAACATTCCATGCATAACATCAGTATATCATGATATATATAACCTTAACTAATGGGTTAGATAGAGATAAGATACACCACCCAAAAAATCATACATTTTTATGCTATAAGATATTAATCATTCACTACATCATAAAAAATAATGAAAAGAAAATTAGTTTCATATCATTTATCAACGGTTCTCATAACTTTGATTTCAAAAGTATATCTGCTGATACCAAAATTCAATTTTATAAAATAAATATTTCACAGTGGAATTTATAAGTTTATACATAAAATATAACTCTATTAGAGTTATATATTTTTTAATTAAGTAGAAAATTGGAATCAGAACATTAAATATTATTTAAAAAATATTAATATTGTTCAATAATTATATGTAAATAAATATCAATAAAGAATCTTAGAAAAATAAAAAATGTTTTTCCAAAAAAACATGGATTGGGAGATAAAATGTATGATCATAGAAGGAAAAACCTTTTCAATATTGTTAAAAATACTTTTATTGAAACCCATATCATAAAAATAGTAATAAATAATTCATTTTAAAAGTGTTAAAGATATATTTAAATATTATTATAATTAAAACATATTTGGAATCTATTAAAAATAATAATAGAATTTAACAAATTCATTGGTAATTAAAATATCACTTTACTTTTATTTATACATCAATTTAAAAATGTGGTTACTTATATTTAAACCCTATAACTAAATAGATACGTTACAATGGTAACATTTAATACTTATACATTGATCTTCATAAAATTTATCATGGTTCATTTTGGTTTGGTATTTCATGTGAAGGAAGCTATTAAAAATAATATCTAATTAAAGTAAATTATATATTAAAATCTTGGAGTTTTATATAATATCTCTAGTTAGGTATTTATGATAAACTACATACATATCCATTATAAATCAGTGTATTAATCACTTCTTTTCCAATATAAGATAAGTTACCATTTTGAGGTCAAATTGAATCTATATCTTCAATTAAATATCATACATTGAATTTTTTTTATATTGAAATATAATTAAAATAAAATATAACTAGAAGATCTACATAATCTAAGGGCACTTTAATCTCCCCCATTTTCTTTGTTGTCAATTCAAAATTTTCTTCCAAAGTTAATGTATCTTTTCTATAATAGTTAGTGTAATTATTCTACCCTAATTTAAAATAAATTAAAAAGTGGGAATTTTTCCCCATTCAATTAAATTATAGGGAAGGATCTTCTAAACATAAACATAATCTTCTAATTATAATCAACACTAATTCTCTCCATTTTATTTATTCATACAATATTCAATTTTGGAAGGGTGGAACTACATTTTTCATAGCAATGTGACATCAATTATCTAAATATATATCTAATTTGGATGACCTAATGTACAAATTAACTGAGAGAAGTTTAAGAAATAATGTTTCCCATGAACTCACTATAATGTGTTTCCAAATCTGATTAACTTCCTTAATGTGTTGTTTAAATATATTTTCAATAATTATTCCTGAAACTATACTCACTTGAACACACATATCAAATAATTTAGCTTGTAATTTTTTCATACCCAATTTTACTAAATAATCACTACCCCTTAATAAATATAATGAATATGAGTTACAAAATTAATGGGTGAATAAAAATCATGCCTTATCCATTAATATCTAAGGGACTCTTCATGTTTAAAAAACCAAGAAGTATTATTACAACTCTGGTAGATTCACTTCATTTGATTTCTCCCCCTCATGGGATTATTTCCAACTACGATTACCTTCATTTCCTAATATTTTAACACACCCAATGTAGTCCTTGGAATTATGTGGGTTATCATAATCATCTTAGTTGCTAAAGTAGGAATGATACTTTTTTCTAAACCCAAAATAAAACTTATTTTTAGCTCTAATTATTTGAGGATTCATCATTTTATCACCTTATTTGAGGATTCTTCTTAGGTTTGAATTCATTTTTGCATAATATATTTTTGAAATTGATCTCACCAATGATCTCCCTTTAGTATTCAATATTGTTTGTCTTTGAAGTAGTTTTATAAAAATAAAAACATTATTGCTTGCCTTCGTGTAACTTCCATACACACCATCACTAGATTTCAAGTTTCCCTTCTTGATAAACTTCTCAAGTTCTTCTTCTTGAATGTTTTTAGTAAAAAAATCATCTTATTCATTTTTTGGGTTGTTTTATCTCTTTATCTTAGTATTATTTATTCATCATTAAATTCTATGACCTATTTAAACTGGTGTATAATGTATCCTTTTCTCCTAAAATAGAGACATATCCATTTTGGGTTGATATCACTTTGACTATTTCTTTTTGTAGATATTTTCTCAACTGCCATCTTTTTCCCCAATGGAGTAACTTTTTTATCCTTTTTATCTTTTTCTTATTACTGTGGACTTTTCCTCTCACCATTAGTGATTTGAGTTGGGTTTTTAAATACCAAAACTCTTTAAAATAGTGTCCAACTCTCATGAAAATTTAAAATAAGTTCTCCAAACAACCAAATATGGTTTTCAAGGATATATTCTTTATCATATAAAACAACTGATTTTTTCAGCAGGTTTTCCTATGGTTTTAGGTCTTCTCCCACTAACTTTAATCATTCACTAACTTTTACAAGTTTTAATATTAATTAAAAATTTATATCCTTTTTTCAAACTTATACAGCACCAAAATCATCCAAAAAATCCCATTATTTCCCCTTTATATTAAGTATGTCCATTTTTTGGGCTTTCTTTTATTGATAATTTTCACCATTATTTTGGACTGTGCATGGGGATATTCTTATCTCAAAAATACTCACCTACACACTTGATACATTACTAGTTTTCATGGAATTTTTATCTCTATATGTTTTTAAATATTTTAAATTTAAATCTATATAAATATTTGAGGATGATTTAGCACAAACAGATTCACTTGATATTTGGGGTCACCATTCTCCATAAGCCTCATGTGGATGCATCTCCAAATTATTTCAATATATATTTACCAACATCATAATCATTTTATGAGAGAAAACACATCTCCAAAACATTATTTGGATCAATTTTTATCTATGTATATTGATAAGGCTTAGATTGTGTAACTTCTAGATTTTTCAATTTAATTTTGAGCTCAAGGAACTTGATGTTTAGAAAAACCTTTTAGTCTAAACTGACATTTTGTTATATTTCAATTCCCCTTTTATTTTCAAAATTTATTCCACATGTATCTTAATAGTTATACATTTCTGTAAAATTAATTGATTATTTTATCATTTGACTCTAATTGGGATTCCCTGATATCAAGAATTTCTATATGAATCCTTTAATGCACGTATTTTTCTATCATAAAATTTACTTATATCATTTCTCTCATTAATAGACCTTTTTGTTAGATTCATTATTGTAACTTCATGGATAGTGAATTTTATATGGCATTTTCATTTGATACCAATTATGTTATCTCATAATTAATACCTTGAATAAACCAAAATGAGTGACAAATTCAGCACAAAATTTCTTCAAATAACCCTTAACATCATCATTTAGGTTTTACAATAAAATAATAAATCCACACTCTTTACCTTCAAAATAAAAATATTGACTAGTATGAGGATTATTAAATTTACCATATGATCTACCACTTTTAATACCTTTAAAAAGTTGTGTCATATCTTTTTTATTTGAAATTTCTATATTCTTAATGTTCTTTTTTATGTTGTCTATTATACTAAGTACTAGAAATAATATCCAAAAACAATTATAGGTATGGAGATAGATTTATCCTACTGAATATATTTTGAAATTATCTAAAATATATACTTCATATAATCCATTAAAAAATTTAATTTCAATAAAAAGTAGTTCTAACCAGAGGTAACATATGAATGAATTCCCATTAAAAGACCTAGTAAGATCATATAGCCTCACCTGATAGTGGGGATAAATCATGTGTGGTAATTTATTTTACTAAAAAATTATTTTTCATTTCACCCATTTACCATGTTCATTCATGAAACTATATGGTCTATTAAGAAAAACATTGATCCTTCATTAACTTTACCCACATTCTCCACATGCTGGAAAATAATATAGAAACATAAATCATGTGGTATTTTTTCAAAGTTTTATCTCAATGTGAGCTTACTCTTTACTGTATTCGATTGTTATCTCATGTTGTATATTGTATACTATAATATTTTTATCAATTAAAAAGTATTTTTTTTCTATATCTTAACCCAAACTCTCGTCATATTTAATAGGTGAGGGGTTCACAATGTGACACATGTGAGTAAAGAGTGGCTTCTCATATCTTCTCTTCAAGCTAGCATCCCATTAGTTTCTCTTTCAGATGGAATCTCGCCAACTAGGCTTTTATTCCAATTATAATTACATAATATCATCACTGAAATATAGGGATTTCTCTTCACCCTAAAAACTAATCCATATCCACACAAAGTGAACTATGACTTAGGATATTTAGCACAACTAATTTCCATTATTTCTTGGGAAATAGAGTGCAGCTTCTAAGATCTCTTTCAAAATAATATCATTGGGTTACCAAACCTATGTCATTAATAACGAATCCCATAAAAAATGTTAATTGAATAACCACTGATGATTATATCCATGTAATATTTCCTTGAAATATATACTCTATGAACACAGGGTCTGGTCTTTCTCACTATATATAGTACATAACTGAACTATTTCTCTTCTTTTTTCTCTATACTTTTTCTTCTTCTTCAAAACCTAATATATCACCCTACTCGTTACTAGTTTGATTAATTTATTACATCTCACTAAAATTCATATATGTTTCTCCTTCTTCTTATTCTCTCTATTCTTATTATTCTTTAAGAGGTCTCCATAAACTCTCATCTCACCAATGTATTCTTCCTCAGGACGCTTGTTTACTCAGCTACACCAGAGGTCACTCCCAACATCATGTTTTATTAGTTTTTTCTTGTCTTATCTATTTTTAATTTTCCTTTATATACTCAAAAAAATATGCATTTATGGGTATATTAAATGTTTCTTTTCAATTTAAACATCCAAAAATAGGCTTCTGAGATGAAATTCTTACCACTAGTCAAAATAACCATCATTAAATACATGTTTTTTTCTTTATAATATTTCATTCACTATTTTAAAACTAAAATAATATGTTAATAATACCCTTATTAAATTAATCTCACATAGAAAAATATATTTTCTTTTACTCCCCTAGAATGTTGAGCATTATCTTCCTCAAAATATTTCAATAAATCTCACATTTCAATCTCCCAAAATGTATGAAATTTATAACAAAAAATAACTTCAGTATGGGAAATTTTATTATGGCATGATAAATTTAACACTAAAATGTGTAAAAATCGTGACTTATCTTCATTATAACTCAAACATGCTTAAATATAAGTTATTTTTGATTTTTATGAATATATACTGAATCAATTTAACTTAATCAACATTATTCTTGAAAACATGTTATATTTCACTGTAATTAACAAATGAATCTTCCACTTGATCTTCTCATCTTGATCTTGTTTTTTCTTTTGTCAAAAAATGTGACACACTGAACCCTCCCTCCAAGAATCGGTTCTCATAAACTGATATTTTATATACTTTATTTTATAACAACTATAAAATCATGGATATATCCATCCATAATTACAAAGTCAAAATGATTATTGATTTTATTATATCTGAATGGCCTTTTATGGTTTAGATCGTTATAGAATTTAGACACAAAATAAACAGATAAATTCAATGTTCTTTGTATCAAATGGAAAATGTTTCTTAATTCATGAAAAGTATTCAATATCTCCCATAAAATATTTAAAACATGTTATCTTCTTAAACATGTCTTTTGTAATACTTTTCTCTATATCCTGGTGATGTGTAAACATAACAACATATAATCTCGAATTCTATCTAAGGGTAATAAGTAACTAAAGAAATCATGGAATAAACATTGTGGCTAGAATAGGTAAAAAACATAAATCCACAGTCAACATGAAAGTGTGAAAATGATAAATCCCTAAAAAATGAAAACATGTATATTAAGAATAATAATCTCATATAGATGGAATGCATAATGTCAACATAGAAAACTAGATATAAATTCCTAGTTCAAAGACACTTTACTAGTCATTGGTACCACATCCAATACATCTTTCTGAATTTGTAATGAATACACCAAATACCCTAAGATGTTTTTTGTTATGAGACCAGTAGATGAATCAAGGGGATATATAATGTTGAACCTCACCCATCACTTATCTAAGTCCAATGAATTCACCATAAACGTAAACCAGAATTTTCATTCCATTGTCTAAGGTACCTCTTACTCAATAAAACTTTGTTATCCATGTAATAATAAATATAGAAATAAAATACATAATTAACCCACATTAGAAATCAATAATCATCAAGAATTCAAATAATTTTCCAAATTCCAAGAATAGTTATAACGTGATCATAAATCATCTAAAAAGAGAAGTTAGATGGTCAAACATGACATAGTAAACATTCCAATAATCATTTATTTTGGAATAATAATATATAGTACATGAACATATTTTCCAATGTAAATATAATATCATAGATTATTTTTGAACATCATCCAATCGAGGTTATATAAAATATTAATTTCATCCTTTATAGAGAAATGGGTATATGATTAATTTAATACCTTAATAACAACATAATGATCTATCTAGAGAAAGAAAGTGGAAAGTTTCAAAATAACATATCCAATTACCTGAGAAAGATTTTTCAAAGTATTTTTGTTTTTGGAATGTATATCCCTATAAAAAATGAAAGAAGACAAAAAAATAAAATTTAAGGGTATAATGTTCCCAACTTATTTGAAATAATATCAAAGAATAATCATAACTCAATTAAAGAAAATTGAGCTACCAAAAATAATCACCAATGGGAAAACAACTGAATCAATTCCCACTTAAATATGGTAAAATTATTTGGATATTAAATCCCATGAAATAAAATTAAATAAAGTAATGGATCCCAAATCACTAGTAGGATCACCTACCTCTTCTAGGGTTTCAAGATCTCATATGTATAGCAAGTTCTAGCTCATTGGAACAGTTTATTAGTGGCTTCACCTCTCTAGATTTTTATTGGCAAATCTATTGTAAGAAGCAGTGGTCTTCCACATTCTATGAATTATATTCTCGTCCCCTATTATACCCGGTGGCTTCGATGTCCTCATAGGATCCCATATTTTATTGAGTGGCCTCCATCATCCCTAAATATTCTTTGGATTAGAGATCCCCTTGCATCTCTCAATGTTTGATTGATGGTTTATGGACTTATCATGCAGTTGTTTCAAGATGTTAGGGTGGAGGAGTTTTTCATCTTGGGGAATTTTTTTTGTTGGAAAAGTGGTGAGATGGCCTCCTCAGACGATAACAACCATTCTTGGTCAAAATTTAGGTTCTTTACAGAAAAGATTGGTGAATTTGATGATTTCAGAGGGAGAACCAAGGGGTTAGAAGGTGGGATAATCTGGTTTCCTACATTGTTTTAGGTACTAGTGGTATTGAAGTAGCGGCCATGGTGTCATTATCTCAGGTATGTTGTTGGTCTTAAGGTTGTTTTCTGTTAAGGTATTTAGAATTTTGGGATATGTTTTTTGATGAGGTTGTAGGTTTCAATTTAATCTTTCGATCTAGTTTCATGCATTTTATGTGGTACATATTCTTGTCGATACTATGATGTGGGAGACCTCATAAGTTGGATGGGTGCACTGACACTCATTATCATCTATTTTTTCTTCTATTTGGATTGATGTTCTCTCTAACATTATTCAACGCATTGGTTTAGGTCTTGATTTTCATTTTATCAGGTTGAATTTTTGTGATTCTATAAAGAGATTTGTCGAGTGGAAGATCAAAAGAGATATAGTTGTGTTGTAACAAATTATCTGGTCCTTCCTTCCCTTTTTGATGTTGGAGGGGTGATTTTCCTCATTATGTTGATGTCACAGTAAAAATTCTTAGTAGGAAGGGTGTCAATTATCTTTGACTGACTCATATGATGTATTTTCTTTTAAATGAGGGGGGTGATGAAATATTGTCCTTTTTTGTCGTGATATATTTATCTCGTTGATTTTTTTGGACCTTTTTCCTTTGTTTTTGGTTTTATTGGAATTTTTTCATGGTGATTTTAATGGGTTCCCTCTTACCCCATTTTTCAAAATGGGATCTCTTATTTTATTTTTAATAAAGGGGGCTTAAACCTCAAACTATTTAAAAAATGAAATAAGATATATATAATTAAAAGGGTAGTCAATAATTTTAACGTCACATAAAGGTAACATGGTTCATAACATGTAGCATGTCTCAACGAATCAGAAGTAAGACAAACAAAACCAATACAGCTTTAGAAACATTCGAATCAAAACCCCTTGGAATATAGGGATTGAAATTGAACTTAAAATACAATGATTAAAATATAATTCATGATATGATATCTAAAATAGGAAATATATAAACAACATAAATGAAATTATGTGCATAAATACAATACATGTCTTAATGAAGGGAAATTAAGATTAAAACTCTCACCTTGTTCCAGATTCAATATGTGCATGTGCCTAATAACCTAAATAATCAAGTTGAGTTTATTATATAACTTATTAGGAACAATATTTTTATTTATTTAATTTAATATGGACCATTTATTGTCATATTTAAATTATTTATTATATATTTTATTGCATATGTCAGTTACTTGAGGTTGTATTGTCAATTTTTCAAAATTCATTATGAATGTTACCCATTGTAGAAAGAACTATAAAATAGATTCATAATGTACAGTATATTAATATATTTGGGAAATAATTTTTATATTTTATGTATATTTTTAAAGATAACCATGATGGTTGGTTATGAAAAATGAAACTCAATGCTTATGGAGGAAATAGTTCGCCCATACGCAAGATTAATGTCTTCATTTCTCACCGAATGAGAGGGAAATAATGTAAATGATAAATTGACATTTCATAATCATGTTTTTATTATATATATCATAATTAATCTTCAATTAAATATTTTTTATCATCCATTAATGGTGGTGGTGAAAAATGGAAGTTTTTTCCCTATGAAGGCAGTACCCAGCACAACGTACAAATGATCCTTTTGTTTTTCTGAGCAGTTGGAGAGGAATAAATAATGGTTATTAAATTAATATAATAACATATAACTATAATAATTATACTTATTTAATTATATTTTTATGGATATAAAATATTTTTAATAGTAAGACTATGTATAAATACTTAAGAAGGAGATAACACAAACATTGGAGACTTCATCTTTCCTTATAAAAAACCTTAGTATTGAAGATATTAGGACAACTTAGTGTGAAAATGGGAATAATAAAGTATGAGTGACGTCTAGGAGATTCTTTTTAATCACATATTAAAGAAAATTTCGAAAGGTAGGTGTATGTTATAAAGGGTGTAAGTGAACCCATTTTATAACAGAGAGAACCGGAGCTTTGGGAACCACACTTTACATTTTAATAATTCCCTGAAAATATTCCAATGTAAATGGCTCTAAAGTATATAAATAATGTAATTTAGGGTGTATTAGGTTCTATAAAGACTCAACCAATTCTATATTATCATTTTTGAAACATTATATAGTGTTTTTAACATAAACTGTTTACATTTTACTCTTTTACTTTTAAACAAGGTAACTAGTTTTTTAACGAAGTGATTCTATGTTTTATTTAAAATATAAACAAACCCATATAACCAAATATAGGTGTTATGGAAAAAAATAAAATTTATTTAATAAAATTATTTTTCTAAAAAATATATAATTACTTTTTAAATTAAAACATATATTCTGTAGGAGAACTGTTTTAGTAGAAATATGACATTTTGACTATTGTGGGTTCTTAATATTATTTAGTATTGATTACCAATTAAATGATTATTAATATATTTATGTATGATTTTATAAAATATACTATATTTATTATTTAATTTATCTAAATTTATTTTATTTTATATAAATATTTTGATATTAACAAAACAATAATTTCAAAATAATTGTTTCACCATTATCATGTTAATTAGCATTAATCCTAATATTATAAATTTTATACCTAAAAATTAAACTAGAAATAGTAAAAAATATAAAATATATTATATAAATTATAAGAATTATTTTATCAAATTAACATACTATGTTTATGGAAAATAATATTAACATTAGCGTATGTAACGTGTACAACCTGATCTTTAAAAAAAGTGTATTTTTAAGCATAAAGATTATGTATAGGAAAAAAATTATCAAATATATTTATTATAATTATATTAAGAATATTAATATTTTTAAATGATGAGTTATTTGGATTTAAGATAAATCCAAATCCAAATTTCCTCATTCAAAATTTTAATTAAAGAAACAGACAAAAAATAGTTTTTTTATAGAATGTTATTTGATTTTATAAAATTATATTCATGGGTTTTATAAATTGAAAGTAGTATTTTTTTTATTATTTATTTTGATTTTTAAATATCTATTTTTTTTCAAAAAATTTTCATAAACTTATAATTCAAATAAAATATACGGTATTACAAAAAAACAGTGTTTTCACTATTCCCCTAAAACCCAATTATTTTAGAAAAAATGAAAAAAATTAATCCTGAGATATTTTCATATAATAAATTCAAAATGATGATTATTTTAAATATTTAAAATTATAAAAAATTTCAATTTATCCTTTAATTGGAAATTAAAAAATATAAGGAAAATTACTTTTATTCAAGACACCCTTTTTCTACATTAACTAATATTAACTATTTATCTTCTAAATGTAATGATTTTTACTTTATTAGCATATATGGTTAATTATTAATGTTATTCAATTACATTGTGGATTTTTTATATTGGGTGTTGTGTGAAATATAATTTATCGAATAAATTGAATTTTTCAAAAGTAATTATAATTCCAAGGACCCCCCCCCCCCCCCCCAATTTAAATTACATCATCACAATTTGACTAATAAGATGAAATTAATTTCTCTAGGAAACTTATAATTAAAAATAATATGTTGTATGATCTTGGGTTTTTTTAGAATGTGGAATGATATTTATCTATTTTAAAAATAATTATAAACTCTTTATAAAGAGATCTAACTCATTCTAAATTTTTTAAAGAACTATACTAGGGGATGTTGATCTAGATCGTTAAGGAATAAATTAATTAAAAATGGAAATGACTTATATGATAATCATTACACAGTGGGTTTTTATTTATAACTCCATATTCATAAGTTGATGAAAACATACATGAAAAAATACACTATAAAATATATAATAAAAAATAACTATCTGATTCATGAGAAGTATTTTAATAGTATTTTCCATATTTTTATTGTTTTTGGTGTCTATTTCCCTCATTTTCCATTTGATTGATACATTAAGTCACATAATTATGAACTCTCTTGAAATTTAGGAAACAAATTATTATAGTTTCTCTCTTTGTCTTACACTTTTGAGTTAGATGACCTTCATCACTTGATCTTTCATGAGACTCTATCTTTCACTTATTTAGTGTGTATGGGATTTTGGGAAAACACAATCCACTACATGACTCTATCTAATATGTGATGATAGTATTGTAGGTGATACTTTGTAAAAGTAATGAATTTTTATGCATATATATATAACACATTTTTATGAAAATGTTATGTTTTCATGGATCATGATTATTGATTCATGTTGCTACACTTTTATTACTCATGAATTATGTTATATTAAATTATTTATTCTAAGACTCATTATTTATGATATATGTTTTGTTGTGAATGATTTTATTTTTTTACATTCATGTACCATTGTTTTTTTCTTGTATCCACATACTTATATTATACTCACTTGTGGTATTTTATCATCATCTCTTTTGTATAAACTTACTATGTATTTGAGATCACACCTTTATAATGTTTGCATTCACTAGGTTATGATGATGATTATAACATAATATATTTCCAGAATGGGGTCTAATTTGGTGAGATAATGTATAAATGTTCATAATAATGTATAATGGGTAATTTTTCATCTAATCTCTTAAGACACAAAACATTTAGGTTCTAAAACATAGTGAATTTGTGTCATGAAATTCTTAACTGATGAAATGATCAGTTCTTAATAGTTAATATCAAATATTATGTGATTTAGCACTGGATCTTAGTGTGTGGGTA
This sequence comes from Viscum album, assembly GCA_963277665.1. Taxonomy (NCBI): domain Eukaryota; kingdom Viridiplantae; phylum Streptophyta; class Magnoliopsida; order Santalales; family Viscaceae; genus Viscum; species Viscum album. Next base: position 562,094,834 of record OY728150.1, on the reverse strand, counting down.
TGGAGAACCTCTAATGAAAAGAAACACAACTCCATCACAAATATCTAACCAAATACCATACATGAAATCTTAGGATCATAAAAATCAATTATGCACTATATCGAGTGATTATTATCTAAACTTTATAAACCTTTTCTTATAATTAGCTATTACTATACTTCCTTTCTTGCGATTTGAAACTTATGTACTCAAAAACAAAACCTAGAGTCACTAATTAGTAGTCCTCTTTTATAAGGAACTCAAATATTACCACAAAACAGTATCCTCATTCTATTTATACATAGCCAGATCCATTCAATGATTTTCTTATCCATAAATAAAATGTGACACCATAACTACCATATAATTGTTTACTGTCTTAACCAAAAATAACATCATATTCACCATCTCTAACAAGTATTCAGTGGCATAAGGATTAGTCACAACTTGAATCATGTGGGTCTCTATCAATGAAAATTTTATATCATGTCTATCATATAAGTTGTCTTATTTTTCTAAACTAGGATAATCCTCTATTCAAAAGGTGGAAGATTTTCCTCCTACACAATGGGTAGAGGATCTTCTATAGAATAAACTGGAAAAGGTTGTTCCCTTTGATTACCTATATAATATACTTCTCAATATAGTATAAGGCCCCAGCCTTAAACCTTACTTAATCTTGAGTTATTTCAAGAATACACATTGAAGAGCTTTTCAGGATTAGAGTTTTAGAGAATTAGATCATAAATCATGCATTACATTCCACATTTAAAAAAAGTGGTTACATAAAATATAGTACTCATTTTTTCCATCAATGGAAACATATTTAAAATAAAACATGGATTCTTTCTTGACACTTCCTTGACACTATCATCAAATCATGTACCTTTCCCTTGACCTGTGAAAAACATTTCAAAAACATGGGATGAGCATAAAAAGATCTGTAAGGTATATAAAAGTACAAAATGAAAACATTAGTCCATGTATGAAATCATACCTTACTCATAAAACATATGAATTTTAACATACCTCATCAAATCATGAATAAATCAGAGAAATCATAATACATAAAGGTAACTTGAGGCATTCATAACATTCTTACGTAGGGAGTGACCCTCATGGTTACGTTTGGAATACCCATCACAGTATATTCCCTAAATATATTCGGATAAACCTTAACGTTTAACCCCTTCACATTACCCAATGCATTGGAGAGATATCACAATCTCACCCTCCCTTATTTTATCACAGAACAACCCATCTTCATAAACAATGCCCAAGAACCATAACATAATTGTATCACATAAAACATACATAAAGGAAACATAAAATTTCCACACTTCAATCACAAGATATCAAAAACACATTGATATAATTAAAAAGTTATCAAAACCATTTTTAATACCAAAATAAAAGAAAAGTAAAACATGGTATTTATTTTTCATAAAAAGGTATTTCTTGTAGAGGAAGTCGAAACTCAAATAATGGTCACGGCGGCGGAGAAGTCGTTGTCGCCGCATATGTACGACAAAAGCATTCCCTTTTGTAATTTAGTAAAACACTTCGTATAAAAAATATTCCTTTTGAATAAACATAAAAGTCAAAGGGGTTTATACACCGTATAAAAAAAATTTGTGTATAAAACAAAATATGCCTCAATGAAAGGAGATTGAGACGAAGTCCCTTACCTCGTGTCCGACTTGACTCGATCGTTCTTTAATCTCCTGAATAATAAACTTGAGTTAATTTCTACTTACTTAAGAACCTTTTTCAAGTTCATTATTCCTTTTATATCACTTATTACCATGTTATGAACACTGTGTAATTATTTTAGTTAATAACGGTCGTTTTGTCGATCATTGGTACTTGAGTCAAAAATAAACTCCTTATAATTACAAGTTGTTCTTGTGGTAAAATATCAATTATATCCATAATTATATTCATGGTGTATATATCATATATATATAATATATATCCAGTATATACATTCATTTATGATATTACATAACATTTAGAGGTAAGAAATGAAATGCACCGTTCATGGAGACGGTAAGTCGTATGTACGGATGAACGCTACTTTCATTTCAATTTCATATTTAATAGAATGGAATCATAAAGATATAAAGGTATATTATAATTACAGTTTAATATCATATATAATATCATTAACTCCATCCTTTATACGTCTCACATATGGCATTAACGAATCAAATCATTTTGAGGGGGTGGTAGTCCGCACTTCCTAAAAAGAAGATATCGCGTTTACCCATAATGGAAACCATAAAGGAATACCATAAATGAAAAATACAGAAGCTTAAGGAAAAATAAACATATATTATATATAATATATAAATATAGTGACATCTTAATGGCCACCTTTGAAGTTTTTAGAAGAATATTGAACAATCATCGTTTCGTGAGGCAGAAATTCGTCATCCACGGAAACAGTATGCTCTTTAACCATTAGATGTAGGTGTGTGTAATTTTATCTCAAATAATTCTTATAAAAACATCCTAGTATATTTAATATATTTTTTTTGGTACAAAATAAATGAATAAAAATAGTTTAGGGGTTGGAGAAGAAAAATAAAACAAAATAACATTAGAGAAGACTTTACCTTTAAATCAGGTAACACCTCTTGGTTTGTACCAAAAGGGTTTCTTGAAGAGATTTCTGCCAAAGGTAAGGATTCTAGGATGAATAGAGGGATGTAGACATATAAAATGAGCAGATATAGGCCAATAAAATGGCTTGAGAGGTGTGGGTAAGGAGGTAGAGGTGGAGCCCTTTTATAAGATGGAGGAGGGGCACTCTAGGAAAGTCAAGAAATGTTACTTTATATTAAATTGAATTTCGGATTTTAAAGGTCCCACATTGATATATTTTGAGGATAAGGTGGTAATGGTTCGAAATATACTCATCCAAAAGGTTTTTGGAAAGTTTAAGTCTTATATTTTACATTATCTTTTCATTTTATTTAAATCGTTCATTAATGAGTTAATTGTTGCATCATCATGGTGTCATCAAAAAATTAATTTATATAATGTCTAGAAATTATAAAAAAACTGATATGATGTAGGAAATATTTTTATCTTTCCAATGACTATTTATAGTTCAAGATATAATTTATGTAGACAAAATTAAAAAAAAATTACTTAGGTGTTACATACTTTTGTGATATTCTCCTTTCTTTAAAAATAAAATGATAAAGTGTCACTATCACCCAAAATTGATTCCATGGGGTCCCTAAGTTTGGCACAAGATATCCCATGGTCAGACATGACACAACCAGTTGCATTAGGACACATGTTAGGGTCATTTATTATTATTATGATATTATTTTATTATCCTTAACAACCTGATTACTAATTAATCATGATAATTAAAGATAATTATCGTCGTTACTATTCATAATGTCCAAAAACAAAAGTGTCTTAATTACATAATTTTGACCTTCTTATTCCAAATATGGAAACCATTTTACCAAATTCCAAACACAAAAATTGAAATAATTAATTTAAAAATAATTCTTGTTGTCAAAACAAATAGCGGGTTTTTTTGAAACAATATCTATGAAAAGTTTGACACTTGTTTATGCCAAATTCTAAAGTAAAATCAATTATAATGACCACCATTGTATTAAATAGTAATAATATATTCTAATTAATCTTTATAACCAATTAAAAGTACAATCTATTTATATAATTAAATTAGACAAAAAAGCAGTTTTGAAGTAAAATGCAGTATTTTTCACTATTCATTTAAAAATGAACATTGTTAGAAAAATACCAAAAATTTATCCAAAGTAAATTTAAATGTCCCAATTATAATGAATAAGTTTATTTTGACCAATAGATCATATAAAATTTTCCAAATACAGATTTAGAAATGGTTCTCCATCAAAAGGCGGTAAAACAATCTTTTAAAAAATATTAGAGAATTCTATGCTTAAGATTGGATTTATTCTCATTTTAAGTCTCTTAAAACACTATCTAATTCATAAATAGACATAGATATGAAAATCCATAATTCTTTACTTACTTGGGATGTTACATCGTTCCCCCCTTTAGAAATTTGTGTCCCCTCAATTCATTTACTTATCAAATAAGTGGGGGTATTTATCCCTCATTGCATTTTTAGATTTCCATGTTGCCTCTTCAATCGTGTGGTTTTTTCACAAAACCTTTACTTGAAGAATCACCTTATTCCATTACACTTTCTCCCTGTGGTCAAGAATCTGGGCTGGTTGTTCTTCATAAGAGAGATTCTCCTCCAACTGAACTACCTCTGGACTCAAAACATGAGATGGATCTGGCATGTACTTCCTTAACATTGAAACATGGAAAACATTGTGTGCCTGAGATAAACTCGGAGGTAAATCCCCTCGGTATGCAACTGATCCAACTCTCTCCAGAATTTTTTATGGTCCAATGAACCTTGGACTCATCTTTCCTTTCTTACCAAATCGCATCACACTTTTACATGGTGATACATTGAGAAAAACGTGATCCCCTACCTCAAAAGAGAGATCCTTCCTTCTGTTGTCCACATAACTTTTCTTCCTGCTCTGAGATGTTCTCATGTGTTTTTGTATCAGCTAAACTTTTTCTGCCAACTCTTCTACCAATTCCAGTCCCATCAACTTCCTTTCACCTACTTCATCCCAAAAAGCCGGAGTTCGACATCGCTTCCCATATAATGCCTCCAATGGTTCCATCTGTATATTGGAATGAAAACTGTTATTATAATAAAACTCAACCAAAGAAAGATGTTGATCCCAACTTCCCTGATAATCCATCGAACAAGCATGTAGAATATCCTCCAAAGTCTGAATTGTTCATTCTGACTTCCCATCTAATTGAGGATGAAAAGATGTACTAAAATTTAATTCAGTACCCAATGACTTCTAAATGCCTTTCCAAAAGTTAGAATTGAAACTGGGATCACGGTCAGATACAATGGAGAGAGGAACTCCATGTAACCTGACTATCTCTTTAAGATACAGACGAGAAATTTTATCTAGAGAAAAAGTATCTCGTATAGCAAGGAAATGAGCAGATTTAGTCAAGCGATCAATAATAACCCAGATTGCATTATTACCTCGTGGTGTCTTTGTCAATCCCAAAATGAAGTCTATGGATATATTCTCCCATTTCCACTCTGGTACTGGTAAAAGCTGAAGCATACCCTTCGGTAACTGTCGCTCTTCTTTAACCTGTCAACAAGTCAAACACTTCACAGTAAAATCAGCAATATCTCTTTTCATTTTATCCCACCAGTAGTACTCCCAAAGATCTCTATACATATTAGTACTGCCTGGATGAACTGAAAACGGAGAACTATGAGCTTCACATAACAACTCTCTCTTCAACTGTGAATCACACGGCACACACAATCTCTTCCCAAATCTCAAAACACAATCATTATCAATGTTGATTTCAGGAAACTTACCCTTCTGAACCATCTCTACCTTTTTCTGCAAATCACTGTCTTGCTTCTGTGCTTGCTTAATTCTCTCTAATAGAGAAGATTTCACAGATACCTGAAACAAAACAGAAGAACATCCTGCACCAAAAACTTCTATGCCAATGCTCATCTAATTCTTTACCAAAGGATCACTTTCCAAATGCAACATTTTAAATGAAGCATTACTTTTGCGACTCAAAGAATCAGCCACTTTATTTACTTTTCTCGGATGGTAATGAATTGTACAATAATAATCCTTGATTAATTCTATCCATCTACACTATCTCATGATCAATTCTTTCTGAGTGAATATATAATTTAATCTTTTTTGATCAGTATATATTTCACACTTTACACCATACAAATGATACCTCCAAATTTTTAAAGTGAAAACAACAGCAGCGAATTCCAAATCATGTGTAGGGTAATTTACCTCATGAGTTTTAAACTGTCATGAAGCATAAGAAATTACTTGATCATTCTGCATTAGGACGCAACCATGTCCTTTCAATAAAACATCATTGTAGATAACAAACTCACTATCCCTGGAAGGTAGTTCCAAAACTGGAGCATTCACCAATCTTATTTTTAGTTTCGGAAAACAGTCATCACATTATTCTGTCCAGATAAACTTTACACCCTTCTGAGTTAGCTTATACATTGGACTAGATAACCGGGAAAAATTTCTAACAAACCTTCGGTAACAGCCTTCCAAACCAAGGAAGCTACGAATCACAGTTACATTTTTGGGTCTTAGACAATCTTCAGTAACCTTTTTTTTGCAGGATCAATAGTTATTCCATATTTTGAAACAATATGACCAAGGAAAAAAAATATGGAACCAAAACTCACACTTGCTGAATTTCCCATAAAATTTCTTTTCTTTTAGGGTTTTCAAAATAACCCTTAAATGTCTTTCATGCTCCTCTTTACTTTTAGAAAACACCAAAATATCATCAATGAAAACAACAACAAACTTATCCAAGAACTCATGGAAAATTCTATTCATAAGGTCCATGAATACAGCAGGTGCATTGGTTAGCCCAAAAGGAATTACTACACATTCATAATGGCCATATCTTGTACGAAACGTGGTCTTCAGAACATCTTCTTCCTTTACCTTCAACTGATGGTACCCCGATCTCAGGTCAATCTTTGAAAAATACGGAGCTCCCTGGAGCTAATCAAACAAAGCATCGATATGAGGCAAAGGATATTTGTTCTTAATAGTGATTTTATTCAAGGCTCTATAATCAATGAAAAGTCTCATAGAACCATCTCTCTTTTTAACAAATAAGACAAGAGAACCCCATGGTGATGTGCTAGGTCGAATGAAACCTTTCTCTAATAAATCTTTCAATTGCTCCTTCAACTCTAAAAGTTAAATTTGATCCATTCGATAAGGGGGTTCTGAAATTGGCTTAGCATCAGGAACTAAGTCAACAGTAAATTCAACTTCCCGATCTGGTATTATTCGAGGCAACTCATCATGAAAAAAATCAGGATACTCATTTAACACTGGCATAACATTAATCTGAACGGTTCTTTTGTTTTCAACAATATGTGCAAGGTAACATTCATTTCAATCTTTTACAAGTTTCTCAGCCTCTTGATATGTTATCAACAGTAAGGGTTCATTCTTGTACACAAACTGAAAGTCTATCTGAAAAGAAACTTCTTTAGCTCTACAATCTATCTTAGCATGGTAAACAGAGAGACAATCCATACGCAGGATAACATCAAACTCTACTAGAGATAAAACAATAAGGTTTGCAAGTAGGTTCTTTCCATAGATAAGGATAGGAAGACTCTTATAAATTCATTTTGCATCAACATTTCCCCCAGGTGTTTTTACCACAAGTTCAGGAGTCATTCCTGGAGATAGAATTCCCAATTTACTAGAAATGTTTTCAGAGATGAAAGAATGTGTAGACCCTGAATCAAACAACACACTGGCATAATCTGAAAGAACAAACAAAGTACCTATTACCACTTCATTTGATGGCCCAACATCTGTTGAAGTAGTTTCAAAGGATTTCACCACCCCATTTTTCCTGTATTTTATCTGTTTCCCATCACTAGAGCTCTTTGTCGGACACTCGTTTTCATAGTGATCCATCTCATTGCACTTAAAACATTTCACTAACTGTAAATCAAATTTGGTCTTACCATCACCTTGATCTTTTCTAGTGCAATCACGAGCCTTATGTCCCATATTACCACATCGGTAGCACTTTCTAGAATTCAGAACACATTCCCCAGCATGCCTTTTACCACATTTATCACAAACTGGAAACTTAGTTTTCTTACCATCAGACCTTTTTAAAGAATTCTTCCCTTTCTCCTGCCACCTCGGTCTCTTCTTCTGTTGGTTTTTATAGAACACTTGATCATCGGCAAACTCCACTTCCACCTTCTCAGCACATCGAACAAGCTTTTCATAACTCTTGAACTCATGAGAATCTAAATCCCTTCGATATTTTTCCTTTAATACTGAGTAAAAATGATTGATTTTATTATCAAGGTCTCGAATAACATTTGGAGCATACCTTGCCAATCGAGTGAACCTATCTTCATAAGCAGCCACCGAGTCATCCTCTTGACTCAATTCCAAGAATTTGTTTTCCATCCTAAGTCGAATAGCCTTAGGAAAATACTTCTCATGAAACATACCTTTGAATTCATCCTAGTTGACAGCATCAACCTCATCAGCGTCCCTGATATTTTCAACCATCGACCACCATAGATCTGCTTCGCCCTCCAAGCGATAAATAGAAAGACTAACCTTTTGATTGTCTGAACACCCCATGACATTAAAAATCTTCTCTAGTGCTTTAATCCACCCCTCAGCTGGCACAGGGTCAGATGATCCTCTGAATGATGGGGGATGTTGCCTCATGAAATGTTCCACCATTGACATGTTCCTCTGCGGTTGATCTGGCTGATCTCGTCCATGGATACTGCCACCATTTATCGCTTGAGTCAACTACGTCATTACTACAACAAATTATTCAGTTCCAATTCTGACCATCTCAGGATGCTTATTCGGAAGGTCATTTCCTTTTTTATGCCTTCCTAGCACTGCTTCCTTGTTTCCTCTACGGAAAACCATTCTGAACAAACATGTCTTAGATGAAGCAACATGGTAATCTTCAAATGCTATATCATTTCAATTTGACCATAAGAAAATATTTTTGGATAATAATTTATTATAATTATAACTCCTAAAGTTATCTAAACCGACCTCTAATACCAACTATAAGGCCCCGGACTTAAACCTTACTTAATCTTGAGGTATTTCAAGAATACACATTGAGGATCTTTTCAGGTTTAGAGTTTTAGAGGATTAGATCATAAATCATGAATTACATTCCACATTTAAACAAATTAGTTACATAAAATATAGTACTCATTTTTACCATCAACGGAAACATATTTAAAATAAACCATGGATTCTTTCTTTTCACTTCCTTGACACTATCATCACATCATGTACCTTTCCCTTGACCTAGGAAAAACATTTAAAAAACTTGGGATGAATATAAAAAGCTCAGTAATGGATATAAAAGTATAAAATGAAAACATTAATCCATGTATGAAATCATACTTTACTCATAAAACATAATAATTTTAACATACCTCATCACATCATGAATAAATCAGTGAAATCATAAGACATAAAGTTAACTTGAGGCATTCATAACATTCTTACATAGGGAGTAACCTTTATGGTTACGTTTTCAATACCCATCACAGTATATTCCCTAAATCTCTACGGGGAAACCTTAACGTTTAACCCCATCGCATTACCCAATGCATTAGAGAGATATCATGGGCTCACCCTCCCTTAGTTTATCACAGAACCACCCGTCTTCATAAACAATTCCCAAGAACCATAACATAATCGTATCTTATAAAACATGCATAAAGGAAACATAAAATTTCCACATTTCAATCAGAAGATATAAAAAACACATTGATATAATAAAAATATTATCAAAACCATTTTCAATACCAAAATAAAAGAAAATTAAAACATGGTATTTTTTTCATAAAAAAAAGTTATGGCTTGTAGAGGAAGCTGAAACTCAAATAATGGTCACGGTGGCGGGGAAGTCGTTGTCGCCGCATACGTACGAAAAAAAATTCCCTTTTGTCATTTAGTAAAATGCTTTGTATAAAAAAGATTCCTTTTGAATAAACATAAAAGTCAAAGGGGTTTATACACCGTATAATATAAAGTTTTGTATAAAACAAAATATGACTCAGTGAAAGGAGATTAAGATGAAGTCCCTTACCTCGTGTCCGACTTGACTCGATCATTATTTAATCTCCCGAATAATAAAAATGAGTTAATTTATACTTAATTAAGAACCTTTTCCAAGATCATTATTCCTTTTATATCACTTATTACCATGTTATGAACACTATGTAATTATTTATGTTAATAACGGTCGTTTTGTCGATCATTGGTACTTGAGTCAAAAATAAACTCCTTATAATTACAAGTTGTTCATGTGGTAAAATATCAATTATATCCAGAATTATATTCAAGATGTAGATATCATATATATCATATATATCCAGTATATACGTGCATTTATAATATTACATAACATTTCGAGGTAAGAAATGAAATGCACCGTTCATGAAGACGGTAAGTCATACGTACGCATGAACGCTACTTTCATTTCAATTTCGTATTTCATGGAATGGAATCATAATGATATAAAGGTATATTATAATTCCAGTATAATATCATATATAATATTATTAACTCCATCCTTTATACGTCCCACATATTTCATTAACGAATCAAATCACATTGAGGGGGCGGTAGTCCGCACTTCCTAAAATGAAGATATCATGTTTGCCCATAATGGAAACCATATAGGTATGCCATAAATGAAAAATAAAGAAGCTTAAGGAAAACATAAAAATATATTATATATCATATATAAATATAGTGACATCTTAATGGCCACCTTTGAAGGTTTTAGAAGAATATTGAACAATCATCTTTTCGTGAGGCAGAAATTCTCCATCCACGGAAACAGTATGCTCTTTAACCATTAGATGTAGGTGTGTGTAAGTGTAGCTAGAATACTTATTATAACAACATCCTAGTATATTGACGAAACTGGTTTTGTTACAAAAGTAATGAATAAAAATAGTTTAGGGTGTTAGAGAAGAAAAATAAAACAAAAGAACATTAGAGAAGACTTTACCTTTAAATCGGGTAACTCCTCTTGGTTTGTAGCAAAAGGGTTTCTTGAAGAGCTTTCTGCCTAAGGTAAGGATTATAGGATGAAAAGAGGGATTTTGAGAGATAAAATGAGTAGATATTGGCCAAGCCAATGTCTTGAGAGGTGTGGGTAAGGAGGTAGAGGTGGGGGCCTTTTATTAGAGGGAGGAGGGTAACTCTTGGAAAGTCAAGAAATGTTACTTTATATTAAAATGAGTTTCAAATTTTAAAGGTCCCACATTAATATATTTCGAGGATAAGGTGACAAGGGGTCGAAATATACTCATCCAATAAGTTTTTGGAAAGTGTATGTCTTATATTTTACATTATCTTTTCATTTTATTTAAATCGTTCATTAATGAGGTAATCGCTTCATCATCATGGTGCCATGAAAAATTTAATTTATTAATGTCTAAAAATTATAAAAAAATACTATGATGTAAGAAATATTTTTAGCTTCATAATTACTATTTATAGTCCAAGATATCATTTATGTATAAAAAATTAAAAAAAATTACTTAGTTGTTACATACTTTTGTGAACTCTCATTTCTTTAAAAATAAAATGATAAAGTGTCACTATCACCCAAGAGTGATTCCATGGGGTCCCTAAGTTTGGAAAAAGGCATCCCATGGTCGGCCATGACACAACCAGTAGCATTAGGACACATGTTAGGGTCATTTTTTATTATTATGATATTATTTTATTATCCTTAACAACCCGATTACTAATTAATCACGATAATTAAAGATAATTACCGTCATTACTATTCATAATGTCCAAAAACAAAAGAGTCTTAATTACATAATTTGGACCTTCTTATTCCAAATATGGAATCCATTTTACCAAATTCCAAACACATAAATTGGAATAATTAATTTAAAAATAATCCCATTGTCAAAACAAATAGCGGGTTTTTTTGAAACAATATCTATGAAAAGTTTGGCACTTGTTTATGCCCAATTCCTAAGTGAAATCGATTAAAATGAACACCATTAGATTAAATGGTAAAAATATATTTTAATTAAACATTAAAACCAATTAAAAGGAAAATCTATTTATGTAACAACTCGAGATTTTATTAGAATTATTTTTTTTTAATTTCATTGATGTCTTCTGTTGTACGATACACCAAGATTATCTTGCTCTATAAGCAACACCGTATTAGCTTGCAGTATACGCAACACTATTCTTGGATCATGTTACACACAATTTTGATAGTAGTTATTATAAGAAACATTGAGTGTGTATATACATATATATATATATATTCAATGTATAAATGAAATATGGTTGGATTCTGTTATACGAAACAACGAAGGAGTCTTTCATCACACGCAACCCTGACTTGGCTTGCATTACACGCAATTGTGACCTTCCTCGATAGTGTGTGTAGTACGCAATTCCGGGTTTCACTAAACAACGATATATTGTTATAATATTATTATAGACTAGCCGTTATTAATTGAATTAACTACATTTTGAATTTTATAACATTATTATTCATCTTACATATTTTCTAGAACATGGTATGAGAACAAAATAAATTTTTCAGGTAAAATAAGTATTTTTCAAAAAAATGTAGTTTTGCCGCCTTTTGATGGAGCACCAACATTAAATCTAGTTTTTGACATTTTTATAAGTTCAATTTGACAAAATAAAATTCTTCCTTGGAATCAGGATATAAAAATTTAATTTGGATAAATTTTTCATATTACTCTGATAACTTTCAAATTTTGATGAATCGAAAAAACAGGCTATATTTTAATTAAAAACAACTTTTTCATCACAATAATTCATATGGTTAGATTATCTTTTTAATTGGTTTTATAGTGTAATTAGAATATATTTTTACCATTCAATTCAATTTTGGTCATTGGAATTAATTTCACTTTGAAATTAGACATAAACAAGTGGTGATCTTTTGATAGTTATTATTTCTTAAAAACACGCTATTTGTTTTGATAACGGGAATTAATTTTAAAATTAATTAATTCCACTTCTATGTTTTGAATTTGGAAAAATGGACATCATTTTTGAATTCGGAATATAAAATATATCGTAGGCTGAATTTTTGGTATTTTTCTGAAAAACATCAATTTTTGATTAATAGTGAAACCACTTAGTGGTAGTTAAAAAAACTGAATCTTTCATTTAATTAAAATTTTACCACTTTTGTGAATTGAATTTCAAAAATCCGGAATACATGGTTGTTATCGAGAAGTAAAATTTGGTTCAATAAGATGAAAATAATTTTTGGTAAATAGTAACTTTTGACATTTATTTACTGCGGTTAAAGGTAAATAGGGTAATTCAAGGTTAAAAGAATATTATAATAATTCAAAATTACCTTAACACTTGTCCAAAACTTATTTTATGATTAATGGACGACCACGATCATCCTTGGTTCGATTTTGGGACCCCATGGAGCCACTTATGAAAGACAATGACACATTAGATTAATTAATTTAATGAAAAGACAAAATTAACATTAACCAAAATATTTTAGTAACTTAATTTTTAAATGGTGTTATATAAGTCATATATTCGACTATAAAAATTCATTAGAAATATAAAAATATTTCCTACATCATGGTGTTTTTTTCATAATTTTTAGACATCAAATGAATTAAATTATTTATGACACAATAATGATGCAGTGTTTACCTCATTAATAAATGATTTAAATAAATAAGATTATAATGATTAAAATATTATCCAAAACATGTCCAATTCTGCTTGGATGATTATATTTAGACCATGAGTCATCTTATATTCTAATATAATTATTTTTGGACCATTAGAAACCTAATATCATTATATTATAAAATAATATTTTCACTCTTTCCTAAAGAGCCCCTCCCCTCCCTTATAAAAGGAGACTATTTCTATCCAATTACTTGCACCTCTCAAGCCTTTTGGCTCATCCAAACTCTGCCCAATTAATCTCCCTACATCCGTATCCTCCACCTATAAGACTTACATTAGGCATAAGGCACTTCAAGAAGTTCTTTTGGTTCAAACCAAAGTAAGTTACTCAAATTAAAGGTAACAGTTTCTCTTAAATTGTTTTCTTTTATTCTACTTCTCCAACCCCTAAACTCTTCTTAATACTTTATTTTGTAACACCACCAGTATCCTTAATATACTATGATGTTTTTATGAGAAGTATTATAACTACACTTACACACACCTCCATCTAATGTATGAAGAACATAATGTTTTTGTAGATGGAAAACTAACGCCTCACAAAACGATGATTGTTCTATTTTCTCTTATCGCCTATCATGGTGGACATTATGATGGAAATGTATTTAAATATGATATATATTATGTTTATAATTTCATTATTCTTCTTTACTTCCCAATTATATCAATACTTTATGGTTTTCATAGTGGGTAAATACGATAATCTCATTTGAGGAAGTGTGGACTACCGCCCCCTCAGAGTGATGTGATTCGTTAATGCCTTATGTGGGATGTATAAAGGATAGAGTTAATGATATTATATATGATATTATACTAGAAATATAATATACCTATGTATCATTATGTTTTAATTCCATGAAAATAAGAAATATAAAAGAATGTAGCGTTCATGCGTACGTACGACTTACCGTCTCCATGAACAGTGCATTTCATTTCTTACCTCCGTATGTTATGTACTATTATAAATACATGTATATTCTGGATATATATGATATATATGACATATAAATTATTAATATCATTTTTTATATAATGAACCTTTTACCACATGAACAACATGTAATTATAAGAAGTCTATTTTTGACTTAAGTACTAAATATCGACAAAATGAACGTTATTAACTTAAATGGTTACATAATGTTTATAACATGGTAATAAGTGATATAAAAGGAATAATAAACTTGAAAAATGTTATAAATCATGTATAAATTAACTTCGGTTTCTTATTTAGGAGATTAAAGAATGATCGAGTCAAGTCGGACATAAGGTAAGGGAACTTCTTAACCCAATTTTCATTCTTTGGGTTGATCTTCTGTTTCTTGTTTATGTAATTATTTGATTATGTGAGAAATGAATTTTTATATCTTATCATGTATTTATACTTTCATTATGTGACCTTATAGTGAATACACATAATTGATCTATTTTATTTACAAAAAGATATTTGTAAGGGATAATGTTGCAATCTCAATTGTTTTCTATCCGAGATTGCTTATACGTAAGTATCTAGTGGGGTTATATTTATCATCCATGTCCAAGTTCTATAAAAATGTTTTCATGTATGTTTAAAGTCCTTTTTACCCATTTTTTACTTTTACTACATGGTATGTATGGAATCTTTCTTTTTTTTACCATACAAGGTACTTTTTAACTATTCCAACAAAAGTACAAGAAGAATATATTTTTTAACTTATATGGCATGAACAGATTTTTATGGTTTCATAAAGCCTCATTTTCATGAAGATTAATCTACAATATTTTATGAATATTTTCAAAAAAATACTTTTCTTTTAAAATTTCATGGAATTTTGTGAAAAGAAAATGACTTTGAAGAAAACAGGATATTTTCCTCAAAAATTCATTTCAAGTGTTTTATCAAAACCATTTCCCGTCTAAGATGACATTATTCAGTATGATTATGTTTCAAGTATAATGTCTCTATTATTTACATGGTTTCACTTTTCTTATGATGAAATATCCATTTGTTTTATATATGGATTATGTTATAATGGCATGATGTTGAAGAATCCCATTCTATTACATGGGTTATGCTATGATGTATGATTTATGATTTTGTGGCACACGAAAGAATGATTTCATTATGAGATGGGTGGTACCTATATCTCCCTCCAATGCATTGTGTAAAGATTTATATCTCATGAGATAGACATGGTTGGAACAGTAAGTTAATCTGGTTCAGTAATACAGGACTGGAACGAGGAGTGAACTCGATTCAGAAAGGGACTTTGTCTACTAAGATGGTCTTGGAAGCATTTCCATGGATACTATGGAAATCATATCATGTTCTTAATGGTTTCCACAATCACATGTTTTATTCCCATGCTATTTTATCATGATTTATGTTTCTTTATGATATATGCCTTACGTACTTCCTAGATTTATGTATTTTCTCAAGATTTTGATGTTTCGATTTTATGTTCAAGTTTATTGCATTCAAATGTTTATGGATTGTTTTATGTTCTCTATGTTTACCCTTACTGAGAATTTGAGCTCACCCTTTATATGGTTTCTTTTCCCCAGGATTTAAAGAAAGTTTTTAGGTAAGAAAACAAAAGGGGAAGATCTTTATGGGAGATGTTGAAGATCTTTCACCACGATTAGAAGATTATGTTCCGAGTTTCCAAAGACACTAAACTATTACAGTCCTTGTGTGTCTGTTTTTGTTATGTATTAAGTATTATGCAAAAGCAATGTAATGTCCACGTACGTCAAGTTTTGGGTCTCTACAGTTGGTATTAGAGGAAAGGTTTAGTTAACCTTTGGAATCTAGGATGCGAAAATATTAGTGAGATCCCTATAGATATTTATAAGGTATGTCTAGGGATGTCCCTAAGGTTTAGTATAACTATAGGTTACAGTCCTAGAATTATGTTGACGATCATGAATAACCTAGGGTGAACCTAAGCTATCTTAGGTTAAAGAAGGTGTCATAAGTTATATATCATATAAGTGACTTTTTATCATTATGTGGTTCCTCATTATTTTAATTGTTTCTTACACAATGGTTTCTGGTTTTAGTTAATAGAGGGAACTAGAAGGAATTGGGATGACATTTAATCTGATGAAAAAATTGGTGACTATGAGCAGGGAAATTGTGTAATTCTTAGAGAGAAATATATTATTATTATGCCGAATCAGACATCGCGATATATGATTAACAAGGTGAACTTTAGTGGTATTACCAATTCATCAAAAAAGAGGAAGATGGAATTTTATACATGTTCGCATGTTGAGGATCATAGAGAAAAGAAGATTGATATTTCTAAAGAAGGGAAGAAGAACCTTGATGAATACATAAAATGGAGGGGAAGATGTTATCTGTGTGGAGAGAAGGGTCATAGAGTGACAGACTGTTATGGAGTTCAATGTCTTACCTTTGGAGAAAATGGGCATTACCCAACTCAATGCTCTGACCTAAGAGGTTACTTATAGATCAAGGGAGGACATATTCCATGACAATCATTGAATAGGATGGTTTGTAGTGTTTATGTATTGGTATTCATAAATAATGTTGTTGAGGTACTTTTTTGAATACCTATATATTGGTCCATTGTGGTTTTCCATAAGAATATGGCATCGATAACCATGAAAAGTGATAGAAATATTTTTGGAAAGAAGATGATATGCGCATAATGAAGGGATAAGGAGAAAATGAAATGTTTAAAAGTATTCATGTGCTCATGACTGATATATGGACAAAGTTATATCATGGTTTGATTATATTGAATTTTTGGATTTTGGTATGTGGAAAGAGTTAACTTTTGACAGCATTCATGTTTTCACTAAGGTTCAATGGGTATTCATTTCCAAGAGAATACATGATTAAGGTATTCAGATGATTGGAATATGACCAACAACAAGATATATTTTATGATATATGGGGGAAAATGAAGGAATTCACATGCTCGGTAGATGAAATTTCTAGTAATCAGACAAAAGTATTTTCAATAAGCCTAAAAGTTGGAATGCACATCATATAGTATTGCTTAAGGCTATAACTATTTGTTTTTATTTCTGAAATGATATGATAGTATAGTTTCAGAAAAAGGACAACATGCAGGATGGGCGACAACCCGTCGCGTCGGACAAGGTTGCAGGAATCAAACCCACAACCGAAGTGTGACAGGCCTTTATCGCCTACCACTGGCCTACAGGAAGTCCCTGGTTAGTAGAAACTAGTTTTATTTTATTAAGCAGTATGATAGATGAAGTATAAGTCCATTTTTTGGAACCATATACAAATAATATCACCATATATGGACTTATGTATATAACTTTTTCTAACCTTATGTTTGAGACATATGGAATGACCTATCATTCTATTGCATGATCCACTAACACTTCATGGAAAAAAAATTCAACTTCATTTCTTTAATAGATGAACTGGAAATTGTTCAAGACATGAACAACAATGAGATTGTACCAAAATCAAGTAAGAATTTATTTTAATTCAAAAATTCTTCAACATTAGGGAAATTACCTTGAAAGCCAAAAATGTTGTCCTAGTACTCTTATATCTGATGAATCAGGTTGTACCTTAGATCATCACAAATCTATGTCTTTGTGATTGTTGGATTTTTCATAGCCATGTTTTCTACCACTCTCCATCGGAACATGATGGTTAGATTTTTCTTCGATATCCATATTTTAACTTATGTTGTCATATGTGGAAACCCAGTGCTGAGTTACTTTGGGTGACCATTATGATTCTAAATTCCCTTTTTAAAATGAAGTTTTAGTATTCCTTTTTACGATGTGAGTTTCTATGAAAGAAACTTTCAAGTAGTAAACCACTTATAACCCCGACGAATTTCGACGAAGAAATTCATTTTAAGGGGGGTAGAATGTAACAACCCGTGATTTTATTAGAATTATTCTTTTTAATTTCATTGATGTCTTCTGTTTTACGCTACACCAAGATTATCTTAAGCTATATGCAACACCATATTAGCTTGCAGTATATGAAACACTATTCTTGGATCATGTTACACACAATTTTGATAGTAGTTATTCTACGTAACATTGAGTGTGTATATACATATATATATATATTCAATGTATAAATTCAATATGGTTTGATTCTATTATACGAAACAATGAAGGAGTCTTGCATCACACGCAACCCTGACTTGGCCTGCATTACACGCAATCACGACCTTCCTCGATAGCATGTGTAGTACGCAATACTGGGTTTCACTAAACAACGATATATTGATATAATATTATTATGGACTAGCCATTATGAATAGTATTAACTAAATTTTTAATTTTATAACATTATTTTTCATCTTACATATTTTATAGAACATGGTATGAGAACAAAATAAATTTTTCAGGTAAAATAAGTATTTTTCAAAAAAATGCAGTTTTTCCGCCTTTTGATGGCGCACCCACTTTAAATCTAGTTTTTGACATATTTATAAGTTCAATTTGACAAAATAAAATTCTTCCTTGGAATCAGGATATAAAAATTTAATTTGGATAAATTTTTCATATTATTCTGAAAACTTTCATATTTTGATGAATAGTAAAAACACGTTATATTTCAATTAAAAACAACTTTTTTCGTCGCAATAATTTATATGGTTAGATTATATTCTTAATTGGTTTTAAAGTTTAATTAGAATATATTTTTACAGTTTAATCCAATGTTGGTCAATGGAATTAATTTCACTTTGAAATTGGACATAAACAAGTGACGATCTTTTGATAGTTATTGTTTCTTAAAAACATGCTATTTGTTTTGATAATGGGAATTAATTTTAAAATTAATTAATGCCACTTCTATTTTTTGAATTTGGAAAAATGGACATCATTTTTTAATTCAGAATATCAAATATATCTTAGGCTGAATTTTTGGTATTTTTCGGAAAAACTTCAATTTTTGATGAATAGTGAAACCACTTATTGGTAGTTAAAAAAAATTGAATCATTCATTTAAATGAAATTTTACCACTTCTGTGAATTGAATTTCAAAAATCCGACATACATGGTTGTTATCAAGAAGTAAAATGTGGTTCAATAAGATGAAAATAGTTTTTGGTGAATAGTAACTTTTGACTTTTACTTACTGCGATTAAAGGTAAATAAGGTAATTCAAGGTTAAAAAAATATTATAATAATTCAAAATTATCTTAACATTTTTCCAAACCTTATTTGATGAGTAATTTCCGACCATGGGCATACTTGGGTCGATTTTGGGACCCCATGGAGCCACTTATGAAAGACAATGACATATTAGATTAATTAATTTAATGTAAAGACAAAATTGACATTAACAAAACTATTTTAGTAAATTAATTTTTATATGGTGATATATATTTCATATTTTCAACAATAAATATTCATTAGAAATATAAAAATATTTACTACATCATTTTTTCATAATTTTTAGACTTCAAATGAATTAAATTATTTATGACACAATAATGACGCAGTGTTTACCTCATTAATAAATGATTTAAATAAATAAGATTATAATGATTAAAATATTATCCAAAACATGTCCAATTATGATTGGATGATTATATTTCGACCATTAGTCATCGTATCTTTGACTATAATTATTTTTGGACCATTAGAAACCGAATATCATTATATTATAAAATAATATTTTCACTCTTTCCTAAAGAGCCCCTCCTCTCCCTTATAAAAGGATAGTATTTCTACCCAATTCCTCACACCTCTCAAGACTTTTGGATCATCCGATATCTACCCAATTAAGCTCCATACATCCCCCTACTTCACCTAGAAGCCTTACATTAGGCAGAAGGCACTTCACGGAGTCCTTTTGGTTCAAACCAAAGGAAGTTACCCAAATTAAAGGTAACTATTTCTCTTAAATTGTTTTCTTTTATTCTACTTCTCCAACCCCTAAACTCTTTTTAATACTTTCTTTTGTAACAACACCAGTATCCTCAATACACTAGGATGTTGTTATGAAAAGGATTCTAACTACACTTACACACACCTCCATCTAATGGATGAAGAACATAATGTTTCTATGGATGGAAAAAACTAACGCCTCACAAAACGATGATGGAACTGTATTTATATATGATATATATTATTTTTATTATTTCATTATTCTTATTTACATCCCAATAATATCAAGCCTTTATGGTTTCCATAGTGGGTAAATACGATAATCTCATTGGAGGAAGTGCAGACTACCGCCCCCTCAAAGTGATGTGATTTGTTAATGCCTTATGTGGAATGTATAAAGGATAGAGTTAATGATATTATATATGATATTATACTGTAAATATAATATAACTATGTATAATTATGTTTTAGTTCTATTAAAATAAGAAATAGAAATCAAAGTAGCATTCATGTGTACGTACAGCTTACCGTCTCCATGAACGGTGCATTTCATTTCTTACCTCCGTATGTTATGTACTATTATAAATACGTATATATTCTGGATATAAATGATATATATGATATATAAATCATGAATATAATTCTGGATATAATGAACCTTTCACCACATGAACAACATGTAATTATAAGAAATCCATTTTGGGCTTAAGTACCAAATATCGACGAAACGAACGTTATTAACATAAATTGTTACATAATGTTTATAACATGGTAATAAGTGATATAAAAGGAATAATAAACTTGAAAAAGGTTCTTAATCAAGTAAAAATTAACTTAGGTTTATTATTCATGAGATTAAATAACGATCGAGTCAAGTCGGACACAAGGTAAGAGAACTTCTTAACCCAATTTCCGTTCTTTGGGTTGATCTTCTCTTTCTTGTTTATGTCATTCTTTGATTATATAAGAAATGATTTTCTATATATTATCATGTATTTATACTTTATTTATGTGACCTTATAGTTAATACACATAAGTGATCTAGTTTATTTACAAAAAGATATTTGTGAGGGATAATGTTGAAATCTCAATTGTTTTCTATCCGAGATTTCTTATATGTAAGTATTTACTGGGGTTATATTTATCATCCATGTACAAGTTTTATAAAAATGTTTTCATGTATGTTTAAATTACTTTTTACCCATTTTTCACTTTTACTACATTGTATGTATGGAATCTTTATTTTTTTTACCATACGAGGTACTTTTTGACTTTTCTGACAAAAGTACGAGAAGAATGTTTTTTTAATTTATATGGCATGAACGGGTTTTTACTATTTCATAACGCCTCATTTTAATGAAGATTATTCTACAAGATTTTATGAATATTTTCAGAAAAATACTTTTCTTTTAAAATGTCATGGAATTTTGTGAAAAGAAATTGATTTTGAAGAAGAAAGGATATTTTCCTAAAGAATTCATTTCAAGTGTTTTATCAAAACCATTTCCCCTCTAAGATGACATTATTCAGTATGATTATGTTTCAAGTATAATGTCTCTATAATTTATATGGTTTAACTTTTCTTATGATGAAATATCCATTTGTTTAATATATGGATTATGTTATGATGGAATGATGTTTAATAATCCCATTCTATTACATGGGTTATGCTATGATGTATGATTTATGATTTTGTGGCACACGAAAGAATGATTTCATTATGAGATGGGTGGGACCTATATCTCCCTCCAATGCACTGGGTAAAGATTTATATCTAATGATATAGACATGGTTGGAACAGTAAGTTAATCCAGTTCAGTAATACAGGACTAGAACGAGGAGTGAACTTGATTCAGAAAGGGACTTTGTCTACTAAGATGGTCTTGGCAGTAATGTCTTGGCTACTATGGAAATCATATCATGTGATTAATGGTTGCCACAATCACATGTTTTATTCCCATGCTATTTTATCATGATTTATGTTCCTTTATGATATATTCCTTACGTACTTCCAAGATTTATGTCTTTGCTCAAGATTTTGATGTTTAGATTTTTTGTTCAAGTTTTTTCATTCAAATGTTTATGGATTGTTTTATGTTCTCTATGTTTACCGTTACTGAGCATTTGAGCTCACCCTTTATATGTTTTCTTTTCCCCAAGATTTAAAGAAAGGTTTTAGGTAATAAAACAAAAGGGTAGATATTTATGGGAGATGTTGAAGATCTTTCACCACGATTAGAAGATTATGTTCCGAGTTTCCAAAGACACTAAACTATTACGGTCCTTGTGCGTATGTTTTTGTTATGTATTAATTATTCCGCAAAATCAAGGTAATTTCCATGTACATCAAGCTTTGGGTCTCTATAACCTATAAAATTAAATTAGATAAAAAAGTAGTTTGGAAGTAAAATGCAGTATTTTTCACTATTCATTTAAAAATGAACATTGTCAGAAAAATACCAAAAATTTATCCAAAGTAAATTTTAATGTCCCAATTATAATGAATAAGTTTATTTTGACAAATAGAGTTTATAAAATTTTCAAAATATTAATTTAAAAATGGTTCGCCATCAAAAGGCGGTAAAAAAAACTTTTAAACAATATTAGATAATTTTATGCCTAAGATTTGATTTATTCTCATTTTAAGCCTCTTAAAACACAATCTAATTCATAAATATACATAGATATGAAAATCCATAATTATTTACTTACTTGTGATGTTACATATAGTCTCTAAATGAAATACTATTCACTTAACTAATTACAAATACGATTTCGAAGCACTATATTATCACAATCCTACCTCAAAATCATAGATGGATATGTATGATGTACCATTAAGGATTAAAAAGATATAAACATTATCATTAAAACATATATAGCTAATATAACCCAAAAATGAAACAGGTTGACCGAAATTCACATTATACATGATGAATTTTTCATTATCTATATTCCCTATTAATAATGGCTTAAAATTTTTAGTTTAATAATATATTACCATAGTCCAAGGGAAAGGATGTGTTGGTCAAAAAAACATACATTTGGTTCCCTATTTTTAGAACCAAATATAAGATCCATTGAAAACATTTTCCCAAGTTTCCCATAATAAATATCATAATAAACCTAACTAGAAATTACACCCTTAGAATGAAACCCACTCAGAAACCACTATTATACGACCCGACCCACCATGAACCCACTTGGGTTAGTACTTAGGCTGAGTGTGCCACCCAAATTCCAACTACAATAGGTAAGGGTTGATTAATATAGTGTTAATTATCCTATATTTTCACATTTTATTTTGTGTCTACTAACACTTTATTTGATAAATTTTCATTCAAACATTATTTTGCATCCATTAAATAAAAAATAAATTAAAATTGAAATTTTACTTGTTTTGAAATTTACATGGAAACATATTTTCGGTATTCTTCTCATAAAATTCTCTATATTCTTCCAAAATGAAAAAAAAAATACTTGAAATCTATTTTTTGGGAATTTATTTAATTCTATTAGATCTAGTGCTAAATCCAAAAAATATAGATCCTAAGTGATGTGTGGAAACCAAAAACCCTTTTGTGGATGGAATAGAATAAATTTCATTAAATAGGTTATAAATTAGGATAAATGTCTCTAAATGGGATTAGTTTTGTTTTCAAGGAAATATATCATTACAGTTCATGTTTCTATAAAATATTCTGAAAATTCTAATCATTAAAACTTTTCATGTACAATTTAAATTACAGGTAAATAAAAATATATCAACCCATAAAAAGTTCAATTGTGTAATATATTCATAAAAGTTTCTATACTTTTAAATAAAATAGTATTTTATAATATCTAATACATGTCCTAACAAGTTAAGTATTTATAAAATTTCAAGAATTAGTGGTCTTATGTGAAACCAATTAATTAAAATTCAAAGTAAATTCTTCCTCACTTATCCTTTATAAATATAGCCCCACACTTATACTGAAGAGTCATATTAACTATTTTTAGACGATATAGAGGGAGTATTACTTTTTTAATATTATAAATATTTAATATATATTTGTTTCTATTTATGTCCCCTTTTTCATTCTCTTTCTTCTCCCTCTATACAATTCTCAACTCTATTCCAATGAATAACTAATCATCATTGTTGTTCGAGGGAGATAATGGATATATTTTGAGTTTATTTTACACTATTATTTTATTCTATTATTTCTGTAGGGGTTAAAATGACTAGAGTATATGGTCACTCCATTTTCCCAAATACTTTATTCTTGTTGTGGTTTATCAGTTTTACTCTCTTGTATCATTATAATGCTGAGTAACATTATGGTGTTTAAGTGAAAGATATTGTCCTATATACATAGGTCTATGTGTAGGGTAGTCACAATTAGAATAGGAATTTATAGAGTGATAGGTATTTATCTTGATATTAAGTATAATAATGAGATTAAATTTATTTTAAAATAACAATGATATTATCACTATGAAATCCTAATAACACCAGACTTCTTTATTAATAATTTTATTATGAATTAATTTTAAATTCTCTATGTTTTTCTAAAATATATAAATATATATATATAATATTCATTTAAAAATACCCATCAACTTAGGGTTTCTGTTGTAGTGTATTTTAGGTATAAATGTTAAAAATAGAGAAATAGTTTATGTGAGTGACCTCCATGAGATATTGACCTATAAAACACCATTATGGTTTATTTATTAATTAATTTATTGAAATAGATTCATGAAAAATCTAAATAATCAATTTTGAATCATTTATAGGGAGATCATTAATTCCTTACATTATTTTCCATAAAAAATTTAAAAATTCATAAATATAAGAAACAAAAACAAAAATGAAACTGAATTGCTTGTCCTTATTTTCATAGGTAACAAGATTGAATTTCATAGTGATTTTTTATGTCCCTAGAATGTTAACCATTTAGATGAGTTCAGTAGAGAAGAATCGGTAAATATTAAAGTGGAGAAAAAAATTAGGATTCTTGAATAAGTGAGAACCAAAAAAGATTCCATTTTTACTTCTATCAAGGAAATCAAAGCATTGAGGTTGGAATAACAAAAAAATATAAAGAAAATGTGAATTTTGTTCCACCCAAATTTCTTGTTAAGGAACCTAAGGATTCCATTAGGCAACTATTTAAATATCTCTAATCCAACATATCTCCACTATTTGTAAAATAAGATCTTGAAGAGTACATGTTTGATGATGTACATTTAAGAGATATATAAGTTTCAGACAAATTTTGGAATAATTTTCTATGTACTGAAATACCAAGTGTTTCTACTATCTTCAATGATGAAAAATCATCACCTCTCTACCATTATCTACATTAAAATAAGTTAAAACTAATGTAGAATAATTTAATGAAAATATATAGGAGATTTACTAAATTCCTATAACTCTAATATCCCAAATATATATGGGACTAAGTATAGGAGAATAAATTTAAGTCAATCCATTATAGAGAGATAATAATTTCTTGAACTTGTTTTGATTTATTTTCATGAACATGGATTGAGTATTACCACCCAATTATTTGAATTTCTAAAATTGACCAAATCATGGGTATCCTTTGAGTAAGTTTAAGAAGATGTAGATACACCAGTTTATATTGAGTTTCTAGTGTCCTTGAATGATGAAATCATATCCAAGATGACCTACTTTAAAGGGATTATTTTAATATTGATTTATCTTGTTTTAATTTTAAAAAATATTAAATTCTCATTAAATTTACCTTTATTTATATTGTTGATATAATTATAATTGATAAGTCATTATAAGTTAAATATGATTCCTAACAATTAGTGTCTATAAAGGAAGAAAGCATGTACATTTTCCTTCCACCACCTTACAAGTTGTACACAATTAAAATAGAGAAAGAGAATAAATCCATTGTCTATAGGGTATTTTACAAGTGCTGTAACTTAAATAGAAATGAATATGAAAGTATTTGGTAATTCATGATAAAGGATCTACTTCCCCCTTCACACTATAGATACAGTGCTAAAACTATCCAACTTCAGACAATGGAAAATACTACATCAACATGGGGATTCGAACCAAAAACATTTCCTATATTATCATTATTATTATTATTTTAATGTTGTTTTTATAGTTTGTTCATATTTTTTAAAATATTTAGGATATCAGAAAAAAAAATTAGGATCTTAACTCAAGGCTTCTGATTCCTAGATAAACTCATGTCATTTATTTCTTGTTTAGATGTTTAGGTAATCTATTATTTTAATTTGGTGTAGTACACCTTTATTTTGGGAATATTAAAGATATATTTGATGTTAGTAAGTTTTCAATATCAATAAATTCATTATATAACAATTAATTGAATATTTGGATACTATTATACATGAAAATTCGAGTTTATCATTTGTTGGAAAAGGAAGTGAATATGTTACACATGCATGATGGGTAAGGAATCAGCTACCCATGAATACTTAGCTAGATAGATTCAAATGGAAATTTAAATATTAGATTATCATATATATATTAATCCTGGATATGAAAAATATTTAATTATTATAGTGATACCTAATATAGTTTGAAAAATTGATTGGAAGGATCCAGCTAGTGGGAATATTAAATTGTACTCATTTAAAGAAGAAACTATTTGAAGTGTGAAGAACCCACCCTTTAAGCTAATTCTAAGTTAGATGATATATATATATAGTTATTTACCACTCTTCAATGAATGTTATATTAGGAATGGTACGATTTTTGAAGAGATTGTAATTTAATTTCAAGTGATCTAGAATTTTAAAATAGATATAAAAAATGTTAAATTTGGAGCTCGTTTGAGTCATTTTTGTACACTATGTATGAGTCAATTTACATTATATGTATGTGTAATATAATGGAAACATGAAAATTTTTAAAAGGTGAGACTATTTTTTAGTCAAACCAATATTGTGTATGACTCATTGGATTTATTGTAAGTGTTATCCAATATAGCGTATGAGTAAATGAAATATGTGTACACGTGATTTGGAGTTTCTATATCAGTCATTCACTCATACAAAAATCTAAAAAAATTTCATAATAAATATATATAAGATTCATTATGATATATGTATAATTCATCAATTATAGCTTTTTTTGAGTCATCTAGGGTATCATAAGAGTCATCTTATTCTCTGTATGTGTCAATGTAGTATGTGTATGTGTTATTCTAAACTTGAAAAAGAAAATTGAGTTCCATATGGAAGAAAATAAGAGTTTATATATTTAAAAATACAATGAATAAAATTAAATTTAATGATTCAAGTGTTGTTCCTATATCACATACACATTATAATGCTTATTTAAGCCATGATTCAATATTTTTTTATAACAACAAAACATTTTAATTACATTTAAATAATTTAATGTGTTCAATAACATGTATTTCACACAACAACTTATATAAAAAATCCACAATATATTATAATAAATTTATAAATAAACGAAATATGATAATCATTTTAAAATAATTACCTTCAGAAAATAAAGAGTTAATATCAGTTAATGATTAAAAAGGTTGTTTTTAATAAAAGTAGATTTCTTTATATATTTTTCCCCAATAAAATATAAACTTTATAATTTTATAATTTTAATTAGAGAAAATAAATATCATTTTTTAATTTTTCCTATCAAAATTATCTTACGATTAATTTTAAATATTTTTTCTAAAAAGATGGGTTTCAGTTGAAAAGTGAAAAATACTAATTTTCTACTAATACCATTAATTTTATATGACTTAGAATATTTTAAAAAGAAAAATAAAATATATTTATATATATATTATAATAAACCATTTAAAAATAATATTTTTAATTTATAAAACCCATTAATATCATATTATAAGATCTAATAAAATTTCCTGAACAACTATTTTTCATCAATTTCATTAATTAAATTTACACAAGAGGAAATTAGAATCTGGATTTATCGTAAAATTACAATATATATATATATTATTTGACCAATAATAATCTTAACAGGATCATTATAATTAGTAACATTGATAATTTTGTCCAATGCATAAACATTATGCTTAAAATACACTTTTCTTAAAAACAGGGTTTTACGTGCTACATGCGCTAAGGTTAAAATTAAATTCCCTAAAATATAAATTAAATATGATATAATTATTATTATATTTTATATAATAATATTTATATTATTTAACATATCCATTTTTATTTTTATTTTATAATTTATATTATTATCATTAATGATGATTCCCACAATAATGGTGAAACAGTACTTTTAAAATTATTGTTTAATTAATATCAAGTAATTTCTATAGAATCAATTAAATTTAACTAATTTAAATAATTAATATAATATTATGTATGAAAAACACAAAAATAAATATATTAACACTCAATTAATTTATAATCAATACTAAATAAGGTTAAGAATTCAAAATAGTTAAAAATATCATTTTTTAATTTAAATATCTTTCCAAAAAAAATATATATTTCAAATAAAAAGTAAATTTTATAAATTATATAAATTTAATTTGATTAAAAATATAGTAAATTTAGTTCCATAACCCCCAAATTTTTTTATGGGTTATTTTATATTTTTAATATATCATAAAATCATCTAGTTAAAAACTAGTTACCTGGTTTAAAAGAAAAAGAGTCAAATGTTAAAAGTTAATTGTAAAACCCGTATAACATGTTTAAAACATGTTTTTAAATAATTTTTTGAGTATTTATCGACCACAATACAACTAGAATTCTATTATTATGAAATATTTTTTCCACAGACCATGGAATAATGTCATGGAATTATTAAAATATAAAGGGTGTTTCCAAAAGTTCTCATTTCATCTCTTATAAAAGGTGTTCGCTTGTACAATTTCAATAATTCAAGTAAAATTTTAAATTTAATTGAATATCTACCAAAATATCCTCTAATATAAGAAACTCGTGGTTTATTAATCCCCTTATCACACTAAGTTATCCAATTCCTTCATTGTTAAGGATTTTTTCAAGTAAATATCAAGTCTCCAATGTAAGTATTATCTCGTTATTAAGTTTTTCTACTTAGTACTCTACTTCCAAATATCTTATATATATAAATATAATTAAATTAGTATCATTATAATACATATATGTTATTAAATTAAGGCAATAACCATTATGTATTACTCTTCTCCTTATAAGAAAAAAAATTTCGTAGTTTGTTGTAAGGGCTACGACCTCCACAAAGCAGTGCCTTATTTTCATCACCTCTATTAATAGATAATAAAAAATATATAATGGATTAATAAATATTATTATAAAATTCCATATTATAATTTACCTTATTTCCATCTTATTTATTCAGAAATGTATACATTAATCGTGCATACGTGCAAACTATCACCTCATCGGGCAATGAGTTTCATTTGTCATCACCACCCATCAGGGTTGGACTTAAAAATATATGTAATAAAAAAATTATTTCCATAAAACTACTAGTATTTTTAAATAATGAATCTATTTTACACTTCTTTCTACCATGGTCAACACACATAAGGAGATTTGAAAAATTGACCCAATAACCTCAAGTAACTGACATAGGCAAGAAAACTATATAACAAATAAATTTCATATGATAATAAATGGACAATTTTAAATTAATTAAGAATTATAAGGTTTATATTAGGTTATATAATTAAATAAATATGGGTTTTTAGGATGTTATGCATGTTCAAAATTTTAATATGAAATAGAGTAAAGGTTTTCATCTCAACTTCCATTCATTGAGACAAGTATTATATTTATGCACCTAATTTTATTTATGTTCTTTATATATTTCATATTTTAGATATAATATCATGAATAATATATATATCATCTTATTATAAGTTCAATTACAATACCTAAATTTTAAGGGGTTTTAACAAGAATGTTTTGAAAATCGTATGGGTTCTCTTGGTCACAATTTTTATTCTTTGGGTCATATTATGTGTTATAAATTGTGTTCCATTTTAATGGTGTTCTATTTTTTAATATTCCTTGAATTTTATATTATATATATTTTTATTTCATGGGATTTACTATCCAAATAATTTTCCCCTATTCTTGTGTCTATAGATTCAGTTATTTCCCCAATAGTGATCTTTTTTGGAAACATAATTTTCATTCATTTAGTTATGATAATTATTTGAAATTATTTAATATAAGTTGGTAAATTATTACCTTTTATTATATAATTTTGTATTATTTAAGGATTATAGGGATATATATTCCAACAAAAAAATCCCTTTGAAAAATATTTCTCACGTCTTGGGCTATGTTCTTTTAAAACTGTCACCTTTATTTATTTAGATGGATCATAATCCTTTTATTCCAATATTTACTTAGCTATATTCCCATTTCTATAAATGGAGAGAAAATAATATTTTAAATAAATCAAATTTGATGATTTTTACCTATAAATTAGGATATTATACTGACACATGGAAACAATTTCATGTATCATATGTTGTTATTCCAACACGGATGATTATTATCATACTCGCCATGAAATGTTTGATAATCCAACTTATTTCAATGGATAGGATATGATCATGTTATTAATTTTATTTACATGGAGTATTTTCATTCATTATAACTATTGGTTTCTAACACATGTACATTATGTATTTGATTTCCATATTTATCATTATACATATAACCAAGATTTATTGAGTAAGAGGTTCCTCAAGTAAAGATATTAAATGGATTATTTACTCTTATGGTGAATGAATTATACATAAATAATTGATGGGTTTGGAATTTAATATATTTTCCATTGATGTATAAGTAGGTCTCATGAGACAAAATAGGTTTGGGTATTTGGTGCATGTCTTCCCAAATCCGTAATATGTCTTGATTGTGGTCTTAATGATAAGAAAAGTGTATTGGAATAAGGCCTTGACAATAGGTTTTTAATGTTTATAATCATGTATTCCATTAATGATAGATTGATATTATTGATATCTATTTTTTAATTTATTTTCATGGGTATTACATACACCTAGTTTCAATTTGTTTATGGATTCATGTTTTTCAAATATTCCTTCCATAATGTTTATAATATTTTTATGCAACAGTTTCCTAAGTAATATGTTTCCTTGATTGATTTTTTGAGATCAACCTTTTTTATGATTTTATTTCCCAAGGTTATGTATAAAATTACTAAACATGACAATTTTATAAGGATTTAATGTTTGAGATAATTTGTGGGAGAAATTCAATTATTATCATAAATTAAGTATTTTAATATATAATGGTACACTTTTCCATTTGATACAAAGAACCTGGGATTTATCCATTTAAGTTATCTTCCATTACTCTAAATCTCTAAACTATAGAAGATCCTTAAAATGTAATATGTCCAATACTCATTAATGATTTTGTATTTTTTGATGGTTATATCCTGGATTTAATTAATGGTATCAAGGAAATTATTTAATATATGAGTTTTTGAGAACTATATTTGGGAGTGTGGGTCTAGAGCATCATAATTGGTAGAAAAGAAATTTTTTAGATAACATTGGATATTAAGATATTTTTTAGGATAATTTAAGGACTAATCGGTTAGGGTTGATCACAATATCAATGTTATAGATAAACATTTATAATATTATATGATTTAATGCTAAGGTAATAATTCAAATTTTATTTGGGGATTAGAATAAAAAACTTTAATAAAACCACTAGAAATATGTATAAGTAAAGGATAACATCCTGATGTTTTGTTAAAGTAGAGATTAGGTGGTTTTCCCTAAAAAAATGTCCCTATATGGATTCTCAAAAGTTGATACGGATATGGCAAAAATTCACCTAGGGGAAATCAATATGAAAAGATTTAGTTGTGACAAGAATCAATCATCACTCTGATGCATGATGAGTGGTCCTAAGACTGCACACTTGGATTGACTCTCTCGGGGTATATTATTTGGTTAATAAAATTTCATTTATGAACCATTATAAAGGATTTATAAAGGATGTTAACTAATTGGGTTATAGAACCAAATAGAACAATTACCATGGATTACAAAGTATTGAACAAAAATATTAATAGGTTTATCCAAAAGTATAATATTTTAAATATAAATGGTCCCTAATGGAAAAATTTCATATACCACTGGTTTGTGAAGACGTTGGGTGATTTAGTGTTGGGAAATACATATCCCAATAGTTTGTAGAAAACCATAGGGAAAGACCTATCCCAATGATTTGGAAAACCATTAGGAAATACCTATCTCAATGGTTTTCCAAACCGTTGGGATAAGTAAATCTAAAAAAATACAGCAGAGGATTGAACCCACAACTTAAACTTTATATATCAAAGACTTTACTACTATCCTACATTTACCTTTGTTTATATATTTGGATATATATACATATATAAGTAATTTATATATTGATTTTTTTGATGATATTCGACAAAATAATTCATAAAAATAAGGTTACCCATCCCAACTATTCAAAAAACCATTGGTATAGGCCTTTCCCAAAGGTTTTGAGAACTGTTGGGATGGGTACCCACCTTTTACAACCCTTTCCCAGCGGTTTTCCAAAATCATTGGTAAATGTGGACCCTTTCCCAATGATTCGCCCAAACTGTTGGGAAAAGTGGTCTTAAAGTGCCCTTTCCTAATGGTTTTCTAAATCATTTGGAAAAGTGAACCCTTTCCCAATATTTTTCCCAAACTATTACGAAATGTTTTCTAAATTACCCATTCCCAATGGTTTTCCAAAACCATTGGTAAAAGTTGACCCTTTCTCAAGGGTTTTCACAAATCATTGGAAAAAGTGGACCCTTTCCCAATGTTTTGACCAAATTGTTGGGAAAAGTTGTCTCAAGGTACCCTTAATTTTTTTCCCAAACCATTGTTAAAATCGTTTTCAAGGTACCCTTTCCAAACAGTTTTTGAAAACCGTTGAAAAAAGTGGTCTAAAAGTGGAATATCCCAATGGTTTTGTAAAACTATTGGGAAAGTGGACCTATACCAAAAGTTTTTACAAACTTTTGGTATAGAATCATTGGTATAAGTATGATTTCTAGTATTGGGTTTCATAAAGAGAGAAATATTATGACTTATGTTTCTATATTCATATTTTTTATATTATCATAAATATTTTGGTTTTCTTATTTGGTTGAAACACGACCATGGACAAGAATTTTTAAAAGGTATATACCTATAAAACACTATGTATTATAAACAAATAATAGTGCATATTTAAATGTTTTATAATATTATTATATTCATGTTAGGATGGAAATAGTGAGTTTATAGACGTACCTAAGGAAATTAGATTTATATTTTCTTAAAACTATTACAAATTTTCAATAGTGAGAGATATTTATCGATGATAACATGGTATATTCTAAGAGTTATGAGTGTTATGTGGAACATTGAGGATTATTATTTTTAAATTTTACTTTAATGTTGTGGAAAAAAAAAGTTAAATGTTATTAATAACCTTGAAAAGTGATTTTTGGGAAAAGTTATATTTTTAGGGATAAATATAAATAATATATATCATCATATAGTGGATTGAGTTTTCTCTATAATATCTAACATATCATCTCCTAATATATATATATATATATATATTAACCCAATTTATTAGAGGGATGTATAATTTTTGGCACACCCATCACTTTGTGGATAAAGTTCTTAAGATTTTGGGTTTATATATAATTCCCAATCATCTCATGAGATAATTGAGGAACATTGTTACACCCTCTCTTAAAATTTTTATGTTTTTTTACTAATTTTAAAATAGGGATTGAACTATGTCATCCTATTTTAATAGTTACTTGATCAAAAATAATAGTTCTTAAAATAAAAAAAATAATTTGAAATAAGAACAAAATGTTGGGTTGTTTGTTAAATGGTTTTTGAACAAAAAGAAGAAAGGAAACAATTTAAAGGAAAAAAAGGTGATCAAGAAAACAATTATTTCAAAAAAATGAGAAATTTTGATTAATATGACTTACCCATTAATTAATAATTAATAATTATTCTTTAAGACTAAATTCTTTCAATTATGGTTTCATAACTCTAAACCCTATGGAAGAAAAACATAACATGAACCCTAAGCTAACTTTTGTATTTCTAATCATGGAACCCTAATTATATTCTAGTTTGATATTAAAAATACAATTAATGTGAATTTATGACATCACTTAAACTCTATAAACGTGAATTTATTGATTTTTATAATTATTTTTGAACCCTATGAATCAATCACAAGTTTATAACATTTGATTATTAAATACTTTCACTCAAAAATGACACACGCCTGGTGTCATGTGTCATGTGTCAATCACTAGAGTGATCTAAAATTTAAAAAAAATAATTTTATTACAAATAATTTTATAAAACATAGTGATTAAATGAATTCAAAATGTCTAATTTAGGAGTTAATATTAGATAAATCCCAAAAACAGTAACACTCCCATGGGTGGATTTTTCATCGTATAGATGATATTTATAAGTAAAGGTTTGAATAAGTATGACCCAATATCATCTATATTCATATAATAAAACACCAAGAATAAAAATAAAATCACTATAATTGAGGAATTAGAAATTTATATTGAATATAAATTCAAAATACAAGAACAAAATAAAAAACACACAATGAAGTAGGAGAGGAGAACCCTCTTGGAAAAGATCTTTTCATAAAGCCTTACTTCTTCAAAAAGGTTATATATGTATCATGGAACTAAAACTTCTTCCATGATTTCCCAAATTCATTAATAACACTCAAAAAGAGTGAAAATATCAATTACATAAATTATTTTAGGAATAGGGTTTCAAATGTAAAAAAGGTAACTTGCGTAATTCTACACACAAAAATTTACTATACATTGATTCACAATTTCTAATTAGTTACCAAGCTAACCATTTGTCCCTCAAATTAAATCTAATTCTCAAAAAAGAGTTTTATATAATATGTTAAATTTTAATCCCAAACCAAGTTCATATAAACTATTTATATCTCAATTGGTTAAAAAGGTTATAATCTTTCGAATCTAGCTGAGCTCTACATTAATGGACTTTTTACATTCATATGATGGATTCAGCTTACAAGGAATAAATTTAAAAAGTATGCTAATTGGGGTAAAATATATCTATAAAATTTTACATCACTATTAAACAACTATAATATGTTATAGTAAAATTACTATAGTTCAATTTAAAGGGAGGAAACAAAATTTTCATGCATTTTTTAAATCCATGATCAAAACCCAAATTTCCATTAAATATTGAAATAAATATCAATGAGGGAAAATTATATTTTTTGTTATCAAAAACTATTCAAAAAACATTGTCTATAAACTCCCACACACATACCATTCTCCCCACCAAGACAAGATCCCATGTCATATAATCTAAAAAACGGTGCATGTTGAGATATCACACTCCATGATTCTCAAATTAGCATAGAGAGGATCACAAAAAGAAGTCAAACTCAAAATATCAGTAATTCATTATCGTGTAAATTTTATAAAAATAAAATCCAATTAGATCAATCATACTTATCCAGTTGAAAATATTTATGATTCTACTATGAAAAAAATTCCCAAAATGTTTTTGTGTCATCCTTTTAAATTAACTCTCTACACTATCAAATATATTCAAGTTATGTAAATATTTTATTCTTACCTAATTTTATTCCAAAAAACCCTTTCAATGTAATTCATAAAAAATTATAAAACCACTCATTTAGGTATTCCCAAAAGTAAATCCTTTATATCCCTTCCTATATATCCCCACATGTTTTATATTTGATATCTCTATGATTAATTTTATTTTTCTAATATTTTTTTATTTTTTAGGTAATACTATAGTTGTATATCTAATGCACGTTCATCGATCAATATGATATATAAATTAAATTGATCAAAAAACAAATGAATTTATGTAAATTTGATATTGTAAGTTAAAAAATTATAGTTTACTTGATTATTCATTTAATTAGGTAATAAAAAGTGATAAGTCGTGATTATATGTGAATTTTTGTGGAGAGGTTAAAAAAATATTTTTTCCTAAAAATACCCACAAATATTGGTGACAAAATCCAAATAATTTCATAAATCTACAATCACTCATATCATCTACCAACTTCTATTTTGACTAAAAGCAACCACTAATAAAGAAAAAATGACC
Organism: Viscum album; assembly: GCA_963277665.1. Taxonomy (NCBI): domain Eukaryota; kingdom Viridiplantae; phylum Streptophyta; class Magnoliopsida; order Santalales; family Viscaceae; genus Viscum; species Viscum album. Next base: position 562,058,401 of record OY728150.1, on the reverse strand, counting down.
AGGTTTAACATTATTCATAAGATATTATAAAAATAATACATATGTCTTCCTTACATTCCACAGAAGAAATGAGCATGTGACATGATATTTTTTAATTTTTCAAATTATTATCCCCTCCCCCAAAATTAAAATGTTAAATTTCTCTCGATGAAACTCATATATGGTTATTCGAATGAAAATTTTGAAAACAATGTCATAAATAAAATAAATTAATGATATATAAAAACAACCTGATGATTTTATCTAATGTGGTAAAATTTAACATCCTTTGAGGGAATCTAAAATACATACATGAAAAATATAAAAAAATTAAAAATAAAATACGAATGGAATAAATATGAAAATATGGAATGAGAAAAAAAGAATTTTGGGTTCCTCACTAGAGGCACTAAATTTACACTATTTATAGATACACGGTTTTAAAATGTTATCCCCAATCTGAACGAGGGTGGGGTTTAATGGGAGGAACGACCATATGTTATTTCTCTTGATATTAATAAGTGGATACCCAGATTCAAGAATCCCCTGAAAAGAGATAAATGATACCACTCCTAGAATTGTAAAATTTAAGGAAATACGCATTAGGGTAAGGGAAAGAAGGAAGGTGTACTACCAGTAAACTTTTTTAGTGTCCTCCTCAAGTAGATGTTCTTGTTGGTGTTGGGGAGGAAATCATATCACAATAGGCTTATTGATCTCTTATTCGTATTCAACCACCACAACTTGTGTGTTATCCCTAATAAAATCCAATATTGGTTTTGAAAGTGTTTATTTTTCCTAAAAATCACGATGAGAATAATTTAAAATTTCAATATGATAAATTTTAAACCTAGAAGAATGTAATTATTCTGGATCCTTCTCATTATTATTTGCTTTAAATTCATCTTTCATAGCCCCTGTAACTTCCTCAGTATCTAATTCCAACACCATATTCCCCTTGATAGTGGTTACTTTATCCTCATCATCATCACATATCAAGGAAGTCATAGGGGAAAATTTACAAAAGAAAAATATTGGTAGTGAATTAGCTCATATAACAATATAAAATAAAAAACAAGTGAATCCACTATTAATTACACTCCTATTAGTTTATCAATATCTTGTGCATGATCTTCATTGAGGTATATTGGGGTAAATCTTTTCAGATTTGGAATAGAATGATTTTCCAATGTAGTTTCCACCTCTCTAATATCTTCATCAAAGCTTAGCAACCCATTCTTGTCTTTGGCCTCATATTTATGGAATTAAAAATATTATAATGTGAATATATAGATTTAATTGTCTAATGATTTAATATATTAGTACTTAATATCCGATTTAATGAATATAATGACATATTAAAACACGTCATCTCTAAAAGTATACTTTTAAAAATATCTTACTTTATTCATAAAATTTTAATTTTTTCACTCAGTTAGGGTTAAAAAATAATGAATTACATTTATTTACTACATTTTCAAAGAAAATAATAGTTTTACCACATCCTAAAAGGGTTTTAATATAACACTTTATTCCTTGACAATTATGCCAATTTCATGAGTGTTGTCTGACATGCTCTTAAAATATTTATGGTTTTTACTAAGTGTAACTAGTGCAGAACTAGTTAATCAAACATAAGGAGGAACTGAATTGAAAACCCCCTAATAGTTTATAAAATTAAAACAAAATAATTGGAAATTAAAATAAAATATTGGGTGGTCTGGTTGGTGATTTTTGAACAACAAGAAGAATTGAAATAATTTTAAGATAAAACAAGTGAGCAAGAAAAAATATTTGAAACTAATAATATGATTTATTTTGATTAATCTAAATAATAAATTCATTATTAATGTATCATTATCTCTTAATATGAAATTCATTCAATTGTGGTTCCCTAATTTATTAACCATGACCCTGATGGAAGAAAACCAAACCACAAACCCTAAACTAATTTATAGATTTAGCATCAAGACACCCTAATTGGATTGTACTCCCAAAGTTAAATTATGATTAATAGACAATTATGATATAACATAAACTTTATAAATTTGAATTATTTATGTTTTTAATGATATTCCATCCTAGTGAATTTATCTTGAGATGATTAGAATTTTTGATTAAGGGGTTTCTCTCACAAATCAAACATGCCTGACCTCATATGTCATGTGAGAATTATTTAAGAGATATACATTTTATAAATTAATTTCATTGACCATATTTTATGAAAAAAATTGATTACATTGATTTAAAATGACTAATAAATGAGTTAATATTAGATTATTCCTTAAAATGGTTACTATAACACCCCAAGGTTTTGAAAATAAATATTGAATATATTTTATAATATAGCCATTAAACGCAACTTTGCCTATACTATGTTTTGAATTTTGAAAAACTATCATCTAGAGTTGTGAATTGTAATTCATTTGGAGTCTGATAGAACTAACTTGATTTTTAATGAATAGTAACATAACCTTATGAATAGTAATATGACCCTTATGAATAGTAACTAATGGTATTATTTTATTTTCTTAAGGTAAAATGATAATGAGATTTAATTAATTTTTCAATGTGATATAAACTAAGTATACCTTAAATTTTTATTCTTAAAATTAACTATAATTTTATTTAAAAATTCAATTAATAATATTTAGAAAATTACTTTTGAAAAATGGAGTTCATTTTTAAATTCTACAAATCGAAAAAATGTAAGCAGTGAATTTTTTTGATTTTTCTAAAATACTTGAATTGTGTATGAATATTAAAAATGCAGTTTTGGGTTTCTGATAGTTTAATGACATCATAATTACATAATAAAATTTTGTTCAACTTGTGTATAATAACATATGACATGAGGTGTCACAAGTGGCTAACACCATGGGCTAGCCCATGGTTTGGAAAAAACCACTAATGAGGTATCCCTTTCATATTTTTAAAAATCTCCCTCTCTTTTACTATAAATACCCACCCATCCATTCAGTTTCATTCATTCCAAATATTTCATCCTCAAATCTCTAGTGGTTTTACCTCCCTAGGAGTCCTCCGAAGGTGTCCATAAGCCTCCAAGGTCCCAACCTTCAAGTTCTAGGAGTTACTCTAAAGTTAAGGGAACATTTCACCCTCCTCTTTTCATCAACACTTCTTTTATGTTATCTCTTTGAATTTCCATTCTCATATATTGTGGTTTGATATTCTATATTCATATTACTATCCTTTTTATTTCCATATGATGAGATACCATTTTTCTCATCAATTCATTTTATGAAATTTTTAGAGATGTCGTTAGGTTGCCGAATTTTTATAAGGGATCTCTCAATTTTCTTTTATTTTCAAGTTCATTTATTTTCATTTTCTATCTTCACCTCATCTATCCAAATGACCATGATAACTCCAGCATCATATATATACTATAATTATATCATTTTAATGGAAGAACCATCATCAATATTCTTACTCCCTTTCTTTTATTTTTATAAATGATATCAATGTCCATGAGGTTCCAATTTATATCCTATGTGGATAACGAAGTTTCGTTCTTCAGTTTCTCATTCATTACTAGACATGAAACCATTTATATGGTTGAACCAGAATATAATATATGTATTATAACCAAATTAATATTCAGAAACCAGAATATTTACATATTATTAAATCATAAGACCAACCTTGTTCTTAATAATCAAAATACCGCTTAAAGAATCTAAGTGAGTATCATAAAAAATTCATCCTTTTTACATGTAAAAAAATGATAAAAATGACCATTAAAAATTATGGATGTTCATAAATAATATGTAATTTTAATTTTGTATATTTACATCCATTCTACATGAACTCTATTACTTAAAAACAAGAGAACCGATTATGAAAATCAAGAAAACAAACACTGCGGAATGACAAAATTTGATATTATAACTTATCAATAAAGACATAAATGAACTAAAAAGAATTATTAAAAACTAAATATATGTATAATATGTTCTTAATTAATTTATTAATGAGTCTAATTTCATATTCCTGGACTATACGTTCAATAGAGGAACACATTCGGACTTAAGGTAAGGGTTTTTTCACTCGAACTTCCATTATCATTTGGGTTATTTCATTGCCTAATTACCTCAATAAAATTCTTATGTAAAATTATATACTCATAATAAACTCTGTTTGAGTGATCTATATATGTAAACCAACCAGAATCCTTCCTTATTTTATGAAAAGTTACATGTTTTAAAAGAATCTTTCAAAAAAATTTTAGAAATACAAGCCTGATTCAATGGAATATCTCAATTTCTTACCTATTTTCAAGGGAAATCTCTAATCTGTTTTTGGTAACCATTATATTTATAAAATCAATCATTTTAAGAAGAAAATAATATCTTACTTTACTTCTGGTTTTATACAAACATTTTTACAAAATAATTATTCTTTTTAAAGTGAAAGAGTATTTATTTCAAGAATTACTCGAAGATTTTATAAGAGTATCTTCATCTCCTTCAACACTCTTATTGATTCTTATGTATTATTGGGATTAATATTTCATGGTATAATCTATCATTTTTAATTTAATGGTTTATTATTATTTTGTCTATGGATGTTGTGTCTTTAAACCATTCTCCAATTTACTCTGAATGGTTAGTGTTTATGCTTAATGTTCGGGGAAATTTATTTACATTTCATATATTAGTTTAAATATGAATGTATATGTTGCTTATCTCTGTTCATATGAGGAATTAATTGGACATACTAAGTGTTGGGTGGGGGCCTCTATAGCCCCTTAGTGCATCAGTAGGTATCATGAGAAAAAATATGGTATTTTCACAAGGCCATGACAAAATGATTATTTATGGTCTTGGCAGGAGGTCTTGACAGTATGGTTATGTTATCCAGCATTATGAATTCCCTAATTATAAAAATAGTATTTATGGTTAATGTAGTCATTAAACTAGTAAAATACCCATGATTATGTTATATTATGGAAATATTTACTCCACTCTTATTCCTGTTGTCTTGTGATCAAGTTTATTATTTGTTAAAGGCATATGTTTTTATTTATTCAATATTCATAATGTTTATGTTATGATATATTCTGTTTTATTGAATACTCTTACAGATTTTTTGAGCTCACCCCTTTATTATGTTTCATTTTCTCAAGACATGAAGAAGTTTATTGTGAATGACATGCTGAAATAACTTAGGAGTTATGAATGTTGTCTAAGGAGTTTCTATGATGTATTTTCATTTCGATTAGTAAATTTGAAATTATGTATGAATCATGTTTCCAATAATACTAAACTACTTGGTACTTCAGGATGCTTATTCCTTATTGAATTCCAATATAATCAAATAACCCACCATCTCTGCACAACTGGGCTTGGTTCCTTACACTGGGTATCAAAGGAATTTTAGTAGAAAACATGGAAACTAGATTTAAAAAACTTAGATTAGGGAAGAGTCCCTAAGATAGTCTTTGAGGATAAACATATAAGAATATCCTAGTATTTTTGTAAGGAAGAGATTATTCGGATCATTCAAGAAATATCTCCCTGTCTGGATATGATCAGGTAGAGGTGGCTCTGGGACAGATGTACCTAGGAGTGAAAGCTCCGACAAGGAGTTTCAGGCTTGACCTGGGGTATCCTGGTATATGACAACGGGCCTTTCTTCACTCTTGGTTATGACACTCACGGGGGATATGCTTTAGATAATTCACATTTTCTTTACAAGCCATTATGAAGGATTTAAATTTAATTTTTTCTTCAATGAAACCATTTTTGTGATTATGGGATTATCCATAAGTAGTATTTCAATTTATTCTATGTTAATATTATACATTATGATTCATAACATAATATAGTGCATTCCATTATCTAGAAATGAATCCTAGTGGAAAGAATGGAAACCACATGAAAGTATGTGTCCCCTGTAGGGATTTCCCTCCAATGCAATATAATGATTTTGTCTTTGGTGTTGTGACTGGTGCTGAGCAATTTATAACTATACTGGTACAACTTACTCAGGTTATGAACAATAACCTTACCCGTATGACAAATCTGGATCTTCCATGTGAAGGAGCTATGTTAGATCACTTTATACAACAACAACCTCCATCATTCAATGGGACTACAAACCCATTTATTATTTAATAGTGGATAAGTTCCCTAGGGAAGATATTTCTCACTTTGGGATGTAACGAAAGAGAGAAGGTCGTCATAGTAGTTTATCATCTATCAGGATATCACTGGTGGAATATCCACCAATACCAACACCTTTATACCAACAATTTGAAAACATGTTGGATTAAGTAACCTATAGAAATGGTTTAATAAAACCATTCGTGAAGGGGAAAATATGGTGATTTTTACTAATGGTTTTTCAAAACCAATTAGAGATTATGGGTAATTTTACCAAAAGTTTAACAAAATCGTTGTTAATAGCTGGTTTTCCAATATTTTCCTACGGTTTTTAAGAACCATTGGTGAAACCCCCAAATACTCCCCCACACCATGAACATAATATCTCCTCCATCGAACCCATCATTGAACAGATCTCTTTACTAACTTGTGAACATATCTCTCCTTCGTCGAATAGAATCTCTCCTCTGTCAAACCCTACTTCTCGAGCACAAACCCGAGATCCCACTTCCTCCATCGAATAGAATCCATCCTCCTCAGATAGATCTCTCCACTAAATGAGATCTCCTCCTCCAACGAGATCTCTCCTCCAATCCTACTTCTTGATCTCTAACCCTACTTGGTGAGCTCACTTCCTTTGTCACGTGCTCACTTTCTCCGGAATGGATCTCTCCAGGATACCAACCTTAATTCCAAAGCGCACTTCCTCCAGAACCCATCTCTAACATTTTTAACTAAATGAGATTTCTCCAGCCTGTGAACCCTACTTCTTAGCCAGCGATCTATCTTTGATTTAAGTAATTTTTGTTCTTTCACTTTCAATAGGTACGTTGTAACTGAATTATCTCTTCTTCCTCTATTTATTTTATCTTTTTTCATTAGATTTTGCAGCAATATTATTTGTTTTACCCACTCCGTATTATGATCCCAACACAATCCATATATCATTTTAGGTTATGGTTTTGTTTTTATTTATCTTCATAGAATAATTTTGATTGATATTGAAGACTTCAATATGATAATGAGTTATTTTTTCCATGGTTTATTTTAAATTTAAGGTTCATTGACATGATTTCGTTTGTCATACATAAATACAAGGAGAGGTTTAGGACTAGAGGTATGGGATTTTCCCTGGCACAGTTAGGATTAGAGGAAGGGGAAAGGGCAAGGTATGGGGGGTTTAGGATGGGGCTGGGGTTAGGTCCAAGGGGACTGGTAGGGGTTAGGGATAAGGGGTAGTTTTTGGGTTTATAGGGGATAGGGTCAGAGTTATGTTTAGGGATCTATGGTTAGGTTAGGTTTAGGTCGGGGTGGAGGTAGGTTTAGGTTGGGGTTTACGTCCGGGGGTAGGTTTATGTTGGGACTGGGGGGTTAGTGTTAAAGGGGCCGGATAGGGCCAAGGGATTAGGTTTAAGGTAGTGGTCATGGGGGTCATTTTAGTGTAGAATATGGGGTAGGTTTACAATGTTAAACCATCATTGGTTTAAGTAGGATACCAAAAAGAGGCTACCTTATCAGTAACACAAAATTATGAATTATGGGCATAAAAAAGAGTAGGCTAGGAAAGTTTATATTAGTATGGATACAATGACCCTCAAAACCAAATGATCTTGGGCTGAGCAGCTCCATCAAGTTTGACATGCCTTTCATGTACCTCATGAAATGGATTTATATAAAATAATTTTGGAATTTATCATGAAGACTAATTAAATTGTGGACATTAGGATTGAAAAACATGAGTAAGGTCATAAATAGGATGACGATTTGACCATTAACCAATCCCAATCTAATATGAATTTATTTTCCCTTGTGCGTAATTTATGGTTACATTATGATGTATGGATTGAAAAAGAGGATGAAATGAAGGAGGTTTATGAAGTGAAGGTTTTGGGTGAAAATAAGATTGATGAGGATGAAAATTGTTTCACATTTAGTGATATTTCTAGAAAATATAAACCTTTCAATCCAAAAGAAGAAAAATAACCCTCCCTTAAGTACTCATTAGAAGAAAAATAAATGGAATCTATCCATCACTAACATGAACTATAATAATAGAGCATGACAAAATTAATTAATGAAATGGTGGTTGAGAATGAAGCAAATTACCAAGATGAAAATATATGTGTATTTAAATAGGTCCAAATAGATGAAGAAGTGGATAGGGAGTTGGACACCAGTGAACTAACGGAATTATTAAAGGAAGATTATTTTCTAACAATTGAAAAAGAAATAGTTTCTGAAATACAATAAACCATTAAAACACTAAAAAATGAGAAGGGGGATGAATCAATGGATGATGAATCCCTAAAAATAATTGATGCCATCATGAAAATAGATTTTACATGTTGTTAAAAAGTGTAGAAATAGGATGGTGAAATTCAAGAATTCATTACATAATATAAATGTAAAGAGAAGGAATAAAAAGTAGGGCAGGAGGAGAAATGTATTGGGATTGCTGAAATTTTTAAAGAAGAACCACTAACACTAAAAGATGAAGTTATTGTATTAGAATTCATAGTTCTACCACAACATTTGAAGACCAAGAGAAACAAGAAGAGTTGGTGGAAAATCCTTCAAAAAAATACGGTCAGACTTTGAATTATTGTTTCCTACATTAAATAAATCCAAAAAACTAGAATTCACCACAAATCAGTGTTATAGAGATGGGAAGAAGAAGAAAGATACCATTCAGCCTGATCGAGTAGAATTTAAAATCAACATCAATATCGAGCCAGTTAAATTTTCTTCATTCTCCAATTATGTGACACAAAGGTAAATGTTCTAGCTTAATAACCTTAATGAAAGAACATCCAGTATGAAAACTGAGTTTTTAATTGATTTCTAAGAAATAGTTTTTTTAAATTAGAGAAATTGGTTAACATTTTTAAAATTCACATTCTTACATCTATTTTAAGTTTCCAAAAAATGATTATCGATATGATTTCTTATTCTTGATGTTGATTCATGGATACTTGCATCAAGTAAAGTGATTATTGATATTCATGAAATGACCCAATTGACCAATTTCATGTTTCCTATTCCTAAGATGGTTCTTATCCTATTTTGAAACATTATTTCTCATTTACTATTTCTTGAAATAACTAAGTGTATGAAAAACTATTAAAACATTATTTTATGTGTTATTAATGCATGATGATTTTAATCCATATAAAAATTAATGACACCATAGATTGATTTTAATTATTTCCATTTGACCTTGAGGCCAACCCTACATTTGAAATTTTTTTAAAACAGTAGAAACCCTTGTATCCCATGATAGGTTTTCATAGTTCAAGATTTTGTTTCTTTACAATCATTGTTCTTGGAGGTTAATTACATGAAATCACTTCATATTTAAAAATTAAGAAGGGTGTTTCAGGGTGTCATTCAGTGTGGGTTCCATAAATGAGTGTGGTGTTGTGAGTGGATACCCTAGACCCAACTCATGTATGTATATTGAATACCATTACATGAATACAGTTTGATATATACATGTTTATATCTTACCAAAAATTGTTTTTGTACTTATTCATCAACTATATTTATATGGTGACATCTTAAGATTACATGTCATATAAAATGAATATGGAAGTTCCTAGGATATAATGAGAACCAATAGACACCATGATAGTAATCATAAATATATATAATATAGTTTTGATACATTATGGTGATAGAGAAAATATGGTGTGTAACAAACATGAGTTAGTGGCTCATATGCCTTGAGAGTCCTTCTCAAGCCATAAATCATTTTAGGTTTTGGTTTTTTTGAGGATTTGTTGTGATTTATCTCTATAGAATAATTTTGATTGATATTGAAGATGTCAATATGATCATGAGTTAATTTATCCTTGGTTTATTTTAAATTTATGGTTTTTTGACATTATTTCGTTGGTCATACATAAATACAGCTATAGAATTTTTGGCATACCCCGGGTGTCAACCAAGATCTCGAGTGTTGGAAGGATAATTTGATGTTCAATATTAAATTAATGAATTCATGAAAATAAATATCATAATATTACATGAAATATAAATTTAGACTAGATTTTTTTAGACACCATTGGTGGTGTCATACTATGTTTTACTCCAACCTATTTAGGATTACCATTAGAATCAAAGAAGAGGTAAAAAATAAAGGATTCCAGGAGAAATATATGAGTCACTATTATCTAGATATTTTTAATAATGGAATGAATTGGGACATCATAAAATTTATATAGAGGATGATGTCTTTAATGGATAATGAATGTTAATTCATAGACCTGAAATATTTCCCCATTCATAAGAAGGATATGACATAGGTAGGGAGACATTTTTTCAGCACGGGATTCAGTATGATATCATTTCATAGTTTAATTCCCTTTTTGTGAGATTTTTTTATTTGATGAATCATGATATCATCACTAAAGATAACCCATTGGAGGCCTCGGGTCAAGGGAAATATGTTTCAGTAGGATGATATGGGAGTTCCACATTAGGTGTCAATAAGTTGATATTAGGATTTCCACCAAGGATGCAGTGGGCAGATCAACTTGTGATGTAGACCACAGTATCTAGACATCATTCTGATAAATTTTATTAAGAATTGCAGGGTTGAACAAAATCCCTTTTAGTTTCCTTTTCCCGTAGAGGAGTACCAATCATATAATAAGATGGGTGTTATATAGAGGTTATATAGGAGCACTTAGCAGCTAATCATTTGTAGTGGATCATGTTAGGAACTATCTATGAGGAGATTCTCTTCTACCCCTGAGTAGATAGGTTGATGGAGTTCTATCAGTCACTCGAGTTAGAGCAGGGGACATGGAACCCCAACATAGGAGTAGTGGTATCACTATAATGGAGAACTATAAGGGAGTCAATATAGAGACCAGGGAAGAGGGTAATGTAATATTCATATTATGAAGTATACTCATACCAATCAATATGTTGAACTTTCAACTTTCATATATACAAATCTTGTGTCATCTGTAATTTTTGTAATTTGATTAATACTATTGGTTTTATTCATTTTCTTTTTCAAAATTATCCAATTCCATTGGTTAGGATATGTAAACCTTAGATGCGGTTATAAAAATTGATACATCATTAGGGGTGGAGTTAGAGTTTATTATACAATGTAAGGAGTTCACTCTTCAAATAGTTTTATACAATTTTCTATGAAACATTTTTTTGCAGGGTAATTGACTTCTGAATTTTTGAATTGAATTATGAATTTTTAATTGAATTCAGAATTCAATTCTATATAAATTTAATTAACTTCTGAATTATGTGTTATACTTGCAGGTAATTTCCGAATTATGCGTGCGTATGAGATATGTAAGGGATACTTTGGATAATTAGGTATGTTTTCATTTCATTAAGTAAGAAAATAATTGTACTTATGGTTTATTTAGTAGTGTCTAAAAGTGGAATAATTTAGAATTAGATATTCTTCAAATGATATACTAAAGTTAAATTTGATCTTGGGGTATACGGATTTTTTACAGCATGTAGAATGAGAAGATCTCCCATGATCGATCTTTATATTGGAATGGGGAGGAACTCTATAACTGAAACTTATTTTACTTTATAATGATGATTTGATATATTCTTGGTCACTATCAAGAGATATTGAATTTTCATTTTAACATTAAAATTGATTATACTAGGGATACGATCTTGGTCTGAGGTTGTGTTTTGACCTTGGTGAGATTTCCTTTAGGATGTTATCTATCATGCAGTTGGCATAATGGCATGATGGAATAATGATATAATGAAATGTGAAATGGTAACTAGGCTTATTAGGTATGAGAATCTGAATTTTCACAATTGTAATGTGAATTAAAATATTTTTATGAAACTAATAAATGGAAATTGAACCTAATTGAAATGTAAAGGGGTCACATTGCGATTGCAATTTTAAATTCTATACATTTTATTGTATGCAATGTAATTTCAATTTCATGTTTGAATTATATACATTATATTGTATAGAGGGAAGTTTATTGGAGTATATTGGAGGATTTTGGAGGCTACATTGTAGAGGGAAGGCTACATTGTAGGTAATTGTAGAGGTTCCAGCTTGTTCGGTCATGGGGGATGTGGTTTTTGATCCAAACTATGATCGGTACAGTTTAAGGAGCACGAATGACTCCTATTTTTATATGGTTGAGGTAATGTACTGGATTCTTGACATTGGAAATGTGTCTCTTATAATTATAAATACTAATACAAAAATGAGAAAAGGTAAGATATTTTACTCCATATTCTCCATGTATCTGGAATAAGATACTAGTATACATGTTTTTGACCATTTTATTGGGTACTATGATATTTTAAAAGGTAGTACTGGTGCTGGAATTAGGAAGTAGTGGTTCTGGAATCAATGAGGGTAGTTTTGATCAGTACAGAGGGCAGGATAGGCTAGGTTGTGATCGGTACAGAGGGGTTGTGATATACCAATGGTTTGACAAACCATTGGTAAAGGCATATAAAACTCACTGCCTACTGCAATGGTTTTACTAAACTGTTGCTTAAATCATATTCCAATAGTTTATGTAACCATTGGAATATGATTCTGGGCAATTTGTACACCAACGGTTGTTAAAACTTTGGTATTTATATATTCCAATGTTTTTATTGGAACTGTTGGAATTGGGTATGTTTAAAAATACATATACCAACAGTTCCTATAAAAACGATGGTAAAGTGGTACTGCAATGCCAAACATGGAAATGGTTTCTCAAACCATTGGTATAACTTATCCTAATGGTTTGAGGGTCTATCCAAATGGTTTGAGACCATTGGGATATGTAAAATTTTCAGTAGTGGATGCGGACCAGTGGTGGTCATTAATTCAAAACACAAAGGAGGATGAGGAAATAGTGAAAATGGAATGGAGGGACTTTAAGGAAATCATCCTGGATAAATAATTTCCTCGCAAATAGTGGGAAGATATAGAAAATTTGTTTCTGAATTTGAAGCAAAAGGGGGATGAAAATGTTTCCAATTATGAAGCCAAATTTACAAGGCTAGCAAGGCATGAAGCGGACTACATACATAATCCAAGGAAAAAAATTGATTGATTCTTTGATGGTTTTAAACCATTCCTCTGAAGGGCTATAGTCTCCTAGAATTTCTCATCAAGTGAAGATATAGTCTTAAGTGATATCAAGATAGAAAATGAATTATCTAAGTCTTATGAGTTTAAGGGTAATAAAGAGAATAAAAGGGATACTAAAAACTCTAGTAAAGGAAATAAGGAAATGGGGAAGAAGGGAAGAGTTGAACTTCCATCATGTAGTAATTTTGGGATGAAACACCCTGGAACTTGCCTGAAGGGAATGGGAGTCCATTACAAGAGTAGAGAAAAATGCCACCTATCTTGGGATTTTAAGGGGAAGAAAGAAGCTACTAATATTTTATGCTACAATTTTAGGGAGATGGGACATTATGCACATGAATGTCCTAAGCGTCCGGGAAATTTTCCCCAATGAAGTCCTAGGGAGAAAGGCCAAGCTTATGCAGTCACAGTCGCGGAGGTAGAAGTTCCAAACGAAGTGGTGGTAGGTACATTGATCATTTCATCAAAATTATCCAATTCTTTATTTGATTCTGGTTCATCACATTCATTTATATCTTCCCATTTTTCCAAGAATATTAGATATGTCCAATTTTATTTAATAAAGGAGTTATCAATCAAAACCCCTAGTGGATGTATCATCACAACAAAGGTGTGTCCATTAGTCCCCCTCATGAAACGTAAATGTGCTTTAGTTGCTGACCTTATCATCATACCAATGACTGAATTTGATATAATTATCTATATGAATTGGTTTTAAAATTATGATGCAAAGATCTATTTCAAGAAGAAATAAGATACAATTTTTTAGAATAGTGCCGAATCCCTTATCTTTATGGCAGAAACATCACCATCTGATTCTCATCAAGATCCACCCCTGGTAGCTCAAAAAAATTCAATTATTGGGGAGGAAGGGAATGAAATAACTGTGGAATAGGAAAAGGAGGTTCAAATAGAATATTTACCTGTTGGGAAAGAATATATTGATGTCTTTCTAGAGGATTTACCTGGACATCCTCCAGAGTGGGAAATTTAGTTTTCCATAGACATAATTCCCCATTCAAGGCCCATATCGAAGACACCTTATAGAATGGAAACTGTAGAGTCAGTGTAGCTAAATAAACAACTATCATAATTGAGTTATAAAGTATTTATTTCCCCTAGTGTTTCTCCATAGGGATACCATGTTCTATTCGTTAAGTAGAAAGATGGGTCTATGAGTTTGTAAATTGAATATAGGGAAATAAATGCTATTACAATAAAGAATAAGTATCCTCTGCCACAAATTAATGACTTATTTGATCAAATTCATGGAGCCCAATTTTTGGGAAAAAATCCCTCAAGGTAACATTGAAGCATTTTTGAGGTGATTGTGTTTGTTGACAAAGTGGAAAACTATGTTATCATTGTTGAAAAAGAAAAATAATGACATACAAATTGTTGAAAAATGGGATTTCAGGGTGGAATGTCAAGTTCAAGAGTTATCTTCAACAATCCATGTTCGATTCAAGAATGTCGACAAAGTAATGGATGACTTGGAGGTGGTACAAAAAGAACAGATACAAGGTGGTGCCATTTTCTGTTGTTTGCCAAATTTTTTGGCCTAAAAATTGTCAAATGAAGAAAAGTGGTTTTTGGAAAAGGGGCTTGCGCGTCGTGTATTATAAGGCTTGAAAACTTGTGCACCATATGTTTTTCAAGATCATATCATCAAAATATGGAAAAGGGATAAGGATCGCGCAAGTATTGGGTTGATCGCGCAGGTGACTTGCACGCCGAGAAAGGACTTGTGCAAAAGTGCCTAAGAGAATTGGAATCTTGCGAGCCTGTTGTTTTTCAAGATCAGAAGATCAAAATATGGAAAAGTAAAGAGGTTCCCGCAGGTATTTGGTTTTGTCACGCAAGTGAATTTCAGGATAAGAGATCTGCGCGCCAAGACTTTCGCTCTGAGGGGTGACTTGCGTGCAGTCGTGCAGGTTGTTCAAAAGCCTATAAATTCTGGACCACCCATCATCATTTACAACGGAGTTAAAAACTTAGAAAATTCAGAGCTCCCGTTGCGCGGGTGTGGTGGTCGCGCAAGTGGTGGTGGGTCGCGCAAGTAGGACTTGCGCGCCTAATTTGAATAAGTACGGTTGTTTTTAGTTACGCGCCAATATTGGTTTGGGCACAAAGGGAAGTGAGTCGTGAAAGTTTGGAGTTTCGGAATCTTGTGTCGCGCAAGTGGTTGAGTAAGACTTGTACACTAGTTGTGACTTGCGTGTTGATACTTTTGGGCTGGATTAGACTTTCACGCCAAGTAAGGTTGACTTTCTGGCAGTGTTTTCAGGCTGCGTGGAAGCTGACAGTTTTCCCTATTCTCTCGGTGCAAAGAGAGTTTCTTATATGGGTGAAATTTGGACTTCAACAGAGCATCTACATACAGAGGAATATGCATTCCTTCATGAAAATTAAGAGACCTACAGGTCAATAAATTGTGAGTGTATTCCTTCTAGAGCAGTGAGCAAAGGAAGAGAAAGAAGGTGATCCTCTCCATTGGTAGCGAGCCAGAGAGAGAGAAACAAGGAGTGACCCTTGGGAAAGAACTGAGCTAACCCTAAACATTTTAAATGCAGTGAGCCTAGGCATAGAAGTTATCTAGCCCAAACCTTGTAAACTGCAGTGTGCTTTAGTGGATTTGGTACATCGTCACATTGTCAGTGTATGCTCCTTGGACGTAGCCCGGTGAGGGTGAACCAAGTAAAAATTGTTGTGTCTTGTTCATGATTTACTTTATATTTATATTGTGCAATGGGAAAGAGAGAGAAGACTATTTTTCTTAACAACAAAACAAGATCAGAACTGGATTTAATTTTAAATTATTCATACCCTAATTCACCCCCCTCTCGGGGTATTCAGCCTTGTGGACCTAACAATTGGTATCAGAGCGAAAGGTTGATATTAGTTCTTTTCTAAATGGATATCACTAATCATAAAGTGATTCCAATCTTCGACGGATGTAATTTTCAGATATGGAAGAATCGAATGCAATACTATTTCCGATCTTTGGGAATGGATGTGTTTTCAGCAGCTATGCATGGTATCACAGCTGATATTAATAGTGGTGCATTATCAGAAGCTGAGCATAGAGAGTTGGATGATAATGCCAAAGTAATTAATGCCTTAGGGGGATCCCTTTCCAATACCATCTATACAAAGGTGATTTCATGCAAAACGTCACATGCTATGTAGGAAAAACTATTGAATATATATGAAGGAGATACAAAGGTTAGAGAGGCAAAGCTGAAAGTGTTGTGGAATAAATATGAAGATCTAGAGATGAACCTGAATGAGTCTGTTGATGCATTATTTGAGAGGGTAAATATTTTTGTGGAAGATATGTGAGGACTTGGTGAAGTCATTGAAGACATAAAGATCGTAAAGTGCATCTTGAGGAAGCTTCCACCTCGGTTAAATCCGAAAGTTTTAGTACTAGAAGATAAAAATCCCAAAGAGCTGACACTGAACAATTTTCACAGTACCTTGGTTGCATATAAGATGAGGAATGATTATAACGAGGCTGTGGAAAAGGGGAAATCCAAATATATGGCATTTAAGGCCATGAAGAAGCTCAATATTGAAGATTATCAGGAATAAGAAGAGACAGATGAGTTTATGTCATTCCTTTCCTCAAATCTTTAAAGAGGAAAAGGAAAGTTCAAAGGTAAACTTCCACATGATTGCTTTAGATGTGGAAAAGTTGGTCATCTTGCTACAAGATTCCCCAAAAAGTTTCAAGAAGAAAATGATGAAGATGATGTTGAAAATCCCAAGAAGAAATCTTTAGCCAATGTGAAAGGGAAGAAGTTGTTCAAGAGAAATTTCTTCAAGAAGAAGAATCTTCTTTCATAAGAAATAGACAGTTCAGATGAGTTTGAGGGTGAAGAGGTTGAGGAGTTTGAAAATTGTAAGATCATGGAAAAATGCAATGGTGGCTGTTGTCGGGAGTGCTCAAGAAAAGGAAGAAACCGACGCTGATGAAGAAGAAGAAGAAATTGAAGGGAGAGTTAACATGGAAGCTGAATTAGAAGTAGATCTTGAAGAGATAGATATTTGGAGAGAAAAAACAAATAAATCCAACAAGGTGGTACATGATTCCAAACTATACATGCAACAGCAAGAAGAAGAGAAGTCTGAGCTAGTAAAAGAAATACAAAACCTTAAGTCTTCGAGGCGAGATAGCACAAAAAAGGTTGATGAGAATAAGCTCAAGATTGAAGAACAGAAAAGGGAGATCAATGGATTGAATGGAAAATTGAAAGATCACGTCAAGCATATCGAATAACTTGAAGAAGAAGTTGTTTGTCTATAGAGAAAAGTCAAAGACTAGGAAAAACCATTGATTCCTAAAACATTCTTGGGAAAGCAGGTTATTACAAAGACTGAAAAGATAAAATTGGAGCCTAGTAGTTCATCAAAAAAGAATCAGTAATTGAGCTCAGATGTTAAGGTTGTTTCAGGTCTTAATCAGAAACAAAAATCTGTGAAAATTGAAGTCAGACTGCAAGTATCAGTCCCAATATTGAAGGTTGATTTAGGCATAAAGCAGAATTAGAATATTCAAAGATCCCAATGGGAAACTCAAATTACTAAAGTACCATGAAGGAATGCACCATATATCAGGTGTTATTGTTGCGGGAAGATGGTACATTCACAGTATGTGTGTTCTATAGCCAAGATATCTCAAAGGGAACAAGAACAAAGGTGGCAGTCAAATAGAGAACAGTTCTCCAGAACATATTTCGAAGGACACTGTTTTTGGTGCGGAGGATTTGGGCACATGGCTAGGTACTACACATCAACCATATAGAGGAATGTGCCAAAGAAAAATAAAAATGTTTGCAAGCAGCAGATCAATAAACCAACAGGTGAGTTAAAAGTGAAAAATAGATTTGTAGCGTTGCAAGATGAAGTTGGTCCATCACACTCTAGGGACGATCATGTTCTCAAAACCGCATCGAGTGTGAAGTCAAAGACGTGGATCAAAAAGAAAATGGAATAAAAGGAAGTAGTTGTGGAAATTTCCCTTAAAGCTTCAGATCGTTCAAAAATATGGATTCTTAACAGTGGTTTCAGATCCCATATGATAGGGAATAAGGATCTCATTACAAGCATAAAATATGACAAAGAAGAAGTTTTCAATTTTGGGAATGATGAAGGAATGAAGATTTTTGGTTCCAAAAAGGCAAAATTTGGGGGAAAAGAAATGAGATGTGCTGATGTCTTGTTAGTAGAGGGTCTTAGTCATAACTTAAACAGTGTCAGACAACTATGTAACTCTGGGAACTCTATCTGATTTACCAAGAAGATTTGTGTTGTGAAGGTAAAAGATGGAGCAGTTGTTCCAAAATGAAAAAGGACAAAGGAAAATCTTTATCTTATAAGTGGGGAAGAAGATATGTGCCTTTTTATCCAGAGAGGAATAAAACCAGTTGTGGCATAAGTGACTTGGTCACCTTTTCCAACCATCCATGGAAGATCTGGTAAAATGTGATGCTGCTAAAGACCTTACCAAACTATCACGTGATCGTACTCATATATGTGATGCTTTTCAACAAGGGAAGATCATTAGAAATACATATAGGAAAAGGGAACAAAAATCAACCAGAGTGCTTGAATTGGTGCATGCTGATGTATATGGACCTATCTCACTACGAGCCATAAATGTGCATAGGTACTATGTCCTTTTCATTGACGATTATAGCAGAATGGCTTGGGTATTTTTCATTACCCATAAGACATAAGTGTTCAGTTTTATCAAGCAATATAGGAGGGAATCAGAAAGGATGCCTGGGCAGAAAATTTTGAAGTTTTGTACAGATACCGGTACAGAATTCACAAACAGTAAAGTGGAATACTATCTTGAGAAACACAGGATAAGGCATCAAGTTTCATCAATGAGAACTCCCCGACAAAATGGAGTTGTTGAAAAGGTAAATCGGATCATCAACAACATGGCCAGAACAATGCTTATTGAAAATGACCTACTAGAGAAATTTTGGAAGGAAGTTGTTTTGACATAGGTCTATATTTTGAACAGGTCTTTGTTATGTCCGAAGCAATGTAAGACTCTGTATGAAATGTGGTACGGAAAGAATCCAACTTTGAAATACTTTTGAATATTTGGAAGTAAGTGTTTCATTCTCAACAAAGAAAATCACAGGAAGTTTGAGTCACGAGGAGATGAGGGGATATTCCTTGGCTACTCCGGGAAAAGAAAAGCATATAAATGTTTCAAAAAAAGGCTGGGAAAAATTGTTGAGAGCAATGATGTCACTATAGTTGAAAATGAACAGAATACTCAATGACCCAGTGAACAATTTTTGGATGAAATTGATGTCGAGGTAAGAAACACAGGGGGAGAAGAAGTGGCAGAGGCTGACTCAGAAGATGATACTGATGATGAACAAGAAATTGTCAAGTTTCTGTCTGCAAGGAAGCCAAAGAGTCGAGCTGAAATTGATAGGCAGAATATCATTGGTGATCAGACAGCTCCAGTTCATACTCGAAGAATGAAATCATTACAGCAAACATCACTTTTCTCTTAGGTGGAGCCAAAATGTTTTTTCAATGCAGCTAAAGATGAAATCTGGGTTCAGGCTATGAATGAAGAGCTTGATCAGATTGAGAAGAACCAGACATGGGAGATTGTTTCGAGGACAGCAGACAAGAATGACATCGGGACTAAATGGGTCTATTGTAACAAGATAAATGAAGATGGCACAGTGATTCGGAACAAATCACAGCTATTGTTCAAGGGATACTCCCAGATAGAGGGAGTAGATGTTGATGAGACATTTTCACCAGTTGCAAGGCTAGAGACAATCAGATTTTTTTTTCATAGTAGTGCAAAGAAAGTTCAAAGTGTTCCATATGGATGTCAAATCTTCATTATTTAATGGTGTTTTGGAAGAGGAGGTGTATATTGAGCAACCAGATGGTTTTCTCATTAATGAGGATGAGAACAAAGTTTTCAGGCTGAAGAAGGCGTTGTATGGGCTGAAACAAGCACCAAAAGCATAGTACTCAAGGCTTGATCAGTACTTCAAGAAGCTTGGTTTCCAGTGTGGGGGAGTTGATTACAATCTTTATTTCAGCAAATGTAGTAATCAAAGGATGATGGTTTTGGTTTATGTATATGACATAATATTTGGAGGATCAGATGAATCTTAGTGCAGACAATTTTCCGAATTCATGAAAAATGAGTTTGAAATGTCAATTATTGGTGAGCTAACGTTTTTCCTTGGTCTACAGGTGACACAAGGAAGGAATGGAACTTTCATTTCTCAATCCAAATATGCCAAGGACGTTTTAAGAAGTTTTGGTATAGAGAATTAAAAGGAGATGAAGATTCTGGTTTCCAGCCGGATGAAATTATCAAAAGATGAGAATGGAAAGGTAGTTAATATCAGAGAATATAGGAAAATTATCGGATGTTTGTTGTACTTGACCACAAAAAGGACTGATATTGTTTTCACCACATGCCAAGCAGTGAGATATCAGAGTAATCCCAAGGAAAGCCACATTCTTGTAGTGAAAAGAATACTTCGGTATATCAAAGGAACCATGGATTTAGGTCTAATCTATAATGACAAATCTCAATCAGTGTTATTGGGTTACGCAGATGAAGATTGGGACGGATCAGCAGATGATAGAAAATCAACATCAGGAGGTTCATTCTATCTTGGTGGATTGCGTATTTCTTGGCTTATAAAGAAGCAAGATTTCATTTCATTAAGCACCGCAGAAGCTGAGTATATTGTGGCCACTCAAGCATGCATGCAGTTATTGTGGATGAAGCACCAACTTGACGATATGGGATTTGAAGTGAAGTCTTTGATCGGAATCTAGTGTGATAACTCAAGTGCTATCAATCTTAGAAAAAATCCAGTTCATCACTCAATAACAAAGAACATTGAGATCAAATATCATTTTATCAAGGAGAAAGTTGAGCAGGACATAGTGAAGTTGGAGTACATACCTACAGAGATACAGGTTGCGGACATTCTGACAAAGGCCTTACCCAAAGAATCGTTTGAAAGGCATCGACTGGATCTGGGAGTTCAGTCGACTACCTACACTTGAAATAGTGTGGATGCAGAACACCCCCCCCCCCCTCTCCCCGAGGTATAATGTGTTTTTCCCTATGGTACTGATATGTGTTCTCAACTCTGTTACAAACTGCAAAAGAGTGACCTTTGGGTTCGTTGACAAAGGGGGAGAAAATAGTGATTGTTCAAGGGGGAGACAGTGTGGAAATTTGATAAATCATGAATGATATGGAGAGAATCTGATAGGTGGAGTAGCCTGATAGGGGGATTTGAAGCTAGTTGAACGTGCTTAGTCAGGGCTGAGCTTGGACAACACAAGAAGTAGGGCTAAAGAAGTTTTGAAGTTGACAAGGGTTAAGGCTGTGAGCAGAAAGGGGGAGCATATTAAATCTGATGATTCTAGAAGTGATTGATCAAATAATAGATGTCATGAAAGCTGAGGATCGTGATAAAAGAAAAAAAGAAATGTGGGAATGTGGTAATAAGATTTCCAACAATTGGTATTAGTTTGGTAAAAATTGGTATCAGTTTTTTGTCAACAGTGGATGTCTGAGATGAAGTGATTCATTGATGAACTTTTCATTTACTCTTATTTCTCAGGACAAGCATTGCTCATGTGGGGTTAGAGTATGTGTTGAGTAAATCCTTGATCGCTATCAGAATCGCAAAAGGAGAATGGTGGCTGAAAAATTTATGATGTATCTTTTTATGGAAGAGTTTTCAACAAACCCAAAGG
This sequence comes from Viscum album, assembly GCA_963277665.1. Classification (NCBI taxonomy): domain Eukaryota; kingdom Viridiplantae; phylum Streptophyta; class Magnoliopsida; order Santalales; family Viscaceae; genus Viscum; species Viscum album. Next base: position 562,036,402 of record OY728150.1, on the reverse strand, counting down.
GGGGAGATTGTTGGGAAAAAATCCCTCAAGGTATCATTGAAGAATTTTTGAGGTGATTTTGTTTGTTGAAAAAGTAGACAACTGTGTTGTGATTGTTGACAAAGCAAAACAATGACATAAAAATTTGTTGAAAAGGGGGATTTGATGGTGGAATGTCGAGTTCAAGAGTTGTGGTCAACGATCTATATTGTATTCAAGAACGCCGACAAAGGAATGGATGATCTGGAGGTGGTACAAAAAGAATAGATACAAGGTGGCACCATTTTCCGTTGTTTTCCAAAAATTTTGGCCTGAAAATTGTCAAATGAAGAAAAGTGGTTTTTGGCAAAGGGACTTGCGCGTCGTGTACTGGAAGGCTTGGAAACTTGCACGCCATATGTTTTTCAAGATCATATCATCAAAATATGGCAAAGGGATAAGGATCGCACAAGTATTGGGTTAATTGTGCCAGTGACATGCACACCGAGAAAGGACTTCCGTGCCGGTGCCTAGGAGAATTGGAAACTTGCGTGCCTGTTGTTTTTCAAGAGCAGAAGATCAAAGTGTGGAAAAGGAAAGAGGGTCGCACAGGTATTTCGTTTGGTCATGAAAGTTAATTGCAGGAGAAAAGATTTGTGCATCAAGACTTGCGCTCCGAGGGGTGACTTGTGCGTTGTCGCGCAAGTTGTTCAAATGCCTATAAATACTGGACCACCCCTCCTCATTTCTAATAGAGTCCAGCACTTTGAAAATTTAGAGCTCCCGTCGCGTAGGTGTAGTGGTCGCGCAAGTGGTGGTGGGTCGTAGAAGTTGGACTTGCACACCTGATTTCAAGAAGCACTATTTTTGTTAGTTGCACGCCAATATTGGTTTAGGCATAAAGGGAAGTGAGTCGCGCAAGTTTGGAGTTGTAGAAGCTTGTGTCCCGAAAGTGGTTGGGTAAGACTTGTGCTCCAGTTGTAACTTGTGTGCTGATACTTGCGTGCCATATTAGACTTGGGCCCCACATATGGTTGATTTTTTGGCAGTGTTTTCAGGATATGTGGAAGCTGGAAGTTTTCACGATTCCTTCGGTGCAAAGAGATATTCATATATGGGTGAAAGTTGGACTTAAACAGAGCATCTACATATAGAGGAAGATGCATTCCTTCATTCAAATTAAGAGACCTATAGGTCTATAAACTCTGAGTGGATTCCTTCCAGAGCAATGAGAAAAGAATGATAAAGAAGGTGATCCTCTCGACTGGTAGTGATCCAGAGAGAGGGAAATAGGGAGTGACCCTTGGGAAAGCAGTGAGCTGACCCTAAACATTGTAAAGCCAGTGAGCTAGGGCATAGAAGTGATCTAGCCCGAACCTTGTAAACTGTAGTGTGGTTTTAGTGGATTTGGTACATCGGAATATTGCCGATATATACTCCTTGGATGTAGCCTAATGAGGGTGAACCGAGTAAAAATTGGTGTATCATGTGTATGCTTTACTTTCTGTTTATATTGTGCAACGGGAAAGATAGAGTAGAGTGTTTTTCTAAATAGTGAAACAAGATCAGAACGGGCATTTATTTTTAATTTTTCATACCCTGATTCCCCCCCTCTCTCAGTGTATTCAGCCTTGTGTACCTAACACCAATATTTTTTGAAGATTGATCTTCGATCTGGATAACATCAGTTTCTTTTGAGGAAAAAAGAAATTCTCAAAACAGCATTTTGAACCAGGTACGGGCATTACAAGTTTACAGTAATGCCTTTTGGATTAACCAATGCACCATATATTTTTATGGATCTGATGAATATAGATTTCAAGGAATATCTTGATGACTTTGTGGTGGTTTTATTGATGATATTCTGGTATACTCTAAAATCTATGAAGATCATGAAAATCACATGCGTGCTATTTTTAAGACTCTAAGAGTAAATGAATTATATGGGAAGTTTAGAAAGTGTGATTTTTGGCTCCAATCAATTTCCTTTATTGGACACATTGTCTCTAAGGTTAGAATATCTATAGATACTGTAAATAAAAAGTTTGTGCAAGAATTCCCTACTCCAAATAACATAACTGAGGTATGTAGTTTTTTGGGTTTGGAAGGTTATTATCGGCATTCCATCCTGAAATTCGCTCGTTTAGCCAACCCAAGGACCAAGCTCACACGAAAATGGATTAATTTTGTATGGACAAAGGAATGTGAAGAATGTTTTGAATAATTAAAGAGGAGGTTAGTTAATGCTCTGATCCTAACCACGCCATCATGGAATGATGGGTTTGTTATCTATAGTGACGCATCAAAGAAAGGACTTAGTTGTGTCCTTATGCAGATTGATCGGGTGATTGCCTATGCATCTAGGAAGATAAAAAATCCTAAAAATAACTATCCAACTCATAATCTTGGGTTAGAAGCAGTAATATTTTCTCTAAAGATTTGGAGACATTACCTCTATGGGAAAAAATGTGAGATATATATTGATCCTAAGAGTTTAAAATATATATTCTCACATAAATAACTCAACATGGGACAAAGGAGATGGATTGAGCTACTCAAAGACTATGATTTTACAATACACTACCACCTAGGGAAGGAAAAAAAGGTAGCAGATGCTTTGAGTAGAAAAGACCATGGAATTCTGAACAAGATGAGAGTTGAAAGGGATCCTATGTTCATGGATCTAGTAAAGATGGATATGGGAATTATCAAGGAAGGTAACACATAACTAATTTTTCAAATGGTTTCCAAACCTTCTTTACTAGAAAGGATAAAATGTTCTCAAGATTATGATGAGGAGTTTCAAAAGAAAATTAAATCTATAAATGATGGGAAGTTGACTGAATTCACATATAAAGGTGGAATTTTCAAATTCAAAAAGAGGCTTTGTGTTCCCACTATTCGTGAGCTAAAGAGGGAACTATTGGATGATTCTCATAACACTAATTTCTCTATACACCCGGGTATCACAAATATGTTTAGAGATCTAAAGGTACATTTTTTGGGAAAAACGTGAAAAGAGATATTGCTGATTACATGTTGAGATGTTTGGTTTGTCAATAGGTGAAGTCTGGAAGACAACGTCCTGAAGGAGTCATGCAACCCCTTCATATTCCTATTTGGAAATAAGATGATATTACGATGGACTTTTTTATGGGGCTACCAAATACACTAAGAAAGAATGATGCGATATGGGTCATTATTGATCGTCTTATAAAATCAGCACATTTACTTGTTATAAGAGAAGATTTACCAGTTGAACATTTATAAAGACTTTATATTAATGAATTTGTAAGACTTAATGGTTTACCCTCTACAATTATTTTTTATCAGGATCCTCATTTTACATCATGATTCTGGAAGAGTCTTTAGAAAGCCCTAGATACTGATCTTCATTTGAGCACTTCCTACCACCCAAAAAATGATGGACAATCAGAAATGACTATTAAAACATTGGAAGACATGTTGAGGACTTGTTCAATTGATTTTCAAGGCATGTGGGATCAGTATTTACCAGTCGTGTAATTTTCCTATAACAATAGCTTCCATTCACGTATTTAGATGGCACCGTATGAAACGTTGTATGGAAAGAGATTTCATACACCAACTTTTTGGGATGATGTTGGTTAACGAAAGATCATAGGCCTAGAACTTGTTGAGGAAACATCAGAAAAGGTAAATATTATCCAAACCCATATTAAAATATTTAAAAGTAATAAAAAAGAGCTATGCTGATAATCAAATAAACGACTTGGAATTTCAAGAAGGAGATCACGTTTTATTAAAGGTATATCCATGGAAGGGTATTATACAATTAGGTAAGAAAGGAAAATTAAGTCCCAGGTACATTGGACCTTTTGAAATTCTAGACTGAATTGGATCCATAGCTTACCGTTTGGCAATGCCGCCAAGTATCTCCAAAGTTCCCAATGTGTTTCACGTATCAATGTTAAGGAAATAAATGTCAGACCCCACACATATACTCACCTATGAAGAAGTAGAATTTGAGCCTGATCTGTCTTATTGTGACGAGCCTATCAATATTCTTGATACCAGAGAACAAGTATTGAGAAATCGGATGACTCGTCTAGTAAAGGTTCTTTGGAGGAACTATAAGATGGAGGAAGTAACATGGGAGCCTGAAGAGCTTATATTGAAGACATACCCGAATCATTTTAGTTAAAAAAATTTGAATTTAGAGGATAAAATTTTTGTAAGGAGGGGAGAATGTAACAGCCCAAGGTTTTGAAAATAAATATTGAATACATTTTATAATCTATCCATTAAAAACAACTTTTCCTATACTATGTTTGGAATTTCAAATAAATTTTGTCTAGAGTAGTGATCAGTATGTCATTTGTAGTCTGATAGAACAAACTTTATTTTTGGTGAATAGTAACATACCCTTATGAATAGTAATATGAATAGTAATATTACCCTTATGAATAGTTAAAAATGATATTATTTTATTTTCTTAAGGTAATAAGATAATGAGATCTTAATTAATTTTTCAATGTGATATAAAACTAATTATACCTTAAAATTTTTATTTTTCAAATTAACTATGATTTTATTTTAAAATTAAATTAATAATATTTAGAAATTTATTTTTTAAAAATTGAGTTCATTTTATAATTCTACATGTTTAAAATGGTAGGGGTGAATTTTTTGGATATTTCCAAAATAATTGAATTTTTCATGAATAGTAAAAATACAGTTTTGAGTTTTTGATACTTTAATGACATCATAATGACATAATAAAAGGATAGTTGACTTCTGTAAAGTAACATATGACATGAGGTGTCCCAAGTTCCTAAAACCATGAGAAAATACCATGCTCTAGCCCATGGTTTGGCAAAACCAATAATGAGGTGTCCCTTTGAAATTACTAAAAAACTCCATCTATTTTACTATAAATACCCACTCATCCATTAGGTTTCCTTCCTTCCAAATATCGCATATGCTATGATACGGTGGTTTTACCTCTATATGAGTCCTCACAAGGTGTCCTTAATCCCCCAAGGTCCCAACCTTCAAGTTCTAGGAGTTACTGTACAAGGTAATGGAACCTTTCACCCTCCTCTTTTCGTCAAAAATGTTTTATATTATCTATTTGAATTTTCATTATCATATATTGGGTTTCGATATTTTGTATTCCTCTTACTATCCTTTTTACTTTCATATGATGAGATACCCTTTTTCTCATCAATTAATTTTATGACATTTTAAGTGACGTCGTTATGCTGCCAAATTTTCATAAGGGATCTCTCAATTTTCTTTTATTTTCATGTTCATTTATTTTATTTTTCTCTCCTCACCTCTTCTATACAAATGACCATGATAACTATAGTATCATCTATAAACTATAAGTATATCACGTGAATGGAAGAACCATCATCAATATTCTTACTCCCTCCCTTTTATTTTTCTAAACGAAATCAATGTCCATGAGGTTCCAATTTATAGCCTTTGTGGACAATGAAGTTTAATTCTTCAATTTATCATTCATTAAAGGTAATGAAACCATTTTTATAGTTGAACCAAACTATAATATATATATTATAACCAAATACATATTCATGAACTAGTATATGTACATATTATTAAATCATAAGACCAAACTAGTTCCTAATAATCAAAATACCGCTTAAATAATCTAAGTGAATATCATTAATGATTCATCCTTTTCCAGGTAACCAAATGATAAAAATGACCATTAAAACTTATGTATGTGCTTAAATAATATTTAATTTCAATTCAATATATTTAAATTCATTCTACATGAACTCCATTACTTAAAAACAAGAGAACTGATTAAGAAAATCAAGAAAATGAACACTCTGGAACGACAAAATTCGATATTATAACTTATCTATATGGACATAAAAGAACTAAACAGAATTATGATAAACTAAATACATGTTTAATAAGATATTAATTAAGTTATTAATGATTAAAATTTCATATTACAAGACCTTATGTTCAATATGGGAACACATTTGGACTTAAGTTAAGGGTTTTTTCACCCGAACTTTCATTTTCATTCGGGTTATTTTCATTGTCTAATTACCTCAATGAAATTCTTATGTATTATTATATACTCATAATAAACTCTGTGTGTGTTATATATATGTACACCAACCAGAATCCTTCCTTATTTTATGGATATTTACATGTTTTAAACGGAGCTTTCAAATTTTTTTCTGAAATACAAGCCTGATTCACGGAAATATCTCAAATTCTTACCAATTTTGAAGGGAAATATCTAATATGTTTTTGGTAACCATTATATTTATAAAATCACTCATTTTAATATTAAAATAATATCTTACTTCACTTATGGTTTTATAAAAATATTTCTTCAAAATAACTCTTCTTTTCAAAGTGAAAGAATTTTTATTTCAAGAATTACTCGAAGATTTTATAAGAGTATCTTCATCTATTTCAACAAATTTGTTGATTATTATGTATTATTGGGATTAATATTTCATGGTATCATATACCATATTTAATTTAATTGCTTATGATTATTTTTATTGTGTATGTTTTATCTATAATCCATTCACCAATTTACTCTGAATGGTTAGTGATTATGCTTAATGTCTGGGGAAAGCTTTTTACTTTTCATATATTAGTTTAAATATGAATGTATATGTTGTTTATCCCTATACATATGAGTAATGCATTATATATACTAAGTGTTGGTTGGGGCCCACTATAGCCCCTCAATGCATCGGTAGGTCTTATGAGACAAAATACGGTCTTGGCATAAGCCCTTGACAAAATGATTATTTATGGTCTTTACATGAGGCCTTGACGGTATGGTTATGTTATCCTGAATAATGCATTCCCTCATTATGAAAATAGTATTTATGGTTCATGTGGTTATTTGGATAGTATAATACCCATGATTGTGTTATATTATGGAAATATTTACTCAACCCTTATTCTTTAAATAATGTGATCAAGTTTATTATTTGTTAAAAGCATATTTTTTTATTAATTAAAGATGCTTAATGTTTAAGTTATGATATATTCCACTGTATTACTTACTCTTAATGAGCGTTTTATCTCACCCCTTTATTATGTATCATTTTCTCAGGACATGAAAATGTTTATTACAAATGACATGCTGAAATAACCTAGGAGTTATGGATGTTGTCTAAGGAGTTTCTATGATGTATTTTCATTTCATGTTGTAAAGTTAAAATTATTTACAAATATTTTTTCCAATAATACTAAAATACCCAGTCCTTTAGTATTATTATTCCTTATTTTATGCCAATATAATCAAATAAGGCATCGGCTCTAGGAAATGGTGGTCGGGTCCTTAAATTTATGTTCCCATGGGTGGACTTTTCATTATGGAGACGATATACAGAAGCAATGGTTTGAATGTTTATAAATCAACATTGTCTCCACTCATAGATTCTATAATCAATAAGAAATAAAATGGGGTAGAATATGAGGGAACATATTGTTTTATGGAATATTAAATTAAAAGATAAAAACCAAAGAAACTAAAAGTGAAATTGGAGAAGAGAACCTTGATAGAAGATATCTTTGTGTAAAGACTTAATAATTCGAAATAGTTATAAAGGTGTCATGGAACTGCCCCTTTAACCACATAGTCACAAATACATGATTTACCCTCCAAAAAAGTGAAAAACACAATTAAATAGAGTGGTGTAGGTATAGTGTTTAAAAAGGGAAAATGGGAACTTATTTAATTCGGCCTCCAAAATATATTATGCAATAAAATTCATTTTATAACATGTTCATGTGTAAATTGGATATCCCATCAATATAATTTAATTTTCAAAATGGGTTCTATAATATCTTCCAAATTTTAAACTCAACCAATGTTTGAATAAAAAATTTATATCCCAAATGGTGAGTCAAGGTACAATATGTTGAATCAAGTCCGGCTCCTCATTAATAAAACCATTTTCCTTATAAATGTGGGATACAACATGAAATGTCTAAATCAAACAATGTATCACAATTAGTTTATAATACATCTATAAAATATCAATCCACAATTTAAAAAAATGAAAAAGTTATAATAAAAGTAATAAAGTGAAATTAAAATGGAAAACAAATAAAATTTTCATGAAGTATTAAAAATCAAGATCAAAACCCAAATTTCCAATAAATTTTAAAATATAGATCAATATGGAAAAATTATATCAATTATTATAAAAAATATATTCAAAGAACATGTTTTATCAATAATTATTTATGTAATTCATTATAAGGCTATATAATTTTGATTCCATCAATCACATAATGATATATTATACATATGTTTACAAGATGAGCCTGGAAAAATTCTTAATTTCATCATGGATTAACTATAATATGGGATGTAAATGGTTTCCATGAAAAAAATCATAAGAAATTATCCTAATCCCTCTAGTGAAATACGTTGGATTGCATCATTATAGAATTTTCCCATTAAATCGTAAGAAACATTAATATAAACGCAAAAACACTTCTATAAGAAAATTAAATTTTAATTTTATAAATAATAAGAACTAAAATTTATATTTTAAACACCTTTTATTTTAAAATAAAAAATATATAAATCAAATTAAATGGAAATTTATTTAAAAAACCATGAATACATGGGAAATAAATTCTATAAATAAAACTATCAAAGACAGTAAGAAAATGAATCGGTATAGAAAATTTTTAAAAATAATATTCCTTTAACATTCAATAAAAAAACATTCTTAGTTATCGGGAAATTATCTTGACCTCCTCCCTCCAAACATACCCCTTCTATGCCAAGAATAAATGATGATAAATAATAACCCTAAATCCCTACTTCCAGTAGTCCTTGGGATGGAAACTATCATTGAATATATAATATTCAAACATATAAGAGAAATTTCACTTAATAATATTTATATATGATTATGAGATAGGATATAAACCACCAAAAAACTCCACCAAAAAACTCCACCAAAATAAATAAAAGAGATAAAAATAATCACAAAATGAAAAAAAAAAATCAAGGAAAAAATATCCAGGTATATATTAAAAATGAAACCCTACAGCAGCAACAAAAAAAACTCTAATTCCCAAGCTGGTATTGTCTATCTCAATCACAAAAAACATCCTAGTAACCTGAAAATTAAATTATATATAAATATATATTGGAACCAAGGATTTTAAAAACAAAAAATGGAGTCTAGTTTGTGTCTGTTGGTAATCCAAACTCGGTTGATCAATGAGTTTGCAAGGAAAGCGGTCTTATAGTAAAATCATACAACAATGTTGAAGGTTTCCTTATTTCCTAGTGTTTGTGAAAACATTTTGTCCAAAAATTAGAGAATGGAGAAAGGTGTTTCTGTAAAAGGAAGTTATACGCAAGATTGAAGGTGAATCTGAATGTTACATGTGAGTTATGTTTCAGGATTGTCTCTTCAAAATACGGAAAGGAATGAACTACATGAAAGATTCTTTTTTCATGAAAGGACATTACACACTAAATGAGATGTCAAAATGGACTTAATTGCAATTGGATTTTTGAGTTCGTCATTTAGAAATATGAGAATGGCATGAGATGCATGAAAAGGATGAAATTGTGTGAAAGGTACTTAACAAAGTTAGTTTTAGACTTATATACATAGGGGTGATTCGCAAGGAACTTGCACACAAGGTCATCCAGGTCTATAAATATGCAGAAACCCCCATTAAAGACATAGAATGTTTTTCAATAATTATTTGGTGTCTCTGTACAGTGAAAAAATTATGCATAGAAGACTTAGGCACATAATGATCCTAGAGTCTCTCTAGACTAAGTGAATTTGATGATAGTACTGCATGAAATATAATGGATTCTTGAAATATATCTTTCACAACATTCCCAAAACTTTCACACAAGAACAGGTGTTACATAAAATTACAGAGTTGAGCTACTTTTGAGTTTTGAATATCCAGTTTATTTGATTAATTCTTTCAAGTGCATCAATTCGGGACTTTGGTGGAAGTAGAGTGTCATACTAGATAGGGAAAAACTTGTCAATTCCAATCTACTAAATTGAACTTCAATTATTTAAACTAAGAAATAATTGTCTCAAAAAAGTGAGTTAGAGGACTAGATAGAAGTTTTCCAAGGGAGGAAATGTGTTATTCCTAAAAGATTGTTAAGTCGGTGTGCCTAGAATAGAGTTACTTTGTATAAACTCTTATATTCCAAAACTAGTGAATATTAGTCGATTTAGGTATGAACAAAACACTATTGGAATATGATCTTTGGACTAGACCTTAGTGGTGAACCAAGTAAAAAATTATTTTCAATTTTTATATGGTTGTTTATTTTCTCACATTCCCGTCATACATTTCTAACAAGTTCCTACCAACGTGGGAACAAGATCTATCACTTTAGACACCCCGATTCACCACTCCCCTCTAAGGGTGTTCTAGGGTCCAACAATATAGTTATCAAAAGATGTATACTTGGTATTAACATACCCAGGGTCTCTTGTGTAAATGTGCAAAAGAGAATATTAATGAACAAATGAACAAACAGTACAACTAATAAGACTATAAATAGTTCGATAATCCAATTTCAACCTACCCATGGAAATATCAAAAAATAACACATCCAAATTGTTACATCACATACACATACCTCTTCGATATGTGTCGGGATGCATCTCTACCTACCCCACACTCACATGGTTTATCATCTCATGCTAGAATAATTCATATCCACATCACAACCTCATCATGTAACCAAGGTAATATAGTATCATGAGCATGAATGAAATCAACCTCGTACCCTCTTCCTATATTTCATAAACCCCACCACATATCATATTTGTATCAACACTAGGAATATCAACCTCTATCCATCGTTTTCATCACTAGGAATCTCCACCACCATCCCTCTTTATCGTCACTAGGAATCTCCACCACCATTCATCATCATTTTCTTTAGAAATCTCCACCTTTAGCCATCATCGTCATCACTAAGCATCTCCACCACCAGTCAACATCATCATCACTACCAAAGGAATATTGGGGAGGAGGGGTTATCCGCCCATCCATTCCATCACCAATATAGGTGTTGGGAAAAATTTTAGGAAACTAAAACATTAACGTGTTGGTAATGTTAACCAACTCAGGTGGGGTGAATATAAAAAAATATGACAATACAGGATAAATATATAGTACACAATACCCCACCTAAGGGTTTATATCTAGTGCCTCTATAATATACACGTCTATACCACAAAACCTAATAAAATATACTACTAAATGTTACAAACACTATATGAATAACCCCACATAGTCATGTCACACACAAGAAAAATTACATCTTCTCTTTAAAAAATAACTGATTTCTACATTTACTAATTATCAAAAAAACTTACAATTTTTAATGAATTTAATTCCACATTTATTCCCATACCATTATTTATCTTTTAATTAATAATCCAATTATCACAAACTTACTTATATCCCACAATTATTAAATTTTCTAGGTTTTAATTAAAACATGCACATGTTTAATTACCAACACATTCCATTTCAATTTCATCATTGTTGTTTATTACATTTTTGTGGATCTACTTCTACAAACACACCTCAAATAATCCCATACACTTCTCAATGACATCCATTACATCACATGACATAAAATACCATAACCCATCCATCTCACCACAAAAACTATAAACCAAACACCAAAACTCAACTCAAAACTTTCTCCATACCCAAACTGGCCACCACCATCACAATACAAGCCCCAAAAAGGTCTATATAACCACTACAACATCAATGTAAACACATTAAAACATATAAATGCATTTTATATTTCACATCTATTAAAATTTTATTTTCTATTGGAATTTCAATATTCATAAACAATCTATAGATTTTTTTATCATTACATAAATTCAAATTTACATGGGAATCCAATTAATTAGTGATTTATATGTTCTTATCCTTTTATTCATGGTGGGTTCAACTAAATAGTTCAAAAGGGATTCAAAAATTAGAATAACTAAATAGACCCCAAATATCTACAATAATGTTATTCTTTAGCATGAACATCAGTCATGCATAGCCTTATAAGATTTATCACAAAACAAGTAAACCCATGTGATTAATCTCATCCTATTCAATTTCAATTAAATAAATTTAATTATCCTTAAATTTAAACCCATAATATCCACCTTATGGAAGAAAAAAGCAAGATATTCTAATAGATACACATAAAAATGATACAACAAGTATCCCCTACCACATAGATATGTCTAATTCTCTCTATAAAATAATGGAAGGTCAAGAATCAGCCAACACCAAAGGAAAACCCCCCAAGACCAACATATGGAAATGTATAATCAAGAATCACTTTATTTGAAACCCAAAAAATCCTCTCCAAAAATAAATACCAATAAAAAATAATAATAATATGAACATAGAATATGGGAGAAGAAAGGGTACCTAGATTTTTAAATCATTGATCTTGATAAACCAATGTGTTCAAAAACATAGTAGGTGTGGTTGGATGGTGATGGAAGGTCAAGGGGCATACTAGGGATATAGAGAATAATAAAAACAGAGAAAAGTTGTAAAGGTCCACCTAGGATCAATGTATCACCGATAGGGGTCGTGAATCAGTGATACCATTTTCTTTTAAATTTCATTTCTTTTTAAACAACCTTTACCTTCTATTCAAGAATTATCACTTTTCTGAAAAAATAATTCCCCAATCCATATGAACATAAATATTTACAAGGTTCACCACTCAAAGTGATCTAATATGTCCTTGGCTTGGTTTGAAAAATATAATACCACATAATTGTCTAGAAAACAATCCTTTATATGGATACAATAAGTAGGATATACCCTTACACTTGTGTCGCACTATGATCAATACAATAGTTCATGTGCATCATCTATAATGACAGATGTAAAACAAGTTTGGGTAAAAAGTAATGAAACCTTCACCAGCTAGTTCAAAATAAGAAATTGTTATGCCTTATCAACTTCCACTTTTGAATACCTTTAAAACATAATTCATCACTTTCCTACCCATCATTAGGTAAGAACTTCACTTTTTGGATTCGTACAAATACTCAGTATAACGGATCAGTTTGATCCCCTAATCTAGTTTCTTAGTCCAAAAATAGATAATATATCATACCCTGAAAACAATTCCAAACCACATCGTATTTCCTTGGAAATATATGTCTGATAGCTCTGCCTGATTTGGTAACTCTTACTACTATCCTTCCTAATGCTTATTCTTTCTAGATATGTTGCTCAAGAAATCTTTATCCAAAAAACTATCTTCTATCTTCTTCAATGCTTTCACTCTCTATCCAAATGTGAATAGTACTTCATTGTAAGAAATTAAAATATACTTCCTATTATTCATAAGAGATCTATAAGTAGTTTGGTCAGGAATCATAAATATTTTCCCACTTAACCAAATTTTTGAAACATGAATTTTCTTTCCACTTTGACTTTATATTTGAATATTTTTCCACTTTTAAACTCTTCTCAATTCTTCTCTAACTTTCTCAAATCCTCTCAAAACATAATCCATCTTTAGAATTTATAACACTTCTTTAGTCCAATACCATTTTCATTATGATTGCCTCCATTATGATGAAAATATATCATAATAGAATACTTCTTATTATGATTCTCCATACCACCTATAGTATATATAACTTTTCGAATATTTTTACCAACTGAAAACCATACAACTTTGAGATAATTCTACCATAAAATAGTTGAAACATCTGAAGCATTTGAGAAATCCCTTTGACTAAACTTCTGAAAAACTCTCCAAACAAATCTCATTTTCTTCTTTTCATCAAACGGATGATCCTGGGCTCGATGACTTATTGGTGTTGGCCTGAATCTAATGGATCAGTATCTGATTTACTTCAATAAATTGGTGTTAGAGAAAATTTGATGTCTTGGAACAACTTCATGTCTAGTGAATAATGGCCAAATTATAAAACATATTAGGTTTATTCTTTCATTTGTGACCAAATTTTATAAAACCAACACTTATTTTTCCCTCAACATAGATGATTAAGAAAAAACATTTGTTTTATGAAAATTGTTCCCTAAATTGTTAACCTTTATCTAATTGATTAGTCTTAGCATCTCCCAAATAAACCAATTTTACCTTTGATGGATTGGAGGCATGCCTCATTTGATGGACTTGTATAGGTAACTTCTAATTTATAAAATTTCAACTTCCATGTCTTTAAAAAAAATCTGCATATGGTGATCCTCACACTGATGAACTAAGAACTGAATACTAAAAATTCAAAGAATTTATTTTTCCACAATCTTTTTCTTGTAATCATGACTTTTTCATGAATTTGAGAACATTTAAGACTAGAATATAATCTTATGACTTACAAAGTAAAGTATTATGACTTCTCATCCATCCAGTTTCTATCTTTATTTACAAAAAAATCTCAAGACGATTGGAAAAAAATTCCCTTCCATTCAAAAATCCTAGATCACAAGTATATCAAATTACATATAATTTATGAGAGCTCCAATATCATAAAAGAATAATAATATTTAGTATAAATTCATTCAGACTCTAGTGTAACTTCTCATACCTATCAAAATATTCCTTTTGGGGCCAGTGTGAGTCCAAATAATACATCACTCATAAAACATATCCATAATAAGAAATTGAAACAAAAGAAACTTTATTATTAAAATTATGTCTGATCTTAAGAGTAATATGATTCCTTTTCTCTGATCACAAAAAATTACAATGTAAGGTGATTTTTTTCTCAATAAAAAAATTAAAAAAAACAACACAAACTCCATTCATACTGACAGAATGTGTCATCTAGGGGTTCAGATTGTCAACTTATCTAAAAACCTTAATCATATGGATTTCCACCATCTTCTCATCAAGTAGGTTGTTTACTCACTTCACTCTTCTTAAACAACAGATTCCTAAAATAGATCTATTGAAAACAAATTGAACCAAAACAAAACTTGTTCCCAGAAATCTACCCCTTAGTGTTTGTTGTTAATAACAATTTAAAGAAAATTCCTCACGATTCCCTTATTTTTATGTCTTTGCAACCTATATTTCTTCTTCGCATGCCTTCTCTCCCTATATTATCTTATCCTTCTAATTTACAATCAAATTCAATGGGGAAACTCATGATAATGTTTCTTAATATCAAAATATTAAAACTCTTCTTCAGAAGAATATAAGTATCACATCTGTTTATTAACAAAGTTCCATTAATTAAGCAACACTATTCCTACATGGGTGAACTCGGTGTAGAAATAGAGTATATAATCAAGGTTATCAATTTTTCTTTAAAAAAATTAATGTAATACCTTTTTATGCTTCTTTCATATTTCTCATATCTGCAAAAATATGAGTAAAATTTATTAAGATAAATTAATTTGAACCCATATCAAAAAAAACATAAGAAAATTTCATGTTTAAAAACACAATGCTCCCAACAAATTATTTTTTGAAACATCATTACTTTATTTTTCATGAAAAATAATATACCAATACAAAAACTTCCTTATTTCAACTACTTAAATTCCCTACAAGTTACAATGAATGAATATATTTTTTTGGAATAAGGAGGAACCTCAATTGTTTCTCGGAAGAAAAATGTGAAGTGAGAATCCTCTCCCAGTTTTAAATTTTCTCATTCTTAATGGATTTTTCATTGGATGATTTTTCTTCCTTCAGTTCATCATTCTCAAATTTTGTAATAAGATTCTTTTCATATGTATATTGTTCTGATGAAAATGTTAACTTCTCTTTAACTTTAGTACGGTTTTTTATATTTATTTTATAAAAAAATTCATTTCTTCCTTTTGTTCAAGAAAAATAGTCAAAAAAAAATTGGTCGAATTCCCTTCTGGCTCACATTACTTATATATTTTCTGAATATTCAAACCACAATATTTTGATAACATTTTATCAACATTTCTCACATATTTAGAATTATTTTTATTCCCCTTTTATACATTAATTTTTGTGCTTATTTTAACTTTATAGCCACACCAACTTTCCATTTCCATATAACTAAGTACTCTTTAATTTTATGCTCAACAAGTTTATTTTTCTCAACTTTTAATACCCCCTCTCAACTTTCGTTCTTAGAGAGGATTGAATCACCCTCAAACTTTTCCATCTGTAATTGATGGGATAATTTTAATGTGGTTAATTAAACCAACAAAAATTCAATGCATGCCCAAATCCCCCACAACACCATCAGTAACCATATAAGGAATAATTTCTTCTGTAAATTCTATACATTATGAATTTGCAAACATGTTTCTTAACAACGTTCTTATCATTATTATCAAAACATTTTTCACCCCAAATATTTATGTCCGTAGCCTCAATTTTCTTTTTTAATTTGGAATTTTTTATAACCCTATAAAATCTAGAAGTAATAGAAACTTTTGTTTTGGACTCATAATTTTTAGAAATTAATGAATTCAAATATTTTTTGGTTTTTTCCACATACATGAATTTCACATATTTATTATTCTTCGGAACATATTTAAATTTATTTTTAATATTTTAAGGTAACTTCAATGTATCCTTCTTAGGTTCACTATTTCTAGAACATTCTCTAACTTCAGAGATATAGTTCTTGAAACTTGTAATTCCTTGCTTAGAATTACATGTTTTTGTTGAAAAAGTTTAAACACTTTTTAATTTTACATCAATTTTATTTCATTACTTTAATTCTAATTCTTTTCCTTCTCAAGAGGCTTCTTCAAATGATCAACCCCTTCAAGTAACATAAATATTTGTTTTAGAGGACATTCTGATGTTTTTTGTAGTACTTCCTTATTAAACTTATTTATTTATTTTTTAAGTATTCTAATCCCTAAACATTCATTAACTTCCCCTTTTAGTTGAAATTATTATTGAGACTACGTTTCATCATAATTACTGCTTTAAATATCATTAACTATTGTAATAAATGTGATTTATTCATATAATTTAGTGAACACCTCTATTTCTACTTCCCTATAATCATATTTATAAATAAATATTGTCTTTTGGGGTTTGGGTAACTTCTTATCCTTTCCTTTGGAGTAATATTATTCAACATGTTTCTTCCATATTCTCTAGAACTTCTTTCTTCTTCATCACTTTCTTCATCACATTCTTCACTATCCCCTATATGAGGTAAATTGGAAATAAAGTTCTCAATGGCTACACATCCAAAAAAAATTAAGGGAATTTTTTATTTATACTTTCTTATACAAATTTTTATATTTTTAGAAAATAAGGGTATAAATTTATCATGGTTGTTACAAACCTCGTTTTTGAATTAAAAATTAGCAACATCTTCTTCTTCAAGAATATTCTTATCCTTTTCATGCTTAGTATATTAGAAAGATGTTTCTTGGTAAAATTTCTCCTTAATTTTCATAACATTCTATTTTCTCATTTTATAAATAACCAGATTACTATGAAGATCATATATAGATAGAGTTTTATGATTATTATCTTCCAAATATGAAAATTTTCCACCAAACTTATCTTGAATAATTCTCAAGATCTTTTCAACAACAATTGGGTCTTTTATCTTCTCAGCAAGACATCTTATATTGCAAGAAAATCATTCACAATTATAAAGAATTCACTAAAATATTCATCTTCTCCCATATCAATATCTTTATTCTTTATCATCCATATTTTTAAATTTTTCTACTTTACTTTTTTTTCCTTAAAAAATATTCTTTAACTTATCCCAGATATTGTTGGAAGTTGAAACTCCCTTCACTGTAAGAAACGTACTTTCATAAATTGATGAGAGTTGATCATTTTTATCTCTTACATCATCCTAAATATCTTTCTTATCATTTTTAACAAGTTGATCATTCTCAATTCGTGTAGGAAATCCATATATAGAATCTTCCAAAACAACATACCCAAGAGATGTAAGATATGGTAGCATTCTACTTTCCCAATATTATAGTTCTTATCATTTAATATTGGAATCCTATTACATTTAAAAAAACTCATATTCTCTATAAAAACATCAATAAAGAGAAAAACAAAGGGAATAAACATCCTAATACTAGTTTTAAATTCCTGCCAAGAATCATTGTATAACTGAGAGGGGGTAAATCAGCGATTCCCTTTTCTTTTATGTTTCCTTTATTTAGAAACAAACTTTGCCTCACATTACAGAATTATCACTTTTCTAAAAACAAATCAATCACACACCCACATGAACACAAGTATTTTCAAGGTTCACTACTCAATAATAGAATATACATCCTTATAATGGTTTGGAAACATTCCAATACCACACAATTCACTAGAAAACAATCTTTTTTGTGGAAAAAACAAGTAGGATATACCCTTAAACTAGTATCTCACTATGTTAAATACAATAGTGCATGTAATTTATCAAGCACTAATGATGTAATAAAATTTGGCTTAACAAGTAATGAAACCTTCACCAGTTGGTTCAAAACATGTTATTGTGTTGCCTTATCAACTTCCACTTTTGAATAGCTTCAAAAAATAATTCTTTAATTTTCTACCCATCATTAGGTAA
The DNA here is from genome assembly GCA_963277665.1 of Viscum album. Taxonomy (NCBI): domain Eukaryota; kingdom Viridiplantae; phylum Streptophyta; class Magnoliopsida; order Santalales; family Viscaceae; genus Viscum; species Viscum album. Next base: position 562,017,872 of record OY728150.1, on the reverse strand, counting down.
GAAATTCACTTGTAAACTTCGTACAAATACTCAATCTAATGGCTTGGTATAATTCCCCAGTCCAATTCCTTAGTCCAGAAAATAGATAACAAATGATACCCTATAAACTATTATAAACCACTTTATCTTTCCATAGAAATTAGTGTCTGATGGCTCGGTCTGATCTGGTAACTCTTACTACTATATTTCCTTATGATTCTTCTATCAGAAGATGTTTCTTAAAAAAAATTATTCAAAAATATTTTTCTCTCTTATTCAGCACAGTATATATATCTCCTCAAATGAATTGTACATAATTAAAAAAAATACAATGTTCTTTCTTTTATTTATAAGAGATCCAAAATTGGTTTGGGTGGGAATTGAAAATGTCTTCCCGCTTAACTAAAATTTTGAAACTTGAATTTAATTTCCATTTCGACGTCATTATTGACTCTTTCATCACTTCTATACTCTTCTCAATTCTTCTCAAACATTATTGAATATTCTCACAACTTTAGATAACATTAGAATTTTTAACACTTCTTTAGTATGATTCCATTATCATTCTGATTATATTTATTACGATCAAAACATGTCAGAAATTTATATTCCTCCTTAGGATTTTCCATACCAACTATAAGTCATAAATATTTTTGAATTTATATACCATTTGAAAAACATAAAACTTTGAAATAAATCTAAAAAAACATAGATGAAACTTATGAAACATTTAAAATCCTACTTCTACTATAATTCATAAAAACTCTTCAAAAAATCGCATTTTTTCTTTTCTATAAGCCAATGACCCAGAGCCTGAGGACTTATCGGTGTTATCCTCTGACGGACGAAATAGTCATTGATTTACTCTAATGAATTAGTGTCATCCCCAGTCTGATGATTCAACACAACTTCATATCTGATGACTCTTGATAAAATTATAAAACATATCATGGTTTTCCTTTCATTCTTGACCCAATTGAAGACAACCAGCCTTTCTTTTCCCCTTGAACCAGATGATTAAGATAATAAAAAAAAATTTGAAATTGATTGACTACATTATTGATCTTAATACTATTTATTGGTCCTAACAACTCCCACTTAAAATAATTTTTCCTCGGATGGATTGGTGGAACAGCTTGTCTGATTGGCCGGTATCTAAAAATTCAACTTCAAAAACTTCTAAATTATTAGCCTTTAATAAATACCACATCTAGTGATTATCACACCAATGAACTAACACAACAAGACTTCAATGTCAAAAAAAATTATTTTTCAACAAATTTCTTATTGTAATCATGACTTCCTTATGACTTTGAGAACATTTAAGATCATCATGTCATCTTCTGACTTACATAGAAAAGTGCTAAGACATACCATAATTCTAGAACCTTCTTTATTTCCAACTAAAAATCAAACCGATTAGAGAACCATTTATCCCTTTATCTCAAAAAATATTGGATCATAATTATTTCATATTACTTAGGATTTATGAGAACTCCAAGATCAAAAAGTCAGCATCATATTTAGTATCGAGTCATTAATACTCTAATGTAACTTCTCATACTAATAGAAACATTCTTAATAGACCTTATGTGAGTTCAAAAACACATCACTTAGAAAACATATCCAAAATAGAGAACCAAAACCAAAGAAACTTTATTGTGAAAACTATATCCAATCATCTGAGTGTTATGATTCCTTTCATCTAATAACCAAAATTTATAATTATGGTGATTTATTTTATTCGAAACAAAAAACAAAACAACAATCATAAAATTCATTAATTCTTATATACTGCATCAGATGTGGGTATGATTGTAAACTTTTCAAAAACCCCTTCATCTTCTGGATTTCCACTAACTTCTCATCAATTAAGTTGTTTACTCACTTCACTCTTCTTGAAAAACATATTTTTCAAAATGATCTATCGACAAAAAATCCTACCAAAACATGACTCGGTCCCAACATATAGAATATGAGGTATCCCTTTAAATATATGATGTATCATATGACTTCACCATAACATGGGGATCCTCAAGATTCTCATAATGAGTTTTAGTCAAAGGGAAAATATAGAATTAATGAATTGACCCATGATTCTCACATGTTTTAAAAATTATTTTGACCATCACCACAATAGCATCCATGACATAGTCTTGGGAGTTTAACCATAAAATCCCTACATTTCTAGACACTATATCATAACACAAAATTATTGGTCATTTTCTCATCACCACACCTAATAATATAGTATAGTGGTCACCACATAGTCTGTTTCCCATTGGGTGGCCATCTAATCACCATAACTAAAATAACGATATCGCTAGAGTGTTCCCCTTATCTTCATTTCCAAAAAGTGTACACTCCATGTGAAACACCCAATGATACATCTATCCTAGATGTTTATATTTCAATGGTTCATTCTGTCACAAAAAATAAAACCATTAAATTCTTAAGGATAAAATATTCTACTCTATGCTCAAGCCTCTAAGAAAAATTTAAAACTTCTAGAACTCCACCAACGAACATGTCGTGGTGTTATTTAAAAAGTAAAAAACTATACTCTATCCTTTTTAAGAATTCCAATATTAATATCAACGCCACTAAGACCTTGAAAAGTTTAAGGGGGGTGGATTTAGAAATTTGGTCCCTCGCATTTGATACCACCCAAACAATTATCAACCATAAGAATCATAATAGTAACCACAAAGGGAGAGGTAAAGGGAAGGGTTTGAACAATTATCCCATGATATTCCTCTTATTTACTTCATTATATCCTTAGTAAAACCACTAACTAAGAGTGTCTAGTTTTAGGGAAAAGGAAAATTTCATAAACCACCAACAAACCAAGCATTACATCGCCTAAAGAAATATAAAAAACCAAAACACAAAACAAATCTGGATATTGAGCATTAATTTGTGTATGAAGTTAACAGTCACTCTAATAGAATCCATTTTCCTCCACATAAAATTAACTAATGTGATAAATCACTCATGAAATGCCTTTTCTCGATGGTTTTGGATGCTAAATGGTCACTCTAGGAACATTTCCTTTTCCTTGACATCCAACTCCACCCTAACAATGATATAGGAGTCATCATGAAGATATTGATAGAGATGAGGCTCACAGAAGATTTCATAGATCCTGTCCATCCATAGCGTCAGAACCAACTGATATGCCATATCTCCAATATTATCCAATACCACATAAATTCCAATGATCTGAGTATAAATAGTTCTCCTGCTGAAAATTATTTTCTACATATGACTTGATAAAATCCTTAAGAATACATAGTCTCCAACCTTAAACTTCAAGGTCCTCCACTAATGATTTTTATATGCCTTTTGATGTCCTATAACTATCTTCATCCACTCTCAAACCATCGATATTTTCTCTATCATTCTCTAAACCGCATCAGGACCAAGGAATGTTAATTCCCCAACCTCTTTCCAACGTAACAGAGAATGACACATTCATCTATAAAATTCAACAAACTAATCCATTCTAGTATATTAATGTAATATATATTATTATATAAAATTTCATATAAGGATCATTTCATTACCCATTATTCTCCAAAATCCAATAGGCATGCACAAAAACTATCCTCTAGCATTTTGATGGTCTATTTTATCTTCTCGTATTTCTAGGTGTGGAAAGTAGTACTAAGGCATAGGTGGGATCCAAAATCATATGGAAATAATCTCTATAATAGTTAGGTAAAATGATTAGTTTGATAATAAATTATATTCCCTAAAACCCCATGAATCCTAATAACTTCATCTACATATCACATCATAATATAATCCAATGTACTCAACTCATGGATCACCAATAAATATACTATCTTCAACATATAGTCTAGGATCACCCAAAAAACATCAAATCCTCCCCATTACCGAGGTATCTCAGTGATAAAATCCATTGAAATTAGCTCCCACTTCCAATCAAGGGGAATCCAAATGTTTTAAAAAAACCTATAGGAACACATTTCTCAACATTCACCTACAAAAGAACCAGACATCATGTTGCAAACTTTTCTACTGGACACTTCATCACAGGCCACAAAAGATAACTCCTTAATTCATAATACATCTATGAAACACCAAAATATAAAATTAATGGTGACCTATAAAACTCATAGAGGACTCCCAAATAAATTTACAGTAGAAAAAACATCCTCCCCTAAAACAAATTTTGATTTCAACCACCACTCTAGGGCATCAACTTGGTCGACATTGAATCATATCACCTCCACCTATAAATCTCCCCACAGAGACTCATAAACCTGTCGCATATATGAAGATTCCAAAGTAATTTGATAAATAAAACATATACTATTATCATTATCTGTATCAAGATTCATTTTTTCATCATCTTACATCCCTTTACAAGAATCAAGTAACTCTAAAATGAAATCCTATCATCAGTTCCTACTTAGTGCATTGGCCACAATATTTCTTTTACTTGGGGTCTAGAAGATCTTGAAATCAAAATACTAGAGAAACTATATCACCCTTCATTTTCATAGATTCAAATATCACTAAGAGAAGACATACCTTAGGATCTTGTAATATTTTAAGACCATAAATCTATTTCTAATGAGTTAATGTCACCACAACTTTATAGAAAACAAAACTGATGCAAGATCATAGGTGGAATAGTTATTCTCATAAGGATTCAACTTCCTAAAACCAAAAGAGATCACCAAAATTTTATTCATCAATATAAATCAAAAATGAAAACATCAATTGTAATAAAAATCCTCCAATATCACCCCTTCTTATGGAAATTTAAGCAATGGGGTGTTAAACAACCTCTCAGTCAGGTAGTCGGCGGTTCCTTGACACTGATCAGTCCAAGTGAAAGCCCTGTAATTTCTATTCAGATATGTTAGCAAGGATGTAATCAATTATAAATTGAAAATAATCCTCATATTATATATTTCAAGGAAAATGAATATTAGGACCTCTGCAATGTTCTTAGCTACTGCCTAAGAAATATTTTCCTCTATCTTTGACGGGTCCACACACACACCCTAATGAGACACCACATGCCCAAGAAAATGCAATTCACACACCCAAAACAATAACATGGATATATTTAAATATATTTGGTGGTGTTGAAGAACCAAGAGAATAACTTTGAGATTCTCATCTTGATCTATTACACTCTGATATTTTGAAAAGAAGAACATTATTTTCAATAGTATATAAGACAAGAAACAATGAATTTAAATGAACAGCAAAATATGTTATTTGAAAATGACTATTATAAACTAGAAATTAAATTAGAAGTTATGAATAGGATTAACTATTTAATATAAATATATTGATAAATTCTTATAAAATAATCACTCAAATTTTAGTAAATTCATTTTATTCTTTAGAAACACATTTTCTTCAAAAATGGTTTTTACTTATTTTGTGATAAAATATTACATTTAATTTCTACCAATTTTAAAAAAAATTATTTGAGAAAATGAAATTAATTTTTGAATTTTTCATATGAAAATAACAATAGGGTAAAAAAAAATTCTGTTTTTTTTTTAATTTTCATTTTTTTCAATGAATATTTCAAAATTCCACTTTTTATTGAAAACTACTTTTGAATGCATAATTTACTTCCATTTTATTTGATTAAAATAATAATTAATAATGAAACTTTTTAATTCAATTTATATAGTATATATTTAACTATATTAATATAAATCCATATAATTATTATCACTAGTAATATAGCTAATATAAGATCATCATATGCTTGAAAAATACATTTCTTGAAAACACATTTTTTAACATGTTGTACTGGTTTATGTTTAAATTAAATTCTACCAATTACATGAATTTAATTTTATAAAATGCATTAAATATTTAGAATAATAATAATTAATATAAGTAAATAAGGTCAACTTGATTTTTGTTCATAATAAAAAGTAAAAAGAGTAAAAATTTGTTTCCAGGATTAAGGGTAAAATAGGTTTACCGAGGGTTAAACTAATGTGATAAGGGTTATAATTACCTAAAAATTATTTAATATCTATTTTTTATCCATTTTTATAATATATCTCTTCTTCATATTGTAAATGTACCATTTTTTAGTCATATGGACATGATGATGACCTTTATAATAATTTAAGTAAAGAAATAGACAAAATATCACTCTCTTACTTTTAAAAATATTTTATGTGTTAACATAGGGATAAAAATGAGGATGTGTGGTTAAAAATATTAATTTTAAGGATAAATAATATTTCATTATCATGGAGATTTATTTATATTTTTTAGTGATTAAATAATTACCTTAAATTCTTACTCAACACCGACATAAAAATTATTTAAATAAAAGAAAAATAAAATAAATAATTTTTAAAGTATTAAAAGTAATATAATTTGAATAAATTATTATGTTACAAAAAATTTTTAGATACTTATACCATTTTAGTAAATTTTTAGATGCATATATTTGAATTTCATTCTTTTATTGTTTTTTTACAAGTCAAATTAAATGAATAGAGTCAAAAATTATATTAATGGTATTTTATAGTAAATAATGTTTTATTAAATGATTTAAAATTACTAAAAAAACTCATATTATACCAATTGAATGGTAAATGGTTTAAAATATCAACAATAAACTATTTATGGGTTTTTTATTTTATAATAACTTTTCTTTCCTCTAAAGAGTAAAAACATTAATTATCGCAGTTAAGATTAAAATAGGGGTTTACTCATTACATGTTCATGTGACAAACGTAATTTTAAAAACATATAGGTTTTTAATTTGATAAATTAGAATTAATATTTATAATCATTGGGTTTAAATTATCTAATAACTCTCATTTCATTTTAGTCTTAAAGGATAAATTACCTCAGAAAAAATGAGTACTTATAGTAAAAACTAAAATCCTAAATGTAAGTAAACTTAGAGGTTAAGGGAACGTCTTTTTAAAAAATGTTTATTTTTTGTGTTTTAGGTTTGTATCAAACTTATATTCCCTACACTATTATTTATCAATATTTTAGTCACTTGTATTGAGATTGACTTCCCATTATTTAATAGTTATGGGTATTCACAAAAATTTCACTCACCTCACTTATAAAAGTGAACCACTTCATCTCTGTTCTCCACAGTAAAATGACTTTTTGTAAATCGAAGACTTTCCCATATTACTTAATTAGTTCATTTTTCATTTCCCATGGGTATTTTTTATTAATAGACCCTCCTAAGATGGATTATGTTGATAACCTAAAGAGGTTTTCTGAAGAAAAGGTATCATTTTTAACCAAGTGTTTTTATTTTATTTATTGTTCCACCTAATTACAATATTATTAAAGAGTTATAGTATAAAAACATATATATATATATACCATATATTTATGTTCTATTATGTTAATTTAATAACCAACATCCATCACCTCCTTCGTTAAATTGAAACGAAACTGTCGATCATGTGTACGGCGGACGACCACCTCATGAACCGATGTAATTCATTTTTCATCATCACCTCTCACAGATGGAAATAATTATGTATTTAATGTATGTATATTATATTTATGAAATAATTTTACTTTTATAATTATAATATCACACTTAACTTCTTACCTTCCAATCCATTGAAAAATGATAACATTTTTCATGCATATGTATGGACTACCGCCTCTACAAAGTGATGTGATGCATTTTTTGTATTATTTTAACATGGATTCTAATAATAATATATCTAATTAAATTTTTTGATATATATATATATAATATAAAAATTATTATTTAAATTTTAACTAATATTTAATTTTATTTCATTCCATTAGTGGAGAAAATGAAAACATCGTTTATCCATATATATAGCTTAATGTCTCCATGAAGGTTGTAACTCATTTATCTATATATAACCAGTATAGAAAAATCTAAATATATATATATAATAAATATATATTATATTTATATGATTCTAAAAATTAAAAATATTATGGAACCCTAATCAGAGTGTGACTAAAACTATGAAACAAAAACATACATGAAAAATTAAGAAGTTAGAACCTGAAACAATGATTTTAATAGAGAATTTTTAATGAATGGGTGATAAAATTGTATAATTAAATCATATATTGTATTATATATATAATTATATTTATATATTATATTCATAATAAACCTATATTTATTATGAATAATGTTCTAACATGTCTGATGAAATTTTAGACTTGAGATAAGTGTTTTTCATCTCACTTTTATTTTTCTTAGGGCACTACTGTATTCACCACTTGTTTATTTAATGTATTTTTTTTAAAGTTTGGGGCTGAAACCTCATTTTTATTATTAAATCAAAGTAAATACCTCTTTTAACTAGGTAAAGGGAAACCCATTACATAGCCCAAAGGCTCAGTGGGCTTGTAGCCCATTACATAGCCCTTAGGCCCAAATATATGGCCCAATTCACATTCTGTGAATAGTAACTCGCCTGCTATAGTACCGCACAGTACCATCGCCTCTACAGTGTCCTATCGCCACTACAGTACCCGATTATGAACAGTTTCTCCGCCGCTATAGTACCGCTATAGTACTGCTATAGTCACCTACTCCCAATGGGTTTTAAACCCCTATTTTTCATGTAGGATTACGGGGTGCTTACAACTAAGGTTATTTCTAATTTTCTTAGTCTTAAGTTTAACAATTATAGATTATGTGATGCATGTCAAATTGGAAACTATCACAAATATTCTTTCAAATCTATTAACATTATTGAAACATTTAAACCCTTAAAACTTATTAGTATGGATTTGTTTGGACTATCATGAGTAGGAATTTTGTCTAGTAAATTATATGTATATGTTTTAGTATATGATTATTCTATATTTACTTGGTTTTATTTTCTAAAACTCAAAAGTGATGTATTCACAAATTTTGAATTTTTTTGTAAAAATTTTCAAAATAAAAAAAAGGTTTTAAAATAATTTCATTGAGAAGTGATCATGGTGGATAATTTGAGAATCAATATTACAAATTTTTTTTCTCAAATATAGGTATTAAACACAATTTATTTTCACTAATAACACCTCCAAAAATGGAATTATTGAAATTAGAAACAAATCTAATCAAGAAATGGAAAGGAATATGATGAATGAATACAGGATTCCTACCTATTTCATGGAAAAGCTATATGCATAGCCTATTATATCATGAATATAGTTTTAATAAGGAATATGTTTTAAATAAAACCCTATGAACTTTGTAATAACATAAAAACTAAAGTAAATTACTTTAAAGTTTTTGGATGCAAGGTTTATATCTTTAATACTAAGGAAAACCTTCATAAATTTGATCCAAAAGCAGATGAAGGAATATTTTTTGGGATATTTTTCTACCTCTAAGACATATAGAGTGTTAAATAAAAAATCAAGGATTGAGGAAGAATTATTTCATGTAACGTTTAAGGAAATAACCCTTTTATTAAATATAAATATCAAGCAGATGAATTCACTGAATATTTTGACAACATGATACTTGAAACCACTAAAAATTATTCTGAAAATAATATTAATAAAATTCAGTCCAATTCAGAATGAAATGATACTGAAGATTCTGAAATTGTCTTGGATAGATAGTCTTGAACTTTAATGAACCATCCTATATAAACTGTTATAGGATACCTATACATAAGAATTAGAACTAGAATAAATATATTAAACCAAAATTAATTCTCTTCCTTTCTATCTTAGAAGATGAGAGTTGGATTTTGGAAATGCAAGAAGAACTAAACTAGTTTAAAAGCTAAGAATTTTGGGAACTGATAAAAACACCATCCAATTATTTAATTATAGGATCAAAGTGGGTCTTTATAAATAAAGAGGATTATCAAGAGATCATAACCAAAAATAAATATAAATCAGTAGCTAAAAGATATAATTAGGAAGAAGGTATGGATTATGATGATACTTTTTACCTTATAGCTTGAATAGATTCCATAATAATCCTTTTATCTTATGCATATCATATGAATTTTAAATTATATTAAATGGATTCTAAGTCTACATTTTTAAATTGTCATTTAATGAGGAATTTTATATTGAAAAACCCCCTATTTTTGGAAATCCTCAAAAACCAAATTCTATTATTAAACTTACTAAATCTTTCTAAGGACTAAAAAAATAACCTAAAGCTTGGTATAAAATATTAAGTTATTTTCTTTTGAAAAATGGATTTATTTTTGGATTGGAATATCCAAAACAATTTAAGAAAACTATTTATTCTAATATTTTTTTAGTTCAAATTTATTTGGATGATGTTACTTTTTATTAAACAAATAAAAAAAATTGTAAGGATTTTTCAAAATTAATGCAATAATAATTTGAAATGAGTATGATGGGAGGACTAAATTTCTTCATAGAATTTCAAATTTATCAAAAATATTATTGAAATTTTTTAAATCAATGTAAATATATTATAAATTTATTGAAAAAAATTGGACTTGAGAACAGAAAGATATATAAAACTTTTATGTGTACCAATATAAAACTTTATTTGGATGAAGCTGGAAAACCAGTAGACAAAAAGGTATATAGATGTATGATTGGAATTTTTTTATATCTTACTACTAGTAGACCAGACATTATGTTTTTTGTATGTCTTTGTTCTATATTTCAATAAAATACAAAATATTCCCATCTTACTTTTGTTAAAATAATTTTTACATAATTAAAAGGAACTATTTTTCAATCTCTTCTTTACCCAAAAAAATTTGATTTTGATTTAATTTTATATTCATATTCTAACTTTGGAGGTTGTATATTTGATAGAAAAAACACCTTAGAAACCTATCACTTTTTAGAAAAATATTTAGTTTCATGGTCTAGTAATAAATAACACTCAGTTTCCCTATCAATCACTGAGGAAAAATATATGTCTTCTGGTAGTTGTTGTGCATAAGTATTGTGGATGAAAAACACCCTTCTGAACTTTGGAATAAATTTTAATAGTATGCCTATTTTATTTCATAAGACTATTACTATAAACATTTCAAAAAATCCTATAAGTCATTCTAGGACTAAGTACATTGATATAAGGCATCATTTTTTATGAGATACTTTCCTTAAAAAGGATATATCTTTAGAATTTGTTGATAATTAATATCAATTAGCTAATATTTCCACTAAACCACTTCCAGGGAAAGTTTTGATTTGTTAAGGGGGGTTAGGAATATTAAATTTTAAATAAATGATTATTAATTTATTTCGAGTCTCTTTGTATTTATTTTAACAAAATTTTCTTAATATGGTTAAATTATTTTTATTATTTTTATTTGACTACATTTTAATTTTTTTTAAAGAATTTCATTTTGATTTCTTTTTATTTTTTATTTGAAAATTAAAAAACTAACGAGTACATTCTCAATCATCACAAGAAAATCTTCTACCACACTCTTTATCCTCTCCTACATTTGCGTTTGGTTTAATGAGATTCTTTCAATTACTATTTTTCCAAACCCTAAACCTTCAATCCCTTCAATATAGAAACCTTCATAGATAGAAGCCTCTCAACGATTAGAAGATGATGAGTTGGACACCTTTGTTTATGCATCCTGGAAATCTCTCAATGTTCTCTAAGGAAAGGTAATTGATATCTATTATTTAGATTCTATAAATCTTTCACTCAAGGAAAAAATAATATTTCAAGGAATGGATTATTCTTTTGGAGAAGATAATACACTTGTAGTATATGTTAGTGAAGTAAATTAATTTTGTAGAAATACTTCGTAGAGTCTTCGATTCGATGAAGATATTATTGTCTCTAATATTAACGATACTGAATTTTCTTTTTCATCTGTGGAAATGGAAAATTTATTAGAGTATCCCCATGAAAGAGAGTTTCATTTTTATTTTAGTAATATAGGTAATAGAAAAGAAATATCAGAGGACATTATGTTTCTCTTTGGGATGAGAAAGATCAAGAAAGTAATGATGAAAGATCCTACTCATGATCGCTGAGTTATGATGAAATTTATTCAATCGGTAATTTTACCAAGGATTTCAGATTTAGAAAAAGACCTATATCCTGACATGTATGTCAAGTTTTTGTTTTTTAAACATTAAAATTTCCAATTCTATTGGTTTATGATAAGGTATCTAAACCATTGCTTCCACTAGGATTCCAAGACGGTATATTATACCTTTATAAGGATACTTTTTTTTGCAAAGAATAAGAAATAATTTCAATATGGTTTTTGGTAAAACATGTCATCACAATAATATCTTAAATTTTAGGACTATTATGAAGTTAGGATTTGTTTGGATTAATTATTGCAATAGTCTTTTTCCTGTTGGTGAAGAAAAAAGCAAAGGCTTATGAAAACTTCTTAGGGGGTAAAAGAATGATTCCTTTGGTTAGTTATGTCAGACAAATAACTAATGAAGAGGAAGAATCTAGACTTGAATAAAATCTTGTATAGAAAATAAGGATTATAGTTGTCATTATAAAAACTATTTATAAAGCACTAGGAGCAGTTGTGTATAAAGATCCAATAGTTGAGCATGTTGAGAATGATGCTCTTAGTCAAGAACTTATCAGGGAATATGTTCTTGATCCTCAATCTCAATATATTTTTGTTCTTAATTCTAAATCTATTGGACGATCTACCTTAATATATAGCTCAGTTGGCAATGAAGAGCCAATTTTGGCCTTGGTAGAAGTTCACAAGATGGAAGATATCCCTAAACATGTCACTCAATATCCAGAATCTTTGATTCTCCTATTAAAGATTTAGTTATAAAGTTAAATCTATTAAAGGATCGGAACTTATTTATTAGAAAAAAATTGGAATATGAGAAACATTATTTTGAAGAGTTCAAAAGTTCATCAGTTCTAAGATCTGGGTTTGAGGCTCATAATCTCCATCGAAGGAGATTCAAAGAAAATCTTATTTCTATTAGAGACCTTCAAGATTTTATTAGAAAAAGTTCTAGAGAGTTTAATTTGTTGAAAGATGAATCTGTCAAGATATCATATTTTGATGAGTTTAATCTGATGATAGAGAGATAATATCAATCTCTCAAGGAAATAAATTGAGCATAAACCTCCTCTCAACAAACACTACCAAACCTAATTAGAATATTTGAAGCTATTACTTCAGTATTGGATGATTTCAATGATAGACTGCACACTCTTCAGTGTGACAATACTCCTTTAAGTGTTTTATTATAAAACAAAAGGTATATATTTAGTCCACTTACTTCTAATAAAACCTGGTTTGGATTAGTTTTTAATAAAGTTAAGGACAAGTTTACTTCGTTCATTCAGTCAGATGAATCTATGAATGAGTTTATAAAGGTTAATTTTCTTTATAATCTAAATATTGGTCGTGATTCAAAGAAACTTCTTTAATAGTGGTCAGAATTCTTCAAAGACCACTTCTAGAGCTTTCTTTTGAAGATAATTGATATTATTGGTGTTTTCCAAGCCATTCCTCTTCCTAATTCACCCTCTACCATTGTCGATTCTGAACCAAGCCCATACTTTTGAAGACCCTTTGTTGACTGAGGATTATACTCTATATTTCAAAACATTTGAATTTATTTTTAATGAAATATTCTTATTAGGATTTAGATTTATTTTATTTAAGTGAAATGCTTAAATTCCAATCCAAAATTTATTTCTCTTATTAGTTTTTATAAAGTATTCATTTATAGTTCAGTTCTACATTAACTGTGGTGTATATAATTTATTCTTTCAAACCATTCTTTTGAAGACTATGGGGTAGATGGGTAGAATATTTTCAAACCATAACATTTCATTTGAAATATTTTTTCTCTTCTTTCTTCTCTCCCACCAATTTAAAAGTATCTATTTTCCTTAATAGAAATCATTATATGAAATCAAAATATGAATATATTTTCTATATCTATTTTTATATGTTTCTAAATAATTTATTTTCTTTAAATTTTTTTGTGGGTTTTGTGATCATCCAAAGGGAGGAGATTATTGGGAAATTATTGTCTCAATAATAATCAATAATATATAATGATTTTGATGCTAAAAAATAAATTTTTTGATCCCTAATAATTTTTTCTTGAGTGAGATTTCATGAATTTATATCTAGGTTAAAAGAATTTAATATTATGGGAATTACTCTGGAAACACTATTTCAAACCCTATATTTGGAAAATGGGCGCATGGTTCATTATCCCTATGTTACCCCAGAAAGTTAACACTTGGGTATGGTGCCAACCATATGTTGCACTAAATAGTCTGTGTTTGGATTGACATCCTTATGTTGTAAAATTTAAAAGGCTATGGATCATCAACCTTATATTGGAATTTGGTATTACTATTCATCAACCCTATATTCGAGAATTTGAACATATGGTTAATCTATGCTACATTTGGGATATTATCATAAAATGGTGAATGTATGGATTATCATCGCTACACTACTTTTGTTTCCTATGTTATGTGAATATGATAGTATGGTTAAGGAACCATATATTGTTAGGAACCCTACATTATGCTACACAGTTCAACACTAAGTTGTGTTTACAATGATGTTGTTTTTAAGATGTGTTTTTAATCAAAGAATTTGGTAATGATAAAGTCATAATTAAAGACTGATTCAAAGATCATTATGATTGTTTCAAAGAACCATATTCATCGTATAAAATCACTCATGTTCCTATGGTAAGTTATGACTCCCCTAGTTAATTGGAATTTGAATTTTCGTGATCAATTAAGATATTCTTTTGGATGTAGAATACAGAAGAAAGGTATTTATTTTATATATTCCTTTAAAGTATCTCTTCAAAAATATATGGGTGATAAGGGATTCACATATTAAACTGAATTATTAAAATAATATTTTACATTACTGCTACAAAAAATGATCAAATATCTGTTATTTTTAAAAGAGGCTACATGTTGAAATTTCTAAATATTTAAACCTCATGTTGCTAAAATTGTTTAGTTGTTACCATATTGAAGATCATTTTTCAATAAGAAATGATTCAGAATATTTTATTCTTGATGATATTTTTTTTTGAAGAATAAGATCCATCAATTATCAGTTTCTTTTTGCTGCAACTAGGAATATCAACTTGAACCTTTGAAATCAATCTTTTGATTATTTTAGAGTTTCAACTACTTGTACTTAGTTGTGGTGGAGTATCAACGTCACTATCTAAGCTGTAGATATTTGGTTCTCTATTATAGAACAATAAGGATTTTTATTATTCTTTTTGTAAAGTTTTCAACTATCTATTCTCAGTTTTGAATTCATGGTCTTGTGATAAGAGTTTTACTCTCGTCAGATTTACCAATCTCGTAGAGAAAGAGATTGGTAGAGTGGACTAGGGGATATTTATGCCTTGAACCACTATAAAAAAGGAATGTTATTTATTATTTTTATCTAATATATATTCTTTTTATATAAGTAAACACTTCATATCTGTATAATTCATAGTGTGTGTCAAAACCCAGAATTGTGGAAGATTTTTGAAAAAACACAATTCACCCCCCTCTTGTGTTACTTTGTATATTACGACCTAATAGATTTCCCCCAAATTTACACTAGGTTTTGGTTTCCTAAGGGAGATGAAAAATCATGAGTTGGACCTCTACCAAATCTAGATCCTCTTGGATGAGCATACGCCTATGGGCCTGGTTCCTGAACAAAAGCCGACAATCTCTACTGTTGATGATGCCTTGAAGGTAACTATTACATCCACCTAAAAGGGTCCTAATAACTCATAATATATATTTTTACTGATTTTTTAATCACTAATATTTATAGTGACCTCAACCCTCACAAAAATAGAACAAAAATAGAAATCCCTTAACAGAAAATCACAAACTATTGGCCCTATAATGATGTGAGAGGGACTACTATTTTCAGATTACTACCATCCAAAACCTCAGATGTCATGAGATTCAAAATATAATATCCATATTTATACCCCTCTATATTCCATGTTGTCTATACACTCGAGTATTTCCTCCTTGTAAGTTAATCTTCTCGATCACCATGTCTTTCTTCTACACTCGCAAGTATGTAGGAAGCATAAATTGGGGTGACTTCATATTTGATTACATGGAATAGCACCTCCTTAAGTTGTATTAATCCAAATTATTCATCTTGAATTACGTGGGTAAAAAAATGTAAACCTAATCTTGGGCTCTCGCATGCTCAAGATCCTCAGTTCAAGAGAGAGAAACACCTAACTGTTTATTTCCTTCATCATCAATAATATGAACTCCAAAAGAAACTCCCTATATAATTTATCCCACGAAATATTCTCATACATAAAATTTATAGGATACAACATACACTAATGATACACCACCCATTGCAACTAACTTACCACTAACAAAAAGAAAAACTCGTCTTTGGTATGAATCCAAATAAAGGACATCTCAAGATCCTCCAGCCAATTCACTTTCTCTATATCAAAAAATCTCCCCTTATAATTTTATAGAATATAGAGCTAAAAAACACACAATTACTACTACCATTATTGATCATCCTTTGTTAGATCATCCTTTGTTAGATCATCCTTTTTATGATAAACAAGATCAACCTACTGAACCTACATTTCTTTGACAATATGCGCACAATGACTAGGATCCATTCATGAAAACATAAGGGAAGTCCTAATCCCAATGGAATGGAATTTTGAAGATTATTTTAATTTAATTATTTTCATTTTCCCAAAATCGCCTCTTTCAATCACAAGCATAAATAATTGGATGTACATACCTATCCTATGTCTCTTACCTATATGTATCACCAATTAACTTAGTAATTCAAAAGACTCATATTCCATGTATCGGATCATAGTGGTCACCTAAAATATTATGTCCTATTAGGTTTCCCTAGACTATGTTATGCAAAAAACTCTGCTGAAACTATTTACATACCAACCAATAAAATACTCACAGGTTCTTAACCCCAATCTCCATATAATCACTCAACCAAAACCATTGATAACACTATTTCATGAGCACTTTCCTCCAAATAAACCCCTATAAGTCCAGTAATGAAGGAAGATAGATAATGACCATTGAACACACCTTCAATAGGTGTCAAGTTATCGACTAGCACCAAGGGTATAAGAGTCAAATATATGAAATTTATTTCCCTCAATAATATTTATATTGGATCAAGAGATAAGATGTTAACCACCAAAAAATACAACACATGAAATAAAAGATATACCCATCATCCCACAATGAATAAACAATGTTAGGAAAAAATAAATAAAATTATCTAATTAAATATCAAAAATAAAACCCTACAGTATAAACTCAACAACATCTCCAACACTCGAGCTATAAATTTCTTGCTCGATGACTAAAAACCTAATAAAAACATGTAAATATTTTATATATACCTCAGGTGAATATAATATGTATAATTATTAGTATCGCCCCTTGGTTCTCTCATTAAAATGTGAAAATAGCATACTAATACACTAGTGAACAAACATTAGAACCAATGATCACCTAAATAGGTCAACAATCAAATCCCAACCTCATCATGGAACTCTTTGAAATTAATTCATCCAAGTATAATAACATATCATAAAATGAAATATAATCAAAGGAACCCTAAAACAACTTCTACACTGATTTTCCACTCTCATAAACTAATACCATATGTCTTGTGCTCCCATTCCTTCTATATGATTATATCACATATCCATCATTATTTAATGTGGTTTATGATGCATACATAACTACCCCACCCTCTCAAGTTATATAATCTCATGCTACCATCAGTCATATACTCTTTAAAACCTCATCATGTAACTAGGGAATTAGGGTATCATGAATTTGAAGGACATCAACCATGTTCCCTCCTCCTTCCATTCAGGACCCCTACCACATATAATATCCTCACCAACACTATACATCTCCAACACCATCCATAATCTTAATCAAAAGGAATAACCACCCCTATCCCTCATCATCATCACTATGCATATCCACCACCTGCCACTATCTTCATCACAAGGAATATCTACCTCTATCTTCATTATCATCACTAGGCATATCCACCACCATCCATCATCATCATCATCATTAGTAATCACCAACACCATCTATCATCATCATCACTAGGAATCCCCACCATCAGCTATCAATGTAATATATGATAAAAGAATAGTGAGGAGGAGGGGGTAGTTATCCATATGTTTAAAGACCAACCCGAATATTGGAAAAATACATGGAAAACAAAAAAAGGCATTTTAATGGTTATCTAACTCAGGTGTTGTTACTGTGAAAATAATATGAAAATAAAATATAAATATATTGAAAAAAATAACCCACCAAATTTTTTACATCCAGCCCCACTAATACTTCTACCTTACTACTAAAACACCTAATTACATCCACTACTAACAACTACCACCCCTAAATGAATCACCCCACACATCCATGTCACACACAATCCACAATCCATCTTCTCTTTACAAATTAACTGATTTGAAAATTTACTACTTATAAACCAACTTCAAATTGTTGATCCATTTAAATGAACATTTAATTCTATCATATTCTTTATATTTTAATTTATAATCCAATTATCACAATTTAATTAAATCCCACACTTATTCTATTTTCCAGGTTTCAATTCCAACCTACACATTTTTAACTACAAAACCATGTCATTTTATTTTAATTGTTACTATTTAATTCCATCATTATAATCATACTAACATAATCACACCTAAACAATATCCCACATACCTATAAATAGTATCCACATTATCAGAAATGAAAAATAACCACAACCCATATATCGCACTATAAGAATTATCGACCAAACACCACAACTCATCCCATAACATACCCCATAACCAAAAAATTCACTAATATCAACATAAAATCTCAAACAAGGCTTACATAACCATAAAAACATTATAGTAAACACATAAACACAAAAAATAAAATTTAATCTTTCAAATATACTAAAACATAAGTTTTGAATGGCCTTTCCATATATATAAATCGTATCTTTATTTAATATTATCACAAAAAATCTAGATTTAGATAGGAAATTAGTTCATTATTAATATATAAATTCTTATGATTTTATGAATTTTGGGTTTAACCAAAAAACACAAAATCATTTCAATAATTATAAAAACTAAACATCACACAAGTCTCTACAGTAGGGTGATTATTCAGGAATAACATTAGGCATGCATAACCTTCTAAGTAATATCACAAAACAAGTAAACACGTGTGATTTCTCCCATAAATTTCAATTTTAGTTAAATACATTTAATTATATGATTATATTAACATATAATATCCAACCAAAAGAAGATAAATTCATGAAATTCCAATATATGTACCTAAAATAAGGATATAACAAGGATCTCAAGCCTTAAACAGATTCCTAATGCTCTCTAGGAAAGAAAAAAAGGTTAATAATTATCCACTACCAAAGGATGCACCACTGAAACATAATAATGATAAGGTGACATCAATACTTTTACAATTTCAAAACCAATCATAGGATATATACTAAAAAATTACTCTTAAATATAATAATAATAATAAGATCACATAAGAGAATAGAGGGAATAGTTACCTCTATTTGTGATGCTTCGATCTGGAAAAAACGAGTTATTGAAATGCCCAAAATTTGTCGATAGAGGGTGATTGGAGGTAAATGGGATAAATAGGGATCAATGTAAAAAATAAAAATAAAACCAAGGAATTTGGGAAACTCCTTCTTATATAGGAGACTTCATAATCCTTCGTAATAGAGTGAGGGTCCACAAAACACTCATGGTGAGGCCATCCAAATTGTGGATCCGGAATTCAATCTTTGATCACTTGAATCACATATTCTTTGGAAATAATTTTAATAATAATTGTTTCCACGTATATAGAATTGTATAGGGTGTTTCAACGCCTATATTCCCAATATTACTATCCATTATGGCTTAGAAATAAGTGTTTTATGATTTTCTCCTCAACATGCCCAAGACTATGATGTGGTGATCACCACACTGCTTGTTTCTCATAAGGTGACCATAGAAGAACCATTCCCAGCATGACTATATATATAGGATTTGTCCCTCACCCAAGTTCTCAATAGGTGGAAAATCCATGAAAAACCCCTCAAAATAGTTATCCAAGCCATTTTTTTCATCATGAAGCATCCAATCAGCAGACGGTCAACTCCATGGCCAACCTCCAAACTCCCAAGGAAAAAACATCCCTCCACACACTAAAAGGACAAAGAGAACTTAAAAATAGAAATAAACTCACACACAACCATGTATTAGTGACCTTAAAATGACCAAAACTCTCCTCTAGACTTATAAATAGCTCCAAACACCCTCTTAGAACCATAATGTCTCGGAAAAACCTAATTTAAAGTGTTTTAGGAATTCAATATCTTGCTAAAATGACCATAAAAAAATGATAAAACAATGTTAATTTTTTAAATAAAGTAAATTAATTTAAAAATACCATTATAAATAATATAATATGATAAAAATATGTCTATAAAAATAAATAATATGGATATAAAGGGGAAATATTATTCACCAAAAGAAAAGATAAGGTTAGTTTCTCCTACAAGAATCAAATCCAGTAAATTATTAACCAAAAAGAAGTGAAATAGTTGGAATAAATGTAAAACAAAATAAAGAATATAGTTAAATAAAATGAAAGTAATTTTATAGATAAATATCATAAAAAGTCCACATATGGAAACTCATTCATAACAAACTCTAAAACAAAATGGCATTGGAAAGAAAACCCTAATGGATTTAGTAACTGATTTTACAGTGTTATAACATATTTTATCACCCTTATACTTTTTTATTACATATTTTATGGGATTAATAATCCCATTATTAAATAATTTTGCGCTAAATATTTTTTTTGAATTAATTTGTTGAAAACATGCTTAAAAGATGTAATTTCACAATGTCCCAATTTGACAACAGTTCACTGTTTAAATCATATCATTAACTAAACTAATCCAAATGTTAAAATTAATTTATTTTAGGATTATTAATTGATTTTAATTAAATTCATCTAATTTTTCCAAGGTCTTAATGTGAGAATAAGGGGGCCAAATAGGTCTTACAAGTGAAGGAAATATTGGAGGGTGATATTTGACCACCCTTCTATATTTTTTCCGTAAAACAAGACTCGATACTCAAATTGGGATGATAATAACTCTATTGTATATATAACTTTATGGTAAAAACCTCCATATAATTTTAAGAAATTTTCATTCATTTTTTGCAGCAAAACAACTGGATGAGAAGGAGTAAAAATTCTACCATGAATAGTCACCTAGTCCCATAGATACTTGATTTCTTTTTGTGGAAGGGTTGTTGTATTTGTCCATAAAATAACCCCTCCCCCCAACCATCATTCTCAGGTGTTTCAAGAATAGGGGTAAGGGTGAGTCTAACTTGAGAGACTTATTCATCTATTTTTCCCTCTTCTCCCACATGTACTTCTAAGCCTCTTAGTGATCAATTTGGGAGGTGTTGTTTGTTGTAATCCCAAGATCCATGCTTATAACCATTGGAAGGTGATTAAATTTATAGGTTTGTAGTATATTATTATTATTTTATTTTTATTTTATTTTTTTATTCTATTTTGATATAATATAAATCAAAGGAACAATAATTCTCATTCTTCCATTCATAAATCTGATCTTCTGATGATTTGAGTGTAGTTACCTATTTTCTCACCTCTTACCTTTCATGAGTGTGGGAATGGATTATGTCTATTGATAAAATCTAGGAGATAAAACACATGAATATTAATGTTCATTAATTGTGTAAATATTAGAATTGACAAAAATTTGGTCATCTGATCATGTTGTTTATGTGATGCCTTGATTGAGTTCCATTTTCACATCGATTCAATTTTTTGATTTTGAGAGGACATCAATAATCAATATTGTTGATCAATAAAATACTTGGTGGTAACCTATTAAGAAATCACATAAAATTACCAGTTTAATTTTGTATAAATCTTAGTAATCAACGATCCTTCTCATTCCCATGAGAGTGATGACAGATTTAGCGTCAAGGGACACTTACCCAAGTGGATCATGATTTCTCCAACTTATTTCTCTTACTTTGTGATATAGTTTCAATTATTGCTTTAAAATAAACACCCATAATTTTTTTCCAAATTATCATTCCTATTTTATTTTAATAATAACAACCTTATTTTTTAATTTATGATCAAAGTATCCGTCGAGTGACAAACTAGGGTTCCAGCTATACTGCACAAATTCTAGTAAAAATTAAACAACTAATTTGACACGCTCGACAATGCAATTAGTAACTTTTGAATCAAATGACTTTTAAAGATATAATATTTTATGGATTCATAAATCCCAATAATTAAAATAAAATTATTTTAAAATACATTAAAAAATTTGAACATTAACCACATAAATAATGAATGTGGTGAATATAGAACATATCTCAATGAAAGAAAATTTAGATAATAAACCATTACCTTTACTCTAAAATTCCATTAAATTAATTTAACCTCATTTATAATAAACATAACCATATTAATCACTTATTTTATAAACTTATTAATTTCTATTACCATTTACACTCTTTAATTATAATAAATCATTACACATATATTTGTTATTTATTATTTAATTTTATCATTTGATGTTAATAATTTTTATTGAACCATACGATTTTCATAATAGAGATGTTAGTTCTCATTTATTGATAATGAGATAATAATTAATATATTATTCAAGATATAAATATCATTTTGTTTCAATAATTTATGTAGTCAAATTTTAACTTAGTGGAAGGCATGGGTATGGTTTGTGAAAATGGATTTCATAATGATCTTTTTTAGGTTATTTGGTGAAAACAATGAGTTAATTTATATATGTCATTCATTTTTTGAGTTACACTTCCAAAACCATATTCATAACATAATTTGACATTTAAACTAATATATTTACATTAATTATGATTAAATAGTCATTAATGATATAAATTTATGGAATTATTTATATGTGTTGCTAAACCAACCCAAACAAGAGCATGTCATAATATATGGGTGAGTATGACTATGAAAGTAATTATTATATTATAATACAATTATAAAGTAACCATAATGATTTTTTCTAGATTTTATTAAGTTTAATAATAATATTTTAGAATAATTTTATGGAAAAATATAGAGATGAATTGATTAACGAGTAGATTATACTCATGTTGACAGCTTGATTCCTCATTTTGAGGTCCTATTAAAAATAGAGGACAAAGGAAACCTTATTGTTACTTGGTTTTACCAATAATATAACAAGGATATAGTAGAGTAAATATGGGTAGGGATTCAAGAGGAAATATAATTATAGTATTTTTTGGAGAGGGTGTAAGTGATCTCCTTTTATATGTGAAAATGAGGTATATTCTCATGAAAATTTAATTTAGGTGAAGGAAAAAAGATAGAACCACATGATAATTTAGTAAAATAGCTAAGAAAATGTTGGTAATAAATTTAGTTTTTACTTACAAATATAAAAAATGACTTATAGAATACATAAATATCATATTAGTTGAAAACAATTTGAACTTTGATAATTTCCATCTTGTTTCCCCTTTTCACCTTGAAAATTTTTTTTACAATAATAATTGTTTTTTATTAAAAATATAAGATGACCCCACTTACCCAATTTTGATGTAAGTATTAAAAATTTAGACTTCATTTAAACTATATATATATATGTGACAAAATTAACTTTTTAATTAAAAAATTACATATATAGAAAAATTATCATTGTACAAAAATGGATTTTTAAATAATATGTCTTCTTATTCTTATTTAATATTAATTAATAATTTAATTAGTGTTAATATATTTTTTTAAAAATATAAAAAATAAATTTTATTCATCATTTAAAGTAAATAAATTTTATTTATTTATATAAAAATTACAAAAACTCTAATTAAAAATATTAATTGAAATAACCCTTTTTCTTTTACTATAGTAACTAACTACTACTTAGGTAACTTATTTTTATGTATAGAAATAAATTAAAAAATATTACTTAATTTTAAAAATATTATTTTAAATATGAAATTTATTTATTTTATGTAATTTTTAACTGTGATGAAAATTAATTTTTATATAATAAAAAATGACATATACAATTAAATTTAAAAAAAATATTTTTAAGAATAAAAATGAATATAATCATATTCACTACCAAGTCAAAATCATTAAATGGATGTAAAATTATTTAATATTAAAAACAAAAAATATATTTCATTAATTATCATATTATGGATTTAATAAGTTTAATGTCTAATTGATAATTTATAATATATAATTAAGATAATATTTTTAAAAAAATTGTTTAGGAATTAATAATTAAATTAGTGTTCCTTATAGTTCTTCAATTATATCATTGATATGATTAATTTATTTTACTAATCATTCCTTGAATTTTATCAACCTAATTTGATAAATTTAAAAAATGCATATTTCATAAAAACAACTTCTTTAAAAAAAAGATATTTTCACGAATGAATTAGAATCCTATAATTATATTAAAAAATAATTTAATAAACTTGCAAAAAATAATATATAATGAAAATTTATATTTTTAAATATAGATATACCTTATGTATATTAACTATATTTTTTGTAATTCAAGGCTAGTGAAATGTTTACTATTTTGTACCCAATGACTATATTCCCTTTTATAACACTTATGTAGTGAATATATTATCATAATTACATCTTAAAAATTCATTCCATTATAAATTTTAAAAAACACACTTATCATTCCTTTAATTTAACTTAAGTATTTTACAAAATTCTATTTCCATTCATTCTATTTTTTTAGAATTATAGGTTTTTCACTACTAATAATGATTCTCGGGAGTAAAGACAGTTTGGGGAATTTTATAGTTGTAAAGATATTATTCTGTTCAATTTATTTTACCCTTCTAATTTATTCACTTTTTAGAGATTTAATAATCCATTTTATGTAATAATACATGGTATGTATTACTTAGTTTTACATACATTGGATGTTATGTTCCATTATTAATGAATAAAGGTTTTTTATTTTGATTCATATCTTGTCTGAATTATTTCTTAATCGGTTTTAATTATTTTAAAAGAATAAAAAAATATTATACGATTATTGACATATATATAATTGAAATAAAATGGGCCCTAAAACATGAGGTGTTACATTCTCCCCGCTTAAATAAATTATATCAATGCAATTTAATTTTCACTCCCCAATGAAAATAGTTATGGGTATCCATAATATATACAAGACTCAAAATATAATATCAACCTCACTAACATGGGTAATATTATGAAAATAATAGGTAATATTATGAAACTCATCTATTCTTTCATAATTGTAATATTATAATATTAAATTTCTTCCAAACCATTTGATCAGAACACCCCTCATGATTTTGGTATTAAAACCTATATTAAGGAAGTTATTTCTAAAGGGATTTCATAATCATCCATGCATTTATATTTGATAAAGAGATGATTTTGGATATGAAAATGTATTTTCATATCCTAAAAATTAATATAATATCACTCTAGGTAGATACAATCCATGATCTAGATAATATCATATTCCATTATATAAATAATTATGAGATTTATGAGAATCACATTCCTCCCAGCTTTTATTATATACTATTTAATGACTTGTTATGAAATAATAATAACCCAAAAAAATTTCCCCAATAATCTAATCATTGGGGTATAGAATTGATGACCTTATAAATCATTCTAAATGTAAAGGAGTTGATATATTTTTAATCTAATATAAAAAATTTAGTTCTTGATTGGATGATCAATATACCTTACACCACTTTATTTTCCAGACCCACTTTAAAGGATTCACTTGGTTTAGGAAGTTGTTGATTCTTATTATCCTTAGGGAATTGTTTTTCTTAATTTCCAAATTCTATGAAATTTATTAATTAAAGTGTGGGTGGTGTATTAATTATGATCTTTATACCCACCATTTTATTGGTTGGGATCTTTATCTCCATTCAACAATCATGATCTTGAGGGATAATCATTCTTTACTTGAAACATTTTATTATTCCTTTGATACATTCAATTGGATTCTTATTCCCCATTTTTGACATGCAAAAAATTAAATCTTTTTTCCTCCATCGTCTTTATCACCTGAACATTCATGAAACGCTTTTTTCCACTTATTTTGTGTGTTTGTGAGTTAAAAAATCCTCATGTTGTTAATCATAACTCCTGATAGATGTTTAGTAATAACTATAATATTTATCACTCAAACTCTTAACCCATGTGGTTGTTCATTTAGAAAACCACCACATTGTCTGTCACACCCATCGTTTACTTAGTTCCTCCTATTTAAAATCATTTACTTTAAAAATTGGAATTTTATGGATTATAATACTTAATTAAATAATAATATAAAATGGATAACTATTATATTATATATAACAAATCATAAATTAAAAAAATATCCAACATTATGATTTTTCTATGTTGAAATCTAGATTATATAAGATCATTTTCATATTAGATTCTCCAAAATAACATTTTATAAATTATAACCTTAAATTATATTTAAATATTTTAAAAAGAAATAAAATACCCTATGAATCAACCAAAGCTTATCTATTAGGAGTTTCAAACCAAGTGTATAGTTAGACCCATTTGTTGTGAACCAAGTGAAGATCAAGCTAGTAATCAATAAATAATTTTTAGTTTCATTACCCCTTGATTAAAATGATCTAGATCTTGTATCCAATTTTTTTTATCCCAATAGAGATTTCATTTTTAGGAAGCCTCACACTCTATACATTACAAAAAAATTGGATTTTTTTCTTAAATTTAGGATTATCCTTAGGGTTTTCACTAATGTTTTCTACTACTAATACCCAAAAATAAGTAAACTATTCTCTGATACCACTTGATTCACCCTAATCCTATACTCATGGATCTAATGATAAATCACATCTGATTTAATACCAATATATATGACCCAATCATTTTTTAATTTAAAAGCTTTTTCTCATAAATTCACACAATCCCATAACCCAAAGTTTTACTATCTTTTTGTATTTTAAAACTCATTTTACAACATTTTGAACATTTATCTATAGTCACACACAAGTATACACCCTTTAAGACATATCATATGTTATACTCATCTTCATAACCAAGGTAATATAAACATTAGAAGGGGGTGATCTCAAATTATTATTAAGGATAAATATAAGAGATGAAAATGAAAGATTACAAGTTAGCATAAGGAGAGATTGTGGGTACAAGAACAAAATCAAGGTTCATGAATAAAAAAAAAGAAAATCATACCTAAAAAAACATATATCATAAACCATTATTCAAGGTATAAATCATTTTTCATAAACTAATACATGAAAAATAATATTATGGAAACATATGTCAATAATAATGATCTACGAAAACATAACATCGGAATAAAAATATGACAATACATAAGTATAAAAATAGTTCCTTTTCTAGAGGCTCATGAACCACACCATTATCCAGTTGTGGAAAAAGACTGATAGTGGATTTATTTTTCACTCTAATACAGAGCATGTAAGATCATGGGGTGTAAGTTTTCACTCAATTCATTAAAGTTTTGTGTAATTTCAGTCACACTCTTCGCGTATTGTATAGAGTCCCTTAAGGGTTTGGGTTTAATCCTCATTCCCAGTCATCTCATGAGATAATGATCTACCTAATTAATTAGAAGGCTATATAATTTTAGGAAAAACCATCACATAATGAGAAACGATACATCTGTATTTAACATGAACATAAAACATTCATAAATTTATCATGGCTTAATAAACCCATGTGAAAGAAATGGGTTCCATGAGAACATCCATACGACATTATCATAAGTCATGCAAAAAAATAAATTGGATGGTATCATTAGAGAATATTCTCATTTATGTATAATAAATAGTAAATTTTGTTTACATGGATAAAAACAACTTTTATAAGATAATAAAAATTTTCTTGAGAAATTATAAGAAATATCTTTTTTATTTTATAATCTTCTTTTTTAAAATAAAATAATTTTTAAAAAAATGGAAAAATGATTTTTCTAGAAACCCATGAATACATGGAGAGTAATTTTCATAAATAAAATCAAAAAAGAGCGTAAAAACTATTTATTATATAAATTTTTAAAAATAATATTCATTTCACATTTTTTAAAGAAGGTCAGAGTTGGTGAAAATTTATAATACTTAAAATATTAATAAAATATTCTTTTTGTACAGAAGTATAATTCCATTAATAAATATATTAATAAATAATATAACTATAGATAATAACTTCAAAAAAATAAAATAAATAATATGAAAATTTATGAAAAATATTTTCATTTGAAAAGAAAAAATATGGTCGGTTTCTCTTATAAGAATTATATCCGGTAAATTAAGGAAAAAATTGAAGTTAAATGGTTAGAGAGAATATAAAAATAATGATAAAATAGAGGATTATAAATAGAGTTATTTTTATAAAGAAATATACCAAATTTTTTCATTATTGAAACTTAGTCTAACAACCATGAATTTAGAGAGAGATTTGAAAGAAAACCCCTACACCATTGGTAACTTTTGAATCAAAAGACTTTGAGTAAAAGAAAATGTTATATATTTTTAAAAACAATTAATTACATGAAAATTTTAGTAAAATATTTTCATTATGTGGCATATTCACATCATAAATTAATAATTTAATTAATAGAGAACATATCTCAATGAATGAAAATTAAGACAATTTTTTCATACCCTTACTCTCAAATTTCACGAATGAAATTTAAACACCTCTATAAAAAATATAACCATATTAATCATATATTTTAGAACCATATTCATATATATTACCTTTAACACTCTTCAATTCTAATCATTCATTACATATATATTAGTAGGCTATTATTTATTTTTTTCATCAGATGTTAGTAACTTTGATTGCTTTGTAAAAGTTTTATAATGGATATTTCGGTTCTCATTTATTGATAAAATTTTCATAATTCAAATATTATTCAATTTTTTATAATCATTGTGTTTTAATTGTTTTTTTTCATATTCTCACTTGATGCAAGGAATAAGTATGTCTTGTGAAAATGGAATTCATGATGAACTTATTTTCGGTAATTTCATGATAACATTGAGTTATTTTATATAGATCATTAAATTATTGTGTTAACCACAAAGAACCATTTTAATGATATAATTTACCATTTAATATCACATATTAATAATAATTAATCTTCCATGGTCATCAATAAAATAAATTTATAGCATTATTCTTATAGCGGGTTCAATCGACAAAAACAAGAACAATCTATAATCTATGGGTGATTGTTACTAGTAATGTGATTATATTATTATAATATGATTATAAATAGATTATAATGATATAATTTATATTTAATTAAGTATATGATTAATATTATATAATATTTGGATAGAAAATTATATATAATAAATGATTAGTTAGTATATTAAACTCAAATTGAGGGCTTGATTCTTCCCTTGGTCCTCTTGGAAATGGACGACTTCGAATACTTTCTTATTAATATATTTTTAAGTGTATCCTTGAACCAATTTATGTTATTATTACAATAAAAATTTATTTGTTTTATTTAAGTCTAGATAGAATTATTTTTGTAATTATTATTTCCCATGGCTTTATTAAGTGTTATATTTAGGTTATTATCTTATATATAGATTAAGGTGGGATTTACTTTGATTGACATGTATATCTATTTAAAATATTTTTAGATTTCATGTTTTTATTTTTTATAACATGTTCTATAAGTTATATATTGATTTAGCAGTCTAAATTTGTCATTTATACCTTTAAATATCATTAATAAATATTTTTATAGTGTTAAGTAAAGGTGACCTTATGTTTCAATGTGTTATGTAAGGGTAGAGTAAGTTTTATAGTGTTACATAAAGGTATCCCTAGATTTATATGCATTAAGTAAGTGTAGATTGAAATTTATAGAGTTTTGTAAAGGTAATACTAAGTTTATATGATATTCATAAAGTTAACTGTTGAATTTTAATAGTTGCATAAAGGTAGTATTGTATTTACACGGTTTACATAAAGGTGGAAAGATTTTTATGAACATGTGTAAGGGAAATTCGCTGAATCCAAGAACTGCATAAAATTATTTCCATAGTTCTATAAATGTATACCATTAAGACAAATAGTTATTTAATGATAACTCAAGAATTTTAATACTCATGTAGGACTAACTGAGCTTGTATATAGTAAACTATAACATTAAGGTAATTGTAGCTCTCGTAATTATAACTAAAGCTTGTGTAAAGTTAACTCAACCTCAGTGAAAGGTAAAAAACATTTGGATTCTCTTTTATAAGGGTATCTTCATACTTTTGTAAGGGTACCATTATACTTATATAGGGTACCAATGTACTTGTTTAGGGGTTCCGACGTATTTCTAATACCTTCATATGGTTAACAATATATTTGTGTAAGGGTATCTAAGTACTTGGGTAAGAGTACCAAATCATTTTTATTATCTATGTAAGGGTAACATTAGTCACATGTAAAGGTGATTAAAGTTATCTAATACCTACATGAGGGTAGTAATCCATATAAGGGTAAAATTCTATTATTCCAATAAAGTAGTTATGTTTCATGTAAGGGTATCCCAAATTCACATAAATGATAAAATTGACTACATGAATATTTTTCATATATTAATATTATTATTATATGATTAATTTGTCTAAGAGAATAAAAATGCCTATGTGCTAATAATCCTCTATGTAAAAAAGGCTATGTAAAATCGGCCACCTGAAAATTAGCTACGTAGTTAAATTTTCTTATGTGGTTTTTCATGTTTATATACGTCGTTCATAAAACTAGATATTTAATATTTTTTTCTATATGTTTTATAATTCCAATTACTATAAGTTTATTATGAATAATATTTATGTTTTATGTGTTCTTAAATTACACATTAATTTTCTAGAACCAGTGAAAACTTATTTTAAATTATTTTGTATAGAATTTAATGATATTTTCATTAAATTAAGTGTGTAAGGATATTCATACTGATACTTTGGAAAAAAAGTATATTCAACTACAAACCAGAAAAAATTTGAATAGTTTTCCTCAAATATTATTAGTGATTTTTTCAAGGATATTAATATAAATTATTAATTATAGCATTAATTATTTCTAAAACATATATTATGTTTTAAATAATATCAAGAAATAACTCATGTGGATATTAATTATACCTCTAAAAAATAATCATAGGTAGTATGAAAAAATGTAAATTGAAAATTATAATTGTTTTTTAATATGAAGATTAGGTCTCAAATAAATTCAGGGATTATTCCAAAGAATTTATAATTAAATTTTATTGATATGTTTACTACTATTATTTACATGGTATCCTAAAGAAATTATTTGTATATAATGGTTTTATATTTTACATTTTATCAAAGATAATTAAAATTTTACATAAATATTTTATTAATGGAATTTATAAAGGAAAATTATGGCCTTTAAAGTGAAAAAAAATATTCATCATTATTTTGGTGTATAAAACTCTAATGAATGCAGTTAATAATAAAATATATACCTATGCCTTTTCACTTGTGTGTTTCATAGTTGGAAATGGATTCCTAGAGATCCATCATTCAACTATATACTAGTGTAAATTTCTAGTTTCCCAAACATTATTATTTTAAAATTTTGATGGTCTTGAGCACTACCAGATCCAAATACTAGCATCTTCATCAAAAATCATTCACCGGTTTAAATTATTTTATTTTTTATTTTTCTTGAAACTATTTGTTTTGTACTTTCACACTTAGTGCTTCTTGAGTATGCTTATACAATCCTGATGAATGGTACATCCAAGTTTAGTCAGTCCCCTTAGAAGATCAGGTTTAGTCTATCCCCTAAGAAAACTGGTTTTAGTATATCCTATTAAAATATCTTGTTTTTCTTGAAATATAACATTGAATATGTTAGGAATTATACTGTGAAATTACTAGTTGGGTCTATACCTATAATAGTTTAGGTTAGTTTTTCCCTTAAAAAATATTGGGTTCCATCTAAACCCAAAAAAATTAATGTGTTAGGTTTAAACCTATAAAAATCTAGGTTGGATCTTCTCCTAATAAAGGTTATTTTTTCTGAACCAGTAAAAGATAAGGAAATTAGGTTGATCCTCCATGTGTGAAAAATACTCATGTAAAGAGTTTTCACCCTCCTTTAAAATTTATATACCATATTGGGTGACATACACATTGTTCTTTTCTGAAGAGTAGAGTATAATCATATATATTTGAACCACTATAAAATTATTGTGTTCATTTTTTCTTTCATACATTTTATTTTCCCTCGCTTATCATAAATTGATGTGGTTGAATTATTTGATAGTTTAACTAATCACTTTACAATATTAAATTTTAAACTCTAGTTTATTTTTATAAATACTTAATTCACCCCCCCCCCCACCCTATTTCATATTATCATCACTCCTTTAGGACCTAATAATTGGTATTAGCGCTATACCATTCTAAGATTTGAGAACTATTTTTTATCTAGATACCACCAATTGATATCATGGTTTGAACCTTGTAGGAAAATTTATTTATCACTTTTTTTGATACCTCACAATTGGTTTTAGAGGTATTATTTTTTTAGTATACATTTTGTTTCATTTGATAGCTTATATTAATTATGATAATTTTTTATCCCAGTCCTTAACAAGAATAATGGAAATATTTTTTCATGATGGTCCACTTAAGTAATATGAATGGTTTGAATCCAATATTGCCTCTACATTTAAATGGTAGTGAGTAAACTCAATGGATAATCTGTATGAAAGCTTATCTAAAGATTATTTATATTATATTTTGGGATACTATGATTAAATTTTATGTTTTTTCTTAAATCTAATATGATTAATTTAAAAGAAGAATAAAATATTAAATTTTATCTTAATTATAAGGTTATGAATATTATTTATTATTATTTTTCTAGAAATATTTTTGGAAAAAATTTATAGTTACATCACTACTCATGAAATTTGGAAACAACATTAAAAATTACCTTTGAAGAATGATATTTCAGTAAATCAATTTACTCTAATAATATAAATTTTGGACACAATAAAATAGAGCATCCAACTAAAAAAATAGGAAAAATCCATTTTATTAAAGGATGTATCACTCAAGGTAATTCGTATTTGAATTTATATTTTCCAAATATAATTTTTTATGGTTTCAAGAATAAAGGATTCATTAAACCCAATAATTTAAAGTTAAAAAATATGGGGAAATGAAAAAATAATGAAAATAAATTTTTAACTACATGGAGTGATTTTAAAGAATCATTCAACAATTTTAAAAGTCTAAAAGAAACAGATAATGATTCATTTATATCATAATTTTATAAGGTACCATTTTCAACTTATCATTCTTATTCAAGTGATATTGGTTCATATGCTTTAAAAGATGAAAATATATGTGTGACAAGTATAACTAAATATAGTTATTTATAGTTATAATTATCATTCTTCAATCAATTCATGAAATAATGGGCCAAGTATTAATGATCTAAAAGAATGTGTTATTCAAATGAAGATAAAATAAAAGAAATGAATTTTATACATGTATCACTCAAAGAAAAATATAGAAGGGTTTATGAGAATAAAAATAATTTATCTAGTAAGTTAAAAAAAAATTATACATAAATTTTAAAGATTAAGTAAGAAAATATGATGTTGAAATTAAATACTAGAAACAAAAAATCTTCTTGAAATTAAAAGGTTTATTATTATTTGTAATATGGTCGAAAAAACAAAGTTTGAATAATGATTTAGAAAAAGTTATTAAGGAAATGGTTTGATTGAAAAGGTTAATTTAAAATAAATGTGATTAAAATGCTAATATTATAAAGACTGTATATCTTAATAAATTTAATGGAGATGGTTGTGATTATTTTGTTCCTAATTTATTAGAAATAAATTTTTGAAAGTAATAGATTCTAGAATTTATTCAGTTAATTTATTTAAATTTGGATCTTATATTCATTATCCTAGTGATTTTCCTTTCAAGTTCACCCAATATTTTTTCACAAATAGGCTCTCATATCAAAACTTGATTCCAAGTAAAACAATCTAAATTTTCCAATATTTGGGTACCTAAAGGTATGTATAATATTTTTGGTGAAATAATGTCATTCCTTGTACCCAGGTAATATGTATTTTCTAATTATTACCTTCAACATAAATATCATTATACTTTTATACTTATAATTTTGGAATGATCATTAGAATATTTAGTGTTGAATTTTTTCTAATATTGAACACCTTTTATAATTTTGAGATACTACCATGTACATCAATATTTGACTTTTCTTTTGGTCAGTAAATGGGAGCAAAATTAAGATTATATTTCATGATATTGAATTTTCATATTCATATGGACATTGAATATGTTAGTTTAGTTGTAAATTTTAGTTTATATATATATGATATTATCATTTGGTTGCTATCAAAATTATTTAAATATCCCATAAGATGTTTCTTCACTCCTTGTGATATTAAAGTATATTATTCGATGAGTGTTCACTATTGTAATTAAAATTCTACTTATACTTCTTTGATATTGTTATCTTAAACAGAAATCCCCAATTTTGAGGGAGTTACTCTTGTTATTGATTTTGAATTCATCTTGTTTGTTTTGGTTATTGAAATTTATTATGCACAATTTTTTATGTGAAGTTTTTATAACATTAAATATTATTTAAATACAAAATTTGTGTAGATTTAATTTTTGAAATCATAAAATACACATGAATTTAGTTCGTTTTCCATGAAATAAGGATAAAAACTAATGGGTAAGACATATTTTCTTTCTATTTAAAAATTTATTACCTACATTTTAATATTTAAATCTAGATTTTACATATTTTTAATTCACTTTTTAAAATTTATTTTGTTTAATTATGAAGTCTTTTAAAGTGTAGAATATATTTTTAAGATTCAAATATTTTCAAGTTTTAAATTTTAAATCTAATTTATCAAGTTAAATATGTTTTATTATAAGTTATATTCATTATTTTATCAAAATTAAAATTAAATTTATTTATAAACTAATCTGTTTATTCATTATAATGTTATTATATTTGAGAATAATATTTCTCATTTGAAAATTATAACATTTTAATTGATATATAGTAAATCAATTAAGCGGAGAAATCTTATTTAATTATGAAATTTTCCTATAAATGTTTTATTATTTTATGTCTATTTTTATAATGTTGGAATCCGAATTTTATTTTCTGTTTGGATATGCTAAAATTTTAAGTATGTAATTTAGTATATCAAATGTAAAATAAAGGGGAATATAATATGTTTTATCCTTGTTTATTTTTTATAATTTCAGAATCATTGTGTATTCTGAAACAATTTTAGTTTTTTATTATAGAATAATTTAATTTTTTACAGACTTAGAGAGTCAAATTTAATGATCAAAATTAGGGGGAGTTTGAGTGTGTTCATATTAAGAAAATTTTAAATCTATATAAAATCTATAGTAATATAGAAAATATATTTCAATTTACTATTTAATTTCTATATGCATTTTTTTATTATTTTATGTTTTCTCATATATACTAGTTGATATCTATTTATTTTTTAAACT
Organism: Viscum album; assembly: GCA_963277665.1. NCBI lineage: Eukaryota > Viridiplantae > Streptophyta > Magnoliopsida > Santalales > Viscaceae > Viscum > Viscum album. The sequence goes on along the minus strand of OY728150.1, from coordinate 561,982,157 downwards.
TCCAATTTTAAAAAAATGTTGTTTTATGAAGGCTTTATCATTGATTTTTTGAAATATTTTCAAATAATCCCACATTATATAGCATAATTTTTTAGCAATATAATGTTTTTCATGGGATAATTGGCTTATGTGTTTGAATTATTTTGGTATATTGATGTTTAATATTTCTCTTATATTCATTTATATAATTTTTTAATTTTGTTTACTTTAATCATATCAAATCTTCATGAAAATTAAATTTGTTAGATCCAATTCCAAGACTGTTTAAACACATGGGGGTTTAATATTTGAATCCATTTTTTGATTTTTATTTTATAATAGTTAATTTATTTTCTATTAATATAAAAGTGAATATTTTTTAAAACATTATCTTTTAAAAACATTCAAAAGTGGGAGAAGTTTTGAAATTATACTTGGTTTTTAATTATCAAAATGGGGTGTTTGTTGATTTAAACCATACACCACTTTAGTTTTTGATATTTAGAAAATTTTACTTGTTTTATATAAGTGTTAATACATTTATTTATGAGATAAAAATTTCTCATATATTTATTAAGTTGTATATTTAGTTTGTTATGTTACATATTTATTAAGGTAGACTTTACTTTGATTATTATTTATCTTTGTTTAAAATATTATTATATTTCACATTTTGATTTTTTATAATATGTTCTAAAATTTTCATATTTATTTCCTAGTATAAATATGTGATTTAGAACTTTAAATATCATTTATACATGTTTTAATAGTGTCTCATAAATTTAACATTATGTTTCAATGTTTTACGCAAGGTTAGAGTACGTTTTTTAGTGTTACATAGAGGTAACCCTAGGTTCACATGGGTTATATAAGGGTAGACTGATCTTTTTGTAGTTATGTAAAGGTAAAACAAATATTATATGGGATACATAATGGTAAGTGTTTAATTTTAATAGTTTTGTAAAGGTAGTGATGGATTTATAATGATTATATAAATGTTGAATGATTTTTATAGATATATAAAGGGTAATTTTCTAAAACCAAGCATTGTGTAATGTTATTCCCATAGTTGTGTAAAGAAAAACTATGAAATCCAATTATTAAATAATGGTATCTCCAGAATATTAATACTCATTCAAATGTAACTAATCTTGTATAAAGGTAATTGAGTTCATGTAAACGTAAATGTATTTTACATTAAGATAATTGAATTTTTCATAAAGGTAACTCAACATCGCATAAAGGTAAAAGCCTTCAAGATTGTCTTCTAAAAGAGTATCTTCGTACTTTATCAAGGGTACCAATTTACTAATGTAAGGGTACTGGTGTAATTGCATAACAGTACAAGTGTATTTATAAAAACTTGCATAAGGGTACCAATATACTTGAGTAATGGTAGTATTTAACTTGAATAAGGGTACCATAGAATTAATATTAGTCATGTAGGGGTAACCTTAGTCTCATGTAAAGGTAATATAGGTTCTCTAAAACTTACATAAGGGTGGTAATCCACATATGGGTAAAAGTTTTTTACTCCAACATAATAGGTATGTTCCATGTAAGGGGATCATAATTTCTTCTATGTGATAAAATAATATAGGATACTAGTATTGGATATATAATTCTTAATCCAAAATTGATAACTTTCCTATATTCTCATTTTGTATATGTGAATAAAAATAGCAACATGGTTAGAATCAGATATGTGAGAATGGATTCATGAAATTGGATATGTGAAAATCATCTATGTAGTTAAATTTTACTGTGTGGATTTGTATGTTTCTATAGGTTTTTCACAAAAGTGGAAATATACTCTATTTTTTAATATGTTTTATATTTCTATTTTCTATAAGTTTTTTATGAATATTATTAATGTTTTTTGTGTTCTAAGATTGTGCATTAATTATCCAGAACCCATTTTAACATTTTTTACATTTTTTGTGATAAATTTAATAAGATTTGTGTATATTTAAGTGTGTAAGAATATTAAAATTGATATTTTTGAAAATGATATATTCAAATATAACTATTTTAAATATGAAGAGTTTTCCTTGAATATTTTCAGGGAGTTTTTCAAGGATATTAATATAGATTATTAATTATTGTATTGATTCTCTATATAATATGTATTTTTTTATAGGATGTCAAGAAATAACTATAGTGGATAGTAATTATCTATATTTTAAATAATCAAAAGGGGTAAAAATAAATTAAAAGTTCAAATTAGAATTGTTTTGGAATATTAAAAGTTAGGCTCACATAAATTCATGGAGTATTCCAAGGAATTTATCATTAAATTTTTAGGGATATTTTGACTGCTAATTTTTAGTTAATATCCTAATGATATTATTTATACACCATTATTTTATTTTATTTTAGTATATTAATCCTTAATAAAATCGTCTTCCATGTGAAGATTTTATTTTTGGAATGTATGAAAGAGGATCATAGACTTTAAAGTGTATGAAATAGAAATTAATATTTTGATGTATCAAAATATTGAAGCATGTAGTAATGAATAATAGATGTGAATCTTTCATTTCTATTACATGATACATTGTTTATAACTAAGTCTTAAATCTTCGCTATTCAACTTCCTCCAAATGTAAACTAATGGTTGACCGAGCTTCATTTTTTCAAAATCTTGAATGGGATAAGAACTACCAAATCAAAACATCAGCACCAACATCAATAATAATCCACTAGGTCAAAATTTTTTATTATTTCATTGTGATTTAATTATTTTTTATGTATTTTCACATATTGTGTGTCTTTAAAGGGGGTTATAATACCATAAATAAAGGTACATCTAGGTTTAGTATATCCTCTTAGAAGACTATGTTTCGTATATCCTCAAAGAATAATCGGTTTAGTCTATCCATTTAGAAGACATGGTTTCTCTTGAAACATAAAATAAAAGATGTTAGAACTTATCTTGTGAAATTCTAGGTAGGTTCTACACCTAAAAAATATTGGGTTAGATTTTCCCCATAAAATATTGTGTCTAATATAAACTAAAAAAAAAGAAAATATTCTAGTTTTAATCATGTAAATTTATAGGTTGGGTATTATCCTATAAAAGGATGGATTTTTATTTGAACCTGTAAAAGATAATGGAATTGGGTTGAGCCTCTAGGTGTAAAAAAAGAGTATGTAAAGAGTAATCACTCTCCTTTAAAATTGATATAACACAGTGTGTGTCATATACCTGGTTGGTGGGAGAAGAGTAGAGTATAATCATTTAACCTGAACCACTATAAATTATTATGGTTATCTTTTAATTTCATGCATTTAATTTTCTCTCTATATTATTATATCGATTTGGATGAATTGTTTTATATTTGAACCAATCACTTTACACTCTTATTGTTTAAAATTTGATTATTTTTTAAAAATAGACAATTTACCCCCCCCCCCCCCCCCCTCTTATCCATTTACATAACCCCTTCAGGACCTAAAATAAGTGATGAAGAAGAAGGAATAGTTTTCTAGGAGTGTAAAATGGGGTGATATTTAATATTATTTATAATTTTAAGATTGTTTTGGGGTGGGTGGAAGTGATATCCTTTTATAGGAGAAATTGAGGGATATTTCCTTAGAAGTTTATGTTAGGTGGAGAGTAAATATGGAACCACATATGATTTCGATAAGTTGTGTAAGGAAATGTTGGTATCAAGTTTAGGTTTGACTCAAAAAACATAAGAAAAAATATATCTAGAATTCATAATTTTAATTTTAATTAAACAAAATTCAAACCCTGATAATTTACCTCTTTTTACCCATTTTTACTTTGTTTAATATTTTTTTCCATGAAAATTATTTTTTAATTCAAAACATCATATAGACCCTTTTGACCAATTTTGATATTATTAATACAAATTTTTACTGCATTTAATCTAATTAAATTTCACGATATTATAAAATTAACTTTTAAATTAAATAATATCTAATATATAAAGACAGTTTTTTAGAAAATGGATTTTTTTAAAAATTAGTTGTTCTTATTCTTATTTCCCATTTATAACTAATTAAATGACAGTTAATATATTTGTTTTTATGTATAAAATTAAATTATATTGGACACTTAAAATTTATATATAAAATTTAATTACATAAAAACTACAAAACACTTATAAAGGACTATTTTTTGAAAATTACCCTTTTACCTTCACTATGGTAACAAAATTTTTACTTGATAACTTATTTTTCTATATAAAATTTTTCAAGTTGTTATATAATTTGAAAATTATGATTCCAAATATCAAATCCCTTTTATTTTATTCTATTTCTAAATGTTATATAAAAATTATTTTAATATAATAACACATAACAAATAAAACAATATTTAGAGAAATATATTTTTAAGAATAAAAATAAATTTAATCATTTTTATTATCAAGTAATACCCATTTAATGGATGTTAAATTATTTGGTCATATAAATAAAAACACATTTCATTAATTCTCATACTACATATATAATAATTTGATCATGTAATTAAAAACATATAATATATAACAAAGAAGTTTTTTATAAATTAAAATTTTTTTTATCCATGAATAATTAAATTAGTATTCTATATATTTAATAAATTATAAAATAGATTTAATTAATTTATATTTTGTAACCATTAATTGAATTTCCTCAATGCATTTTATTTATATCATTCTTTAAAAGTGATAAATTTAACAAGATATAAATTTATTAAAAATAATGTCTTTAAAATAAATGATAATTTCGTAAATAAATTAGAATCATTCAATTATATTAAAAAATAACTTACTATATTTAAAATAAGTTCACTATAAAAAATATATCTATTTTTAAATCTATATAAACTTTATTTATATTAACAATATACCGATAATTCCAGACTCATAAAATGTTTACTATTATTATAACCAATAGTTATATACCACTTTATAATAGATATATTATCCCCATTACATCCTATAAATTAATTTCAATCTAAATTTATAAATCAAAATTATCATTTTTTAACTTCAATTTATGTTTTTTCAAAATCTAATCTTCATTCATGATATTTTTTTCTCATTATAAGTTATGTTTTATTAATGATGATTCTCAAGAGTGAATATGATTTTATTAATTTCCTAGTTGTAAAGATATATTTATTTTCTATTTATTATCCCCTTTTAATTTATTCACTATTAATATTTGTAATCATCCATGGTATGTAATAATCCATTATATGTATTACTTGGTTTCATATACTTTCATTGTAATATTCCACTAATAAATTAAGTGCTTCTAGTTTGATTCAAGTCTTCTATGAATTGTTTAATAGAAAAATCTAATTATTTTTAATGAATAAAAACGTATTTATAATTATACACATATAGTTTAAATAAATAAAATAGTTCCTAAAATGTAGGGTGTTAAAGGATCCTCATTTATGCTGGAGTTTTAGAGACAGTACTCATGAATGAGAACTTTTTGTGAGGGATGCATCAATGGACCAAGGAAAAATTAAACTTTTATAATATAGATACATTAGAATTTTATAGTCAACACTAGGAATAGATATCGTATCATTCTAGGAACACTCATTCATAGTCTAGTCTCGGAGATTAATAATTCGAGAGTCTCATATAGTATTAAACAATAAGTGAGATAGGATTTGTTACATATATGAAGGTCAGGGAAAATGGATCAAGATTGTATAACTTGATGTGTAATATAGGGTATTTAAGTTAAAATTGTTGATTTACTTGCACAAAAAAGGTTTCTTTATGATCAAAGTACTCCTCACAGTGGTCATGGTAATCCCCCACATTACAATTTCAACAAAGGAGATGGATGCATGGGAGGAGGCGATAAAGGTGACGACGCATAGATTCACTTCCAACACCCATACCTACATGTTTCCCTTTATAAAAATAGTTTTTTGGTGACCAATTCTATAGATATATTCATGTTATAGATTGATTTGACCTAACAATTCTTGATGTGGTTCAAGGTATGATCTATATCATTTTTACATGGGAATGTATACTAATATTCAATATCGTAAGCTATTATTCTATTTATAAATCATTATTAAAAGAGTTAAAAAATTATATTAGATCCCAAAAACAACCTATATATCTAGAAAATCTTATTATATATGATTATATACTCATCAACATCTACTAATAGTATGAGCTTATTCTTGGTAAAGAGATTTTTCTCAGGGAACTCATTATGTCTAGGATAAATTCCAATGACATTATCCTTAGAATAGGATTGATGTAATATACTATTCCTAAATATATTTCTATAATCATATATTCATGTGATATCAATATAATGAATTGATTTCCTTATTCGTGGGTGAATGATAACTTTTGATTGGATAAGTTGGGCCAACTTGTAGGTGGTTCCATCCAATCATTGATTATACAGAGAATTTCCCTGAATTTATACCCTTACACATGTGTTTTACATTTTTTATTCAGTTTAGTGTTCAATAATTTTATCAATTTTAATTAATCTTACATTTTTCAATCATTATATAGAAATACATTAAAATAGTAATTTCCCAATTTTTTTAATTTTCATGGAAAAAAAATAAGTTCGGTATTTCAATCATGACATTAAATATACTGATCCAAATTGAGAAATTATTTTTTTAAGATTACATAATTTATGTGATTCATTTAATTTAAATAGATAAAGTTATGAATCCAATAACATAAGGCATAAATGAAGAATTCCATTTGGGACATGAAATTTGTGTATATATTTGATGTCTTTTAATGTAGGGGTCATATCTCAAAAAATATGAGTACAAAGGAGCTCAATTTTTTTATGAAGATATATAATAAGAATAAAAAAAATTTAATTAAATATTTATACTCTATATTTAGTCATTTTCAATATTGTCATATAAAACTAGATAATTGTAATTTGAAGAGTTTTTTGGGATAGAAATGTTTACTTTAGTAATTCTGAAATATATTTTTATACACATGTTCGATGTATAATGAATTTTTTGGGTGGAAATTTATGATATATGATAACAACATAATAGATAAAAAAATTCAATATTTATACATATAATGGGTCAAACAAGTATGATCATTTTATTTGAATAATTGGAGTGATAATCTTTCACCCCTGTTGCTTATAAATTTGTACATCCAAAACTTTTAAAGAAGTTTTCTATTTTCAGAAGATATGGAGGGGATTTTTCATTTATAATAATATTTTAAATTTTTATACAGATTATTTTACTATTTATCAAAGTTTTTATTTTCCTTTTGTGTTTTATCCCACTATAATATTCTCAACTACTTGAATATGGATAATTAACTTCAGTTATTATTCAAAGGAAAGTAATACAATTTTATTTGATTTATATGTGCTTAAATATTTTCATGTATTTTATTAAATAAATACATTAGTGGTTAAATAACCTTCATTGAGTGTTCACCCTTATTTCTATAATAATGTGTTTTTTTTCTCATTTATATATATTCTTTCCCTTTACTGTTTAAGTCATTCAAAATGGGGACATTGACTTGGATAGCGTTGATCAAAGAACACATATCTGAGTTAATTTTAGAAAGAGTGTTATCCTATATACATATTTATTAGTGTCATTAGATAACCAATTGAATAAAATGTTTTTTAGGGATAGTTATATATATCATCATGGTTTATAATATTGGTAATTATACTCTAAGTAATAATGATTGATTCATTGTGAACTCCCATCAACAGCATATCTTTTTTCTTATTCTTTACTAAATTTATTGTTTTTTTCATTTTTATTTTAATTTTTATTTCTATATATTTATATATTACATTTAGTTTTATAAAACCCTGCTTTATTATTATACCTTTAATGTATTATATTTTAATAATAAATAGAGACATTAGAAAAGTATTTCATGTGAGTGGCCTCCTTGAGATATCGACTTGGGGTACACCATTATAATGAATTTTTTGTTTAAATTTATTAACAAAGATTTTCAAAATATCCCATTATAAATTAACCAATAGTTGGAAGATTTTTTATTTATGTGAAATATAATTTTTGGATTACCAACTTCTTTTGATAATAGATAAGTGTATGGATGTTTTTTAAAGGATGAATTTGGAGTTCCCCTTATCATAAGATTAACTTTTACATCAATTAACGCCCTAATACCACATAGATATCATTTTTATCATATCATATGACCTTAGTAGATCATAAAGAACTGAAATTAAAACTAGAAAACCTTTGAAAAATATGTTTTATTAGGTCTAATGTTTCCCACAAGGTAGCTCCTATTCTATTTTTCTAAGAAGGAAAACTATAATAAAAAAACATTGTATTGAATATCACCTCATAAACTAAGTAACCATTTATAAAAATACCATATACCAGAGATTAATGAACTATATTAAAAATTAAATGGATCTATATGGTATTATTATTTTGACATCAGGTTTATATATCACTAGATTTTTGTTCATGAGGATGACATCACAAATATGATGTTCAATTGTTCTATAGGCATTAAAAGTTCATAGTGATGTTCTTCAGTTTTAAAAACTCCATAGATATGTTAATGAGACTCATGAACCATATCATATAGCCATTATTTTATTCTTTCATGGGATTATTCCTTAATAACATCCTCATTTATTTTGTTTTAGAGGATGATCGTGCAAAGTATTTTAGGATTGTCCAATACTTTCTTCAAGACCGACATCTTTATAATAAACTCTCAAAGTAAAAAAATGGATTTTTAATGTTCCTTTTCTGAGAAACATTAAAATAAAAAGTTGAGTAATAATTTACACTATGGATATTGAGGTTTTATCACTTTGAAAAAAACCAAGAATGTTTTTTAAGAGAGCATTTTTCTCAGTTTAGCAGGATATTATAAGATATTAGTAAAATATTTCTATAGTATTACAACTCCCAAAACTACCCTTACCCAAAATAGGAGTGCCTTTATTTAGTCTGATTTATACTGTATATATTTTGAGAATATAAAAACAAGGGTTATTATGGCACTTTTTTTATGGTTTTTTATGAAGTAATTTAGTATATGGTGTTTTATAATGACTTTAAAACATGAATTTGTTTAGTGTTGATGCAGAAGTGGGTGGTGATTTCATATAGGTATAGGTAGTAAAAACTACATGAGTATACCTATGTGACCCATGACATAGATCTCAAATTATTAGTTTTTTTCTTTAATACATATAGGCATTATATTCTCAGTGAGAGATTCGTAGTCTACATGGATCATAAAATTCTCATGAACATATCCTCCTAATGAGATATTAAAATTAGGTAGAGGAAATAACTAGAGTTTCTAAAGGATTATTATTTTAAAATAATCTACAATATAAGTAAGGTAAACATGTTCAATGGTTCCCATAGTTGGAAATATCATCTCAGATGGTGTTGAAGGTATCCGAGAATCCAGCCTTGATACAATTTGTTTTAGTGAAAAAGTGATAGGTTGTTTTCCCTCAGTTGATAGTGGTATACCTAAAACTCCTCTATTAATTTAGGAAGGCTCATCTTAGATTCATATATTCTAATATCTCACATAAAAATATATTCTCAAGTAATAAAAATGGTGAATTTTTTGCAGGTGGAGATAATTTCATCCTCTTTTAAGGGAGGATAGTGGTTCTAGTTGTTATGTGTGAAGATGTGTTGAGGAATTTTTACACATCCCCCTTAAAGATACACTCTGGTGTTATAAATATATATCAGGATATAATACATTAGTATTGGTTCCCTAGCATGAAAAAAGGTGTTATAGAGTCTTTATCCCAATACCTCACTTTACATTGGGTGAAGGCAAAGCACCAAATTTCAGGTAGTCTAATCTAATATCTTGAGGTACCAAAGTGGAAGTTTGATAATGTCTTGATTGAATTCATGATAGCACATGATCCTCAACCCAGTTAGTGAGGACTTGGAAAGTGCATCTAAGAGACCTGAGTTCAAAATCGGGTGGAGACATGATTTCCAGGGGTACTATAGCAGTATTGTAGAAAGAACTGTATCAGGAACTATTCGGTACTATAGCAACCAGAATTATTCATCAGTTTGGGATTTTGGGCTACCGGTTTGGGCCTCAGGTCCTTTAAGGCCTTCATTCCACCCAAGGCCTTCGGGCCAGTAAGGTTTGAGGGCCACCTCAAGGCCTTCGGGCCACATCAAGGCCGTAGGGCCACCTCAAGGCCTTCGGGCCACCTAAAATTATGCTTAATGATCAGACAGAATCTATAAGGAGCAGAATCTATATGAGGATTCAGAGCATGCACATTCACAAGACCAAAATCTAAGCATATTTTTCAGAAAGAGAGGGTATGGCATTACCATCAGGACTAGCCTATACATGCACGGGAAGCCTAGTTGAACAATCCATGCAATGGTTGAGAGCTAACATCACTATGAAGAAGCTGGAGAGGAGTTGTTCCATGTAGTTATAGTCTTCATATTTTCTAATACCTATGGGTAATGTAATCCTTAAGCCTATGGGCCTTATAAGGGTTCCCCCTCATCCCTTGAAATGGGGGTTATCAAAAATCAATAAAAAATCCCTTTAGTCCATTCGGGTGTAGAATTCATGATAGAACATCCTTGTTTGGTGAAAATTCATGACTATATTAGGGTGATGATTACCAACTAAAAAATTCTACCCACATCCTTTATTTCTAAGATTAGTACACAAGGGAGGGTTTATGTTGTCTATATAATAATGATATCATATAGTTTGATAGAGTTTGTTCAATGATTGTTTCTGACTAAAATATCAATATATATATTATTTATGTGGATTCATACAAGGATACTTCAGGGTACTAATTTTGAGCACAATATTCCATCTAGATATAGATTCCCTGGTGGAGAAGATGATTTATATTATTGAGAAAATTTTGAGAGTATATGTTCATGATTTCATTAGGTGTTAGGATAATCACCTATTTTTAGTCAAGTTTGCACACAACAACAACTACCACTAAATTAACAGTATGCAACATTTCAATTAATTTTACAAGATACCATATAGGTATCCCCTATTTTGGATCTAGATTAGTTAATTATAATTTATGGTTTCTGATCTAGTGTAGTTGATGGTGGAGAAGGTGAGGGTGGTCATGTGGCAGAGGAGGATAGCTCAGAGCCATCGGATTTCCTACACAAACTGATGATGGAAGCATTTGTATTTCAAAGAGAGAGGCCATATGTTCCTAAATACATCTCTATAAATAAGATTAGGTAGGTTTAGTGGGTGGATAAAGCTCTCTCAAAATTTCATCAAACCTTTTCATATCCAATGTTGGGTAGGTAAGGTTTCTTTTCACATAGCATTAACCTAGTAGATAGACCAGGTGCGCAACATCTTCCATACATCACAGTGAAGAATCTATATGTAGGACTCATCACACATAATCAATTGAGATGATATTTATGTTAATTATAACACTAGAATTTTGTATTACCTCATGGTGATTGAAGAAATACAAGGTAAGACCCTTTGGGGTGGGTAATGTCACTTAAAGTACTGAAGTAAGTTTACTGGAAAGAGAAAATCCTCTAAGGCCTTTATCTTGTTATAGTTGGTAAAAAACTTCAGTGGATGGAAAAAGGTTGATTAAGGTTTGGTTTTTTCATATATATACTCATCGGGTGGTCATCACATCAGAAATTTAGTAGATAATGGGATCACCATAAGGAATATTGTATCTATATTTGAATCACTCTAAACATGGGGTTAATATAAAAGAGTTATTTGTATAAATCATTATTCACCAACTAGTTATTGGTGGTCATGTTTAGGATAGTTCTAGGATATTAGAAGTTTTACATTTCTATGGATAGACCCACAATATTATAAGAGGCCATTTCAACCTATTGATTGGGTATGACACTCTATAAAAGTGGGGTAGGACCACATTCCTGAGGTTTTGAGTGATCATATGAGTTAGTGATCTACATAGATTCCAAGTTATAGATTTCTTTACTTATAATATAATGAAATATTGTGAGACTTCTCCCCATGGACCTAGGATGAAATTCCAAACCACATAATACCTCTTATATTCTTTACTATATTTATTTTTTTTCTTAATATGAATGTCTTTAAAGAGTCTTGAGTGAATAATCATGCGAAGTAAAACTCATTGTGGTGATTTGAGTTATATAATTCTTTAAATTTTAGGTACGCTACCATTTTAATTATTCTATATGGTGATATATTTATATAATTTTTATCTTCTAATCGATTAATTTATGGTGTTCAATGTTTGTGTGAGATTATCAATGATTTGTGTTAGAGTAAAGGAGGTTCTCATAGGCTTAGTAATTTACATGGAAATAGATCAGGTGATATTTTTTATTACATATAGGTTTTTTTATTTTAATGGGATTTATAGTTATTTAAAGTATAGTTTTAAAGTAAATAAAGTTAAATATTGATAGAATATATGTAATATATTTTGGTAACTAGATGATGCATAAAGATGACTGTCTCATCTAGAAATGTCTAGGAGTAATTTTAAAAGGTTTTAGGATGGACGTAGTGGAGAAAGTAGAATAAGAAAATCTATATAAGAAGTCTTTAGGCATGGTAAGGAATTTATTGGAATGGAATTTGACCTTCAATATCTAATATAATAAGAGTATGGTAGAGTTAATGGTATTACTAAAATATATGTATGAGAATCCTACAACACTCAAAAAGGTATGCTTAATGTGGTAGTTGTTCAGTATGAGGTTATCAAATGGGAGGTATATTATTGATCATGTAAATGATTTTAACAAGATCCAAAGATATATAAAGTATGTAAAGGTAAATTTTATAGATTATTTTTGGTTCATATTAATGTTATCTTCATTACCTAAATCTTGGGATGAAATTCTTAAGTCTATGATGAACACTAATGAAAAAAATGACTTGAACTTCGATAATTTCATGAAAATTATTCTGAATAAAGATCTCTGAAAGAGGGAGGTTCATTCACTTTATAGTGATACATTCAATTTTTATGTAATAGATAGATATACTCATATAATAATTCAAAATCAATTAGAATATAAGTAAAGAAAAAGGAGTAGTGTTAAGTCTACCGAACCTAGGCCAGCATACTGGCATAGCATCAAATGGGGTTATCTTAAGAATAATTGTTAGGGAAGAAAATTAAATTTTATAAGATCACCTTATTTAGGATTAAATTTTATTGTTTCAACTAGATAGAGTAGTGAAAAAATACTCTTGAGTCTCAACACATCATTAGATTCTTTGATTATAGATTCTAGTATATATTTCCACTCTATTAGTGAAAATGGATTCATAAAGAATTATCTGAATATAAGCATTAGAAGAGTTATTTTGGTGTATGGTGAATCTATTTGAATTTATAGAAAGGGGGATATAAAAATATGATTAAATAATGGTAGTTTCCTTGAGTTTAATGAATTCATACATAATCTAGGTCTTCACAAGTATTTTATTTTAGTAGGATTGTTATATGTAGCTATTTATGGGATGAACGTTTCTGATGGATTGTAAAAAATCATTCAAGGTTCCATAGTTCTAGCTAGAGGTGTAAATAATGGAACATTTTATCTAGTAATAAAGGAATTTGGGGCTATATCACTGAAATTTATATTATATAAGTTAATATTTCATGAATTATTGTCTTGAGAACCTCATTATGAAAGGTATGAAAGTTTTATCCAGAAATGGATTTGGTAGTAGGATTATTTTGAAATCGGGTGTTGGGAGAGTTATATACTTGGAAAGTAATGGAAGGTAATATTTAACTTGAGTGTAAGAATGTTGAAATTCCAAAATATAGAGCTTTTACAACAGATATCTAGGGACCTAACCTTGTCAAATTTCAGAGGGATTTAAAATAATTTATAACATTAATTGATAAATATAAAAGGATAGTGTGGGTATATATCATGAAACATAAAACAGAATTTGTTTGATTATTTTTTCAATAAAAATATATGTTTGAATAGGATATTTTATGCAAGATAAAATGATCAATATCATACATAGTTAGTTCACCATAAGAAGTTTTTATAACTTTTATAAATACAGAGGCATTATACATGAGATAATTGTAACCAAGATACTTGAGACAAATGGAATTCTATAATGGGTAAATTGTGCGTTGATGGAAATGGTGTCGAGTATGAATTTTCATTCAGTAATGTTGAAGGAATTTTGGGGGGAATTAGTGAATACCACAACTTATATAATCAATTGAAGCCCCTCGAGGCTAATGGGATAGTAACTTATAGAATATTTTTGGATAAAATATATATAGATTTAGCTTGCTTTAAATTTTTTGTAAGTTTATCTTATATATATGTGGATTCCAAAGATAGGGATGATCATTAAGCTAAGTCTTAAACATTTTTATTTATAGTGTATGGAGATAAAGATCATGTATTTCTACTTTGGTTTGGTGACAAAAGGAAATTCATCAAAAGTAAAAATAAATGTGCTCTTTAATGATTATATTCTATGAAAGGAAGTGAACTTGGAAGAAAAGAAAGATTGAGGTAAAGAATAAAATTTAATTTAGGTTTAATAGAAATGGGGCTCCCAAAGTTTTAAAAAATATGTAGAATATATATTGAATTGAGCCTACTATAATTTTTCAAATTATAGATGAAAGTTTAAGGGGTAGAATATATAGTTATAGAATGATATTAGTGGAATACATGCCTAAAATATTAATAATTGGTTAAAATAGGTCCAAATTTATGGTGGATGAAATTATATAGGTTCCTTATTAAGAGAAATTAGATCCCTATATAACATTTTGGAGATTATAAAGGGTTAGATGATAGGTACAGAGGTTTGTATCTGACCTACACTTTTTAATATTAATGAATAGGGATAATATAAAATTATAGAATAAGTGACTACCCTTGAAGATTCTGAAATATGGGAGTTGGATATGAAGGATGGTTTGGATTCATTTCATGTGAACAACACATAGTAGTTATCAGAACAAATACTAAAAAAGGAACTTGAAAATAAGTGGGTATTTAAATTAAAAGAAGAAGCTAATAGAAGTAAAAGGTATTAAGAAAGGCTGGTGGTCAAAGGGTTTTATCATAAGTATGGCATCAACGTCTCTAAAATAGTTTCTCTCGTAGTAAATTATACTATAATTCAAATAGTTCTTAGAATTTTTAATTCTATAGGTTTAAATCTGGAAAAACTAGATGTGAAGATGGATTTTCTTCATGGGTATGTAGAGAAATAAATATATATAAAGAAACTTGTTTATTTTATGGATTAATGAAATCAGGGCTTGGTGTGAAAACACAAAATTAGTCCCAAGTTTTTTAAATAAGTGCAAAGAAAATGGAACCATAATTTTGACTCATTTACAAAGGAAAAAGTTTTCAAGTGAAGAAACTTTATCCATTTCAATTATCATAAGAAGTAAAATAATTGTGAGTTCATCGAATTGTTTTTATATGTGGGTGACATGCTTCTAGTGGTTCTATCAATTCAAAAGATTCAGGGGATGAAAATAACATTCTAGAAAATTTTTAAATGAATGATATTAGTAAATTAATGAAGATCTTAGGAATGATTATTGAGTGAGATTGGTGGACTAGAAGCTTGGTCCTATATCAAATGTATTATATCCCAAAGATCATTTTGAGATTTTTGTTGATCAGATGAAAAATATTTTAACTTATATTTTCATACACTTCTAAATATTAAATGAAAAATATCAAAAAATAGATAAAGTGGAAAATAAAATGTTTAAAGTCCTACATGAATCATTGGAAGGATGTCTTATGTATCCCATGGTGTTTACTCAACCAAACATATCTCATGCAGTGGGAGTTTCTAGCTAGTATACAACTAATCTAGGGAATAATCATTGGGAATTTTTAAAGTATATTATCTCATACCTCAATGTTATAAAAGATACTACACTTTCTTTTAGTGAGGATGATCTGTTTTAGGTGTATATTGATGCAATCTTTGGGGTGACTCAATCTCATGAAAGAGAGAAACTAGTTATATTTTCACTTTTTTAATAATAATAATCAGCTATATGTTGATATTGTGACCAAAGATTTCACTCTACAAAATGAATTTAGACTGCGTGGTAGAAACGAATATAATAAATGAAATTGTATGGTTGAGTAATCCGATCTAAGAGATTGGATATAGCCTAGTAACATGACTAAATTACAAAGAAAGTCAAAGCTAAACCCACTTAGCTAAAAATCAAGTACATTATTCCAAAATGAATCATTTCAAAATTAAGTACCATTTTATTCAAAAGATACTAGAATATGGAGAGTTAGATCTATATAATATAACAAAGATGAAAATTTTGGTGAATTTTTTCACTGAGGATTTAGTCCATGAGAGTTTTAAGAAACATTATGCCTTGATTAAACATTGATAAATGAAATGGAAATTGTGGATCATTGCATGTAGTAGGATTTTTGATCTTGATGTTTTCCAAAGTATTAAAGGATTTCATGGAATTATTAAAGTATTAAATTAGAATATTTGTGCATTTATGAATCCTCTTAAAGTGATAGAGTAAGTTTACCAGAATAATAAAATCTATTAGGCCAATTGGTCTTGAAATATCAACAACAACAGACTTTAGATGATGGAAATGTGTTGATAAAAGGATGAGTATTTCTAATGGATTCTCAGTAAGTGGTTAACATGATATAAATTTAACAAATTATGACATCATTATAATTAATGTTGTATCTATGTGGGATATGGATTTCAAAAAATAGTGTGGCATATGAAGCACTATTCTTCAAAAAAACATGGTGGTCGGGCTGAGGAAAGTTATAGGATATCAGTAGTTTCATTGTTAAATAGATTAGTCCATGTGATTGTTAGAGGTCGGTGAAAGCAATTGATTAGGTGGGACCCTATAAAAAGTGTGTGGCCCTGTTTTTTTGAGGCATTGAGTCATCGTGTGAGTTAGTGATCTATGTTACTACCAAGTCATAATGATTTTAACTTTGTACTTTTGATATAATGAAATATTATGACACTTCTCCCCATGAATGTAGGATGAAATTCAAAACCATGTAAAAAATATTTTTTTTTTATTAGATTTGTTTTATTTTCTTTATTTAAATGATTGTATAAAGTTAATGAGTGAACAAGATCAAGTATTTAACCCTAGTTCAATGATTTTGGTACAACAGTTCTTCCACGTTTCGGTACATTGTCTTTTGAAAGACTGCATCCAGTGATTTTTTTTCCTCTGTTGTGATATTTAGGTGGGTTAACTTACAAAGTGAAAAGTTTTTATAGGATTATAAATAGGTGATATAAATGGATAACATCATTTGGAAGAATAGTGTTGGGGTCAAGATGAAATCTCTATTCACCAGAATTATACCCTGGAAACTTATGTAGAGGCCATAAAGTTCTTGAAATTTTTTGATTGAAATAACCCTATGTAAATACTTTTTTGGAACATATAAAACAACCTAAAATTAAGTAATTATATTGAAATTAACAATTTTATACACTAATAGACAATAACTTTCAGAAGATAATGATTGAAAGAAATAAAAGAAAACATAAAACATAAGAATTTATATGGTTCTGACTGTAAGAACCTATCTTTTTAGAGAGGTATGGATTCATTAAATTATTATTTAAAACTATATTTTTAATCTAATAAAGGTTTATAAGAGTCTAAGGAGGGTTTTGGGGGAATATTTCTTGTCTGAAGAATGGTGCTCTAGTTTTTTTAGAAATACATTGACCTATGTGCCCGACACATGGTTAATAGTAACTATGCATCTCAACCATGAAACCCATTTGTACAAAAATCATGGTTTGGAAAACTATGTTAGGGAACCCTCATGGTATTTATAAATATTAAATGCATGTTAAAAAGTTTGAATGCGCAGTTGGTACGTGTTTTTTCTAACCATGCACCAAGCTATGCTAGTCTAGGTATCTTTTAGAGAGAGTGTGTGCATGGTTCACGCTTGGTTAGTCTATCCATGTTCTAGGACATGTGAGGTTTCTAACCACTTGAACAGTATTGGTGCACGGTTATTCTAACCATGTGAAAAAACCATTCTCTCTCTTTTAATAGGGGTAAAATTACTTTTTCCCCTCCAACACTTTAAACTATTAACCATCCAAATTATTTATTATTTTTCAGAAAATCCACATGTCTGAAGTTCCCTCTTCCTCTCAAGCTAGGATTTGATCTAGCCTCTCCATACAAAATCTATTTCACTCATCATTAATCACATTGTATCCATCCTAATAGGCTCTTCAATCCACTTCCTTCTTTTCTTTGTTTATCTCATCATATCTAATAATAAATTCATACAAGATAATATGCCCTATTTTTAGGGCATTTGTATATTTATTTAATTTTTATCATTCCAACCCAGATTAGAGGAAAATATTGGATATGGAATTGAATTCCCGAATAAGGTATGTGGTATAATTAATTGCCTTAAAATCCTTGATGTATGTAACATGAATTGTTCCGTCATGTGTAGGAATTTTCCATGTGTCAGGTCAAAAATATGTTTATCTTAAAATTAAATGTTTACCATGTGTTAGAGATACTACCATAAGTCCTTGACATTGTTATAGTATTTCTACCTAGACTTGTACCAACCCTATGGGTGTGATTATCATATTATCCTGGCACATTATAAATACCAATGAGACCAAACCACCTTCAATGTGGGTTTGGGTTGTTTATTATGATTCAAATGGATGAATTGGTTAATATATTATTATTTTTTATCATGAATAAGTGAAATTAAATAGAATAATAAATGAATTATAAACCTTATCTTGGATCATGATAAAGAATGAAACGATATATTTAATTATTATTTTGATAATGTTGCCTTTTAATTCTAGGTCATTATGACATGGTCAAGGTAAGAGTCGTACATGACACTTCACACTCTCTTGATGTGAGATGTTATAAAATATAACCCTCATCATTTATTGGTATATAGTACATGATGTTTCATGCTCTCTTTAATTGGATTTTGAAAATTACTTTTAGCATTATTTCTTGAGATTCAATGGAGATGATATTTTGTATTCTTAGTTAATTACTAGGGTTGATGCACTTCTTTAAATACGAAACCACTTTGGTATTATTAATGGATGTCTGGGTTATGAGTCTTGGGACCTCACTAGTATTTATATGCTTACATATATATATATATATATATATATATATGAATCTATGTTTGTATATACACACATTTGTATCTCTACACATTACACATATATCGTGAAACTTGTTCTGAGTCATTCTGGCATAGGCCGAATCAGGTAGTATCGGATGGGTATCCTATGAGGATCCCGAACTAGTAGGGGTCATTTATTTACTATACATACTTATTATACCTGAACACATCTCATTTTCTATTCATGTACTTGGTAGTTCTGGACACCATTGGTGATGGCCTACTGATTTTTAATCACACCATGTTTGAGCCACCAATTAGTGCTTGGAAATACTTAATAGATGAAGGTATAGATAAAGAGGAGTGACCATATTTGAACAACTAATTTTTATACTAGGATAGAGTATGGTAGAAGAGTATTGATATTATTCTTTTGATTCTATTAGAGATATCTTTTTGGATTTTTATTTCTTTTGTTGTACATGTATTTTATTATATGTATTCTTCCATGTATGCATGAAATATATTTTTTATAGCATCCCAACATGAAATCATTTTTTATATGCCTTTAGATATAGTTTTTCTTACTTTTTATACCTTTATAATTATTATATATATACCAATTACATTATGTTTTTTATTGTATTTTTTCTATTATTATTTAGTTTGTATATCATTATTATGTTCCACTTTGATAAGATGGTATAGTATACCCATTTTACCATCATAGACCCTCATTATTAGATAATGTCCTTTATCATATAGAGAGTCATGCTTGAGTCCATGTGGCCAACCAAGTTTGGTTACTTATTAGTGAACAAAATCCAGGAAGTTAAAACATGGTATTATAGATTATTTTTTCTTTTGTCATACAATTTCAGGTTGGTTGACAGGAGACTAGGAAGGTGTTGGAATTTGTTAATGAGCCTATTCTTAGGAGTAACTAACTATATACAGGGAAAATCCATGTTTCCTGGATGGGACTTGATATTTTTTATTTCTATTATTATTTTTGTACTGATTTCACCAATGGGTAACACACATGATTTGTGTAATTTAATATTATTATCATTATGGATTCCATTTTTAACCTTGTCTTGGTATAGAAAAGAGGTATTTTCTCATGCATAATTTTATTCACTTGAGGATTCATATTCTATTCATTTGTCATGACATGTTTATTTTATCACTTGAATTTCACATGTTGTATGTGATTGTTGAGTATGCCTTATATGTTGCATGTATATCTACCGCTAATATATTTTTTATGGAATGAGAAATTGGTCATTTGAAGTGTCTATTTAAACCTAAGAATTATTTTCCCACCTAGATTAATTTTGGAACCTTATTTGACTAATTTTGACATGTTTAAATATAAAGTCCTTGGTTACATGATCTGATACCTTGGTTAATATCAATTACATGGATACCAATTGAATTTATAAAGGTGGAGCCTCTGTAAATTTGGAATGGTGAACCATATAATCAATTTATCATGTATGGATCTGTTAAATTTTAGAACCAAATGTAAAGGGTTGATAGAAGTTACATATCATGTAAATTGTAACATATAAAGTATAGGTCTTTATAACTTGGGAATGGTGAGTCAACTAACTGGATAGTGATATGTGTGTGTGTGTGTGGGTGGGTGTGTGTGTCTGCTTATTCTCAACTGATCTCTAAAAGTTTAATGAAATGGTCACTGCAAAATGGGGATTCTAATTGTAACTTAAAGGTTATTTTCCTTTATAATATGAAATTGAAGTTCCATATACTAGAACCCCTATTGTAAAATGATATAACATAACTCTAACCTGACTGTAGTATTGGGAAGTTGGGAGTATCTCTTGCGATCCGTAGTGATCTTTTATATAACTAGACCTATCTTTAGAAGAAAGCACGTGGGTGTTAACTCTTGTATAGTATGGCTATGTTACAATATTATTCTTTATCTGGAATGGTTTATATTATAAATTTCTTTTCTGAGGTATGCATTTAGCATTGTTGAAATATGCCTCCATGATATCCTCAATTCATATGCCAAGAAGGTGGCAACAACCATACTCCATAGGTGGTGGTACATCCACCAATACTGTATCCTCATGTAGTGTCATATGTAGAACCTCTTAATATTCCTTATCTGGGATTTGATGCTTATTTTTGAGTGGTTTTCTTATATAAAGTGAAGTATATATAGGAAGCCCCATGAATTTCCCCTTTTATGTTTTAGTTGATACAAAATTTCCAAAAGTAGTGTCCACCTATATTCTTGGGGGATGGTAGTCCCCTTGCTCATGAGACAAAAATGGAAATGATGTTTTTTATTTTTAAGAATCTAGAAACACCTCTTAAAAAGAGAGGTAATATTGTAGTATATCTACTCTATGTGTCATCCAAGCATTAATGGGATGTTATTACTAAGGTAGACCATCATCGGGATATGGTCTGGAGGGACTTAAAAACTACTTTCTATGACTAATTTTTTCCATAGATTTTGAGATCCAAATGAACTAGAGAGTTCATACATCTGAAGTATGGTGTTATATCTATAATGGATTATTCATCTCACTTCACTGAGATCCAATGTTTTCACTAACTCTTTTTGGTTATGAGTTGTTGAGAGTGAGATGATTTGAGGATGGTCTTGTGGATGCCATCCAATCTTAGGTTAATAAATTTTGTTTGACCAAAATTTTTAAAATAGTAAATCAGGCTCTTATAATTTGGAGAAAACTAGTATAATTAGAATTAATGAGCCCTGATAGTCCATTATCTAGGTGGGAAAGTTATTCATCTAGCGGCCAGATGCGTCGCCTTGAGTCTGCTCGAAAAGGTAGTGGCAGTCTGAAGGTATGCACTGATCATTATGTTTTATGCCACTAATGTTGGAATCCAGGACACATAAATACTTAATATCATATGGTCCAAATTCTGTGTTGGGATTACGTTGGGTTGGGCCATATTCATTGTTTTTTCATAGCCTTTCCTTCAGTGCCTAGTAGAAGGGGATCTGCACCAGCTTTGTTTTCCAGAGTGGGATCTAGTGATCCACATCAAGCGGGAAGTTGGAGTACCACCCATCATTTATTCGAAGTATTTGGACATGGTTTAGGAGGATAGAATTATGAAATATAGTTCCTATAACATAGTCCTACTCATGTTAGTCAGTTTGTATCTCTGGGTCATAGGTTGGGACAATTACATGTTGTAAAGCTAAGACCTAATTATTAGAGTTTCGGGCCTTCTACTATATGAGGTATGATTTTAGTAGCATCTAATTTAGTATCTACCTTATTTAATACATGATCTAATAATTCATTCACATCTAGGGAATTTATGTAAAGTCATGTCCTTGAGATCAATTATTTCCATGGGGTGATGATTCTTGATACACAATTAAAGATTCTATTATAGAGTGTTCATAGATGTAAGAAGATACCCTGATAAAAAAATATTTAATATTTTATTAATAATAAATGACATAATTTCCACACATTTTGTTAAAAATTTATTTATAAAATATTTGGTATTATATCATTCATTTGAAAATTTGATGAAAATTTGATGAAAATTCCAATTTTACCCTTTAAATTTTATTGTAGTATTCCTAAAATAAATATTTTTTGTAAATTATGTGAAATTAAAATGTTTCAACATTGTTCCCCACTAAATTTTCTACAACATTCATTTAATAATTTTGTGTTGGATCATGCATTTGATTAGAATAAATGGCCCATTAAGTCAAAGTTGGACTAGACTTTCCAAATTGGACACCACTTCAGTAGTTGGGACATAAATTCTTCATAATTAATTTTATTAGGACCAAATTGGTTGATAAAATCCAAAATATAATTTATAACAAATCATCCTTATGTAATAATAGCTTCTTCACACGTTTTGGAGGTCAAATAGTCTGTTAAATTTGGATTAAAATATTTGGCTGAATTTCTCCATTCACACTTGAAACCACAAGTAAATCTAACCTCCCCTCGACTCAATAAATATGTATTTTTTCATTTGGATGGTTTGTTACGTTAATTAGAATATTTAAAGAAGATTATAATTGTTTTAACTACATTTATCTAAAAATTTCAATCGAGAGGGATCTTGAAGATATGATCACTTCATCGAAGCCTTCTCCTTCTTTTACATTTTGTAATGTTTTTATTATTTCAATAAGCATCTTAGATCATTTTATATTTTTTATATTTTATTCTATTTTATTCTGTTTTATTTTTATATATTCATCCTATCTGGTTTGGAAATCAAAATTATAAATTTTATTGGTTTATACCCTTTCCACGACCTTTGCACATGAAAAACATTTCTACGGTGACTATACCGCCCATAGAAGAGTGGTTTTTTTGAGTAATAGATCTACCTCTTAACTTATTCATTCATTAATTTTGAATCAAAGAGATAATTTAATTCACATAATATGATCTATGAAATTATTTTATAATTTAAAATAATATAAGCATGGAATTGAACTATTAACACTAAAACATGCGAGGTTGAGATTTGGGTAAATTATGAGAGTGCATTCTTAATCAGTAATATAAAACCACACATGATCAATTTTTAGAGTTAAAATATAATACCTAAACTTTATTAATACTCATTTATTGACTGGATATGTTTCCTAATTTATCATTTACCATAATCTATCCTTAGAACAATAATCAACATAGGGTGTTTTGATTTCATGTTCTGAAGATAGCCTAGGGTTTAATTAATTTTATCTTGGTGGTTATGTTAATTATCATAAGTTTTGGGGTTAATAAATTAGGGGATCATAAATAGTTGGATAGTAATTTAAATTATAATTATTAATAAGTAATTGAAGTGGTATAGTTAGATCAATTATTCTTTCTAAAAATAGTTTTCTAAAAAATATATTTTTTTTTGTGTTTTCTCAATATCATTTCAAAAACAAAAAAGGAAAAAAAATATAATACTATTCCATCATACTTATTCTATTTTTATAAATGATAAATTCTACCACACCCCCCCCCCACCCTACCACCCTTTTATTTAGTGTGTTTATGTTATTTTATTTTATTTTCAAAATACCTTTAATATTTTATTTTAAATTACTTACTTCTTTGAGAGATGACATTGGTCAGCCACTCTACTACACCTAAATAACTCAAAACCAAACATCATTTGAGAGAACCCATGATGGAATAATTAAAATTTTCATCCTTTCAGGGTAAGAAAGTAATTTTTTCAACTAATTAGAGGAATTTATTTTATTTTTAATTTAATTCCCTTCTTATCTTATTTTTTTCTTATTTTCCCTTAGGTTTTTTTCTTCTTCTTTATTTTTTTTGGACCTTTAACTCAAAATTATTTTATTTTTATTATGTTCCATTTTTCTCCATATCCTTTTTTTAATGATTTATGACACTGACTAATCCCAATGATCTCTTAGATCTTGACCCTAATATTGAATGTATCCTTAGGGATCAAATTAGAAAATATCAGTCTATGGGATGTTTCAACATTCAACCAGTAAGATAATTCTTCCATTCTAGGGACACTAAAATTGGAAACACTTCCAAATCAAAGCTAAAATAAGAACTAATGGTTAAAAATGATAACAATGACCTTAAAATAACCATTTGATAAATGGATGCACTAGATATTAATAATCAACCAAATTGTTTTGCATACCCAAATCTCTAATCAAACATTGAACTAAAATCTAGGATAATTCAACTTCTTCCAAAATTTCATGGGTTATATAATGAGGATCCAAAAAAATTTAAAAGAATATAATGTGTTTTTATCAACCCTTAAACCAATAAATTTCTTTTAAGATCAAATAAAAATAAGAGCAATCGCATTTTCACTTGATGGAACTCTAAAGTATTAAATTTATTATTCACAACCTGAAGAGGTAAAATGTTTGAATGATTTGAAACATCATTTCTTGTAGATATTTTTTCTAGCATAAAGGACCACATACATTATAAAGGATATCTCAGGGATCAAGAAATCATAAGGGGAGTCAATGTATGAGTACTGGGAGTTATTCAAGAAGTTGTGCGTAAGCTACCCACATCACCAAAACATTGTGAAACTAATCATCTAGTAATTTTATGAAGCCCTCACACCTATGGAGAGAAGAATGGTGGATTTTGTAGCTGGAGGGGCATTGGTTTACAAAAAACCAAAATCTACACACATGTTGATTGAAAATATGGCACAAAAGTCCCAAAAATTTGGCGATCGAGGTACACCACATATTAGAGGAGTACATCAGGTAAGTCTTTCCCTATAAAATCATTTTTTTGTTACTATGTTGGAATAATTGATCACTATGGTGATATAGATTACTTTGGGTCAAAAGCCATCCCAACCCACACCTTCAAGCACTTGTGGCATTTTCACTAAAACTGACCACCCAACTAACTGTTTCCCCTAACTACAAGAAATAAAAAGATTTTGCAGCCATATTTCTTTGGAGAACATATCAGTTGTAGCAATAACCACACCCCCATAAGAAGTATGATTACTTTGATCCAATATAAAACCAAGGATAAAATGATCAATCAGACATGAGGTATGGATCTGGACAACAACAAAGTCCCCCTTTTCAAAAAAAATTCTAACAACCTTCACTTTACCAATTGGGTTTCCAAAAACCCCAAAGGAGATATAAAGCCCCAGAATAAAAAAACCTCAACAAAAATAGAATCCACAACCAAAGGTATATTCTAATAATGATGATATTTTGGAAAAAAAATTCTTAATCAATAGAATGGTTTGAAGATTCATGGTTCTAAGTTGAGGGAGTTGAAGAAACAAATGGTCTATATTGCCACCACCCTCCATGAACTCGTAAGTAAGAACTCTAAAAATATCCCTTCCCAAACTACTCCAAATCCCAAGGGGAATGTCATTTCCATCACATTGAGAATTGGGAAGCAAATGACTAATACCTTACCACTTATCATTCCACTGGGATTCACCTCAACCTTGAATAATCCACATTCAAGAACAACTGATGAGAAGCCTAAGGAGAAAGAAAAGGGTACGAAAAATATTGATTATGTTCCTCCTAAACACCTTCCCTTTCCAAATATCATAGTTTAAACCAAGAATATGCTTGAATAGGCTATGAAAAAATAGATTTTTGAAACTTTCAAGCACGTTGAGATAAATATCCCCCTTATTGAGGCCATTAAAAAAATCCCAAGGTATGACAAATTATTAAAATAAATTTGTACTAATCAAAGAGGGATCAAGGGAAATGAGAGGATAAATATTTTAAGGAATGTTTCAACACACATTACACCAACTCAATCAATTCCAACAAAGTGCATGGATCCAAGCACATTCACCATCCCATGCACCATAGGGGAGTTACAATTTAATGATGCTTTATGTGATTTGGGAGATTCAATAAACGTGATTCCTCACTTTATATTCTCTTCTTTACTGGTTGGTGAGTTGAAGCTGATGAGAGTAGTGGTGGAGTTGTTGAATATGGCTACAATATATTAAATAGTAGTCCTTGAGGATTTACTTGTTTTGGTAATAGACATGATCTTTCTAGTTGATTTATATGTTCTTAACTTTGAGGATGATCAGGTAAATATTATTTCTCTAATTACTTTAGGTAGAAACTTCCTCAAAACTAAAAAAACAATCATAAATTTTCATGAGGGTAAAATTTAAATGGATTTTGGGGATGAAGTTGTGATATTTAATGTTATTAACTCTATAAAGTACCCCTTATAGGACTATTATTCTTTTCTTATCTCCCATGTTGAACCACCAAGTAAAAAACACATGTAATTTTCTTTTCCTATACTTAGTGAGATTATGATAATTCTATATATTTTGATTAATAAAATAACTTACCCACTTTTTTCTAAGGAAAAATCCTCTCATGGATTTGATTTTGATGTGGATTGATATTCTGATTTTGATCATGTTCACTCATATTATGACTTTCCTGTTGAATATGCTAATGTATTTGATGATTTTTTCTCTACTTATAATGATTTATATTTTGATATTGAAGTTAATTGTGAACATATTTCAATTCCTTCAATGTATCCATCCATATATCACCCCTCCCCACTCATTAGAACTCAAGCCATTTCCACAAAATCTCAAATACTCATACTTTTTGAGTGGTGAGAGATAGCCTTTTATCGCTGCTAATAATATCCTTTTTAAACATGAATAAAAACATTTTAATCTTTTGAGGCAGAAAATTTGGGAAATCGGGTGGACCTTGGATAACATATCAGGTATTATCCCCTCTATTTTCATGAATATGATTCTTTTGTAGGATGCGGATAAACCAGTTAGGCATCCACCAAGGAAACTTAATCCAACCATTCAATAAGTTGTTAAAAAATAAGTGGAAAATTTTTTCTATGTGGGTATAATTTATTCCATTTCATATTTCCAGTGCGTAAGTCATATTTAGGTTGTACCTAAGATAAGTTGTTTTACTATTTTAAGAAATTATAGAGAGGATTTAGTTCCAATGAGGGTGAAAACAGTTGGTATGTGTGTATTGATCATAAGAAACTAAATTAACCCACTCATAAGGACCATTTCCCCTCCCATTTATTGATAAAATACTTGTGATAAAATATGGTAAGACATGATATTGTATCTTGGATGGATTTTATATATATTTTTAGGTTTTTATTGCTCTGGAATATCATGTGAATACAACATTCACTTCTCTATTCAGTAAATTTTCCTACCTAAATATTCCATTTAGACTATGCAATTCCCTAGGTACCTTACAGTGATTCATGGGGAATATTTTTTTATGTTTTCATTGAGACTTTCATTGAGGTATTTATGCATTATTTGTAGTTAATGGATCTTCATTTGATAAATGTTTCATTATTTTGGGAAAGTTTTTAAATCATTTTATTGAGAGGAATCTAGTTTTAAACTTTAAAAATGTCATTTAATTGTAGATAATGTCATTTTTCAAGGGCATTTAGTGTATAAATATAATAGAGGTTGATAGATTAATGGTGTATATTATTTCATCATTTCCATATCCTTCATGTGTGTGTGATGTTAGATCATTCTTAGGGAATACAGGATTTTATCGACACTTCATCAGAGATTTTAGTAAGATTGATCTACCCTTATCTCGATTACATCAAAAAGATATTGACTTAATTTTTTATGATTCATATAGGGAATAATTTTATGAGCTAAATAAACATATGACCACTCCACTAATCATGAATCCTCGATGATGGGACCATAAATTTGAGTTCACATTTGATGCTTAAAAATTTTCACTTAGAGATATGTTATCACAAAGCTTGGAGGAACATTACTATGTGATTTCATGTGATTTGAGTACATTGGATTCATCCCAATAAACCTAAAACCCCATATAAAATGAGTTTATTTATGTCATTTTTAATTAAGATAAATTCTATTCATATTTATTAGTCTCTAAAGTAATTGTTTTTTCTAACCAGGGAGCACTAAGGTACCTCTTCAAGAAGCCAAATGTGAAGCCCAGGCTTATCTGATGGATGCTCCTTCTTCAAGAATTTAGTATTGAGATAAAGGATAAGAAGGGGTTATAAAACTTGGGGGTGGACCACATGAGTATTATTAATCACACATTAGAGGTCGATACCTTGGGCTTATTACCACTTTAAGACATTTTCCCAAATTATCATCTTTATGTCATCTCAGCTACGCATCCTTGGTATACTGATTTAGTTAACTAAATTTTTGCCTCAAAAATTCTGATAAATTTAGAGAAACATCATATCCAAAAATTAAATAGGGATTATAGACTTTTTTTGGATTATCCCTACATCGGGCGCATGTGTAGTGATCATGTTATTAGGAGGTGTGTTTCTAACCATGAGTTTGAGTCAATTCTTCATTTCTACCAAACACTTTCAGGTTGTGGACACTTTGGACCCCAAAAATAGCTAGTAATTTCCTAGAAACTAGATTATATTAGCTAAATTTATTTCATTATGATCATGTATTTTGTAATTTTTGATCATGTTTCCAACACACTGGAAACATTTCGAGGATACACAAGATACCCCAAAAAACCATTTTATTCTGTGATATTTTTTACGTATGGGGTATTGACTTTATGGGTCCTTTTCCGAATTATTTTTATTTTTTGTAAATTTTGGTTGTTGTTGATTATTTATGAAAATTGGTGTAGGCTAGAGCCACTGGGACTGATATTCTCTTGTTGTAGTGGATTTTTTCAAGGTTCAAATTTTTTGAAATTATCGAGTACCAAAGTCCTTCATCAGTGAATAAGGGACACACTTTTTCAATTGTAATTTGTCTTCCCTAAATTGTAAATATGGAGTGACACATAAAACTTCTACTCGACACCACCCCCAAACAAATGGTCAGGTTGAGGTTTCAAATCGGGAGTTGAAACAAATTGGGGATAAAACCATGTCTTGAAATAGGAAGGATTGGAGAAAGTGATTGGATGATGTGGAATGGGATTATAGGATGTAATACAAGACACCAATAAATATTTTCCAATTTCATATTGTTTTTGGGGAAGCATTTCATCTCCACATGGAAGTCGAGCATAGGGAATATTGGGAAATAAAGAAATGAAACATGGATTTGTCCCAATATATAATTCAATAAAAGCTAAAAATTCAAGAGCTTGAGGAGATTCAAATATCAAAATATGAGAACTCAAGTCTCTGCAAGGAAATATTAAAAGAATATCATTATAAAATGATCTAAAAAAATAGAGTTTCATGTAGGAGATAAATTCTTACTCTATAGTTTGTGACTAAATCTGATGTCTGGTAAGTTTTATTACATAGGGTTAAGTCCTTTTGTTGTATCTAATGATTTTCTTTATGGTTAAATGAATATCACATAAGAGGACATTCTAAGGATATTTTCATTCAATATCCAACATTTTACGCAATACATTGAGGGACTTCATATTGATACAGTTGATTTAATCACACTGCATGACCCCATTATCACTAGAGAATATCAAGTAGTTCCTAACCCTTTCACTTTTATATTAGTTTTCCTGTTTAAATTTATACATTTCATATGCACATTTCATTTCATCATTAAGTTTTTATTTTTATAAAAATGTAATTTTTCGATGAAATGATTGGTTGTGTAATTATAAAACTTGTAACATTTTGACACCATTATTTGTTATATTTGTTCATGGTAAATTTTTTCATTGATATACACACCAAACTCTTCACAAAAACATGAATTGTAAAACTTTTCCTACTGAAATGGAATTATATCCATTTTAGGTAAAAAAATAATCTTATATCAATGGTTGATCCATACATTTGATTCTATTCCAATCGATTTCACAACAATGTTGAATTGACCTATGTGTGTGTACCTGATATCTGAAAGTTTTATACCCTCAAACAAATCAATCAAAAAAACTATATATATATATATTATCTTAATAAAGAGAGGAGTGATGAAATGTACAACATGCAGAGATATCTAGGTCTGTAGTTTAATGTTTTACTTTTAAAAATTATTAAGTGAGTCGACCTTAAAATTTGATTGAAAAGAAATGTAGAAAAATTAGATGAATTAAACTAGGTAAGAAAAAATATTTTACTTGACCTAAATTTACTAAATAAAGGGTGGATATATGAGCTTTAAATGGTTGGAACACACACATGTGGGGAATTAATGGCATTGTGGATCCATAACTTGTTTCACTATGATTATTTTCATTAATCTTAATGGATTTTTTTTATATAATTTATGAGACAATGAATCACAAA
The DNA here is from genome assembly GCA_963277665.1 of Viscum album. Taxonomy (NCBI): domain Eukaryota; kingdom Viridiplantae; phylum Streptophyta; class Magnoliopsida; order Santalales; family Viscaceae; genus Viscum; species Viscum album. Next base: position 561,951,218 of record OY728150.1, on the reverse strand, counting down.
TTTAATAATATTTATTCTTTACGTAATTCTTACTTTTCTTATATTTCCACTATGGATTGAGAAATATGAGCATGCATATCTTGTCACGATTTTATAGATTACATGATTTGATTTTTTTTCACATAAGTAAAAAAGGGTCAGCATGGGTGATTTGATAAAACAAAATTTTATTGAATATTTTATCGATAATAAATGACATAATTTCTTCACATCGTGTTAAATATGTTTATTTATAAAATATTTTGGATTGGATCATTCATTTAAAAATTTGATGAAAATTCCAATTTTACACCTTAAAATCTACTATATCATTTCAAACATAAATATTTTTAGGTTAATTATTTTAACATACAATTTTTTAAAAATTTTAATGAATAAATTTTATACATATTTCATCCAGTAAATCTGAGTTGGATCATGCATTTGATTGGACTAAATGGGCCATGAAGTCAAAGATATAATGGACTCTCCAGATTGGACACCAATTTAATATTTGGTCTATAACATATTCATCCTTGCTTAGATTGGGACAAAATTTGGATATAATATCTAAAACCCAATTTTCACAAATCAAACTTCAATAATAATATCTGGATCATACATTTTTTAGGTCAAAAAGTCATTGAATGTCGGATAAAAATATTTGTCGAAATTTCCACATTCCCACTTGAAACTACTTGTAAATATAGCCACTCCTCCACTCAATAAATATGTATTTTTTTAATTTTAGGGGTTATAACACGAATTAGGATATTTAAGTTATATTATAATTGGTTTTACTCCATTTTTATAAAAATTTAAAGATGTATATCTCTTTAATCTAGGATCCCTTCATTGAAGCCTTGTTTTTCTTCTTCACTTTTTGATGTGTTTGTTCTTGAAATAAACTCCTTAGTTCCTTTTCTATTTATGACATTTTATTCTATTTTATTATATTTTGTTCTATTTTTTCTATTTTTTTCTTCTATGATAATCCTATTTGTTATATAAATATATAATATAAATGTGATTGGGTTATACCCTTTCATGACACTTTCACATGAAAAAAGTTTCTACGATAACTACGCTACCCAGGGAAGGGTATTTTTTTAGTAATCAATATACTTATTCCCTTATTCATTTATATATTTAAAAAAATTGAGATACTTTAATTCAAATAATATTATCTATTAATTGATTTTATAATTTAAAATAAACTAATAAATCAATTGAACAATTAATATTAAAACACACGATAATGATATTTGTTTAAATTGGGAGAGAGCAATCTTAATCGGTAATACAAAACCACACAACATCAATTTGTAGAGTTAAAATGCAATCCGTAAACTCAACTAATACTCATTTCTAGAGTGGATATGTGACATAATTTACCACTATCTATAACATATCCTTAAAACATCAATCAAAGTAGTGTTCTATGATTACATGTTTTAAAGATGGATTAGGGATTAATTAATTTCATCTTAGTGGTTAAGTTAATTATAATAGGGTTTGGGGTTAAAAAATTAGGGGATTATAATTTAGTGGATATTAATTTAAATGATAATGATTAATAAGTAAATGAAGAGGTATATTTAGATCTATTAATCATTCTAAAAATAGTTTTCTAAAAAATATATTCTTGTTGTGTTTTCTCAATATCATTTCAAAAACAAAAATAAAAAAAATATAATATTATGATATCATACTTACTATAGTTTTATAAACGATAAAAAACACCCTAACTCTATCCTTTTAATTAGTGTTTTTATGTTATATTAATTTATTTTCAAAATACCTTTAATATGTTATTTTAAATTACTTCCTCCTTTGAGAGATGACATTGGTCAGTCACTCTGCTACACCTAAATAACTTTAAAATAAACATAATTTTAGAGAACCCTAGATAGATAATTTCTGAACACTTGAGATACATAGTTATTTTTTCATATGTAATTTATTCATCGTCGAGATGATGGGTTTTCACGTTATTCTCAAAATGGATTGGTTATGATTGTACCATGCTCATTTTAATTGATAACACCATAGGGTATCTTTCACATCACCTGATGGTAGTACCTACATTCATAAGGTATAATGGGATGTCTATAAAATTTGACCTGGTCTAGAGCATCATGGGTTGGGTGAAACTATATCCTATATTTTTATCCTTCTTTTAGATGTTCAAGGATTATGTAAGGTAGATTTCTCCCTAGTGGTGGACCATTTTAGTGATGTATTTTCTAATTAATTATCTAGACCACCTTTTATGAGAGAGGTGGAGTTTAATATAGATATTATTCCAGGAGTATCTTAAATTTCTATTCCTTCTTATTGGATGTCACCTAACAAGCATCAAGAACTCAATAGGTAGTTAGAGAATTTGGAATCTAAGTGTTGTATATGACCTAGTACTTCATCTTGGGGTTCACCGATCCCTTTATCTAAGATTAAGTATTGTGCCCTCAATATTTTTTTTGATTAACAGTGGTTTAATATGCTAATAATTAAGAACTTATTTCCCCTGCCTCATGTAGCCAATATATTTTAATAGATCAGAGGATATTGGGATTTTTCAAATATTTATTTAGAATAAAGATATCATCATATATGATTTATACCCTCATATCTACCAATTATAGTATTACATAGTAGATATATCATTTCTATTAAGTCTCACAAACACGTTGGTGGTATTTATGGCTCGGATGAATTGGGTTTTCCACCCATACCTGGACTCTTTTTTAGTCATTTTTTAGATGATATCTTTGTGTATTATCAAACTAGACAAGATCATTCCAAATATCTTTACATATTATTGAATACACTAAGGGAGTGTAGGTTTTATGAAAATATAACAAAATTCCAATTTTGGATTGATAAAGTTAACTTACGTGTTCAAATCATCTCAAATTTAGGGGTGTCCATAAACCTATAGAAGGTGAGAGTTATAGTTTCTTGCTAGAAACATAAGAACGTCTTTCACATATAGAGTTTCTCAAAGTTTTCAGGTTATTATAGGAATGTTATTCAATATTTCTCATGACTTGTAGCACCTTATATAAGATTGACCAAGAAAAGTGTTAAATTTATATGGTTAGAAGATTTTGAAAAATCCTTGAGGGTGTTAAAAGGTAGACTTGACTCAATGTTGATCATGTTTATACCTGATCATGTTAGAGGCTATACAGTTTACGGTGATATATCTTACATCAATCTGGGAGAAGTTTTATTGAAATGGGATTAGGTCATGGCATACAGGTCTCAACATTTTAGACCTTATATGTGTAATTAACTGATGCAATACCTATTTCTAGCTACAATTTTTTATTATTTACATTACTAGAGGTATTATCAATTTGTTAAAAAGTCCATAATTTACACAAACCATAAAATCCTCAAATATATATTCACTTGGTGTGATTTTAATCTTAGATAGTGAATATGGGTTGAATACCAATAGTCATTCAATTCTAAGGTTGCTTATATTTCTAGGAAATGAAATTTTGTGGCTGATGTATTGTGCTGGAAGACTCAAACACAATCGGTTCAGGAAGCCAATAGTGAAGGGGATTTTATGGCCTTGTTTTATGATATGAACTTAGAGGTGAAGGGTTGTTATGGGAAGCCTGTACTAAAATTGTTATCATTGAATTTTTCACTTCAGTATAGGGTGAAGATGATACATATTTTGGGTCTTGGGTTCTTTCTCCTATGAGAGAGCATTTTAGAAAAGGACCCATCGTCAGGTTCGGCTGTTGACATGAATGATATTTTATGCATTCATTGGTGTGTATGTGTTCCTACATACATGAGATAGGAGTTTATCTGAGAGTCACATGCCTCTATCTTAGAAGTTCATCCTGGTATTACTGATATATATCGTGACTTATGCCACCGGTATTGGCGGCCTAGTATGAAGAAAGAGATAACAAGTTTTGTTACCAAGTGTTCCACTTGTCATCAAGTTAAGAAAAAAATTTAATGACCTGCTATATTCATATTTTACGTACCTATCTATAATTGAAAATAGAATGATGTCACCATGGATTTCATGATGGGTTTTCATAAGTCTCCTCAAGGCAGTGACACTATATGGGTTATTATGGACAGACTGATGAAGGTGTCCCATTTTATGCCTATCAGGGAGACCTTCTCAATGGGAGAACTGTGTATACTTTACATCCATGATATTATCAAGCTTCATGGAATAATATGTACTATCATATCATGTAGGGAAACTCTCTTTAAATCGAGGTATTTTTAGGGGTTATAGAAGGCATTGGGTTCACAAGTAAAATTGAGTACATCCTATCACCCATAGACTGACGGTCAGTCTGAACATACGACTCAGGTGTTAGAAAACAAGATTTGAGCATGTTTCTTAGATTTTGGAGTTTCATGGGAGAAAAATTTACCTATTGTTGAGTTCACTTGTAATAAAATATTTTTGGGTAACTATATAGATTTATCTTTATGAATTCTTATACGATAGTCTGCATCATTCACCACTATGTTGTTTAGAGGCAGGAGAAGTAGCACTACTAGGACCTCATCTCATTTAGGATATATTAGAGTAGAAACATCCCATAAAGAAGCATATATTTATATATTAGTTTAGGCATAATTCTTATGTTCATCATCACTACTGGCCTTAGGAGTTCTATGTGGGAGAACTAGTCTTCTTGGGTGTTTTTCATAAACTGAGGCGTTGATGAATTAGGTGGAAAGGTAAGCTCACATTGATATTCATTGGACCTTTTGAGGTTTTGGAGTGGGTATAAATAGTTTACTATCATATATCACTCCCTCATAGATATAAGTCTATGCACAACATCTTCAACATTTTTCTATTATGACATTAGCATTCAGACCTGTATCCTTTACTCCATCCTAATGAGGTTTAATTAGATGTAGATTATTTTTTCAGGAGTATCCTACACATATCATTGATCGAAGGATAAAGCCACTTCAAGGTAGGTCAGTCCCTCTGGTATGGGTTCTATTAAAGAATGGATGTTTTCTTTATTAGACCTAGGAGTGAGAGACTAATGTATGTGCTCATTGTATAGAACTATTCTCATATGATGTTTTTTCACACATAGAAGGGAAACTTGGGGATGAGTTATTTTAAGAAGGGGAGGTTGTAAGAACATGGATTTTTATAGAGGTAAATATTTATTAAATTACTCTTTAAACAACCTTTTTTTGTATAATATAATTTCTTAAGAGTCTACGTACGGGTTCTGGGTTTTTTGGGGCTTGTTCAGAGCCCAGATATTTGGTTTTTAGAGAAACAAATTGTGGTTCATGGTTGGTTCATGGTTAGAAGTAACTGTGTGACTAAAACATAAGACCTAGTTGTATAGGATAACAATTTTGAAAACCATTTTATGGATCTTTAATAACCAAGAGAAATGTTTTAGATAGGTTTTAGAGGTGAAACACATGATTGGCACACAGTTTGTCTAATTGTGCACCTATTTGTTCATGGAGAGGTGTTTTTCTGACAGGGAGTGTGCACGGGTCGTGCATGATTAGACTAACCAAGTTCTAGGTCATGTGAGTTCTTACACCTCTTAGATATTACAAGTACATTATTGCTGCCCAGTTAATTTAACCATGTATAGAAACCATGAGCCCCCTTTTTAAAGGGGTGAAATTACTTTTTTCCCTCCAACCCTTCACCTCATATCCCTCCTTCCTTCTTATTTTCTAGTAGCTCACCAAGTCTGAATCACCCTACTCTTCTCAATTTATACTTTAATCAAGCCTTGCCATTTTAAATCTATTTCACACATGGTTCATCATGTTGGATCTGTCTCAGTAAGCTCTTCAATCTTCCTCCTTGTTTTATTCATTTATCTCACTGTATCAAATGTTAAATCTATGAAATCTAATATTCCGTATTTTCAGGTAATAGTTATATTTTTAAAATTTCTCTCATTCCATACCAGATTAAAGGATAATAATATATGATTAATTGACTACAAGTTTAATTTAGTTGTTACAACACTTTTCCCTAAAATCCTTAATGCTTATAACTTGCATCATTGTGTTATACGTCGAACATTTCCATGCATTGCCTCGAAAATATGTTTCTCTTGAAATAAGATGCTTATCCCTTGCTATAGATACCCCCATGTGTCCATGATATTTTCATATGTTATGTACCTCATCTAGTAACACCCATTAGGGTGTGTTTATCATATGCCCCTGAAACTTTATTAAGGCCTATAAGACCAAACCACCTCCTAAGTGGGTTATGATTGTTTATTTTGATTCAAATTGATGAATTAGTTAAATTGTGAGTTTTCACTCATGAATAAATGGAATTAAATATAATATTAAATTAATTATAAACATTTTCTTGTTTTATGATAAATAATGACATAAAATGTTTAATTATTATTATGATTATCTGACCTTGGAATTTTTTGTCGTTGTGACATGGTTAAGGCAAGTGTTGGTCATGATGATCCATGCTCCCTTGATGTGATATGTTAGATAAGATAAGATGATCCTCCTAATTTATTGGGATCTTATTCATTATTTTCCATGCTCCATTGGATAGGATGTCAAATAATACATTTTATATCATTTCTTGAGGTTCAACTGAGATGATATTCCTTATTCTTGGTTAATTATTGTGGTTGATGGTCTTCTTTAATTATGAAACATTTATGGTATTATACAAGGATCCCTAGGTTATGTGTTATGGGTCCTCACTAGTATTTGGATTCTTACATATATATAAATTCATCTTTATATATATATATAAACATTTATATTTCTACATATTACACCTATATTGAGACACCTGTAATGAGACATTTTATCTTTGACCCAAGTAGGTACTATCAGAAGGGTATCCTATGAGGAACCTAGAATATTGGGGTTCATTTATTTACTACACTTACTTATTATACCTACATGATGATCTCTTTATATTCATGGACTAGATAGTTCAAGATAGGGTTGGTGGTGGCCTACCGAGTTTTACTCACACCATGTTTGTGTCATCGATTGTTACCTAGAAAGACTTCATGGATGAAGGTATGGATTAAGTAAATATCCCATATTTGGATTAAAGATTATTTTACTAGGATAGAGTATGGGATCATTGGACTGAAATTATGATAACGATGTTATTTGATATATCTTTTTGGATTTTTTTTTCTTTTTTAGTACATGTATTGTATTGTATGCATGCTATCATGTATGTCTGTTTTCCTTTTTGTATAACATCATGACATGACATCATTTTTGTATAATCTATTGGATATGGTTTTTATTATTTTTTATGTATGTCTGAATATTGTATGTTGATGAATTAAATTCAGTTTTCTATTTTATTTCTTCCACTATTATTTAGTTTTTCTAACACCTCTATGTTTCCCTCGGATAGGTGGGTATAGTCACCCCACCATATTATCATAGACCCTAACTACTATTCAGTATTATATAGAATACAAGGAGGAATGTTTGAGTCCATGTGTCCAATTGGGTTCAATTACTTATAAAGGAATCGGGTTTGGTACGTCACATAGAGTAAGTCTTAATCCACCATGGGAATGCTATTGTACTTTTATTTAGAAACAAAATATGATTACAATGTTCAATATGTATCATAAAAAATGATCTCATCCTAATTTTTATAGTATATTCTAGTAATTGATACAGTTTTTAATAACTTTTGATCTTTCTAATGTGTATTCTCTCCTGGATTTGATTCTCATGGGAATCCCATCACCTAAAAACATAAATCTACCAACTAAACTTCTCTTTATGGTGAACAGTTCATGCATTTGGAAAATCTATGAGGATAATCATATATGTCATCTGGATAGCCCTTATGTAACTTTTAATATAGTTGAGGGATCCTTTTTAATTTTAAAATGATTATTAGATGAGTCCTTTACATAACTATATTTCCCCTTCTTACCTTGTCAGTCAAGAATATAATTTTCAATATTCTGATTATGATAATCCTAGACTACCAGTTTCCGAACATCTAGATGTCGGTCTCTTCTATACCACCATAACCATCCATAATTGAAAATTAAAATTACAAAATATCATCTTCCATAAGTTCCAATTACCTTTCCCTAACAATCTCCCAATTAAGAGGCTTCAGTATAAAGTCATCGATCAGTATCCAAAAAACCCTTCCCCTGTCAATATTTATTTATAGATACAAGGTTTCCCGAACATTATTTTGATTATCCAAGTCTAATTGAGGAACAACACCATCTCAGTATATCTTTAACTACAACATTGGTTAGAATATCTACTAGATTCAAAAATCCAACAACCTTCTATAGATGAAACACTTCTTCCGCTAATAACTTTTGAATAAAATTACTCTTCAACTAAATATATTTTCCCTTGATTAAAAAATCATTTTTTTTTTCAATTGGATTACACTTGAAAAATCATATAACATCATTCCAACATCATACCTTCTTATGAGAAACTAAAAATACCCCTTCATCTAGGTAAAATCCTTTCAATGTTTCATCAATGTAATATACCTGGGTTCCATTATTAAAATTGAAATTACTATTTGAAGCTTTGACTTCCAACTCACAATTGTGCCTATATAAGTGGATATATATAGTTCATAGCGCTTCATAGAGTGTCCAAATATTCCCAAAAGTATGAATGTACAATCCTTTTCAATGTTTTATCCATTAAAACAAAGATAAAACCGTATAAAACATCTGATATTCTTGAGTATGAACTTTAATACTTATTATAGTTCTCTTCTTGAATTCACCATGAACCTTTTAAAAACTCTCACAGCCTAAGAAATATCTAGATTCATACAAACCATGGAAAACATCATGCTTTTGACTATTGATAAAAATATAATATTTTTCATGTACACAATATTAATTTTCATTTTTCGTTATTTATCCTTGATTAACTTGAAATGTCTATCCAATGAAGTGGAAACTGGTTTCACCTCACTCATTCTAAAATATTCCACCACTTTTTAGATATATTATGATTCAGTCTATAATAATGTTATAAACATTAAGTATTTTATGATTAATATCCTTAGAATCTACTTTCCTGGGAAAATATCCTTTATCTCAAATCTTCTAGACAATTAAACCTTTTCCTCGTTGATCCTTTCCTTTAATAGTTTGTAAATAAGTATGAAATTAATATAGATAAGTAATATAATGAAACTACCATCACCATAAACATTTTGGTAATAGAAATGATCTATATTACTCTTGATGAACCTTTGTTTCACTATAAAGGTGTTGAAATTCTTATTCCAGTTCCTTGGTTCTCACTTTTATACATAAAGGATCTATTTCAACTTTCCCATAAGAACCTAGTTTTTTTAATCCATGAAACCCATTAGTTAATCTGTGTAAATATACCTCAACAAGTATATTTTAAGGAAGTAATTCTTCATATCAAACTACTTGGCACACACCTATCATGGGGTGTGGAAAAATAAATTTTTTTTACTAATGCAACACAGAGGCTGACTAGGGTCATCTCACTTACTGATCTTTTCATCTTGTCCACTTACTTCTTCTATATCACATAAACAATCTATTTTTTATTAATTTATGAAAATAATAACAATTATTTTTTGGTTTTTTGATTAATGACATGAAAAATGGGAATTATAATTTATACTACCATAAAGTTCTAAAAAGAATGAAATTAAAGAGAGAATGGTCTTAATTTTGTGTTCAGTTTTTGGGTTCAATCATTATTCTCCTTTATATGTTTGATTTTGGTTTAATAATCCAAACATGAAATCACTTGTTTGAATTGATATTATTTATTTAGAAATTGTGTAAATCATTGAATGTATAAGCACTTTATGTTCCACCTCCTCCATGAATCAAGGTTGACGACACACCATGGTCTAGGTTATTCCATATTTTAGGACCTAGCTATAACAATGTTCTTCCATCCATTGATTAGATCAAATCCAACTTGTAAATAAATAACTAATGGAGAGAGGGAAAATATATTAAATAAAATAATATAAATATATTGATTTTCATGTCATTGGGGGTATTCTACAAAAGGTACATTCACCTAACCCATGCATTCTACTCAAATATACCTACAAACATAAAATAAACTTTAAAGACAATTCAAGAACACATTGACCTTCCCCCAGGGCAAGACTTATGGGCTATCTCTCATTTATAAGGGTAATAGATCAAAATGATGGAAAGATGGAAGAGAAGAATAAGAGAATAAAAATAAAACAAAATAATGATAACAAAAATAAAAATAAATTGAATAATAAATTGAATGAGAATAAAAATGAAAAGATTAAAGGTAATGGGATAAATAAAATAAAATAAGAAAATAAAATATAATTAGGATGATAGAGAGAGATAGGGAGAGAATAAAATAAAATAGAAGGGGAATAGGTGAATAATAAAATAAGAAAATAAATGAAAAAATAAAATTGAATGTTAAAATAATAATAATATTAATAATTATTATTATTATTATTATTATAATAATAAGAAAAATAAAGATTTATAAATAATTTGAATAATAAAAATAAAATAGATGATGGTGGGGTCACTTTAATGAAAACATGCATTCAACTTAATTAATTAACAAAAAAATGAAATTAAAATTTAATTAAACTAAAACAAAAATAAAATGAAAATAAATGACAATGAAAACCGAGACATGAAAAATCTCAGCATCCTCCTTGGTGGGTTCACTCCTTGGGGAGTCAAGATATCCCTCATCACAGGTGAACTCTTACTTACATAGGCCATGGGGTGTCATCCTCTGGTATTGAAAATAAAGATCTTCCAAATCTCCCTTGAAGATCTCCTCTAGATTCTTTCCACTAAAAAGATGCTCATTTTTGACCTATTTAATGATCCAATTATGGGATGGTTTATTCTAAAAGGATGCTTTAATTTAAGTTATCTATCATCCTTACAAGTTTTACATTAATTTGATGTGAAAAGAGGATGTCATGGAATAATTAATGAGTTTGAATTTTCCTGGACAAGGATTCCTGAAATTTTCCTTCAATGTTGATCATTCAACGGCTGCATTAATGAGTGAATAACTTCATATAATTTAATATTAAAATGTCCATAGGATTAATCTTTAAAATAAATATATAATCACCTCAATTTTAGGTGTTTATCCAGAATTATTCCTCATTTCTAAAGGTGGGGTCCACTTTATCCTCCTGAAAGGTTTGTAACATTGATTGATATTTTATGGCCTTTATATAATGGAATTAACTCAAGGTCCACATGGTAAATTTGTATCCCAAAAATCAAGGAATTATAAAAAAATAATTAAATCAATTGGATTTATATTTGAAAAGTTATTATTAAATAAAAAAGGTGATTAAAATCTGTTAAGGATCTTTAATTAAGCAATTTTCACATTTTAGCCCAAAACACAACATAAATCCAAAATTGAGGCATATAAACTCAAATTAATAAATTTTTATGAGTTAAATCATTGAAAAACATATTAAAATTTATTAAAATAATATATCTATGAATTCCCCCACACTTAAACCATGATTTTACTCAAGCATAAAATCTCAACATTGAAAATTAGAGGGCTCCAATGTTACTAATATTCAAATTACAAAGCAATAAAATCATAAAAAATCATTGTCAGCCCAAATTTTTAAAAATCCAAATAAAATAAAAATTTAGTTTCTCAATTTTCAAAGAAACAATAAACTCAAGTATTTTAAATTTTCCTATTTGAAAATGATCGAACTTCTCCTTTAATTCATTCAAGACCCATAATTCATTATTATTAAACATTAAAAATCATGATCTACCTTAATTTTGAATATTTTCTCTAATCACTCACTATACAATTCTAGTATATGTATTCTCATACCATGAGAACATAATCCTTTTCTATAATCTTCTATATGAACTACTTTCTCTACTTTATAAATACAAAAGACACATTAAATCATAAGGACTTGCAATAAAGGTTAAAATGACTTTGAGGCTTAAGGTTGTTAGGAATTGATGTTTTTAAAGTTATGATTAAGGATAAGGTTTCTATCTTAAATTATAACAAATTATATCAAAAGTAAAAGTGTAATGTAAATCTCCCATTCAAAGTATAAAACCTCACATCCCCCAAACTTTCAAAGTAAAGGTCATGAATAATGAAAGCATAATGAATCATGTGAACCTTCTTAATTTTTTCTATAATTTTATACTTTTTTCTTTTTCAAAGTAGATTTTTTCATTTTATTCCTTTTACAAAAGTTATTCTTATAATAAATATCATATCCAACACCTAACCACATATGATAAAAATCATCAGTCCAGTGATGGTGATTTTTTATTCTTCTAAGTCACAACCCATTATTTTTTTCATAATATTTTTTTTCAATAAGGACAAACAATTAAGTACATTTTATTAATTAAAACCTTTATTTATTCCCAAAAAATCACCCCCACACTCTTTTCTTACAATTTATTTCATCCCTTCCACCATGATTTCTTCACCCCCATGCTTCGATTTTAAAATATCATGAAAATACTAAGAGGAGGGTTGGAATGGATAAAAATGGTAGGAAATTTGGATCATTCCTAACAATGTAATTCATGGTTTCTATAGGCTTAATAAGGATGATGTAAATGTGTTATTTTAAGGATAAGTGGTTTACAAAAATATTCCTCAATCATTTTAAATTTTTATTGTACAATCATAGTTTTTATAAGTTAAAATTCAAGTTCTAGAAGGTGTAATATCCCAAGATCACTCAAGAAATATACTCAAGATAAAATAGAAATTACTTGGTCTATAAATCCTCTCAATAATGGGAACTATTATTTGAGAAAATCAATGAATTCATGATTAATAATTATAAATCAATTTATATAGATTTCCAAAAATTTAAAGTATGAAAAATGGTTGGAAAATTTCATTTGAAAGAATCAATTAATTCTTTTAAATCCTGAGTCATCATTTTAATATCCAAGATTCAATTTAATCATTTAATTTTCCATTTTACTCATTTTAATTTCATTTAAATTTAAATCTAAAACCTAGAATCATAGGATTACTAAGAAAATCATGTCTCCTAGATAAGTCATGTAAAACATGAATTCAATAGTGGGTATGCAATTTACTTTAAATCTCAAAACGTGTTTTGGAAAAAAAATATGGAGTTTAAAAGATAAACATAAAAGGTGAAATTCCTTTCCCATAAATCTTAATCCTCTCTCCTATTTCACCAAAAGTGATTCATTGTTCCATCATGAACCTATAAAATATAATTACTCTATTAAGAACAAGTATCATGTCATTAAATCTCCAAAAGATAGAGGGAGTGGGTTTGCATGTTGTACTACTCCGAAGAAAAAAAATTAAAATTAAAATTACATGAAATATAATGAAAGGGATAAGTTTTGGTATGATCCCCAAAGTTGGACCTAAATTTTTATTTCCTCCATAGGGTAGTACCATCTTTTATCCAAAGTTTGATTGTGGATGAAACTTCTTTGATTAGAGTCACCACATTTGGGTTTTCCCATCTTGTGCTTTATATTTCATTATGAGTAATTATCCATAGATAGAGTATACCAGATCCTACCCCTTCACAAATAGATATATATTTCATAGAGGGGAAGCATTAAATATGAATCAACCTCTTTATTAGTTTCTATTTATTCTACCTTATATTCCTTATCCAGTACTAGCTTAACATAGGCTGCAAAAATGAATGATCAAAAGAGAAGTAAACATGTATTTTTACTTAAACACAATTTAAATTTAAATTTTAAATAAAAAAATTATCCCCTTCAATAATAGAATACTATTTTCTTATTTCCTCAGGGTCAACTACTTGGATCTCTTTATAGGGATTCTCATATGTATGTTCATTGAAAATAGGGAGCTCTATGTGTTCCCCCATAGGTATAATTCCAGGTTTATCATAATCCTCTAAGGTGCAGAAAAGATTTTATGAATCTATATACTAAAAATAGTGAGGATTGATGCATAATTTTATTTCAGTAATATCAGAATTTAGATATTCAAATAAAGGATCAACTCACTAAGTTGGTTCATGTTCAATTAATGCCTCAGTGGTGAATGCCTCTTGGATAGTGATAATTGGAGCAAGGTAGTCAAGATCCACCATATTTTATTAAAATTAAATCATTTTGGTGGTTTTCTCCTCTTCAATTTCTAGATTGACATGAAATGGAAATGGATATTCTACTTGGTAAGTAACATAGAGATCAATTTGTACCTCATATTCATTCTAGAAATCATATAGATATTTTTGAACTCCCATAGTTATCTCATCAAGAAATTTTTCCTCATCATGAATCCTCTCTAGATCATCATGTTTTTTTTGATCTGGCTCTTAAAATGGTTAGGATGTGGAAATTCCTCAAGATGATCCTAAAACTATTTGATGTCTTCAATGAAATTGGGTAGCTCTAGTGGCACTTATTTCTTGATCTTCAGTTTTTTATAATCCATTTTGACTTGATAAACCAAATATTTCAGTTCCTAAAATGATACTCTAGTGTCATTCCCATTTATCCAAAGCTTGGAGAGGTTAGTGAGTTTATCAATATTTTATAAGAGGGCCACCTCTTCAGAACCTCGAAACACAAATGCTTTCACCCCAGAGTAATTGCTACATGTACTATAAAATTTTTCAATTGAAAACATCATGGATGTTTTTTAGTTTTTTTCTTTTTATAAAAGAAGTAAAATGTATCTAAATTGTAAAAATTGAAAATTTGAATGAACTATTTATTGGATCCCAGGAAAGGGCACTTGTTTTGTTGCATGTCTGTCATGGGACATGGAAAAAACAAAAAAAATGTAGTATTCAGGCTTACCAGGGTCGTCTCACTTGAGGATCTTTTCAGTTTGTTCACTTACTTCTTCTATATCATATAAACTATCTATTTTTGTTATGTTAATTAATTTATGAAAAAAAATAAAAAACAAATGGGTTTTTTTATTAATGACATGTAAAATGGGAATTCTAATTTATACTACCATGAAATTCTAAACTGAATGAAATCAAAGAGTTAAAGGACTTGGTTTTGGGTTTGTTTTTTAGGTTTAATAATTATTCTTTTTTATATTTTTGTTGTTGGTTTGATAATAGAAAGATGAAATATCATTTTTGAATTACTATTATTTATTTTGAAATTGTGGAAATCATTGAATACCTAAGAACTCTCAATTCCACCTCCTCATTTAATCATGGTTGATGACACGCCTTGGTCTAGGATGTTCCATCTTCCATGACCCAGCTCTAATGATGTCATTTCATCCATTTATTATCTCAACTCCAACATGTTAAAAAATAACCAATGGAGATAGGGGATTTATATTAATAAAATAATAAAAATAGATTGAGTTTCATGTCATTGGGGGTAGTACACGTCAGGGATATTCACCTGACCCATGAATGCTACTCAAATATACCTAGAAATGTAAAATAAACTTAAAAGAAATTTAAGAACACATTGACCTCCCCCAAATAAAATCCTTAGGGTTAGCCACACATTTATAATGGTAAGATATCACAATGGTGGAAATATTGAAGAAAAGAAAAAGAGAATAAAAATGAAATAAAATAATGAAAATAAAAAGAAAAATAAAGAGAAGAATAAATAGAACGATAATAAAAATGAAAAGAAGAATGGTTATAGGATAAATAAAATAAAATAGAAATGGGATGAGAGAGATAGAGATTAAAATAAAATAGAAGGGGAAGAAAAGAATAATAAAATAATAAATTAAATGAAATAATAAAACTGAATGTTAAAATAATAAAGATACTAATTATTATTATTATTATTATTATTATTATTATTATTATTATTATTATTATGTAATGGCCAGAACCCTCTCGGTACATTACTGTGAAAATTTTTGTTGTTTGGGATGCCATGGACCCCATAGTAAGTCCAGATTCGGAGGGTGGCATGTCGGTGGCAGGATGTCACTATGGTGTCACGCATCGGTGACACTGATTGGTGAGTCACCGATCAGTGTATCAACCATCGGTGTGTCCCCGATTGGTGAGTCATCAATTGGCACCACACTTGATCGGTGCTATAGGGGTCTAGTCGGGGTTTTCTTTCCCTAGTTTCCCGCAACACCACTTTTAAGTTTGTTAACCTTTTTAGAGTTGTTTGAGGCCATTTTTAGCCCCAAAAACAATGTTTTAAATTCCCTTAGAGTGGGGAGACCCTCAACAGACTCGTTTTCCACTCTTTAACTGAAATACTTTAACACAAAACTATTGTGGCCACCTCTCTGATGAGAATTATTAAATTATAATTTATGAGAATTATTAAATAATATTTAATTCCATCATGTGTAACCATCCAACCGTGTGGTGAAACCATGATCCGCCTTTAAAGTCATTCAAAATCCATATCCAGTAACTCCATGATCTCACCTTTTTATCGTAGGGGGGGATTATTTCTTATTCTTTGCTGGTATATTTTTCTTTCCTTGGTGTGTTTGGAGCCCCCCTTCCCAAGGCTAGTGGTGCGCTTGTGCTGGAGCCTTTCCTTCTGACTCTTGGAGTACTAGGATTTCCTCACCTACAAGTCACGCATCCCCAATTATTGGCGCGACGAGAAAAACTTCGATTGTTGATCATCCAGGTAGGGTTTTTCCTTTGTCTCTCTTTACTATGTATCATGCGGTGTGGGTATGTTAATGTTTCTATGGGGATGGATGAAACTAAACCTTAATGAAGATAATAAATGGTTTTTAAACAACTAAGGGGTGTGTTTGATGATGCTTTTGTACTCTTTTACCTTTTCTTATTTGTTTTGAATTGTATGGGCTTATATCCACTAAAAATCATGGTTGTTGGTGGTCCCTTCCTACACAGTAATGAACCTATTTTTTCTGGTTAATACTATGATTTAGTGGTTGTAACATAGAAGCTGGTTAATCACGTAAACTCAGTTGATTAAATGGATGCCCATTGAATAATAATCCTTGTGTGGTCACCCTGGTTAACCAAATGGAAATACAGAACTAAAGGAATGGTGTGTTTAATTTTGAAAACTTCTTTGCTCTGTTCCGGTGATATGTGTGGTGGCTCTGCTTGATGTTGTGTGGGGTGACGTGGATGGGGATGGAATCCCTTATTGTGGTGCAGTTATTAGTTTATGGATCTGAGGTCATGTGGGGTTGTATTTTAGGCTTGGTTTGGTTCCAGTACTTCAAGGGATCTCACAGATCCCTTTTTTGTGACTTCAAAAGAGAATCGAGTGTGAATTCTTAATTTGCTGCTTGGCTATTTTTCCTTTATTGGATTCTGGTTATGCCCATTAGTTTCCCAGTAGTAAACAATTATCTAAATAGAATCATTGGAATATGATAACAAGAATGGGTTCAATGGGGAATTGATTTTTGGGAATATGTTGTGACTTGGTTGTGGCAGTTGTGCTTTCAATGAATGAATAGTAATGAGGGTGTTTGTGTATGGGCTGGTTTTGAAACCCCTAGGTTGGGATGATTTCTTGTTTACCTATTCATATAATTTAGTTCTTATGTTTCTTATTCATGCCCCACCCAAAGTGAGCACTTCGTACTGAACACCCCCATTTCATGGGGGAGGGTGTTTTTTCCAACACTCCTATGAGTGGCTGATTATTATCTCCTTTTCTGCTCCCTTTCTCAAGTAGCCCATGACTCTTTGGGTAGGCTGTGATGGCCTGAGGTCTATTATAACCCAATATTCCTTGATCATGGTATTTTTGGTGGGTTTCTTAGGTGTGTGTGGGCAGGTTGTTTTCCCAAGTGTCTTCAGGATGAGACCATGGGGTCTTCGGGTGTGCCAGTAGTTGTTCTGGCCCAGGTTCCTTCGGGTGTGGCAGTAGTTGTTCTAGCCCAGGTGTTTGTGGGTGTGGTTATGTGTAGTTGTTGTGGCCTAGGTGTTTGCGGTCATGATGCGTGGTTGTGGTAGCCCAGGTGTGTGTGTGTGGGGTATGGGAGTGGAACTGTAGTAAGAATGGTGGGGGAGTTCTAACACGTAGGATGTCTTCAATAACAAGTGGGAAAGTAGTGCGGGGTACCCAAACATCAATGTGTTATTACTATTATTTTACCTAACTTGAGTTATTTGGGGAGTGTGCCTTGGTGAGATTGGGTGGATAGTTTCCTTGCAAGATTCTTTGGTTATCTCCTTTTCTCCTAGGGCTTTATAATGCCTCCCCACTTGTGCATGAGAGCTTTTGGTTTTCCCTACTGAGTATACTTGTATACTCACCCTACGTATATAAAACTACTTTTTGGTTTCTTTGATGAATTCAACAACCCTAAAGGACCCTATTAGCTCAGACTCTGGGACCATTGACGTTGTTACTTTTTTTATTTTCTTTTAGTACTTTGTTTTGGAGTTTTCGTGTACTTTGTAGCACTTTATTTGGAACATTCATATGGGAATGGATTGTTTTGTATTAACTTTTACTTCCAGTTTTTATGTTTTTTAGGGATTTACTATCTTATCTTCTAATCCTACTAAATAATAAGGGTAATGTCTTCCATTTTATTTGTGACCCTAAAACCTTTTCATTAGTCGCCACTCCAGGGCCTATTGAAGGTGGGTCTCAGGGGTCATTATCTCTCCTTCAACTTGAGGAAGGAAGGGTCTCGCAATCTATTGTCCCCTACCTTATCTTGGTGAAGGTGGGTCATAACAGAATGGTATCAATGTGAGTTTAATGGTTGAGTAATAGGATGGAGTTCGGAGCTAGGAATAGTGAGGATTCCATGGGATGGTAGGGAAACAGTGTTAGGAAATCTTGGAACGTGAAATAGGTCAGGGAAGATAGGCTAGCACAGTAGATTTTAGGGCCCCCCATGATCTGATGCAAGGACTTTGGACCTACCGAATGATCTAATGAGGATATGCTAATTGTGGGGTAGAGACCCTAGGAAAGGTACATGAATCAAAATGAATTGTGTTCTTATATGTCTTGGTTCCTCTGGGAATTTAAAATAAATAAAAAGTATAATCAGAATTTAAAATCAATCTTTTACACTGCTTGAGCTTAGGCATTTCTTGTTTACCTTGCAGCTATGGTGCCAAGATGACGACCAAGAGTAGTGTGGGAAATTGAGTCCCAGGAAGCTGATCTAGCTGATCAGCATAGGGATGATCAAGGGGAGGAGGAAGACCAGTGGTAGAAGATGCTTTGTGCCTTTCAGTGACAGACCCTCAGGAAGTAGGAGGGAAACATCTCGGACATAGAGATAGAGATATGGCTTGAAGAGCTGGTGATAGTTTTTAGCTTGATCCAGGCTCCAAATGAGTACTGGGTTCCTCTAGATGTAATACAGATGCAGAGAGCAGTGTGTCAGTGATGTATGCTCTATCATGGGGAGAAGAGGGAGGCTTAAGTTTTGTGGACTAACTTCGAGAGGGAGTTCATGGCGGAATTCCTCTCTTCTATGATGAAGGTAGAGAAGAGGCAGGAACTACTCTCCCTTCAGTAGGGGAGCATGTTAGTGAGGGATTTGGGGATCATGTTCAAGGATCTCCTTAGTTTTTCTTCGGAATTCTTTCTAAATGAGAAATCTTGGGCGATACATTTAGAGGAGGCACTCCAACCTTCTCTTTAGTATGTTGTTACTCCCTTCACCCTAACTACCTACTTGGAGGAACATAATAAGGATTAAGTGGTGGAGAGGAAACACACAGTGGGAGGTGTGCCTCGATAGGGGATCCAATAGGGATCGTTAAGGAAGAAAGCTGTCAGTAGTAGGCCTCCATCATGAGGGCCTTCCAAGTTTCATCCAGTGGGGAGAATGTAATGACCTGAAATTTTGAATAAATTTTGTTCCATAATTTTTGTGGGTTATTTTATTTTATACTCAACAAAACTATTTTATTTAATAAAATTAGTATTATGAGACCGTTGGGTTTCGACTGTTATATGACCATTGGTTAATATGACCATTGGAAACTAATTATTACAATTAATTTCTATAAATACAAGTGATCTTGATTACTTAAAATAGAATGAAGATTCAATGGCCCCATCCAGTAGTCTTGGGCCAATCGAATCCTATCTGACGAAACTCGGGAAGGAGCCTTTGGGATTTACTCTAGACCAAAACCAATCTGAACATTATTGTGTGAAGCTGGAACGGAATCGCCTTCATGAGAAGTTCAAGCTGATAGAAATCACTAATCAAGCAATGTTGTCCAAGCCTTCCCAAGATTCTATCACCCTAGCACACCTTACTCTTAGGTTCTATGCTGGTGTTATAAGGGGTTATTTAATGAGACCTTAATTGCCTTGTGTAATCCTTTGATTTAAATAAAAATTGTGATTTCTTCTTATGATGAAGTTTGTGAATTTTCAAATTTCCGGATTAATATAGTATGCATATTATTGATGAATTTTAGAAAAAAGATATTTTTAAAATATTTATGTAAACCTTAAATAATTAAAAATGTGTAATGATTTCAAAAAAATGTTCTTCGACAGTTGTGTTCAGTATGAAATTTAGAGTCTAATAAGATCAACTTAATTGTTGATGAATAGTAAATTATGAATAGTGATTTTATGCTTGGGATTAGTAATTTGACCAAATGGATTAGTAATCTCACTTAAAGAAAGTATTAATATAATTTAAGCACCTTGATTAAGTAATGTGATTCAATAAAATAGGTAAATAACTGTTTCGAAAATTATTGGTTAAGTATTTGTTTTTTCAGGTGAATAGTGTTTTTTATTTAAAAATTAAATTAAAAATATTTAGAAAATTATTTTCATAAAATGGAGCTCATTTTTTTCAATTGGAGCATCGATATTTGGTTAAGGTGAATTTTTGGAATTTTTCTAAAACAGTTGAATTTTCAGTGAATAGTGTTTTTATTTAAAAATTAAATTAAAAATATTTAGAAAATTAGTTTCATAAAATGGATTTCATTTTTTAAATCAGACAATCGATATTTTGTTAAGGTGAAATTTTGGGTTTTTTTTAGAAAGTAGAATTTTCGGTGAATAGTGAAAATACAGTTTTTGAGTTTCGGGTGTTTAATGACATCATTAAGGATATATTAATTATTCAATAATTCTCATCAACTTATGAATAGTAAGATAAGGTATTAGGTTTCCCAAGTGGCCAATACCATGGGAAAATACCCTGGGCAATCCCATGGTTTTTCCAATACCACCGATGAGGTGTCCCTTGGCAATTAATGCTTTGTCCCCTCACTTTTCCTATAAATACCAAGCCTTTCCCTAATTAATTTCATTTCCAAATCCTCCCCAACTAAGTTATGGTCTCCTTACCTCCCAAGGATTCCTCCCAAGGTTCCCTCAATCCTCCCAAGGTATCGACCTTCAAGCTTTTGAAGTTACTCTTCAAGGTAAGGGATACTACCTCTCTCTTTCTTTTCAAGTACCCTTTTGTATGTAATTTCATTTAATACCCGTGTTATTATGTTGCGGGATGTTATTTTATATCCCTATTACTTCCCTTTTCATGATCATATGATGATATATCCCCTCTTACTCTCATAATTTAGTTTTATGAATGATTAAGTGGCGCTGTTAGGCTGCCGAATTTTTGTGAGGGATTCTTCCACCCTTCTCATTTTTCAAGTTCTATTTTCATGTAAATTATTTCAAGTTCCTTTTCTTATGTTGGGGTATGATCTTCTATATCTATCATACTGTCCTTTTTATTTTCATATTATGAGAGACCCTATTTGATCTCATCAATTCATTTTTGGAAGTTTTAACTAACGCAGTTAGGCTGCTAGAATTTTTAAAAGAGAAATCTTAATTTTGTCTTCCTTTAAAGTTCTTCATTTCATATCGTATATCTTTAAAATTTCATTAAAATGTTCTTAAATCCTTTATATTTTGTCTCCATATTGTTTTATGGATCATTTATGAGTGGGTAACCCATGTCCCCTCTTTTTTCAATGTTTTCTAAAACCATGTAACATAGTTGTTATGCTGCAGAATTTTCATCTCAAAATGTATTTCTCTTTTTCAAAAATTCTTTTATTTTATTAAGTAAATACTCAAAGATAT
The DNA here is from genome assembly GCA_963277665.1 of Viscum album. NCBI lineage: Eukaryota > Viridiplantae > Streptophyta > Magnoliopsida > Santalales > Viscaceae > Viscum > Viscum album. The sequence goes on along the minus strand of OY728150.1, from coordinate 561,929,172 downwards.
TTCTTATACAGGGTTATTCACATATATATCAAAATGTTCTATTTTAATTCTGGGATTTACATACATTAAACCTGCTTTCCTTTTCTGTGGGTTTAAAGTGACATAAAGATCATGTTTTTAAAGCAGTTTTTAAAACGTTATGATTATGAAATGAAAATCATTTATTTTATTCTATATGGGTTATTTATGAAATGTTTGATGATGATATATGTGTCTCACATGATAATAAAGACAAATTAATTATGTTCCATGATAGTTCTCTAATGCATTGGGTAAAGATTAAATCTCTAGAGATGACCATTTTAACGATACCTTGGTGAATAACCTTGGTAATTTTTTAATTACACCTTGGGGATGGAACTTGGTGATATGGAAATGATTTTCTATGTTAAATGTTTTATTCACATCTTCAAGTTATGAAACACGATATTTTTATTATGATATGCCTCATGATCTCTTTCTCATGACTTAAAGTTATTTATCATGACTTTATTGATGTATCTCAAGTTCACATGTAAAATGTTTCTCTTGTTTCCCTTACTGGGCCTTCTGCTCGCCCTTTCCTTTGATGTATGCTCCCAGGTTATGAGATGCTATAATGAACTTAGGATGACCAATGAAGAAGCCTTACAAGTGTTTTATAAGAATTTTTTATATTGTTATCATGTTTTATTTTCCTGATTTCCAAGACACTAGACTTTAAAGATCCTCTGTTTGTAAAATGTAATGAAATGTTATGTAATAAAAAGGAGGTATTCTATAGAGCAGGCCCCAGTAGTTCCAATTTTGATCTCCCACTACTCACCCATTCCTTGTGAGCCTGGGACTGAGATGCTTCATCTGTGGAATTCATGGGCATCTTCATAATTAGTTCCCATACAAAGTGTGGTATGATGGGGGTGGGCAGGTTCAGCGCCCACCACAACAGCAGCAGTTTCTAACTAGGCCTTTTCAGTAGCAGTTGTAGGGACAACGAGCTCCCACTCCTCCAAGACTAGATGTTGTGGGAGGAGGTCGGCCTTAGGGAACTCCTCAGGGACCTTGAACAGGGTGTGGCTAGGAAGGCGGCCGACAGCCGAGGGTCTGAAGAGTTGGTAATGGGTAGTTTCACGCAATAGAGGCAGCAGTTCCAGCAGGGATAAAGGTTGTTCGAGGTACGATCAGATTTTTTATCACTATTGCATGTGCCTTGTTTGATTCAAGAGCTTCTCACTCCTATTTTACACCCATTTTATCCCATGATTTAGGTTTATATGCAGAGATACTTTCTGTACCCATGGTTTTAAGTATGCTAGTCAAAGGTCAGACCATCTTGTCTCATGTTTTCTGAGGATGTAAACTAATGTTGGGACCACATCAGTCTAGTGGGGACCTTCTTTTACAGCATATACATCCGTATGATGTAATTTTAGGCATCGACTGGCTGTTCTCTGTATGTTCCATTATCGAATACTTCTGAATAAGGATTGTGTTTTCAGATATGGGCGGCCAGTGTGTAGCTTTCATCGGCGAACAGGGTTTCTAGGAGGGCAACCAATGAGTGGAGATACTTCTTTCTTTGTTAGTCGAGCTATCAATGGAGTCAGCAGACTCATATATGGTGAATGTTCTGGGAGTTTTCAGATATTTCTTGGATGTTTTTTCTGAGTAGGTTGTAACTCTACCCCCTCAACGTGACGTTGAGTTCAGGATAGACTTACAACCTACTACCCTTCTGATTTCGATGGCTCCCTATCGGATGAAGCCTTCTGAGTTGTGGGAGTTAAAAATTTAGATTGATGATCTGATGAAGAAGGGTTTTTTCTGACTAAGCGCATCACCATGGGGTGCTTTGGTCTTATTCGCAAAGAAGGAAGATGGTGTTCTCAGGCTATGCATAGACTACCAGAGACTGAATCAGGTAACAGTCAAGAATTTTTACCCTCGCCTGAGAATAGATGACCTTTTTGATTAGTTGAAAGGGGTAGGATGGTTCTCCAAGATCGACCTATGGTTAGGATATCACTAGATGAGGTTGAATTAGGGTGACATCTCAAATACTGCCTTTAAGTGTAGATATGGGCACTTTGAGTTCGTGGTCATGTCGTTCGGCATTACAAACTCACCATCCATGTTCATGGTACTCATGTACTCCGTCTTTCTGGAATATATAGACCTGTTCATAGTCGTGTTTATTGAATACATCCTGATCTACTCAATATCATAGGAGGACCTTGTCGATCATCTGGGAACAGTTTTATGGGTCTTTCGACAGCACCATCTCTACGAAAAGTTGTCCAAGTGCATGTTTTGGACACGAGAGGTTCACTTTCTTGGACAAGTGGTGTCCGAGCAGGGAATATTGGTTGATCAATCAATGGTTTAAGTGGTTGTTTCTTGCAGCTACTTTGACAGCTTTGACCATAAAGGACTAAGACTTCGTGTGGAGTGACCATTTTTAGGAATCCTTCAGTTATCTGAAGGTGAAGTTGGTTAGTTCACTAGTGATGAGGTTTCCAGAAGAAGGAGTGATATTTGAGGTGTTCTGTGATGCTTCAGGCCAAGGCTTGGGGTGTGTGATGATACAACAATAGGGTTGATCTCTTATGGGTCTTGGTATTTATGTCCCCATGAGCGTAACTATGCCACCCATACTTGGAGCTCACAGCAGTTGTGTTAGCACTAGAGTTGTGGTAGCACTACCTCATCGGGGAGTTCTTTGTGGTCTTCACGGATCATAAGAGCTTGAGGTATATCTTATCTCAGTGAGACCTAAACTTGTGTCAGTGGAGGTTTATGGAGTTTTTTGAAGACAAAAACTTCGAAATTTTCTACACCATAGGAAAGGGGAACGTGGTGGTTGATGCCTTGAGTAGGAAGTCGCAGAAGGGTGTGGTTCGAGAATCGGAAGATTCTTGGAAGTCGAGAGAGGAGTTGGATTCCCTACACCAAGATTCAAGGGTGGAGGATGGTAGAGGCTGTCTATTTTAGATGAAAGTGCAGTCCTATGTGTTGTGGAAGGTGGAGGAGTCTTAGTGGGGATACTTAGACAGTGAAGTGATGCACGATCGTGTTGGCCAGGGTGATGCTTCGGGAGGATTGTCAGAAGATGGGCAGAATTGGATGTTGTTTCATGGAAAGTTGTTCGACCTAGTGGAAATTCATGAGAGGGTTTTTGGTGAATTCCACAAATCACCCCTAGCAGTATACACATGAGTTTCCAAGATGTACTGGGATATTAGGGGTCAGTTTTGGTGGTCTGGGGTGAAGCAGGAAGTGGAAGAGTTTGTGGAAAAGTACCTCATGTGTCAGCAGGTGAAGGCTAAACACCACATCGCAGAGGTCTGTTACAACCTTTAGATGTCCCCAAGTATATGTGGTATGACATCTCAATGGATTTTTTCCCGTGACTACCCAGAGTTCAAGGGGGTTGCGATGTTATCTATGTATTGGTGGACTGTCTTATGAAGTCAGCTCAATTCCTAGCAATCAAAGAGTCGAGTGTGGTGGATGCTATAGCATAGAGTTACGTGAGAGATTTGGTGTGATTTAATGGAGTTCTGAGATATATAGTCTCGGGTTGGGATACACGGTTTTCCTCATGGGTCTGGAAAGGATTGAAACATGCTTTTGGCACCCAGCTATGCCTCAGCACTGCTTTCCAACCCCAGACAGATGGGCCCACAAAGCACACCATCCAGACATTGAGGATATGCTACGGGAATGTGTATTGGACTTTGGGGGATTTTGGGTACGACACTTGCCTATGGTAGAGTTTTCCTACAACAATATATATCACTCTACCATTAGAATGGTTCCGTTAGAATATTTGTATGGGAGGTCGTTCCACTCACATGTGTGTTGGGCAGAGGTTGGGGAAGCATGTGTTCTTGGCCCAGAGGTGGTGCAGAGCATGACAGAGAAGGTTCAGCTTATTTGAGAGAGGTTGAAGGTAGCTCAGGACTGACATAAGTTGTATTTCAATCATAGGAGGAGACCCTTGGAGTTCGAGGTCGGGGACCAAGTGTTCTTAAAGGTCTCCCCTCAGTGTGGGAAACAAAGGTTTGGTAGGGGAGTAATCTTTCTCCCAGGTTCTTCGGACCCTTCGAGGTGCTATGGCAGGTCAGCAAAGTAGCTTATCAGCTGGCGCTACCACCGCCGCTACTAAGGGTGCATGACATCTTCAATGTGTCTTAGCTCTTTCATTATCTACATGATGATTCATACGTCCTCGACTTAGGAAAGATGGATATCAAGTATGGCACGACGTTCATAGAGTGACCAGTGAGGATTGAGGATCGTGAGGATAAGTTTCTTTGTGGATGAACCATTCCTTTGTTTAATGTATTGTAGAGGCATGGTGGCCTCAAGGAGAGTACCTGGGAATGGGAGGCACAGATGCACACCCAGTACCCAGAGCTATTTTGAGTTTTGATCTATTTTGTTTTGTACTTGTTTTTGATGTGGTGGTTGACCTTGTTAACTATGAAATGTGTTGTTTTTATTCTTCTCTGTATGTGTGTGAATATTCCTGACTGTGGAAAGGGGAGGACCTGATCCTTAATCAAGACGCATAAAAGTGGATGTGATTAAACCCATGTGGGTGAGTCAGTGCCACCCAAATCGGATAGTATCTTGACATGGGGTAAGGGACTCCCTGATCCATAAGACTGGATGGTGTGAACCTTATATGTTGTGGGGTCACTTGACTTCCCAGATTTCTAAGGTGGTTTGGTTGTGATGGGTACCTTTCAAGGTTATTATTCGGACCCATATCTGTAGAACTGAGTTTAGTTTTGATTCTCATGGATGAGAATAGTTTGATAGGTATCTAATGTAATGGAATGGACCCTCTGGGTCCATTAATTTTCCAATTTCTGGTGTTTGGGATTCCATGGACCCCATCAGTAAGTCTAGGTCTGGAGGTTGGCGTGTCAATTGAAGGATGTCACCGTGGTGTCACTGTGGTGTTATCCATCAGGGACACCGATCGGTGAGTCACCCATCAGTGTGTTACCCATCGATGTGTCCTCAATCGGTTAGTCACTGATTGGCGCCACACCTAGTCGGTTCCATGGGGGTCTTGTTGGGGTTTTCTTTCCCCAGTTTCCTACAATGCCACTTTTAAGTCTTTTAACCTTTTTAGAGTGGTTCAAGGACGTTTTTATCCCCATAAACTATGTTTTAAATTCCCTAAGATTGGGTCAATCCTCAACAGACCTGTTTTCCTCTCTTTAAATGAAATCCTTTAACGCACAACTATTACGGACACCTATCTGATGAGAATTATTAAATAAAAATTTATGAGAATTATTAAATAACAATTAATTCCATCGTGTGTAACTATCCAACCATGTGGTGAAACTACAATCCACCTTTAAATTCGTTCAAAATTCATATCCCAAAACTCTAGGATCTCACCTTTTTATCACATAGGGTATTTTTTCTTCTTCTTGGCTGGTCTCTATTTCTTTCCTTGGTGCGTTTGGAGTCCCTTTTCCTAAGTATAGTGGTACGCCTATGCTGGAGCCTTTCCTGCTCACTCTTGGAGTCCCCAGAGTTCCTCCCATGAAAGTCACACATCCCCAGTTATTGGAACGAGCATAAAAAATTTGATGGTTGATCATCCATGTAGGTTTTTTCCTTTGTCTCTCTTTATTGTGTATCATGTGGTGTGCGTATGTTAATGTTCCTATGGGGATAGATGAAACCAAAACTTAATGAAGATAATAAATGGATTTTAAACAATGAAGGGGTGTGCTTGATGATTCTTTTGTACTCTTTTACCTTTTATTATATGTTTCAAATTTTATGGTCTTATGTCCAATGAAAATCATGGTCGTTGGTGGTCCCTTCTTGCGCACTAATGAACCTCTGTTTTTTCTGGTTAATCCTATGATTGAGTGGATGTAACATGTAAACTGGTTAATCATGTAAAATCATTTGATTAAATGGATCCCCAATGAATAATAATCCTTATTTGGTTGCCCTAGTTAACTAAATGGAAAGACGGAACTAAAGTAATGGTGTGTTTAAATCTGAAAACTTCCTTTCTCTGTTCTGGTTATATGTGTGGCGGATCTTCTTGATGTCAAATGGGGTGACATGGATAGGGATGGGATCCCCTGTTGTGGTGGAGTTGTTGGTTTGTGGATCTGAGGCCATGTGGGGTTGTATGTTGGGCTTGGTTTGGTTCCAGTACTACAAGGGATCTCACAGATCCCTTTTTTTATTATGACTTTATAAGAGAACTGGGTGTGAATTATTAATTTGTTGCTTCACTGTTTTTCCTTCCTTGGCATATGGCTATGCCTATTAGTTTCCCAGTAGTTAAGAATTGTATAAATGGAATAACAGGAATATGATAAAAAAAATGTGTTCAATGGGGAATTGCTTTATAGGAATGATTTGTTACTTGGTTGTGGTTGTTGTGATTTCTATGAATGAATAGTAATGAGGGTTTGTGTATAGGATGGTTTTGGAACCCATTGGTTGGGATGAGTGTGTGTTTACCTATATGTATAATTTTTTTCTTATGTTTCTTATTCACACTCTACCCAAGGTGAGCACTTCATACCGAACACCCCCATTTCATGGGGGAGGGTGTTTTTTCCAACACTCATATTAGTTGTTGGTTATTATCTCCTTTTCTGCTCCCTTTCCCGAATATCTCAAGACTCTTCGGGTAGGATGTGATCATCTGAGGTCCATTATATCTCAAGATTCTTCAAGCAGGGTAGTTGTGGTGGGTTTCCCAGGTGTGTGCGGCAGGTTGTTTCCCCAAGTGTCTTCGGGATGAGGCACAGGTGTCTTTGGGCATCGCAATAGTTGTTATGGCCAAGGTGTCTTCGGTCATGGTGGTAGTTTTTTTGGCCCAAGTGTCTGCAGGCTTCATTACGTGTGGTTGTTGTGGCCCAATTGTTTTTGGGTGGGATGTGTGGTTGTGGTAGCCCAGGTGTGTGTGGGCGGTGTATGGCAGTGGGAATGCGGTAATAATGGAGGGGGAGGTATGATGCGTAGGATGTCTTTAATAACCATTGGGAAAGTGGTTAGGGGTACACAAACATTAATGTGTTATAACTATTATTTTACCTGAATTTCATTATTTGGTGAGTGTGCCTTGGTGAGATTAGGTGGATAGTTTCCTTGCAAGATGCTTTGGTTATCTTATTTTCACACGGGGCATTAGAATTCCTCCCAACTTGTGAACAAGAGATTTTGGTTTTCCCTAATAAGTATACATGTATACTCATCCTACGTATATAAAACTGCTTTCAAATTTCTAGGAGGACTTCAAGGATCATGTCAAACCCTATTATCTTGGACACTAGGACCATTGGTGTTTCTATTTTTTTCTTTTCTTTTGGTACTTCCCTTTGGAGTTTTCTTGTACTTTGTAGAACTTTATTTTGAACATGAATATTAGAATGGATTGTTTTGGCTTTACTTTTACTTCCATTTTTGGTGTTTTTTGGGGATTTAATATCTTATCTTCCAATACTACTAAATAAAAAGGGTAATGCCTTCCATTTTATGTGTGATCCCATCTCCTTGGTGCTAGTTGTCACCCTAGGGCCTATATAAGTCAGGTCTCAGGGGTCATTATCTCTCCTTCAACTTGAGGAAGGAAGGGTCTAGAAATCTGTTTTCCCTTCCCTCATCTTGGTGAAGGCGGGTCGTGAAAAATTAAAAGAATAAAATTAAAAATATTACAAATTAGAAATAACATGAAGAATAATAAAATTGATTATGGTGGTGAAACTTCAATAAAAACATGAATGAAACTTAATTAATTAACAAAAAATTCAAATTTCAATTTAGTTGGACAAAAACAAAAATAAAAAGAAAATAAATAAAAATGAAAACATTGACATGAATCAGCTTGGTCTCCTATTTTTTGGGTTCCCTCCTTGGTGTGTCGAGATATCCTTCATCATGGGAGAACCCTTAATTATATATTCCAAGAGGGTTTCCTCCTTCGGTATTGAAAATAAAGATCATCCAAATCTCCCTTTAAGATCTCCTGTATATTGTGTTAACCAAAAAATTTCTCATTTTCGACCCATTTAATTTCATAATTTTAGGATGGTTTCTTCTTTAAAGACGCTCAAAATTAATTTTTTTATCATCCCTGAAAATTTCACTTTAAATGGATGTGCATAAAGGTAGTTATGGAATAATTAATGAGTATGAATTTTTTATGGATGAGGATTATAGAAATATTCCTTCAATATTGATCATTAAATGGCCACATTAATGATTTAATAACTCCATGGAATTTAATTTTGAAGTGAGAATTAGAGTCCTATTTCAAATATAGTTGGAATCACCTTAATGAGATGTTTTTAACCTGATTTATTCCTCATTTTTTGAGGTGGGTTTCACTCTATCCGCCTGAAAGGTTTTTAACAATGATTGATTTTTTATGGCCTTTAGATGTTTGAATTAACTCAGTGTCCATAAGGTATATTTTTAGCCCAAAAATCAAGGAATGCTAAAAATAATAATTAAATCAATTAGATTAATATTTTAAAATTTATTCTAGAATTAAAAAAGTTATAAAAATCTTTTAAAAATCCAAAATTAAGAAATTTTAAAATTTTATCACAAAACACAACATAAATAAAAAATTGATGAAAATAATCTCAAATTGATAAATTTTTAGGCATTAAATAATTAGAAAAAATATGAAAAGTGATGTAAATATTATCTTTATAACTACTCTAGATATAACCCTTCCATGGAAACCAAAATGAGTACCATCTAGATATTCTTTTGTGTAACAACAAAAGAAAAGATATAAAAATAATATAAGACTTTTATTTATTGGAAATCCTTTATGAAAAGTCATACTTTTTCCTCATTATATCGCTCGCTTCCTCTTTCAGTTGATAAATATATTTATTTTTGAAGTACTATCCTCCCATTAGGTCTTTCTGTTAACTCCCATGTCTCACAAACATACATGGAACTATTTTCATTCATCATGGATTACTCCCACTAACATGTTTCATTCAAACTTGTATCCTCTTCCATGCATTCAGGTTCTACATTATCTATGATAATAAAATCATGAAATTCACTTGCATATATCTATACTTGGTGCTAAATCATACTAGACCAATGCAACTATCCCTATGGTTCAGCCCCTTTTGGAAACACTACTTTTGAAACATCACCTTCTAGAGATCATCCCCAAGCATCAATAGTTACTAATATTTCGATAACTTATAGCCTTAGAGACACCATAAAAACTGATCCTCCTTCAAAAAAAATCTTCCATCCATTCTAGTGTTTTAGGAACTAACATCTAAAAAATATTTTTGAAACATCTAGAACATCCAAATATTTATTCAATCGAACCTAAACTTGTGAGGATCCATTGATCTCATAATCAAATTTTTCTTGGTTTTGATCTTTCTATAAGATAACTTCATTGAAATTAACATTCTAAGTTATAAAAACCTTTTACATGTTTCTATTTCAGATATTAAGTCCAAAGAAATCATCATTTTAACTATAAAAAATATACTTAGGAATTAACCTCAAAATTATCCCTTTCTTTGGAATCAACTTGGATATAGACAAGAGGACAAAAATCATCGAGAAGGGAAGTTTTAATCATTATTCTTAACCAACTTTCTTTCACAAGTTCCTTCCCCAATAGAGATTATGGAATTTTAATCACCAATTTAGAAGCATAATTCATATATTTTTTCCAAAACACCTTAGGAAACCCACCATGAATCATTTTGCTTCTTACCTTCACTATTGATGTTAAATTCATTATCTGTTTAACTCTTTATTTATAGAGTAACTAGTAAGGTCATCTCAAACTATATTCTCTTTCTCTAATATAACCTCTATAAGTACCTACTTTTATATTCTCTATCATTTTCAGAGCTCAAACATTATAATTTACTTTTAGTATCCTTTTATACCATGAATATTTATTGGGAAATAGTTATGTAAAGTTCAAACTTGTTCTTGAGAAAGAACACAGACACCTTCTATATCACATCATTTATGAAGGTAACATAGTACAGTGAACCTATATGATAATAAACCAGAGCTATCCCTTATATGGATATATAAATGAGCTCTAAATTTTGGATATTTTGTTCTTTTCCTTTCATTTATAAAATTACCTTCCATTTCCTCCAAAGGAAGAAATTTGTGCATTTTTTACACCATGATTCCAATATTCATCATTCCTTTAGTAGAAACGACTTTCATCCCTTACTCAATGTTTCTTCTAGAAATGGGGACGACTTTGTTTGTTTAAGGTTAAAACTTTACAATCGGTTTCTAATGGGTTTATCCGTAGAATCGGAAACATCAAATGATTCTATATCCATTTGGACCTACTTTCCAAAGTAGGAGGTCATTATTTGTGGACCGATGAGGCTTAAGAATTTTCATTGGTCAAGAGGATGGGAGGTCAGGCTCATCACACCTTTTGGGGGGGAATTATTACCTACTTTGGGACTCTCTTATAGATTTATGATCTGTTCATGGATACTTATTAATTCACCAAGTATGAAAATGAGTTTTCCTTTAGATTTAGCAATCAATGATTGATATTTATGGGATTTAGAGAATCTTTCATATGTATTTGAGGTTATTCATCGATGGAGAATCATCCGTATGTATTAGATATTCTTATTCAATGTTATCCTTAAATAAATTATACAGAAATATCTTGGTAATTATGATGACCATACTGGTTTTAAAGCCACTCAGTGGGAGCACTTGAAGTTTATTATCCTTCAGAAAGACAGGGATTATTTCAGAGTTGGAATCGTACCCGCAGATGGGCTACCTACGTATCCTCATTAAAAATTAATTATAACCCACATAGTTCGATAAGAAGGATATAGTTTAACGTCATATGAGACGGAAAATAATTAATGAATGATGGGCTTGAACATTAGAAAGGCTTCCTAAAAACTCTACTTTTAAGATAGAGATCAAAGTCCATGTAGTTCGAGTAAGTAAATATGGGACTATTGCATGGTTAACGGCCCAAAAGAGATGTTGTGATTACCTTTACACTCTAAGTTCACGTGAGTCATGCTCAGCGTGAGAAACAAGAGGTATCAGTAAACCTAACGATTGTGCCACGAAATAGGCAGTCACAAGAAATGATGTAGGGCTTATGTATGAATGACTACCCAAGTAAATGCAGACCAGGACTTACTTCAAGAAATAAGACCATGAGCAGGGTCCATAAAGGTATTTTTATTTTATGTAGATTTTGAGTTTTAACCCGGGACTTACTACTAAAAAGCAATACCAAATTAAGATGAAATTATGATTGAGTTGTATTCCTGAGAAGGAATCCCAAATCAAGATAAATTAAGATTGGGGCTTACTCCTGAGGAAGATTCCCAATGTTTAAGGAAACCATGACTGGGGAATACTCTTGAGAAGGAGGCCCAGGTTAAGGGAACTTATGACTGGGGCTTACTCCTGAGAAGGAGGCCCGGGTTAAGGGAACTTATTACTGGGGATTACTCCTGAGAAGGAGGCCCAGGTTATGGGAACTTATTACTGGGGCTTACTCCGGAGAAGGAGGCTCAGGTTAAGGTAACTTATGACTGAGGCTTACTCCTGAGAAGGAGGCCTAGGTTAAGGGAACTTATGACTGGGGCTTACTCCTAATAAAGAGGCCCAAAATCAAAATATCTTCTCATCTTAAAGGATGAGGTTATATAGGAAACCTCTAACTATGGTGACATAAAGCTTGTAAGTCATGAGTTTTTGGGATAGGTTCTCACAGAATTCCTTTCAGATAAGGAAACAAATAAAGGATCCAGGCCATAAATGGCGTTGAAAAGGTGTTCGAGGGCTAATATCTTGAAGAGGAGAGGTGAACGAGAAAGAGGAACACAAATAAAGTTAGCGTGCAAGTCTTGGTCGCACAAATCATTTGGTGTGAAATTCTTAGCCGCTCAAGTTTACTTGCACGGCATGGGTTCACCTAAGCGATGAAGAATCTATAGGGAAATACTTGGGTGAGACTTAACTCAGGCCTTTAGTATTATCCTAAGATGTTTTCAAAAGGGAGGTGTGTAAGTTGAATTGAAAGGGTAGGGTGGCGTGCAATTGTTTCCATATTTAAGGAGGTATGGACACTTAGGTGTGAAAGTGTTGATGAATTCTAAACACTTAGGCCTTATCTTACTCCTTCAAGTCTTCTATTCTAGGTAAAAATTTACTTTAGAAGCTTTCGGAAGAGTTGAGTTGAAGACTTGGGTGACTAGAGCTTGAATCTGAGTTTTGGAAAATTTGTCCCCGAAATGGGGGGCCCACAGGGGCTATTTAAAGGCCACTGGGAACCTTGGGCATAAAAAAGAATAGGGTGCCCAAGTGACTTTCATGACCTATAGGTGGCGTGCAAGTGACTTGCACAGCGCATAGGAAACTTGTGTGACTCCCTTCAAATGGGTTCCTAGTCCATTCCTTTGTCAATTTTTGATGTTCTTCAAAGGGTGACCCTCTTTGTGCTTAAATTATTCCCATTTTCCATTCGTTAGACTCTGTGATGGAAAGGAGCTTCAACAAAAGTCCCCCCTCAAAGTTGGATCTGAAAAGGAAAGAGGATTCAGCTCTGAGGTAAAGTAGGAGAACCAAGGGTCTGTGGCGTGCAAGTTCGATGATGGGGCACCCAAGTATGGCATGCAGGTGGTCTGGATCGCCTATATATATAGGCTCACTCCCGCGCGAACTCTTTCCACTTTCAGAAACTCGATCTCTCATCGCGCAGGTGCTTTGGTTTTTTGGTCTTCTATCTTCTGGATTTTTGTTGCGCTTCTGCAGAAAGTATTTGACTTGCACGCCATGACTAGGGAGGCAATACTTGTGCGACGGGGCTGAATTGTGTGACAAGTTTGGGACATTCATGCCTTAATGCATTTACCGTTTTTTTTATTTCCTTCAACAAGATTTCACAAAACAAACTTACTTAAGGTTCATCTGCTTGATCTTTGTGCAGATTCAATGGCTCCCATAAGAATTGGATCAGCTGATGAGTTGGCCAGCAAGAGAATAGATGACATGATGAACGTTGTAGGACATTATTATTATGTTATCTACAATATAACTCTCCCGGATTTGGGTAAGTACTTGAAGAAATATCATGCCAATTTTCTACAGAGCATCTACTTGCCTTTATATGGCCATAGTCGTCTGCAAGGATTCAACGTTCCAGAGGCAAAGAATTATATTCCTCATTCCTGGTTTTAGACATACACCAATTTCTCTTCGGCGAATATCTCAATTTCAAGTTCATTTTCCCATGCTGGAACAGTAGATAAGGCATTCATAATGCATCATATCCCATGTTCTCTAGATCTAAAGCCTCACACATCTGAGCTGTAGCCACATTTCTATCCCTCTATTTTCTTAAATTCTCAGATGGACCAATCCAAGGGATGAAAAAAGAGTTGGGATTTTTGTCCTAGAGGAGGTGTGAAGCCGACTTGGATGTGGTCATATTGGGTGCGATAAACCTCTGTAGAATTTGTCAATGATTTGAATGGAGATACAATATATGAATCCATCTGGGCTGGGTAGACATATGTCTACAGGAATGACAATTTTGTGCCGGATTTAATCAGTCGTTGGAGCCCGGAAACGAATTCTTTCCATCTGACTCATGGAGAAGTAGGCATCAGTTTGTGATATGTCTACAAGATTTCAGGGTTCCAATTTTGGGAGATATGTATGATGAATCCATCCCCCCAATGTGACCTGGAATGATTCATAAAAGACTCCGGCTTTGGCTCAAGAGATAATGAAAATTTTCCACAAGCTTAAGAATACCAACACCACGAAAACCCACTCCAGAAAATATATCCATCCAGAGGAGTGGAAGGACATTTTTCTTATTAATAAGAATGAGGAGGGACCTTCTTGAACTTATCCCACTAGTTTCCCTAGAGCACCAAAGAGGGGTTCTCCGGGCACATTTTGGCCAATTTTGGAAGCAGGAGAGTTTGATAGGTGGTGGTATGAAGTGAACCAGAAAATTCCAGAGAAGACCCTTCTAGAAGGCTTTTTGGCTTTGTGGCTCAGTGTTTACCTTTTACCAGTTCGGGATTCGAAAGGAGGCATGAGACCGGGGGCCTTTGTCGTTGTAGCCAAGCTGGCTGAAAGAGAGATGGTTGGGTTGGCCACCCCAGTTTCGACAAAGATTCATAGGATCTTACTTCGTGTTTATATGGGTAAGTATCCTCTAAGAATAGTGGGACCCTTCCATGTTTTATGGGGATGTATCACCACTCACTTTAGGACATATGATATACAAAGTGGGGTACAAGTTCCAAGAATTTATTTACGGCCGTCTGTTCAGGCCTTTTCTGGAATTTCTGCCTTATCCCTCAAAACTTATGATATCAAAATAAGGTTGAGCATGTTCAAGGAGTTTCACTTCTTTCCTTATGGAAATCTTCCAAAAGGGAAATTTGTTGATGATGGAACATCCAGCTTGGAGTTAAGGGCATACATTCTGGCATGTAGAGATCGTACACTGGCCACGAGGATTGACGAAGAAATTATATGTGAGGCCTATGATTTATACATATTTTCATGTCAATTCAAATGTCTTCATCAAATTACTATATCCCCTTCGGTTCATGTTAGATTAGAGCAGCATCTGATGGTTTCTTGTCAACTATGGTTGCTGACATCTATGGAGAAGATTGGGGCAGTATTTGATCTACAAGCTGTTGGAGTGGCAAGTTGATTGACTACATGGTATGCTAAGAGCTGGATAGCATCATACCCTGAAGGGGTACTAAATCATCCAGTCCCTCAGGTGGGTATAAAGAAAAGAACCATTAGGAATGAGGATTTTCATTTGGAAGCTGATTCTTCCTCACCCAAAGCTAATTCACTAGGTTCCTCACCCAGGGTTGATTCATCGGATTCCCAAGATGGGGATGATGAGTCACAAAATGCGTCAAATTGGCCTCGTGCCAGATATAACCTGCCTGCCAGAGTCAAGAGACCTACTCCATCGACTTCTGGTGAGTTACATTATTGAGGCAATTTAGTCTCCATTATTTTAAAAAGAAACAAGTTTCATTTTCTTATCCTTTATCTGTGATTTTAGGAGATGTGAAGAAGTTGAAGCCCCAGATTGTAGAACCATCCTCGCAGCATTCTGGTTCACATTCTAAATATTTACAGCCAGAGGCTGTCTAGACAAGGTAGAGTTTATATTGTGATGCTGAAACTATCTGGATGGACTTATGTGAAGGGCTACATATCTTTGAAGTGGGGAATCTTCGGGCTTCCACTGACCTATGTTTTGAGGAAAACCCCAATGAAGTGAGGGTTTACATCAAAGAGCGGGAAATGCTCATATATTCCACTAATAAGACAGTTCATGTCACCAAATGGGTGAAGGAAATGATGGACCGTGGTACCACTGAGGGGATTGGTCCTTCATTAGACAAAGAGTGGCATGATTACGTGGCTTCTAAAGATGTAAGTTTTCCTTTTTCTCATATTTCTATTTTATTTTCATTTTGAATTTAGTCAAATCTTTGTTAATCAAGGAAATAATCTTCTTCATCCTATAGCTTGTAAAGGAAATAACCACTGAAATCCCTTCACTGTGGTATAGCCCTGGTGGCACCACTCTTGGAGCCACTGAATCTCCTTATGAGTTGGGCGAAGTATCTCCAGGCCAGCAAGCCATGGATGAATAGTTAGAAAGGGCGTTGTTGTCTCTGATACCTGTTTTCAGAGATGATGATTCTAGTCTACCCTAAAAGTCCAAGAAAAAAAAGCATTGAAGAAAAAATACCACATTCAAATGCTTTATCAGTAGTGGTAAGTCTTTATGGTATTCATGAATCTTAACTTATGGAAAAGTACTCAAAATTCTCGGGATTGTAGGGTCTTCTTCAGTTTACCCTTTAAGGGAAAGGACTAACCATCCTCAGAGTACAACTAAGGAAGTTAGAGAAAAACCACAAGTTCCTACTCAAAAGGCTGTTCTTGAAGAAATACTGAGAGCAGATGAGTCGGCATCTGTTCTGATTCCAGGAGAGAAAAGACTTCTGGTAAATTAACAATACTTTATATAACTTCAAATGAGACAACAAATGACTTCCATTTTGTGATGTTTTAGTTTAAACACATGCACCATAACATTTGGAAACCACCGCATCTGACCCCACAACTATCTGTGAAGAAGCTATTCGAGTTCAGAGATTGCCAGATGAAATTCATGAAGAAGACATGTTAAGTGATCCCACTGGTGAGACTAACCTGGGATCTGGGACATCATTGGATAAAATGATGAAACTTGGCATGTCCTTTGAAGAAATTTTAGATCATATTAAATTACCATGTGATTTAGAATATTTTGGATATCTAGTTATAGAATCAACTAGATGTGAGTTTCATCATTTTTCCTTCTAATCTTCTCAAGATCACATTTTTAACCCTATTTGGTTAAAAATGTATAGTTCCATCTAAAGAAACTACTGAACCAACAATGCTTGAAAGGGGTGTTGACATTGATTTCAACCCGATTATTGGAGAAACACTAGCTCAGGTGGAACTTAGCATGGAAGACCCTCCTGAAACCCATCCTGAAAATACTATTGAAGCTAGGAAAGATGAGGAGGAGTCTTCACAAGTTATTGATCTATTGTTAGGTAAAAGATGATGATATTTGGGGATTACTTAATCTTCACGACAATAAATCAATTTTTATTGTCCTTTGAAACTAACCATACTTTCAATTGACCAAACAGGGCTGTCAATTTCAATGGCTAGATCGGGAGGTGAAGCCTCAACCTCAGCCCAAACAGTAGCAGAAGGTGAAGCAACCAGGGTCAGGGAAGGATCAGAATAGGGCACTTCCTTAAGTTCATTAATCTCAGACTATGTTACTCCCTGTGATAGAGTTACTGAATCAGACCTAGAGGTTAAAAAGTCACACCAATTCTCACGTCGCAAGGCATGGAAAAATATATGGAAGATAATATCTGAGGTGCCTCTTGAAGAGCTACCTTCAAAAATTCCAATACTTTCATCCTTGTCCATCATGCTAGGACTTGGCAGTTTTGGAAACCAAGAAATCCATGTCGTAGTGAAACAAGTCATTCGAAGGAGAGAGAAAGATCAAAGGTATCGTCAAGACCTGATCAGAGCTATATTTATGACCAATATCAGTAAATTTCAGGCTGCAGTGTCCCGAGATGAGGCTGATCATGCTAAAAAGCTGAAGGAGTTGAATCAAAAGATCAAGGAGAATATTTTTCAATAGTTATGCCTTCAACAAGAGCTAGATGATATTACTGGGGAGCTTGATCAGCTTCAAAATTCATTGGAAGAAGTCCAAGCGGATGGTATAAAAGACATCAAATATGCCAAATAAGCACTTCGTCGAGCTGAAGAGAGTGAAGTTGGTCAAGTAAATGAGCTTCAAGTGGCTGGTGATGAAGCTCGGAATGTTGTGAAATAGATGAGAAGTCATGTTGAAAGTCTTCTGTAATTTCTGAAAGAAAAGAGAAGAGACTTTGGTCTGTGGATGTTCTTTTAATCTTGTTCATCAATGAAAAATAGTTCATCTTAAATCAAGATAATTGCTCTTTATTTTTACCTAATCCAATGGTCCTGGTAAACATAGTTTTATTTTTACTAGGGTTATATAAAAAACATCCCAAACTTTATCTTTTAATTGCTCAATATTTCATAAATCATACAAAATGTATGTCTAGCGAGCGGGGACTCAACTTTTGTTCAGAGTACCCTTTATAGGTTCCCAATTTAATGAGTACCATGTCTTTTGTTATTGGTAGTTTAAATCCATGCATATTGGACTATAAAAAGGCTAATATTTAAGGTCAAATATCTTTGACCAAATGGATTATATTGACTCAATTCTTGATAATTTGTTTAGAAACATATTACCATATTCAAGTACGGAGGGGGAAATTATAAACTGTGACTTGAGAAATTTTGAATCTGAGGAATGACTTGGGAAAAGATCTAAAAGGAATTAGATGAAGTATTTTCTAAGAATGAAGTTACCACTACTTGACTAACCCGTTATGGGAGATGAATTATGTAGGGCCAACTGGGGCATAAGATGCATAGTCAAATAGTAGCATCTTCTGGCTGACAGGTCTATCATGTAGACAACTTATGCAAGGCCACCTAAGGGAATGTGTTGTATAGTCGGGCAAAATAACTCTCAGAAATTTGAATTTCTATTGCTGAAATCCGAAGAAAGTTTTATGGGGATTCAAATCTTCCAAAGCATAGAGTTTTCTTTATAGAGAAAGGTACCTGAACATGGAGAGGATATTTCTAATCAGAATTGTCAAAGAATTGGAGGATTGTGACTTCTAATAAGGTAGGACCCAAACGTAGGAAAAAAGGTATATGTGGTTTTAAATCATATGAATAAAACCATAGATAGAAACATTATACAACATAATATTTTTAGATCATGGAAAAAAGTATGGAATAAATATGTTAAGGATGGAAGTTTTTTTTTTGCAGATCCCTACATATTGTCGTTAAGACTAATAGGGAAAAAAGTGGATTCTACTAAGAATGAAGTTACCACTACTTGACAAACCCATTATGGAGGTTGTATTATGTAGGGTCAAATGGGGCATAAGCTGCATAGTCAAATAGTATCATCTTTTGGATGACAGGTCCATTATGTAGACAACTTATGCAAGGCCACCTTAGGGAATGTGCTGCATAGTCAAGAAAAATAATTCTCAAGTATTAGACATTTTGAGACCAGAAGTCAAGAAAAGGGTTATGGAGACCATGAATATTATTTATATAATGTTGTGGATGGGTCCTGAATTGAGATTCTGTATTTCACTACGTATCTCATTAGGATGAGAATCAAGCCACATGTAGTTCTTGAAATACAGTTTAACTTCATGCAGGATGAGAGCATGGAAAATCTTAGTTTAGGGTTGTAGAGCTCGGACCATAGTGATAGAGACACATCATGAATTTTTTATAAACCTGATTTGAATAAATACCAGGGTGTTCCATATCACACCATGTGCTCCCCGGGGGACTTTTCAGTCAAGAGACCGAAAGTGGATTTGTGGTTAGGCC
This sequence comes from Viscum album, assembly GCA_963277665.1. Lineage (NCBI taxonomy): Eukaryota > Viridiplantae > Streptophyta > Magnoliopsida > Santalales > Viscaceae > Viscum > Viscum album. Next base: position 561,910,080 of record OY728150.1, on the reverse strand, counting down.
CAAAGGCTCAGGGCTAGACTCAAGGAATGCTCGAGTGTTCCTACGTATCCCATGAGGATGGGAATCAAGTTGAACGTAGTTCTTGAAATATCCTTTGTAGAGATTTGGTTCGTACATATGAGGGGTAAAGAGGACTTTATTGCGATTATGGTTGGACCCAAGATTAAATACTTGGGTGTCACTACGTATCTCATAATGATGAGAATCAAGACACACTTAGTTCTTGAAATATGACATAGTTGGAGAACATGTTAATGATGATTCCTCTCAAGTGAGGGTATCAGGGATTGTTGCAGTTTATTGTCATACAGGAAAAAAAGTACAAATATGTTAAAGTCGTATGCATGGACCAATGCTATGCAGTTTAATGTCTTGCAGCAAGGATGATGGAGGACTATATATTTTAACATCATATAGTTAGGACGATGGGACGTACACAGTTTAACGTCATGTAAGACAAAAGTGAACCAATATGAATAATTCGGTTGATGGGGGCTTCACGGATCAACATCGTATGGGATGAAGGTGAATCAATGTGAAGAAATTGGTTTCGGCCTTGAACCTCAGGAGGTTGCCTACGTACCTGACCTAGGAGTCAAGGATCAAAGTACGCATAGTTCAATTGAGAGGGATTTGAAAATCGGGGTGTACATGAGGACAGCGATCCAAAGATATTGTTGGGACTTAAGCGTGGTTAGTATCCCAGAGAAAATGTCATGTTCGAAGATTATTCTAGGCTCACGTGAGTCATGATCGGTGTGAGAAACAAGAAGCAGCAACAGACTTGATGATCGTGTCGCAAAAGATGCGACCACGAAGGATGATGTGGAGCTTATGCATGGTTAGCTACCCAGGTCATGCATGGAAACAGTTTTTAAAAGACAATTGTTGATGCGGCGATCATAGTTTAATGTCATGTGTCACGGACATGAGATTCTTGACAATTTAACATCCTGCATCTCGGACGATGAATAGTTTAATGTCATGTTGGACGATAATGGGGACACATTTTAACGTCATGTTGGAAGATAGAGGTAGCTATGCAGTTTAATGTCCTGTAGTAAGGAAAAATGGTGTATTTTTGTTACAGAAATTACTTCTTCAAGAATCTTGCATTGGTTGGAGTTGTAATGAGTTCTCCATCCATTGAGATTAAAGAATAATCTCCATTGGAGTAAACTCTATGTATTGAGTAAGTTCCTTCCCACTTTGGCTCAAGCTCTGGAGGTTTCTTTCCCGGTATCATTTGGGTTCTGAGGACCAATACCAATTCTCCTTGAATGAATGAAAGAGGATGAACTTTTTTATTGAAATCTCATGCTATTCGATTCTGATAGACTTATAAATGGTACAGTGTGCACAATATTTTTTCATCTAGTCATTCTAATTCATCCAATCGCTTTTGAGATTGTTCATCTATAAATAACTGATCAAAAATGGTGACTCTAAGCGAAGGTAATTGGACCTCAATAGGCAGGACTACTTCTGTTCCATATACCAATGAATATGGAGTTGATCGTGTAGTAGTGCGGGTGGTAGTTCGATAAGCCCATAGAGTATGAAAAAGTTTATCAGGCCATGATGTCTTATCTTTATCCACCACCTTTTGAAGTATGTTTGAAAGAGTCCTATTGAAATCCTCTACTTGACCATTGGCCGCTGCATGATACCGAGATGAATGGTTGGATCTGATATTGTATTATTGATACAATTTTCTTACTTCAGATGAACAAAAGTTGGTGCCATTATCCTTCAATATGGTATGAAGAACACCAAATATGGTAATGATGTTAGACTTGAAAAATCTAACAATTATTTTATCACCGACTTATTTAAGAGGTATTTCCTCTGCCCATTTGGAAAAGAAGTCAGTAGTAGTAAGAATATACTTAAACTGCTTAGTTGTAGCCGGAGGATATGGCCCTACTACATCCATTCCCCATGTAGCAAACGGCCAGGAGTATTTAGTCGTATGAAGAAACTCTGGGGGTTGATGAATGAAGTTGGAACATACTTGGAAAGAATGAAACTTCTTAGTGAAATCAACACAATCTTGCATCATTGAAGGCCAATAGTATCCAAGCCTTCGAATTTGACCAGAAAGTCTATGTCCAGACTAGTGGGAACCACAAAATCTTATATGTACTTCATTCATGACAACTATTGTATCTTCAACATCAATACATCTAAAAAAATTCTATCAAAACCTTTCTTGTAGAGAATTATTTGGTGATCTGGGATATCATAAAGAGTAAAATTGACCACACATCGCCGGAATTATTCTTTCCCATCTCTATCAGGTGAGAATGTTCCATTTTGAAGGTATTCCCTGATAGGTGTCATCCATCCTATAGTATGACCATATGGTTCAGAAATGGGACTGATTTCATTGATTTCCTCTATTCTAATATGAACAGAAGGTGAAACTACACGACGGTGGGCAATACTGATGATTGTTTCGTTCTAATTTGGATCTTCCAGGGTTATTGCTACATTAGCCAGTGCATCAGCTTGGGCATTTTGTGATCGTGGTACATAAGAAAATGTTGGTTCCAAAGGAAATTCCGCCATTAACTCTCTGGCGTAATCATACAAAGGGATTAACCATTCCTTTCTGATGGCATAATCCCCATGGATTTGTTTGATTACCAAATCTGAATCACCTTTTACCTTCAAGTGATTCACCTATGCCTGAAGCGCCAATTCCAAGATTGTGATGAGAGCTTGATAATCTTATTAATTGTTTGTACCACCTTCCAACAATAAGAAGTAATAGGGTAGCACTACCTTTTTGGGGGAAATAAGAACAATTCCTAACCCAACTTTTTTGAATTTAGGATCTTCCATTTTCTTCCCTGTTGGACTTATGGAGGCCCCATCAAAGTACATTTCCCATTTTTTAGGATTATATTGAATATAGAAGACTTCCTCATCAGGGAGTTCAATATTTAAAGATGTATCATCTACAGATGGGTGTTCTGCAAGGAAATCGGCCAGAGCTTGGCCCTTTATTGCCTTTTGAGACACATACTGGATATCAAACTATTTCAAAATAACTACCCACCTTACCAGACGTCTTGTAAGTATTGGATGACTATGGATAAATTTGAGCGAGTTATTGTGAGATACCAATTAGACCTCATGATGTTACAGGTAGTGTCTCAATTTCTGAACTGCAAAGATTAATTCTAGGCAGCACTTTTCAATATTTGGATATCGAGTTTCTGCCTCAAGCATAGTTTGACTGAGATAGTAAAGGTTTTTTTCATTCCCAGCATCATTTTTTTGGGAAAGTAAGGCACCCAATGATCACTCTAAAGCTGTCACATAGAGATCAATTGATCTTCCTCCAAAAGTTTTCATTAATACTAGTGTACTCAATAGATATTTCTTGAGGATATCGAATGCTTATTGACATTGTTTACTCCAATGGTAGGTGACTTCCTTCTTCATTAATCTGGTGAAGGGTAAATACTTTCCTGCTAAATTGGCAACGAAACGCCGAATATAGGCCAAGTTCCCTTTAAGTCCTCTTAATTCCTTCAAATTTCTAGGAGGTGACATATCAAGGATTGATCTTGTATACTCAGGATCAACTTCGATACCATGATGGCGTACAAAAAAGCCGAGAAATTCTCCTGAGGTTACCCCAAAAGCACATTTCAAGGGGTTCATCTTCAAATTATGTTATCGATGTTTGTTGAATATGATTTTCAGATCGGTCAAGTGATCTGAACGCTGCCTGGATTTAACCAACAAATCATCCACATAACATTCAACAAATTTCCCTAAAAAGGGTTTGAAGATATGGTGAATGGAACATTGATACGTTGCACCTGCATTCTTCAGGCCAAAGGGAATTACCTGATAGAAAAACACACCTTGAAGAGATCTAAAGGTTGTAGACTCCTCATCTTCTGGAGCCATTCATATTTTATTGTACCCAGAGTAACCATCCATGAAGTAAATAGCTTAGTAGCCAGTTGCTGCATCAATTAATAGTTCTGTGATCGGAACTGGAAAATCATCCTTGGGACAATGCCAATTAAGATCTCTGAAGTCAATGAAAACTCTAATTTTTCCATTATTCTTTTTCAAGGGGAAAATATTATCCAGCGATTTGGGATACTGAACTTCTCTAATGAAGTTATCTTTGATAATCTTATCAACTTCAGCTTCAATTTTGGAGGCATAAGTTGGGTGTGTTTTCTTGCTGCTTGCTTGAATCCTCAGTGTTCTTTTGGAAAACCCAAATGATGAGTGGAAACATCGAGATAAAGACCTATAATTTCTATATAATTCCAAGAAAATACATCTTGATTTTTATTTAGAAATAAAGTATACATTTCTTTCTCTTCAAGAGACATGGCTGCACTAATTAAAGTGGGGCGTGGATCTTCTTTTGTACCAAGATTTATCTCTCTGAGTTCATCCACAATAATAGAGATACCCTCTTCAAATACTGGAAGAGTATCCCTAAGATCTTCCTATTCTTATTCAATATGTGTTACTTCTTCTATTTCTACTTGCATAGTAGATGACGATGCATAATTTCCATGGTCAGGGGAGAAGTTAAAATTTGAACATCTTGGAGAAGAGGCTGCCATTTCTGACCCTATTGATGATGGAGGGTCTTCCTAGGGTGATAGGGAGTAGATGGTGGATTGAGAATCAACATCATTTTTTTCCTCTAGTATTGCTATAACTTATTCTAACACGGTTGATGAAGTATATAATTTCTGGATTTCAGTGGATGAAATGAAGACATATCCATTTAAGATTTCATCACTGGTTGGAGAATAAACAATTTCTCCCATGCTGTCTGGCTGGGTAGTCGTAATTGAAATTATGGAAGTTTTCATAAGAGTGTTTGGATTTAGGTCTATCCTGTCAATTTGACTGATAGGAAACACATAATCTGTACTCACATGTACGAATGGGTTTACTGGAATCTTTTCCAAACCATTTGAAGCATTAATTTTGGTGACCTTCTTTGAAATGGATTTTTCCTTTCCTTCCATGTGATAAAATTATACCTCAATGTATTGAGATTCACATATTTTTAATGGGACCTTGTCACCATATAATGTCCCAATTTGACCATTGAAACAATATTTGATACATTGATGGTATGACGAAGGTTCGGCCGCATGTTGATGTAGCCAAGGTCTTCCAAGAAAAATGTTGAAGGCTGTGTCCTGACGAACAACCCTGAAATATGAATTAGACACAAGGTCTCCAAACTAAATTCTGTGTGTAATTATGCCCAGAGGTTCTTGATCATTCTTATCATATCCTTGAAACATCAAAGTAGAAGGAGATAAATCAGATTCAGTAAAGCCCAATCGACGAAGTGTACGAATAGGAATGAGGTTGACTCCTGATCTATTATCAATGAAAGCTCATTGGATGTCTATGTCATTGACTTTGGCAGATAAATACAAAGTTCTGATATTTCCATATACAACATCATCATCATATTCATATCTAAAAGATATCACTACATGGAATTCTGCAGAATCATTCTCTATATGTTATATTTCAGCCGCAACAATTTCAGTTTTGAATTCTTAAGGACTTGACAAATCCTTAATAAGCGCCTTCCGAAGATCTTTTGATAGATTCAAGGCATCCAGAATTGATAACTTGTCTGGTAATTGGGAAAAATGTTTCAAGACATCATACTTTTGGTCCAAAGGTCTACGTTTCCCATCCTGAAAATGTGGTTTCGCAGGTGCCTCGGAAGTTGATTCTTTGGTAGTAGATGCATCTCGTATCAGGGCAGGAATTGGAAACACTCCTGGATTCAGTAGATTATACCAACTAGTTCTATCTATTTTCTGAGAGGAAGAAGGTGTAACCTCTAACCGGTCCTCCAAAATAGTTGTGTCAGGAAAGAATCTACCCTGTGTGAAATAACATTATTATTCCTATTGAGCCCGCTGAAGTGCTTTTCCATGAGTTTCTGTTGCATATACAGTTGTAGCAGGGGTACGATTGAAATAGTGGCTTCTGGAATATCCACGTCTTCCCCTGTTTCCTAAAACTCTGTCTCTTCCTCTAATTCCTCTGTTATATATAGGGAAATTAGGATCATCATAATCGAAACTATCATTGGCATAAGGATCCATTAAATGAATCATGTTAATAGAACCAAAGATTAATTCTTCATCTGATAAAGATTCTTCCTGATGAACCAATTTAGGTTGTGCCATTTGGTGGTGTGTTGCCCGTGGTTTTGAAGTATATGGAATAAAATCTACCAGAGTCAAAGACAACTTAGGCTTTGACATGAGCTCATCTTTTTCTGACTGCTCTTCTTTCTTCAAATTACACCGCTTCTTTGAGGATTTTTCTTCTGATGAAGGAGTTTTTGCTGTGGCAGACATAGAAGAAGATACAATTGGTTGATTCAATTCTGTTCTTAAAATTGCATGAGTTCAGTTGATCATTTTCCTGACCATCTAATCATCATATTTCTGCACATAATTACTTTTTACTTCATGTCACTCGCCTTTTTCCTCTGGATTTGTAGCAGTAACACATGTTATCTGGGCTAAAGAACCTTTCAATTTTACTTGTCCAGAGTCCACCATCTTTTACAGGATGTCTTTGAATACAAAAAACTCTTGAATGGGATTCCCCAACATTTGATGAAATGGGAAATAGTTGGGGAGGTCTTCATCTCCTTCCTTGTTCAGCCTTTTGGGCCTTGGCAACTGAACCAGATTGTTTTCCAGCGCTGAGATGAAGTAACCAAGAACTTGTTCATTCTAGAAAGAATAAACTTTATTCTTTAAATCCTAAATTTTTTTCTTTATTTTATCTTTTTGATCATATTGACTAGGCATCCATTGTTTTTGACACTCAGGAGGTGGATCCCTTCAATATGATGAAGGTTTTGAAGTGGAAGCAGGTATAGGTGCTTGATTAAGTGTAACTGTAGTAGTCTCTACTTTCCCTATTCTCCTTCCTGGAACTGATGGAATGGAATGAGTTTTAGCTTTAGTCTTTATAAGAGAGTCTTCCATCTACTGAATGATTGAAGTAAGGTCTCAAAACCCTCCTGTGTATTTCACAGGGATCAATGGTGTGCATAATTCATCATGAAAATTTTACACACATATTGGTAGCAACTCTTCTTAAGGGAGTTCTAAACTTAAGGAATTTTTTAATCCCTTACAGCAAGCAATGAAATCCGAAACTCTTTCATTTTCCCTTTGCTTACAATTGGTAAGATCAAAAACTGTCATCTTTGGTAATGTTGAGCTAAATTGGAGAAGGAATTTTTTATGGAGATCTTCCCACCCAGTAATTGACCGAGATTGCAAACTTGTATTCCAGACAAAAGTATGTCCCTGTAATGACTGCACAAAACACCTGATCTTAACTGCTTCCTGTTGTTGGGGAGTTCCCATAATAGGATCACAAAGAGAAACAAAATGTGTTAAGTGTTATTTTGGATCTCCCGAACCATTAAAAATTGGGAATATGGTACTCTCAAAATTTAATGGGCAAGGAATTGCATCCACCCATTCAGGTTAATCTCCCTTCTCCGGTTGAACTGGTGCACGTCGTTCTTTCATAGCTTCCAACCGAGCTGTTAATGACTCAATGGTAGTCATTAATGTTTGAGAAACATCTGGTTGAACTAGATTCTGTGCAGGTGAAATAACTGAAGTTTGGATGGGTGTGCCGACTGGTACTGTCACTGATGGTAGTATTTTCGATTGTTGTCGCATATGACCCATAGGATTAGACCTGTGAGGGTGTACTTGTAAATGGGGATATTCTTGATTCATCCCAGTAGCTAAAACAAATTACCTTGATTTATTAACTTCAGTATGCTTAAGAGGAAGACTACCTTGAAGTAGTTCTGCATTTAACCTCCTTAACTCCTTCATTTCTTCTTCTTATTGTGTAAACCTTTCCTCTAATGAGAGTTATTGGCCTTCTCCAGAGGTGGGGTGGAATGTAACCTGACTTTTTCCTTTCCCCTTGTTTGACGCCTTTCGTAGAGGGGGGAGTTGGTTATTTGAAGGAATCCCTAGATTTTGGGTAAGACTTTCATTTCGAGTACGCACACCTTCTTCATTTGTTTCAGTGTATACAGCCTCTTGAACAGGAAATTCCTCATCCAATTCCTCTGATTGAGCCTCATGTTCTAGGGGATCAGGGAAAATGGCATTGATGGCATTTATCGATCCATAATGCATTGCATCCCTTCTATCAGCATTTCTACAATACTATCTTCTTCCATGTCTTTTATAATACATTGCCTTTTGTTTGGTTGATCCCTCATGAACTTCTTGATGAACCATAATTTGAAGGAAATTTTCTGATAATTCATCTCTGCATTCCTCTTGTGGCTTCTTCCCTAATTGAGAGAAGACTGACTTTTTCTGAGGAAGATATTGAGAATTTGAAAAAGTCCCTAGTTCGGTGGCCTGGGGTTGTTCCTATTTTTCCTAATCAAATCCTAAAATCCTGTCTGTTGATCCTGAGGGTTGGATTAAAAGAGTCCCCAGCCTGGAAAGCTGAGGTGGCTCTTGAGATGCTACATCTAAAACTTTCTTAAAATCTATTCTGATTTTGCGGATTTTAGTCTGGAAATTGGCTGGATGCATCATCTTACATCCACTCAAATACCTGGCTCAGATGACCATTGGATTATTTCTGACACTTCTGTTACCTGATGATGTGAATGATCTAAACAATAATCCAGTTCGATATTCTCATTTGTTTGATGCAAGAGTAATTCGAAAACTTGTTCTTTATATGCATGACTTTGGGAAGAACTAGTTGAGGCATGTTCTTGAGAAAGCCTTTTATTAAACACAAAACCAGTTATATGTGGCCAGCCATGGGCAATAACATTGCATGAGACCACTTTTGGTGGGTTTTTTTTTTACTAGAGAGAATAGTGAAATACAATGCTCCATGAACACCCCATCCCCTGATATGAATACCAGATGAGGCATTGGTAATTAGTTGGTGAAACCTTTTTAATGCACCAAGGCATGCACACTGAAGGGTTCTCTACTACTTTTCAACCTTTGGATGTTGGGAAACTGAGAGAGATGACAAGTCAATTTGGCGTTGCAACCCTTCTATTACCTTAACATGATTTTGATATTCATCATAAGGTAATATTTTCTCTTTTAAGTGACAAAGAGTTTTCCACATGTTGAGACGAATATCGTGAATACAATCTTCTATCAACATTTCTGTAATATCATACTGAGAGTCATCCAAAGGCCAAAACATGACCGGTATTTCACATTTTTTCAGTTGTTTTCTCATATTCATCACTTCCTATTTGTCATTTGATGAAGATTATTCTACCTGATTGGACCAAAGATGGTGCTTCTTTGTTGCTTCATCAGATTCAGAAATATTGGTAGATAATAATTTGTTAAATTAGAAGATGAATAACCTAGGGATGGTTCGGAGAATGACCTATACCCCGAGCTATCTTTTGATTGAGAATGTATTTCACCTGATAGCGGTAAGGCATCAAACATGATTGGCTTCTCATTTTCAAGTGTCTCAAGATAAAAGGTCTTTCTTATTACTTCATTTTCCATTGAAGAATATTCCAGGCAATGAGAATTACTACTGTAGAGAGAACTTTTGTAGATAAATTCATCATCATGGGGAAGACCACCATGGTGGGTTACAAAAAAAGATGAAACCTTTTTCTCCTTGGTCTTTTGGCCACGCAGAAGGTAATCGTGGCTCTCATATGAAGATGACACTTCGAGATTAACCGAATTTCCATGAAGTAAGCCTTCATTAGGAAGTTTCTGATGAAGAAATTCAGAATTATTGTTGTTACTTCTGGAATTTGTAAATGAGAGAGTAGAATCTTGAGCTGCAATAGATAATTTTCTGACGGCTTCAAGAACTCCAGCATTGAGCAAGGCCTTATTGCATATTGGCTTTTGATTTTTAACTGTGTTGGATGGGTCTTTTTCTTGGATGCCTTCTTACTCACATTGGAAACCACTTGTTGATGAAATTGGTTATTATGGGAATGTGTATGTGCATGCTCATGAGAAATGGTCAGGTTAGGCTGACTATGTCCATTTAAATTGGGTGTATGTGCCCGACTTGATTATCTGTATGACATGGGGGAGTATGCCCTATGACCCTCCTGGACTGGAATAGAGGTGTGTATCTGCTCTGGGGTGACATGTTGATGAGTCACTCCACTAATAGGGATAGATTTGTGTTTCTTTCCCTGTGATGTCACTGAAGTTGTTATAATATTCTAACAGGTATCCAGAATATGAGTAGTGGTTTGCTTCTACTCTTTCACCATTATCAGAATGTTCTTGGTGACTTCAGCTATCGGAACGGGAATATAAGTCCATTATTTTTTTGGTGTAGATGTGTGTTCCTACTCTTGTCCTCCTTTTCCTGTCAGTGAATTCTGAAAGTACTCATGTGTGGGGGTAGAAAGTTGTTTCCACCTCCGGTTTTTCATTGGAACTTTCCAATTGACATCTCCGAGTGCTACCAAATGAGACTGTTGGTTAGCTTGATGAATTACAGGTGTATGTGCCTGCTGATTTTTCTCCACCAAATATGATTGATGAACTTCCTTCAATACTGGAAGATGAGACTGCTGACAGAATTTATGAGTATAAGCAGGTGTATTTTCCTGTTTACAGGTGGTCACCACATTTGGTTGGCGAGCTTCTTTGGATGCAGTCAGACGAGCCTGCTGACTGGCTGATGAATTATAAAAAGGTGAATGTGACTGCCTATAGTAATCTGTCAGAGTTTCCTGGCAGTATTGGTGTGTTACTACCAAACAAGTCTTCTGGGTAGTAAAATTAGGACAGACGGGCGTATATTTCTGTTCGTTGCTTGCCATCAAGTTAGGTTGATGGACTTATTTAGAGGGGGAATAAGTAATAACCTGGTCCCTGTCTGCCAAATTTTGCCTCTGACAGTTAGTCTTGCGTGCTTGGGTCTGTGGAACATGATCCGAACGCCTAGAGGCGATACCCTCATCATGTTGAGGGTGCACTACCGCATGAGTCTGGCGGCGATAGTTGTTGGCATTCCTCAGGAAGGACTCATGTCTTCTTGAACTAAGGCCTTGAGTGACCTCTTCATTCACCTCCCAATAATATGGGAGGGACTAGTTGTTGTGTTCCAGGTATAACGACCTGAAATGGTTGGAGACGGTGGTTAGCACCACCTGCTTCTTGACCACTGGTCAGCGTTGTCCAGACAACCAGGGTGAGTTGTTAACTTGGAGAATTTTTGAACAGCCTCTAGAGTCGGGATGGTACCATATTGAAGGTATTCCCTCACCAATGCATTCGAGACCCAGTGTTGAAGATGATGAGTAGGTGATGTCATCCTCAGAACAGACGAGGATCTAGCAGGAGTATCAGTCGAGGTATTCACGGGTGTGAACCTTAAAGAATCCATTTTGTGTTGTAGAGAGATCTTAGAAAAGAGTGCCTATTTTATATAGCAGACATAATCAAGATAAGTGTGTCCAGACTACATCTTTTTGGATGAGCGCATATATTATTGATTTCTTTTTTGGACCTCATATTGAGTTTAATAGGGGCCTAACAAATAATTAAAACATCATTTTAACTTGGTTAAGGATTCACATCGTGTTCACCATTTTTTGTTTCTTTTGGAAATGGGGATGACCTTGTTTTTTAAGGTTCAAACTTTCCAATCGGTTTCTAACGGGTTTATTTGTAGAACCGGAAACATCCAATGATTCTATATCCATTTGGACCTACTTTCCAAAGGTAGGTGCTCATTAGTTGTGGACTGATGAGGCTTAAGAATTTGCATTGGTCGAGAGAATGGGAGGTTAGGCTCATCAGACCTTTTTTAGGGGAATTATTACCTACTCTGGGACTCTCTTATATATTTAAGTTATGTTCATGAATCCTTATTAATTCACCAAGTATGAAAATGAGTTTTCCATAATATTTAGAAATCAATGATTGATATGTATGGGATTTAAAGAATCTTTCATATGTATTTGAGGTTCTTCATTGATGGAGAATCATCCTTATATATTAGAGATTATTAGTCAATGATATCCTTAAATACATTATATAGAAATATCTTGGTCATTATGATGACCATACTGTTCTTAAAGCCACTTAGTTGGGGCACTTGAAATTTATTGTCCTTCAAAAAGATAGGGATTATTTCAGAGTTGGGATTGTACCTGCTGATGGTATACCTACGTATCCTCATTAAAAAGTAATCATAACCCATGTAGTTCGATAAAAAGGATATAGTTTAACATCATATGGGACGGAAAATAATTAATGAATGATGGGCTTGAACCTCAGAAAGGCTTCCTACGTACTCTACTGTTAAGACAGAGATCAAAGTCCACGTAGTTTGGGTAAGGAAATATGGGAATTATGCATTATTAACGACCCAAAATAGATGTCGTTATTACCTTTACACTCTAAGCTCATGTGAGTCATGCTTGGTGTGAGAAACAAGAGGTATCAGTAAACCTGAAGATTGTTCCACGAAAGAGGCAGTCACAAGAAATGATATGGGGCTTATGTTTGAATGACTGCCCAAGTAAATGAAGACCAGAACTTACTTCAAGAAAGAAGCCCGGGAGCAAGGTCCATAAAGGTATTTTTACTTTATGGGGATTTATAGTTTTAACCAGGGACTTACTCATGAAAAGGAATCCCAAATTAAGAGGGACTTATGATTGAGTTTTATTCCTGAGAAGGCAGCCCAAATAAAAAGAAATTAAGATTTGGATTACTCCTGAGGAGGATGCCCAATGTTTAAGGAAACTATGACTGGGGATTACTCTTGAGAAGGAGGCCCAGGATAAGGGAACTTATGACTATGTCTTACTCCTAAGAAGGAGGCCCAGGTTAAGGGAACTTATGACTGGGGATTACTCTTGAGAAGGAGGCCCAGGTTAAGGGAACTTATGACTGGGGCTTACTCCTGAGAAGGAGGCCCAGGTTAAGGTAAATTATGACTGGGGCTTACTCCTGAGAAGAAGTCCCAGGTTATGGGAACTTATGACTGGGGCTTACTCATGAGAAGGAGGCCCAGGTTAAGGGAACTTATGACTGGGGCTTACTCTTGAGGAGGAGGCCCAAAATCAAAAGATCTTCTCATCTTAAAGGATGAGGTTATATAGGAAACCTATAACTTTGGTGACATAAATCTTGTAAGTTATGAGGTTTTGGGAGAGGTTATCATAGAATTCCTTTCAGATAAGGAAACCAACAAATGAACCATGCCATAAATGTCTTTGAAAAGGTGTTCGAGGGTTAATATCTTGAAGAGGAGAGGTGAACGGGAGAGAGGCACACAAATAAAGTTGGTGCGCAAGTCTTGGCCACGCAAATCATTTGGCGCACAAGTCTTGGTTGTGCAAGTGTACTTGTACGGCATGGGTTCACCTGAGTGACGAAGAATCTATAGGGTAATACTTGGGTGAGACTTAACTCAAGCCTTTAGTATTATCCTAATATGTTTCCAAAAGGGATCCGTGCAATTTTCATTGAAAGGGTAGGGTGGTGTGCAAGTGTTTCCATCTTTAAGGAGGTCTGGACACTTAAGCGCGTAGGTTTTGATGAATTCTATACACTTAGGCCTTATCCTACTCCTTAAAGTCTTCCATTCTAGGTAAAAAGTTATCTTATAAGATTTCATAAGAGTTGATTTGAATACTTGTGCAACCAAAGCTTGAATCTGAGTTTTGGAAAATTCATCCCTGAAATGGGGGGCCCAAAAGGGCTATTTATAGGCCACCGGGCACCTTGGGAAAAAAAGAATAGGGCGCGCAAGTGACTTGCGCGACCCATAGGTGGCACGCAAGTGACTTGCGTGACCCATAGGTGGCGCGCAAGTGACTTACATGGCTCACAGGAAACTTGCGTGACTCCCTCAAAATGGGTTCCTAGTCCATGCCTTTGTCAATTTTTGATGTTCTTCAAAGGGTGACCCTCTTTGTACTTAATGTGTTCCCCTTTTCCATTAGTTGTACTCTATGACGGAAAGGAGCATCAACACTCACATAAGTTTCCAAGATGTCCGTTGATTAGTCACTGAAAGTGGATAATATTAATTGTTAATATCTTTATATTAATTGTTCCAAAGTCCATAAACATTGTTTTTAGTGCATTACATTAATATAATTTCATCTCTCATCTAAAATGAAATTCATGTTTAAAATGCAAATTTGGGCCCAATCATTCATTTGTTTGTGTACAACATTATATTAATTTTCTAAATTTGAAATTTTGGGATATGATTAATCACTTTGTTTGGAACATTTTATCTTTTAGGTATGATGGATGAATCCAAATGTAAGATAGAGAATTTTGCGCCCGAATGCAGAAATTTGCTGGAGAAAGCATAATGGGCCTAAGGCCCATCAAAAAAATGTGGGGCTCACAAAACAAGCCCAATGAAGCTCAAATTTATACATTAGAAATATAAAACTATGAGGATCATTTTATTCAACTGTTTCCAGAGCTAATTCTGATGTTTTCATGATGATAAAGGGATCTGAAGCTGAGATTTAAATGGAGGACCCGACATTAATGCACATAAATTCGTCCCACCATTTCGACCATAACTTTGAAAAGGATGAGCCAAATGTCTTGAAAGTTTTACATAGTATATGGGAAACATAGAAGAAGATATTTGTCTTCTACGACCCCTCAAGATTCGGCCTCCATCAATTAAGTATTCGAACATCAAAATGGTGGACGAATCCGGACAGTTTTCCAGGTCAACTTCGAAATGTCAATTTCCTTTTGATTATTCACCCTCGTTTTGACTCTATTAATTGTTGGGGGGTGAATTGATTGTGGGGGGTGGACCTAAGGATCCTAATATGCCTATATAAGGAGATGGTGGTGAAGGGAATTATCATCTAACATTTTTCTTTGAATCCATTTTTTTTCTTTCAATTGTAATTTCCCGCTTTCGTTTTGTAATGGCATCGTCAATTTCTCTAATGTAAGTTTTTCATTCACGTTCAGTATTTTAATAAAATTTATTCTTCTTCATTTTTTATTTTCCTTTTCTTCACACATTGATACCGTTGAATCAAGGTGTGAAATTATTCACACCATCACTTGTGATTTCAATCACACAACGGTGGAGTGTTCGTTCTTTTAATAATTTGTTTTTTCTTCAATTCCACCCCCATAAGTCTACATCCCGCTTCCATTGGTAGAATAGCATCAATAGAGGGCTAACATTTTAAGGGTTGATCCAAGGGAGTAGCAAGGTCAGGGATTGAATGTTATTTCATGTACTTAATATTTAAATCTATTCATTATTTTAGGATTTCCATTTGATGAGTTACATTCTTTCTCATCTTTGCCAACTTTAACGATGACACATTTTGAGTTCTAGTAAGATCTATTTCATTTGAGTGATAATTAAAGTGATCCTCAAAGTGAATTGTAGATTGGACTTGGAATTGTGTAGGGATTAAATTGGTGAATGATTTGGAAGAATTATCTCATTGTTTGGATATGTCTTGAATTAATGACATGAAATTTTCTAAGAAAAGAAATTCATCCAATCCACCCCAAGCAAAACCCTAAGATCAACCCACCATAAATAATTGTTTAGTTCACATCATTTTTTATTATATGTTATTTAAATTGTATCTTTAGTTACCCAATTAAAATCTACCTCAAAGTTGGCCACTTCATATCCAATCCATCAACAAATCATAGTGTCTCAAGGTTTCTTCTTCGGTCCCTGTGGATTCGATCCCTACTTGTACTTAAACGACCGCTTTTACCAGTAGGGTAAATTTGGGCACAACCAAATTTTGGCGCTGTTTCCGGGGACCCAAGTAAGTTTTCTTAGACACCAACCTTCTATTCTCACCTAACTTCTCTTTTCTCACCTATATTTCTCTTTACTTTTCCCCTTTCTGTTTTCGTGTGTCCAAAAAAAATCCAAATACAAATTTCATTCAACTCCAATGGAGTATCATAAACAATTTCCATTCATAAACTCGGGCTTGAATCAAATAGAAAATCAACAATGGGAATCCCCTCAGATAGAAAATTACTTTGTTCAACACTTGAATGATTACCCCACACCCGATAACATGAACAATCAATGGGATGTTGAATGTTTAAAAGATCAATTTCTATACCTATCAAGAATGATTGAAAAGATAAATAATGAGGAAGTCCATGATGTACAAACATATATCAACCCTAATCTTGAAAAAAATTCTTGAACAATTGTGTGAACAAATGGATAAAATGAATTCATAAGTTTCATCTTTCAGATTAGAATTACAAAGCTTTAAGACTTTTGAGGAATCTGTTCCCACTCAAGATGTTCTTTCCTCATCATTGATAGATGAATCTTTTATCCCAAAAACCTCACATGAATTGAAAAAAGAACTAACCTTTGGATATGGGATAACTGAACAAGAACAAGGAAATGTTGAAGGGTATTTAAATCAGGAGGAAATTATTTTTTTGGATTCACAAGGGGAAATTTTGTCTTCATGGATTGAGTGTTCAAAATATTGCTCCAATAACATTTTTTTAGAATCACCGATCATTGAACCATTGGGAGATATAACGAATAGTGATCCCATACACACTTCTGATATTCAACTGGAAAATTTTCAGGATGAATCTTATTTTCAAAAGGAACAAATTCTTTCAAAATGTTTTGTAGAAGAAACAAATTTGGATTCAAATTTCCATTCATCTTTGGGAAAATTCAATGAAACTGAACTCAACATTATAATCCTTCCTTCTCCACTCAATAATCCCTCTATTTATGAAAACCTAGACCATTCAATTATCATCCATTTTCATCAAGAATCTCACAAAGTAGGAATGAACCTTGAAATCATAGGAAATACTCCAAATTAAACTCAATAAACCATTACCAAAATTCCTTATACTTTCACACTCATTGTTAAGCATGGTATTTCAAATGAAAAAAATTCTAAAAAAAGGCTTAATCTAAATCTTTTTGAGTTGGATAAAAATGGAGTCATAAAAATGTTGAAAGTTGGAATTGGATAAGTTGGGGGGTTCAAGTCGAGCTAACGACGTTAAACAAAAGCGCTGCATGGGAGGCAACCTATGGTTTTCATGTTTCTAATCATTTTGAATCATTTTCTTTTTCCTATAATAATTTACCATAGACTGTTGACATGTTCTTATTTTATGAGTAAGGATGGGTATGAAAGAGGATCACCGTATTCATCTGTGTCATGCGGTGTGATCCTTGAGTAATACCTTACCCAGAAAACAAAAAGAAGACAATGTATCATCAGTTTATTTTGTTTTGTTTTATTTTTATGTTTTTATAGGTTAAAAAAAGGACATGTCATAAGCCATAAGGAAAATCCATTCACCACCATCCAATCCACTGAGACTCAAATCTAGGATTGAAGGGAGACTATGGAATGCGCTATCATCATCAACCACCAGGTGACTTCATTCCATTATTATCATTTTAAATTTCTTCTTTGAACTCCTCTCCTACCCCCCTTCTAACTTTTCTTTTCTTTAAACACTGGGGACAGTGTTATTCTAAGTTGGGGGGGGATAAAAATGATTTTTTTTTAATAAGAACATGCCTGGAAAGAAAAAATTCCATTAACCATGAACATGATAACACACATTGCAAACTCTAAAATTGGATATCAAAAAATTTGGATGCTTTGATTCTGATTTTAATGCAAGTTTAAATTCATGAGCATAGTTTTTGGAAAGTGCGGTTGTCTAATGTGATTTTTCAAAGTTTACATTTTCATCCTCTTAATAAAAATTCCACAATGCACGTCTACTGGATCGTGGGTGTAAATTTGAGTTCTTGGGTCCCTCTTATTATAGCATAGGGTTCTGGGGTCACTTTTAGTTTAATTTGAGTATCCAAAAAAAACAAAAACAAAAAAAATTATGACCACATAGAGCAATTTTTTGTCCAAATGTGTGGCATCCGGCACTTGGGGATCGTGACTCCATAGTTGTCTTGCCCAGAGTTAGGCTTTATATCTCTATTTTAGAGAATGGAATTGACAATATGTGTGGCGTCCAGCACTTGGGGATCGCGACTCCATAGTTGTCTTGCCCAGAGTTAGTCTTTTCATATCTATTGTGGATAAAACAATAATAAAAAAATCAAAAAAAATGGATAATCATATTAAGGTTTAATGTGATTCCCACCTAGCGCTTCCATTTTTTTCCCCTTGAACAATAAAATGGGCCCCATATCTTTTGTGATGCACAACACTTTATCTTGCTTAATTGAAATTGGATGAAATGTGGCGATGAATTTGAACAAAGGAATGGGATTGGGCTTAGGATATGCTTATGGACCTAGCTTGTTTTAAATGATTTTTATGGGTTCCATAATTTTTTTTGGTATGAGATATTTGGGTGAGCAATGTGTATTAAAATGTTTTTGGAAAAGGGGATTTGAATTTCATATTTGTAATTTATTTTGCTCGGGACTAGCAAAACTCAAGTTGGGGGGTGTGATTAGTCACTAAAAGTGGATAATATTAATTGTTAATATCTTTATATTAATTGTTACAAATTCCATAAACATTGTTTTTAGTGCATTACATAAATAGAACTTCATCTCTCATCTAAAATTCAATTCATGTTTAAAATGCAAATTTGGGCCCAATCATTCATTTGTTTGTGTACAACATTATATTCATTTTATGAATTTGAAGGTTTGGGATATGATTAATCACTTTGTTTGGAACATTTTATCTTTTAGGTCTGATGGATAAATCCCAATGTAATATGGAGAATTTTGCGCCCGAATGCAGAAATTTGCTGGAGAAAGCATAATGGGCCTAAGGCCCATCAAAAAAATGTGGGGCCCACAAAACTATCTCAATGAAGCTCAAATTTAAAAAGTAGAAAGATAAAAATATGAGGATCATTTTATTCATCTGTGGCTGGAGCTAATTCTGAAGTTTTCATGATGATAAAGGGATCTGAAACTGAGATTTAAATGGTGGACCCGACATTAATGCACATAAAGTCGTCCCACCATTTCGACCATAAATTTCAAACCGATGATCCAACATTCCTGAAATTTTTCCATAGGATATAGGACACATGAAAGAAGATAGTTTTATTCTATGACCCCTCAATATTCGGCCTCCATCAATTAAGTATTTGAACGTCAAAATGGTGGACGAATCCGGACAGTTTTCCGGGTCAACTTCGAAACGTCAATTTCCTTTTGATTATTCACCCTCGTTTTGACTCTATTAACTGTTGGGGGGTGAATTGATTGTGGGGGGTGGACCTAAGGCTCATAATATGCCTATATAAGGAGATGGTGGTGAAGGGAATTATCATCTAACATTTTTCTTTGGATCCATGTTTTTTTTCTTTCAATAGTAATTTCCCGCTTTCGTTTTGTAATGGCATCGTCAATTTCTCTAATGTAAGTTTTTCATTCACGTTCAGTATTTTAATAAAATTTATTCTTCTTCATTTTTTATTTTCCTTTTCTTCACACATTGATACCATTGAATCAAGGTGTGAAATTATTCACACCAGCACTTGTGATTTCAATCACACAACGGTGGAGTGTTCGTTCTTTTAATAATTTTTTTTCTTCAATTCCACCCCCATAAGTCTACATACCACTTCCATTGGTAGAATAGCATCAATGGAGGGATAACCTCTTAAGGGTTGATCCAAGGGAGTAGCAAGGTCAGGTATTGAATGTTATTTCATGTACTTAATATTTAAATCTATTCGTTATTTTAGGATTTCCATTTGATGAGTTAAATTCTTTCTCATCTTTGATAACTTTAACGATGACACATTTTGAGTGCTAGTATGATCTATTTACTTTGAGTTCTCATTAAAGTGATCCTCAAAGTGAACTGGATATTGGCCTTGGAATTTTGTAGGGATTAAATTGGTGAATGATTTGGAAGAATTATCTCATTGTTTGGATATGTCTTGAATTAATGACATGAAATTTTCTAAGAAAAGAAATTCATCCAATCCACCCCAAGAAAAACCCTAAGATCAACCCACCATCAATAATTGTTTAGTTCACATAATTTTTTATTATATGTTATTTAAATTATATCTTTATTTCCCCAATTAAAATCTACCTCAAAGTTGGCCACTTCATATCCAATCCATCAACAAATCATAGTATCTCAAGGTTTCTTCTTCGGTCCCTGTAGATTCGATCCCTACTTGTACTTCAACGACCGCTTTTACCAGTAGGGTAAATTTGGTAGCAACCATCCATGCCATAAATATAGTACCCCAAACCTTTTATACATAAATATTACATCTTTTTAAATGAATATTCATTATATAATATTATAATCCATGTCAAAACCATAAAGGTTCAGTGTCTTTAGAGACTAAATACACAAAATTCTTATTTCATGAAATATATTCAATATATCTTACAAAGATCTTCCCATATATTACTTTTCTTGTATATATTAGAATTAAAAACATTATTCATAACATGGTTAAAGAAAATATAAGAAATGGTGATCTTAGATGCTCAGTAAGGGTCAGCAAGGGAGATTACTATGATCACTTAAACATAACATGAGAATAAGATTATGAGAATAGGATATTGTAATTTAAAAACCATACCCTATATATCATAAATCATAGTATTTAGTCATGGAATAAATCTTGGAAGTTCCTAATACATTAATTATAAATTAATCAATAAATATGTTCCAGGAGAGAATAATATTGGCATATGACATAATTTTATGGCATACAAATAAGCATAGAAAATCATTTCCTTGGTCAAGAATAACTTCCAATAATATAATAGTGGATTAGGTTCAGTCCCCATTCCATCATATCCCTAGTCAAGATTCACTCCCAAGACTGTCATAGTGGAACAATTTCATTATTGAACTAGGTTTACTCCCCATTTTAGTCCTTATCATCTCATGAGATATCCATATTTACTTAAAGCATTATAGGGATATATAATTATGGTCCCACCCATAACATAATTAAAATTATACATATGTGTTCCAAAAGATCAAAAAACGTTCACCATATCATAACCAATGGAAAATAAATGAGTTTCATAAATGTTTCGACACTTCATCATAGCATAACCTGTGAAAGATAAACAAGTTCCACAAATATATTTTCATCATAGCCATAAAAAATCTACTGAAATAATAAATATGATATCATTGCATAATATCCCTTATAAATATAAAATAACATAAAAATATGTCAACTTATATGGAAAATTCCTTTAAAGGGTAACTGGAATATTTCTTGAGGAAAATAACATTTTCATTTTTAAATAACTTATATAAAAGCCAAATATTTCTAAGAAAATGAGGAAAAAAATCTTTTAAATAATCATGGAAACTTTTAAAGAATAATTAAAAACATCAAGTGATCATGATGGTTCGAAATTTCATTCATACCATATTAGTTAAAACAAATATTCTTTTCACATTTTCAGTAAAAATTCCAAAATACCTCATTCAAAAAATATCAAGAATATTAATTTAAACCATTTTTTAAAAATTAAATTATCTATAAAAATGAAATTAAAAATTCATACTAAAATATTAAAACCATTCTTGAAAAAAAATTAGAAAACATAGATATGTAAGAAAAATTATTTTCCCCTGAAAATAAAAATAAATCCATTTTTAAAAAAAAATTATTTTAGATTCTTGAATACTTAAAGAGAAGGAAATAAAAGAAAAATAAATATTAATTCAAATTTTTATAATAATTATTAAATCTTATATATCATATATATTCATTAAATTTATCCTTATTACTATCCATTAAAATGGAAGTGAAAAAAAATCATGTCACTTCGTCGAGGTGGTAGTCCAAATGTACGCATGAATAATGTTATATTTTTCCAATGGATGTGAAGAAGGTGGATAATAGTTGTTACATAATCAGAATAAAAAATTAGTATATTGTAGATACATAAATAATTTTTTTATAATGGATAAAATATATTTATATGATGTATAAGAAGAAATAAAATTGAAAATTCTCAGTTATGAGTTATACCTCTTTATAGAGAAACAACTTTTGGCTTACACCTTAAACCTTGAATGGAGAGTATTTTGGAATGACCAAAAGATATATAATGTGGTGAATGTATCAAGTAGGGTATTATAGTAGGAATTTTCTAATATATAAGGCTCAAAATATGTGAGGATTAGAAGATAATAGGTTTCCTTTTATAAGTGAGGGTAGGGGCATTCTTGCAATTAAATAAAGTATTATATTAATATAAATTAATTTTCATGGAAATATGGTACTAATTTGACATAATTTGAAGATAATATGAGTATGAGTCCAAATAATCTCATAAAATAAAATTTTTACAAGTCTTGGTTATGATTTTACCCTTATCTCTTAGTTTTAACCCTACATTAACCCTATCGACAAATATCATGATATCAAATCTTTTTAATTTTTAGGGGTCAAGAAAGTTACTATAAAAAACAATTGGCCCATATATGGATGATGCTTGATATTATAAACCATATACCATTAAATTGGATGAATTTTATATTTTTATGAATTTGAAATCATTTAATAAAATATTTTTTATTATAAAATATAATTAATGTCTTTTTTGGAAATATATGAAATATTATAATAAAATATGTGTCTAACTCATTTAAAACGGTTTCAAAATGATATGGTTTTGAATATAATTAATATATAGTATTAATATAATTATAAAATAAAATATTTATATATTTATATTTCATTTTAAGCTTTATCATTTGGTTTAAACCCTTAGTTAACTAATTTTAATCTTGACTTTGGTGATGACTTTTTTAAAATTAAAGGGTAATAATTTTATTATATTGTAAAAATTGGATCATAAATAAAAAATGGATAAACGTTTATACCATTTATCATACATATTTTCCTCTTCCAATATTTTTATGATTTATAAATATTTTTATAAAATATATTTGATAAAAATATAATTAATTTCATTTTTATAACTATTCACATAATTTGACTTTGAAAAAAATATGAAAGGAATGGGATTTAAATATAAAACTTTAACGCATCTATAATATGTTATATTTATCATAAATATTAATGGTAAACTTCAAATCACCCAAAAAATATTAATTTTAGATTTTTTAAAATCATTTTCTTGATTTTTCTACTAGTTGCACAAGCCCAGTGTTAGCTTTGCATGAGCATTTAAGGTAATTATTTCATCACTAAATTTTAAAAATAAATTTCCATCATAAAAAATAATTAATATTTAAAATAAAAAAATTTAATTGAACATACTTTTTTATCTCTCCCATAAAATAATATTGATATCAAAAGCAAGAAACTGATATTTTTGACTTTATATTTCACTTAAATATTTTAAAGGTCAAAATCCAAGAAAAATGGAACCATAAGGCCATATTATAGAAGTTTTGATGATTATATGTGATTTATATTAATCCAATGAAATAATTTCAAATGTTTTAATGAATTATAAGCCTTATCACATTATTTTTAACCATAATTAATCTTTTGACCTTTATCGTGGTAATAAAAATTGTATATGGTTACTATTCCTATTGACCAAATATTAGTTTAACCTATTACATAATATTAATTATTATGATTCAAAATATGTAATCCATTTTATAAAATATAATTTATATAAGTGTTGTAATATAATTTAAAATTAAATTTTCAAAATGTGACTAAAAATGGTTTTTCAAAAAAAATGCCTTTTATGTATAAAAATATTTTTACACCTAATTCAACCATAAAATTTATTTCAATGAACTTTATTGGATTATTAATAATATAATATAACTAATTTTAATTTTAATCCATAAAGAAATTGAACAATGTAAATTCTTCAAACAAAATATAGTTTTCAATAAGAAATAGTATTTTTCACTATTCATTGAAAAAATAAAACTTTTCAAAAAATTATAAAAAAGATTAATGTAAGATAATTTTGAAATTATGATTTAAAAAATGATTCTATTTTTATAAAATAAAATTTACAAAAGTTATAGAAATTAATTATAATATTTTCTCATAAAATCAAATAAAACCCATTATTGAAGAAACTGTATTTTTAAGAATAAAATGAATTTACTAAAAATTGAGTTATTATTTCAAAATAACATATCAATAAATTTTTTTATTAGAACCTTTATATATATTTTATAATTCATTTTCGTTGATTCATACCTTCCAATTCAACTTCTATGTTATAATGATCTTAAAATATAATATTTATTGGATCGTTTAAGCTCGGTGTTTCGTGTTGTATATGCTATCAAACATAGTGTTATTTTAAGATATAAATTTGTTACAGTAGCCCTATAAAATTTATTCTTATAGCATGAATTTCACCTTCTATAACTCCTATTTTGTATTATATTCCATCCTTCACTCCTTTTTCCACTAACATATAACCATGTTTGATTTTCCACACTCTATCAACCAAGGTTGTATAGAAATCCACATAGTCTAATTATACTACTAAAACCAAGTTCCTTATTAACACTAGTATGTGTCATAATCCTTTAAATTGTAAGATGATTCTATTATGTTTCAATATAAAAACATCATCCTTTCCTATAATCTCAAGATCTTCATCATTAGTAATATGCACAATTCCAAAACTTCTAGATGTATAATCTACATGTTGACACTCTGTTTATTCACATGGATGAAAAGATATTAAAGTAAAATACCTTAAGGATAAAAAAAATATGATAATTTAAGACTGATCAGGGTTGTACTTTTTTATGAATCCCATCTATTCAGGTCCTAATTGGACAACATCAGTAGGTAAGGTTGACCTGCGCATCCAATAATGCTGCACAAGCATAAACAGTTGGGTTACCCAGATGCACCACACGTGACAGACTTGTACATTATCTTGTGTGCTAGATCTATGAATTATCCTACATAACATACATTTAATATCCAATATCTTTTCCCAAGGTCCCATGTTTTCCTATAAATAGGACCCTAGGGCTCCTCATTTATAATGGTGAAAACCCAAAGAAGACTCGAAGCTCTTCCCACCCTAGTTGTGTGCCTAAGACCTTATAAACCTTTTACATGTCTCCACAAAATTTGAAATAAGAGTTAATTAATAGGGATATTATAATTAAAGTCATTTCAGGGTATGAAATACAAGATAGCTATATAAGGAACCCTTTCCCCCTAATTGGAAATCACTACTGTGAAGGTCCCTTCCCAAACCTAGGACCTACATGAGATCCTTCTGGGAACACCTAAGGAGACCCTTAGATCCTAGATCAAGGCCTAACCCAAGTATTTTTACTCATGTGGTCCCTCACCAATGCACATTTACCTTGTGCATGTATAAGGCCCCAGCCTTAAACCTTACTTAATATTGAATTAAATGAGTAATTCACATTGAGGATCTTTTCAGGTTTAGAGTTTTAGAGAATTTGTACATAACTATTACATCTTAAAAGATTACAAAGTAGTCGCTTCTACTAAAATTTCCATAAAATAAAAACTCTTAAAAAGAAACATGTCTAGTTCCATGCTTTTGGTGGCATGACTTTCCCTTGAACCCATCCTTGACCCTATTCCATGCTAATTCCTGTGAAAAAACATTTCAAAAACATGGGATGAGCATAAAAAGCTCAGTAAGGGATACACAAAGAATGAAAACTATTAGTTTTTCAAAACAACAAGTAAACCATGTATACTTTATCAAAGTAATACTTTTCACCTTTTCGAAGTAGTAAAAACTCTTCGCTGAATAAAAGTTCATTACTTACCCTTCTGTAACCAAAAGATTACCATAAAACCCATATAAAGATCACATAACATATAAAGGTAACTTGGGACATAAACATACTTAAGTGGAATAACCATAAGGTCGACATCCACACATATCACTTAATAGAATAGCCATTCGGCCAACTTCCATACATACTTAATGGAATATCCATACGGCCGACTTCCATACCTAATTCATTGGAGGTTATAATGTAACCACCCATCCTGGTATTCACGGCACCACCCGTCATATGGTTTATCACGTAACCACCCGTAAAATGTCCAAGTACCATTATAAAATTATAACACATAAAACCAACATAAAGGAATGATAACATTTCCACATTTCAATCAAAATATATCATTTAAATATATTGACAAAATATAATCCTTTATTAAAACCATTTTCAATACCAAAATACAAAAAAAAAGTATATGTTATTTATTTTATTTTAAAAAAATTACAGCTTGTTGAGGAAGCCAAAGATCAAATAATACTCGCGGCGGCGGAAAAGGTCGTTGTCACCGCGTACGTAAAACAAACATTCCTTTTTTTTCGTTTAGTAAAACGCTTCGTAGAAAAAAGATTCCTTTTGAATAAACGTAAAATTCAAAGGGGTTTATACACCGTATAAAATATAGTTGTGTATAAAACAAAATATGCCTCAATGAGTGGATATTGAGACGAAGACCCTTACAAAGATGGTATCCTTGGTTTAAGGATAAACCAATTGCATAATTATGTGTGACAAATGAATACACCAAATATAAGTGGATATTAAGTGTAGAACAATCAGAGGTTATTCACACATATTCATAGAACGACATATTCAAGGAGTACAAGTTTATCCCAAAGAATCAAATTTGGGTTAAAAAGTTCCCTTGCAAAAATTTGACAGCCTAACGGCGTCACTTCAAAATTCAGAAAAAGAGTTGATGAGAGATAAAAAAAGTATCTCATCACTTAAAATTTACATCAATAAGGATATATGAGAACATATCCCAATATAAAAATATGTGAATTAAAAGACCCAACAAAATACGTCTTTTAAAAAGAGGAGGGTGAAAGGATCCCTTACCTACTTGGGTATCTTTCGAAACATACACCCAATGAAAGAAGGTCAATACATAATTGATGTAAATACTCATAAACGAAAGTATATTACACAAAGAGTAGAATAATAGGAAGTACATACACCACTCAAAGGAAATTGTGGGAAATGTAGCATAAATCTCACGGGAATAAAAGTGAGATGAAAAATCCCTTATGAAAACTCGGCAGCCTAACGGCGCCACTTAAAACTTCCAAAATGGATTGATGAGAGAAAATAGGGTCTCTCATCATATGAAAAATACAAATTACAGTAAGAGTAAAATAAAATAACATCCCAATAACAAGAAAGATGAGCTTTAAAAGGAATGACATAAAGAGCATACCTAAAAAGAAAGAGAGGAGTAGGATCCCTTACCTCGGGTCCGACTTGACTCGATCGTTCTTTAACATCCTAAATAATAAACTTGAGTTAATTAATACTTGATTAAGAACCTTTTTCAAGTTAATTATTACTTTTATATCAATTATTCACATGTTATAAACATTATGTAATCATTTAAGTTAATAATGTTTGTTTTGTCGATATTTGGTTCTTAAGTCAAAAGTGGACTTCTTACAATTACATGTTGTTCGTGTGGTCAATGGTTCATTATATCCAGAAGGATATTCATGATTTGGATATCATATATATCATATATATGAATAATATACATTTATTTATAATATTACATAATAATTTAGAGGTAAGAAATGAAATGCACCGTTCATGGAGACGGTAAGCCGTACGTACGCATGAATGCTACTTTCATTTCTTTGTCATATTAATGGAATTAAAACTAAATGAGAGGTATGTATATTTTAATTCAAGAATTATATTCATCATTTATATATAACATACATTATGTATATTCATTATAAATATGTACTTATAATAGTACATTACATTTGGGGATAAGAAATGAAATGCACCGTTCATGGAGACGGTAAGCCGTACGTACGCATGAACGCTACTTTCATTTCTATCTCATTCATTAATGGAAAGAAATAATAATTATATAGGGGTATATTATAATTCCAGTATAACATCATATATAATAAATTTAAATCCATCCTTTATACGTCCCACATATGGAATTAACGAATCACATCACTTTGAGGGGGCGGTAGTCCGCACTTCCTTAAATGAAGATATCGTGTTTACCCATAATGGAAACCATAAAGGTATGCCATAAATGAAAAATACAGAAGCTTAAGTAAAACATAAACATATTATATATCATATATAAATATATTTACATCTTAATGGACACCTTTTAAGGTGTTATATGAGTGTTGGACAATCATCGTTTCGTGAGGCAGAAATTCGCCATCCACGGAAACAGTATGTTCTTTAACCATTAGATGTTGGTGTGTGTAAGTGTAGCTCAAATACTTCTTATAACAACATCCTAGTATATTTAATATACTGGAGTTGTTACAAAAGAAATTAATAAAAAGAGTTTAGGGGGTTGGAGAGGCAAAATAAAACAAAAGGACTCAAGTGAAGACATCACCTTAAAATCGGGTAACTCCCTTTGGTTTGAGCTCAAAGGCTTACTTGGGAAGACTTATGCCCAAATTGAGGCTTCAAGGAGTAAGAGATGGAAGTGGAGAGACAAAATGGGCAGAGTTTGGCCGATCCAAAGGCTTTGGGAGTGTGGGTAAGGAGGTAGAGGTTGGGGCCTTTTATAAGAGGAGAGGAGGGGAACTCTTGTAAAGTTACAAAATGTTACTTTATTTTCAAAAGAGTTTCGGATTTTAAAGGTCCCACATTTATGTATTTCGAGGATAAGGTGATAAGGGTTCTAAATACACTCATTCAATAGGTTTTGGACATGTGTAGGTCTTAGATATTACATTATCTTTCCATTTTATTTAAATCGTTAAATAATGAGGTCATCGCTGCATCATCATGATGTCATAAATAATTTAATTTATTTAATGTCTAAAAATTATAAAAAAAACTACTGTGATTTAGGAAATCTTTTTAGCTTTCCAATTACTATTTATAGTCAAAAATATGACTTGTATAACCCCATGTAAAAATTGTTTTAGTAAAACATCTCAAGTTTGTGTCATTTTTACTTTAACATTAAATAAAAAGGTATTTATGTCTTTTTCCAACCAAAGTGGATCCATGGGGTACCCAAGTTGACCCATGGATTTTCTTGGTCGTACATGACACATCCAATGAGGGTAGGACATGTGTATAGGTCATTTCATTTTATTAAAACATTATTCTTACTTTAAACTACACTAATTACCTCTAATCGCGATTAAAAACTTAATAAGTTACTATTCACCAAAAAAATAATTTTTATCCCATTGAACCACATTTTACTTATTAATGACAACCATGTATGTCGGATTTTTTAAATTCAAAACAGAAAGATGACAAAATTTCATTTAATCTGAAAAATCAGTTTTTATAAGTACCACTTAGTGGTTTCACTATTCATCAAAAATTGAGGTTTTTCAGAAAATTACCAAAAATTCACACTAAGCTATATTTGATATTCTGAATTCAAAAATGATGTCTATTTTAAAAAATTCAAAACACTTAAGTTTCATTAATTAATTTAATAATTAATTCCCGCTGTCAAAACAAATAGCGTGTTTTTATGAAACAAAATGTATCAAAAGATTGACACTAGTTTAAGTCCGATTTCAAAGTGAAATTAATTCCAAAGACCACAATTGGATTAGATGGTAAAAATATATTCTAATTTAACTTTAAAACCAATTAAAAAGATAATCTAATCATATAAATAAATTAGATTAAAAAGAGGTTTTGAATTAAAATACAACATTTTTCACTATTCATTAAAAATTGAACTTTTTTGGAAAAATACCAAAAATTTACACAAAGTAAATTTTGATGTCCCAATTCTAAAGAAGAATTTTATTTTGTCAAATATAACACATACCGTTGTCAAAATGTTGATTTAAAAGAGGTTCGCCATCAAAAGGCGGTTAATCGACCTTTTAAAGAATATTAGAATGTTTACGCTTAAAATTGGATTCATTCGCATTTTTAATCCTCTAACATTTATTGTAAAAAGTAAAAATATTTGACAAACATATATAATAATTTTTTAATTATTTCTATTCATTCCCTCCATCACAACAGTTAGGTGTTAACTACCATTTAAAATAATATTATTTTATTATTAGAGTGCAACGTAAGATTCTGAAGAAAGTCGTTGTTACGTGTTGGGTACGCCATCGAGCATAGCATCCCCTTTAATGTCATATTAATATTTTATTCACAAATATGGATAAATATGAAATTTTCATATTCTTTATTTACCTGGGGTGTTACATCCTTCCCCCCTTTTGGGAATTACGTCCTCGCAATTTTAAAATTGAGCTTGGAAACATCCTTGAAAGTCCCACATCGGAACAAGAGTCGGTAAAACAGTCACTCTAAAATAAATAAAGATAAGTACAGAGGTCACCCGAGTTAACCCATAATAGAATTCCGTGTAGGAAAACATGGACATGGAAGAAAAGGCAAAGGTTCATGTTCCTGAGGGAGAGTGATAGTAAACATGTCTAGGAGAAAGTTAACCATAAGAAAATCACAAACATGTGATGGGTTAAACGGTATTTGATTCCCCAGTAGGAAAAGTTAATAGACAACATTTTGTTTTAAGTTACTTTTTATTGAGGAATTTATTCATAAGGAAACATAATCACTTATCATGTTGACTTTCAACTTTTATTAGATTCCTTACACAAACTCATATTTTCTCCAAAAGATGAGTATTTAGGAAGACTTGTTCATATTAAGAGTACTATAATCAACTTCTATAGAATCACCTAATCCACCAAAGAGAACTATATACTTCCCGCATCTTTAGGATTTAACCAAAACCAAAACCAAAAAGGTTAGTACAAGATCAGATAATCCAGAAAAGGATAACCCTTTAAAAAAAATATATGCTTAATCTTCAAAATTTGTCCAACAAAACCCAAAGTTCAACGAGGACCATTCGATAAACAATTTTTCCATAAAATTCTTCAAAGTAAACCAATCTAAGATTGAAACCCAAATATTTGATGGATTTAGTCACATAGTCTTCCAAGTTAAATTGTAACATTTATCTCCAAACAACAGTAGTTGCTCCTAAAGTCTCGTACTGAAGAGTAATTAACCTAATCACATATCCTCCATGATAGGTTAATCATTTTCATAAATAACCCAAAATCAACTTACTCTTAATTCATAAAATCATATAACTAAAAAGAATCAGTCAAACTAACCAGGGACTTCACGTAGTCCAGTGGTAGGCGATAAATACCAGTCGCACATTGGTTGTGGGTTCGATTCCCGCAGCTTTGTCTGACACGACGGGTAGTCACACGGTCTGCGTGTTGTCCTTTTTCCAAAACTATATAATTCTCAAATAATTCCCCAAAAAAAGGATAAAATCATCAAAAATAACCATAACATAATTTAACCTCAATTTTTTCTCATGCCTTTCACTTGAATCATAACATATAGTAACCCATAATTACCTCAAAAGTAAGGATCATATAAACCCAAATGGTTCTTTATAACTATGTCCACAAAAGAAAAGATAACTATTCCTTGAATAAAATTTACATATATTAAACATCAGGGTTACACATAATATAAAAAATCTTCTAATGTAACCCCATCATCAAAAGAGACTTAATACTCTTAAGAATTTCACTATAACTCTTGAATCCCTTATATGTTGACATCTTACTTATTCAACATTCTTCATGATCCATTAACCATTCCTTTCCAACTTATTCCGAAATACCTCTTTCCTACAAACAAAATCATGAATCATATCCTAAGATTCCAAAATAGGAAAACAATAGTCATGAAATAATACATACCTTTGGTTGGTCATTGTCAGTTTCTTCGTCCTCAATCGGAATGGCATTAGGTATTGGTAAATGAATATTTGTACGATCTTGGTGATCCCATTCACGAAACTTCGTCATAGGACATGTGTTTTCATAATGACCATTCACGCCACATTTAAAACATTCAATTGATCCCTCAGAAATAACTTCTTTCCCTTTCCTCAAGTCAACTATATGCTTCCTTTTCCATGGCAGGTTCTTGCTTTATGACCTTCATTTCCACATCTATAGCATATTTATGTCCCTTTGAAACATTTTCCTAGGTGTTTCTTTCCACATCTTTGACACATAGGTTTTTGTACACACTTACCTTTATGATTATTACCTATAGTTCCGTAGGGATTTGTTTCTCGCATATATGATGCCTTATAGAAATCACCAAGGTTTAGGTGGTCAATCATGACTCCAGATAGTTGGTTGAGGATAAACACAAGAGTTCTCATTGCAGCTCCCATATCATTCAGTTGCTCGCTCAGAAAACTGTCACAGTTTCCTTCACATCCACTGTTACCTTGGTGCCTGCTAGATCCAGCCATTTACTAAAACCAAGAAGGTCAGTGTGAGTATATCAACAAAACCATCATGTACTAAAGAGGAAGATAAACACTAAGATATACTTACTCATTCACTTTATCTAAAAACTATGACTCTTTCTGAAATCCTAACCATTATGGTCATGTCACTTATGCTTAAAGAATACCCTAACCTCTAAAGTTATCTAAACCGACCTTTGATACAAACTATAAGGCCCCATCCATAAACCTTACTTAATATTGAATTAAATGAGTAATTCACATTGAGGATCTTTTTAGGTTTAGAGTTTTAGAGAATTTGGACATAACTATTACATCTCAAAAGATTACAAAGTAGTCGCTTCTACTAAAATTTCCATAAAATAAAAACTCTTAAAAAGAAACATGTCTAGTTCCATGTTTTAGGTAGCATGACTTTCCCTTGAACCCATCCTTGACCCTATTCCACGCTAAGTCTTGTGAAAAACATTTCAAAAACTTGGTATGAGCATAAAAAGCTCAGTAAGGGATACATAAAGAATGAAAACTGTTAGTTTTTTAAAATAACAAGTAAACCATGTATACTTTATCAAAGTAATACTTTTCACCTTTGTGAAGTAGTAAAAACTCTTCGCTGAATAAAAGTTCATTACTTACCCTTCTGTAACCAAAAGATTACCATAAAACCCATATAAAGATCACATAACATATAAAGGTAACTTGGGACATAAACATACTTAAGTGGAATAACCATAAGGTCGACTTCCACACATATGACTTAATAGAATAGCCATTCGGCCAACTTCCATACATACTTAATGGAATAGCCATACGGCCGACTTCCATACCCAATTCATTGGAGGTTATAACGTAACCACCCATCCTGGTATTCACGGCACCACCCGTCATATGGTTTATCATGTAACCACCCGTAAAATGTATAAGTACCATTATAAAATTTTAACACATAAAACCAACATAAAGGAATGATAACATTTCCACATTTCAATCACAGTATTTCATTTAAATATATTGACATAATATAATCCTTTATCAAAACCATTTTCAATACCAAAATACAAAAAAAAGTATATGGTATTTATTTTATTTTAAAAACATTACGGCTTGTTGAGGAAGCCAAAGATCAAATAATACTCACGGCGGTGAAAAAGGTCGTTGTCACCACGTACGTAAAAGAAACATTACTTTTTGTCGTTTAGTAAAACGCTTCGTAGAAAAAAGATTCCATTTGAATAAACGTAAAAGTCAAAGGGGTTTATACACCATATAAAATAAGGTTGTGTATAAAACAAAATATGCCTCAATGAATGGATATTGAGACGAAGACCCTTACAAAGACGGTATCCTTGGTTTAAGCATAAACCAATTGCATAATTATGTGTGACAAACGAATACACCAAATATAAGTGGATATTAAGTGTAGAACAATCAGAGGTTATTCACACATATTCATAGAACGACATATTCAAGGAGTACAAGTTTATCCCAAAGAATCAAATTTGGGTTAAAAAGTTCCCTTGCAAAAATTTGATAGCCTAACGGCGTCACTTCAAAATTCAGAAAAAGATTTGATGAGAGATAAAAAAAAGTATCTCATCACATAAAATTTACATCAATAAGGATATATGAGAACATATCCCAACATAACAATATTAGAATTAAAAGACCCAACAAAATAAGTCTTTTAAAAAGAGGAGGGTGAAAGGTTCCCTTACCGACTTGGGTATCTTTCGAAACATACACCCCATGAAAGAAGGTCCATACATCATTGATGTAAATAATCATAAACGAAAGTATATTACACAAAGAGTAGAATAATGGGAATTACATACACCACTCAAAGGAAATTGTGGGAAATGTAGCATAAATCTCACGGGAATAAAAGTGAGATGAAAAATATCTTACGAAAACTCGGCAGCCTAACGGCGCCACTTAAAACTTTCAAAATGGATTGATGAGAGAAAATAGGGTCTCTCATCATATGAACAATACAAATTACAGTAAGAGTAATATAAAAGAACATCCCAGTAACAAGAAATATGAGCTTTAAAAGGAATGACATAAATAGCGTACTTAAAAAGAAAGAGAGGAGTAGGATCCCTTACCTCGGGTCCGACTTGACTCGATCATTCTTTAACGTCCTGAATAATAAACTTGAGTTAATTTATACTTGCTTAAGAACCTTTTTCAAGTTCATTATTCCTTTTATATCAATTATTGACATGTTATAAACATTATGTAATCATTTAAGTTAATAATGTTTGTTTTGTCGATATTTGGTTCTTAAGTCAAAAGTGGACTTCTTACAATTACATGTTGTTCGTGTGGTCAATGGTTCATTATATCCAGAATGATATTCATGATTTGGATATCATATATATCCATAATATACATGTATTTATAATATTACATAATCATTTAGAGGTAATAAATGAAATGCACCATTCATGGAGACGGTAAGTCGTACGTACGCATGAACGCTACTTTCATTTCTTTGTCATATTAATGGAATTAAAACTAAATGAGAGGTAAGTATATTTTAATTAAAGAATTATATTCATAATTTATATGTAACATAAATTATATATATTCATTATAAATATGTACTTATAATAGTACATTACATTTGGGGATAAGAAATGAAATGCATCGTTCATGGAGACGGTAAGCCGTACGTACGCATGAACGCTACTTTCATTTCTATCTCATACATTAATGGAAATAAATAATAATTATATAGAGTTATATTATAATTCCAGTATAAAATAATATATAATAACTTTAAATCCATCCTTTATACATCCCACATATGGAATTAATGAATCACATCACTTTGAGGGGGCGATAGTCCGCACTTCCTTAAATGAAGATATCGCATTTACCCATAATGGAAACCATAAAGGTATGCCATAAATGAAAAATACAGAAGCTTAAGTAAAACATAAACATATTATATATCATATATAAATATAGTGACATCTTAATGGACACCTTTTAAGGTGTTATATGAGTGTTGAACAATCATCATTTCGTGAGGCAGAAATTCGCCATCCACGGAAACAGTATGTTCTTTAATCATTATATGTAGTTGTGTGTATGTGTAGCTCGAATAATTCTTATAAAAAAATCCTAGTATATTGAAGATACTAGAGTTGTTACAAAAGAAATAAATAAAAAGATATTAGGGGGTTGGAGAGGCAAAATAAAACAAAAGGACTCAAGTGAAGACATTACCTTAAAATCGGGTAACTCCCTTTGGTTTTAGCTCAAAGTCTTCCTTGGGAAGACTTCTGCCCAAAGTGAGGCTTCAAGGAGTAATAGAGGGAAGTGGAGAGACAAAATGGGCAGAGTTTGGCCGAGTCAAAGGCTTTGGGAGTGTGGGTAAGGAGGTAGAGGTGGGGGCCTTTTATAAGAGGAGAGGAGGGGCACTCTTGTAAAGTTACAAAATATTACTTTATTTTCAAAAGAGTTTCAGATTTTAAAGGTCCCACATTGATTTATTTCAAGGATAAGGTGATAAGGGTTCGAAATAAACTCATCCAATAGGTTTTGGACATGTGTAGGTCTTAGATATTACATTATCTTTCCATTTTATTTAAATCGTTAAATAATGAGGTCATCGCTGCATCATCATGATGTCATAAATAATTTAATTTATTTAATGTCTAAAAATTATAAAAAAAACTACTATGATGTAGGAAATATTTTTATCTTTCCAATGACTACTTATAGTCAAAAATATTACTTGTATAACCCCATGTAAAAATCATTTTAGTAAAACATCTCATGTTTGTGTCATTTTTACTTTAACATTAAATAAAAAGGTATTTATGTCTTTTTCCAACCAAAGTGGATCCATGGGGTCCCCAAGTTGACCCATGGATTTTATTGGTCGGTCATGACACATCCAATGATGGTAGGACATGTGTCTAGGTCATTTCATTTTATTAAAACATTATTCTTACCTTAAACTACACTAATTACCTCTAATCGCGATTAAAAACTTAATAAGTTACTATTCACCAAAAAAATTATTTTTATCCCATTGAACCACATTTTACTTCTTAATGACAACCATGTATGTCGGATTTTTAAAATTCAAAACACAAAGATGAAAAAATTTCATTTAATTGGAAAAATCAGTTTTTATAAGTATCACTTAGTGGTTTCACTATTCATCAAAAATTGAGGTTTTTTAGAAAATTACCAAAAATTCACCCTAAGATATATTTTATATTCCAAATTCAAAAATTATTTCTATTTTACAAAATTCAAAACACATAAGTTTAATTAATTAATTTAATAATTAATTCCCACTGTCAAAACAAATAGCGTGTTTTTATGAAACAAAATGTATCAAAAGATTGACACTAGTTTAAGTCCGATTTCAAAGTGAAATTAATTCCAAAGACCACAATTGGATTAGATGGTAAAAATATATTCTAATTTAACTTTAAAACCAATTCAAAAGATAATCTAATCATATAAATAAATTATATTAAAAATTGGTTTTGAATTAAAATACAACATTTTTCACTATTCATTAAAAATTGAACTTTTTTGGAAGAATACCAAAAATTTACACAAAGTAAATTTTGATGTCCCGATTCTAAAGAAGAATTTTATTTTGTCAAATCTAACACATACCATTGTCAAAATGTTGATTTAAAAGAGGTTCACCATCAAAAGGCGGTTAATCGACCTTTTAAAGAATATTAGAATGTTTACGCTTAAAATTGGATTCATTCGCATTTTTAATCCTCTAAAATTTATTGTAAAAAGTAAAAATATTTGAAATATATATATAATAATTTTTTAGTTAGTTCTATTCATTCCCGCTATCACAACAGCTAGGCGTTAACTACCTTTTAAAATAATATTATTTTATTATTAGAGTGCAACGAAGATTCCCAAGAAACTCGTTGTTGCGTGTTGGGTACGCCATCGATCATAGCATCCCCTTTAATTTCATATTAATATTTTATTCAAAAATATGGATAAATATGAAATTTTTATATTCTTTATTTACCTGGGGTGTTACAGCATGCCTACCTGTTTGAAGCCCTTCCAGTTCGCCCAGGTCCACCCTAGGTGATACATCTTTTAATTATAACAACCCTATATTTATTACACAGATAAACATGATTTATTACATAAATTTCACTTAATACAACTCTGATGATCAATAGGTCTATTTTCTTGTAAAATTATGAACATTACATAACCACTTAGAACATAAAACATAACATCTTTATTGAAAACTTCTTTTACCTGACCAAAAAATTCCTTCGTACTTAGCATTGCATTGGATAACCTGAGGACATGAATAAGAAAAGGGAGACCTATAAAGCCCAGTAAGGGAGTAAAAATCAATAACATGAAGAATACAGTACATGTTAGTAAACAGTCATATCAATGGAGAATAAGAGAAACATGAACATAAAGGAATGATATAGAATGATTATCATAACATGGAAATGTGGAAACAACATTTAACATGATATTAGCATGAGACAAGGCTCATTGCAGCTGGAGAATGAGTAAATAATAATTGAACTTGAATTATCATGGGTAAAACCTCATTTCACTTGAATTTTCATGATACTAATCTTTACCCAATGCATTAAAGTTCTATTAGGGCGCACCCTTCTTAATCATTTAATTTCATGCACAAGTGTGCCACATGGATCATACAACATAGATTCATTAAACAACATAATTTATTCCATGAATAAGAGATGTTGAATACATAAATTTAAGTCCTAAATAAACAAGTACATGTTCATAAATTTGAATACCATTAATAGATAAATGGGTATGGTATTCACTTACACAATAATTTTGGCATGGAAATTTTGGTGTAACTTCGGCAGCTTAACAACGTCAAATAGAAATCATAAAATAGGTTGATGATAGAGAAAGTGGTATCTAATCATTTATACATGAAATGGAAAGTAATTGGGACCTATAACTTAATATCCCAACATATGTAATGGAATATGTATTCATAATATAAAATAATTTATTGAATGTAAATGAGCAGAGAGAAATTCCTTACGGAATTTCAGCATGGTAACGGGCGTACATGAGAGGCATTAATGAAAGAGAAAGAGGTATATCATCATTAAAACATAATAAGGAAAGTATGGGGGAGGCGATAAATCATACCCCAACATTTTTAATTGAAAAAAAATGGTATAACAATATAATGAAATTTGGACAAAAAATGAGAAAGGAATAAATTCTTTACTTGGAAGTGTGATCTCAAAGGCTTGGGAGAGGTTTGAGAGAGGCTTATTGGGAGATTTGGGTGCCTTAATAGGATTCTTGATAGAGTATAGTCGAGTAAGGATGTTATAAAAGGTTTTTGAGTGATGATAAGTGGAATCTTGGGTGTGTTTATATAGGAAAAGAGAGAGAATTCTTTATTATTTAGGTTTTGGACACCACACATTAAACTAATCAAAACCACAAACCAACCCAGGGTCTTTGCCCATGTTTTTTTCCAAATTAGAGTGTAAAAAAATATTTTATAAGGCCAATGGAAGAAATTATTAAAATATTAGGCTTTTTTATGTGGATATGAGTCACACTCTCAAGGAAATCATTTTAAAATGATAAAATGTTTCAAGTCTTGGAGGGTCCACTAAGGCTTTGTAAAATAAATCCAAAAAATATAAAATTACATTATTTTAAAGTTAAAACATATATTGGTCTAAAATTACTTTTATATTATTTTATTACATCACTATTGGGTCATTATGATGTTATAAAACATATTATATATTTAAACAGTATTTAATTTTTACCCAAAAATTCAATTGTCTCAGAAAATTATGAAAAATTCACCATTGGATAATTTCAACATCCTAATTCCAAAAAAATGTTCATTTTATCTAAATAATTTTCTAAATATGTGAATTTTTACTTTTAAAATAAAAACTGACTTCTATCGAAAATTCATGGGTTTTGACAAAAATAGCTTTCAAACCTTAATAAAAATTACAATTGTATTCATAAAAATTATACGATAACTTATATTTAATAAAAATTAAGTTAGTAATAATATTTTATTAAAATATTATTTAATTCAGAAACCCATTATTTCATCAAAATAGATTTCTTAATTGAATATTAAGTAAAAATACTATTTTTGATTTAAACACTATTTAAAAAGTAACAATAATTAAATGAATGTATATTATTTATTATATACAAAAATAATGTACATAATCATAGTGATAGGTTCTTGTTACATAACCCCTTATAACACTTGCATAAGACCTATGGGTAAGGTTTGCGATGGTGACAAACTCTTGGGGAGGCTCAGATAACATCTCTTCGATGGTAATCTCTATTAACTTCAACTTTTCTCGTAGGAAGTTCCATTAAAGCTTAACGTGTTTAATCTCATATTGGGCTTGGTCAAGAGTGAATCCCAATGATGCTAACTCCTTTCTGATCTCCAAAAAATGGGCTTTGTATGGAGAAATTCTACTGGATGAGGCTGCCACTTCCTTTTTCTGAGTAAATTAGATTTGTTAAATCCCTATATCTATACTAATTATATATTCACTATTCAATGGATATATTAGCAATGGTAACAATTCTAAATAGTATTTTAAAACCCAAAAACCGAAAACCAAGGAAGTGCATATTTTATATAACCATTTTACATTATAATACATTTAATTAGATCAAGAGGAATTTTCATTAATAAAATTTTGGGTCATTATATTCTTCCCATATTAAAAAATTTCAACCTTGAAATTTCCTTTTTCCACACTAAAATAAATGAGGGTAACATTTCTTCATCACTTTCTATGATTCCCACATTTCTTCTTCAAACGTTTGGTTTCACCACAACACCTTGACGAGGGGAATTATCTTATTTCGTAGAACTTTTTCCCTGTGATATAATATAATCATGGGATTATATTCATAATATAGGTCATTCTCTATTGGTACCACCTCTAGATTGAGTACATGTGATGGATCATGTATGTACTTCCTCAAGAGTGATACATTGAATACATCATATGCATTAGATAGGTTCGGTGGGAGTTCTAGCTGATTGGACACTGCTCCAATGTGATCAAGGATCTCAAAAGGGTATGTGTACCATTGACTAAGCTTTACCTTCTTCCCAAATATCATAACCCTCTTCCACGGTGATATGCGGAGGAATACAATGTTTCTGACATCAAACTCTAGGTATCATCGATGGTTTTCAGCATAGTTATTTTGTTGACTCTGAGCAGATTTAATGTGTTGCTGGATGGTCTTAACCTTCTCCACCATTTCTTCGACCATTTCTGGACCTATGAGTTTTCACTCCCTAACTTCATCCCAACATTCTGGTGTTATTCACCACTTCCCATAAAGGGATTCATAAAAATCCATTTGGATGCTTGAGTGGAAACTGTTATTTTAAGAGAACTAAACCAGAGGAATATATTGATCCATTCCTCATTTGAAGTCCATTGAGCATGATCTCAACATGTACTCAGGTGTTTGGATAGTCTGCTCATATTGGACATCAATTTGAGGATGATAAGTCGTACTAAAGTTCATCTCAGTATTCAAATCATGCTGAAGACTCCTCCAGAACTTAAATGTGAATCTTGGATCTCGATCAAATAAAATAGATATTATTACTCCATGCATCCTTACCACATCTCCGATATATATCTATGCCAGTTGATCCAGTGAGAAATACTTTGAAATTGTAATGAAGTGTTCAGTCTTTATAAGACGATTCACAACAACCCAGATAGCATTGTTCCCTTTGGATTTCTTAGAAATTCTAGTGACAAAATCCATGGTGATGTTCTACCATTTCCATTCTGGTATGGGTAATGGTTGAATCATACCCTTAGACTTCTTCCTCTTAGACTTCACTTTCTGACATACCAGGCACTTTGATGTATACTCAGTGATCTCCTTCTTCATGTCATCCCACCAATAATGCTCTCATAGACCTCGATACATCTTTGTGTTTCCTGGGATAATGGAAAAATTCAAACTATGTGTATCATCCAAAAGTTCATTATTTAACTCAGGATTTGAGAGAACATATATTATTGTCCCAAATCTCATAATTTCTTCTTAATTAATATTGAAAACCAAGTATTTCCTTTTTTTATAGTTTCCACTTTCTTCTAAATTCTCACATCATCCTTTTTATCATCCTTCAATCTTTCCAAAAGAGATGGTTGAGCAATAATTTGTGAAAGGATTGATGATGTTCCCTTCTTTATGATTCTCATGTCCATCTTCACCAAATCTAAGATAATTGGATCTTTTTCAATTCTCATTAATAATAGAATTTTTGTGTCCTTTACACTTAGATAATATTCCACCTTGTTTGCTTTCCCAGGGCGGTAATGGATTAAGCAATCATAGTCTTTGATCAGCTCTAACCATAATTTTTGGAACATCTTCAACTCTTTTTGCATGAATATATACTTGAGGCTTTTTTTATCCATATATATTTCACACTTCTCCCCAAAGAGTTAATGTCACAAAATTTTTAAAGAAGATATTACTACAGCTAACTCCAGATCATGTGTTGGATAGATTTTCTCATGAAATTTCAATTTCCTTGAATCATAGGCAATGACTTTATCATTTTTCATCAATAGACATCTCAGGCCCTTCTTTTAAGAATCACTAAATACCACAAAAATTTCTCCACTTGTGGGTAGTGTGATCACGGGTGCAGTGATAAGCCTCTTTTTCAACTCCTTGAAGTTATCCTCACATTCATCACTCCAAGAAAACTTTACTCCCTTCTGTGTTAACTTGGTAAGAGGGTTGGAAAATCATGATAATTTTCTCAAAAATTGGCAATAATATCTAGCTAACCCCAGGAATCTACAGATATCTGTTACCGATGATGGCCTCGGTCATCCCTCAATTGTAGTTGTCTTGGAGGGATCCAAAGATATTCCATTTCTCGTGATTATATGACCCAAAAATGAGACTTACTTTAACTATAATTCACACTTGTTGTACTTTGAATAGATCTTATCCTTTCTCAATGTCTCTAGTACAGTGCGTAGATGCTCCTCATGATCATCCTTGGTTTTGGAGTATATTAAAATATCATCTATAAAGACAACCACAAATTTGTTGAGGTAATCTCTAAAGACTCTATTCAACAATTCCATAAAGCCTGTTGAAGCATTAGTGAGTCTGAAAGGAATTACTATGAATTCTTAGTGCTCATATCTTATAATAAGAGCAGTCTTGGGGATATCCTTCTTCTTCACCCTTACTTGATAATGTCCCGACCGTAGATCCACTTCTTAACAAAGAGAATTAGTGCACCCCATGGTGAAGTACTTGTGCATATAAACCCTTTATCCATATTCTCCTATAGTTTTTTCTTCATCTCCTCAAGATCTACAATATACATTATATACAGATTCTTGGATATTGGAAACACCCCAGGTATAAGATCAATTGAGAATTCAATATCTCTTCTTGGAGGAAGACCATGCAATTCCTCGAGAAGCACTTCAGTGAATTCCCTCACAATAGTCATGTATTCAAGGATTGTTGCTTCCTTAGAATCAATCATTAGAGCAATATATACATGCTCATAGGGTCGTAATATCCACACTTGAGATGATGGTTATAAAGAATATTCATCCTCATACTTGCACTTATAAAGAATTGGGGGTCAATTCGCCATATGGAGAGTGATTGTCCTCTCACAACAATTTATGTTGGCTCTATATAAGTAAATCAAATCCATGCCAATAATTTCATCAAATTCCACTAGAGGTAGTATTATGAGGTTCACCAGGAAGTTAAATCCACAAATTATGATAGGGGAGGAGTTATATTCATGGGATGCAATGATTTCCCCATTTTCCATTCTCACCGACATCTTTACATCCATGATTTGTGGTGGTGTTGGGATTATTCTACTAAACTTTCAGGATATAAAAGAATGCGTAGAACCAAAAACAAAAAGTATGTTTTCTATTATTGAATAAACAAATATAATACCTATCACCACTTCATTGTTGGGGTTCACTTTGGTGGTAGTGATAGAAAAAGCTCACCCTTGC
The DNA here is from genome assembly GCA_963277665.1 of Viscum album. Classification (NCBI taxonomy): domain Eukaryota; kingdom Viridiplantae; phylum Streptophyta; class Magnoliopsida; order Santalales; family Viscaceae; genus Viscum; species Viscum album. The sequence goes on along the minus strand of OY728150.1, from coordinate 561,866,660 downwards.
GGCCTTGGAGGTTGTTGGTTGCCTCTAAAAACCCTTGGCGTAGGGAACTGGTTTGAAAAGTGCCCTGGTTATTTTTAGTTGAAGCAATGAACAATGCATTGAGGGTCGAATGAAGCATTCCTCTCCTCTGTCTCAATAGTGGGTTTTTCTTGCTGATAGTTAATGGCCAAGTTACCTTTTCTTCCACACATAAAGAATTTCATCATCCCCTTTAGGAAATTTCTGGGGTGCTTCTTTCCACACCTTTGGCAAGTTGGGTGCCTTAATTTCTTAGCACCGTTTGATTTATCCATCGAACACCCAAAATTAAAGTCCACCTCATGCTTCTTATCCCCCTGATACCCCTGAGATTTAACGATATCCATTTTTACTTTGAGGGAACATCAAATAATTTTCTCATAGCTTTTGAAGTCATGGATCGCTAAGGCTTTCCGTAGGCTAGGTTTTATCCCACCAAAGAAGCATTAAACCTTGAATTCAGGGGTAACAACAAAGTAGAAGTCATACCATGCAGGCCTTGTAAAGTTTTCCTCGTACGCTCCAATGGATTCATCATATTTTTTCTTGAGGGAAAGGAATTCTATTTCCATCTTAAGTCAGAGGGTGTAAGGAAAATATTTATTGAAAAACATTTTTCAGAAATCCTTCCATTCCAATGCCTCGATATCCCCCTCAAGATTTGTATTTTTGATCAATTTCCACCATTGATCAGCTTCACCCTTCATAAGATAAGCAGTCAGAAGTACCTCCTCTTGTTTAGAACATTGAAGGATGGAGAAGATATTCTCAAGGGAGTTGATCCATTGTTTGTAAATTTATGGATCAGATGATCCATTAAAAGTAGGAGGCCTTTTTCTCATGAAGCTCTTGATTGCATATTGTTCTTTATTAGTGTGGGTTGTACGTTCCTCTTAACACATGTTTCTATTCAAAACTTGAGTTAACTGAGAGACTATCATGAAAAAGTCTTTCATTCCCTCTCCCATAGGATTGGTAATCTCATTATAATAGTCATCACATTGATCTTTGCATTAGTTGTTAGTCAGAGTCTTCCTGTTACCGGCCATTGGCTGGAATAAAAGGAAATTTAGGTTTAACACATAAAGGGGAATATAATGACAAAAATGGATAACTTATAAATTACATTTATTTCCTTAACTTATCTATGTTATCCATGATATACTTCCAAACATATATTCTTAGGGGAATTTTTTACCATAATAATGGTTCATACTAAGTTTATGAATTTACCAAATCATATCCCCTAGGAGTGTCGTAACCAAGAGTGCATCAATGACTATTTTTGTGCACTAGTTCCCATTTGAATCTAGCTCAAAGTGGTGTTTTCGGGTTTTAACCCTAGATACATCGGTTCCAGAGCCTTCTCTACCTGATCGTATTCAGACTGGGATGTATTTTCTTGACAACCACTTACTCAGTACTCAACAAAATTTAGGAAAGTTTTTAGTCTTATCCCTAATTCTTTCACTAGGGTTTTCTAATCATAATCCCAAAAATAACTAAACCAATCCTTTGATACTAACTATAACAACCATACTTTTTATTACACACATAAACAAGATTTATTATATAAAATTTACCTTAATACAACTCTAAGGATTGAGAGTTCTAGTGTCTTATGGAATTAGTAACATTACATAACCACTTAGAACATAGAACACAATATATTTATTGAAAACTTCTTTTACATGACCAAAACATTCCTTCATACTTAGCATTGCATGGGATAACCTGAGGACATGCATAAGAAAAGGGTGAGATATAAATACCAGTAAAGGAGTAAAAAATTCATAACATGAAGAATATAGTACATGTTTGGAAATAGGCATATCAATGGATCATAAGAGAAACATGAACATAAAGCCTTGATATAGCATGATTATCATAACATGGAAATGTGGCATCAACATTTAACATGATATTAGCATGATCCAAGTCTTATTGCACATGTAGAATGTGTAAACCCTCATTACACTTGAATTATCATTAGTAAACCCCCATTTCAATTGATGTGTCATGATACTAATCTTTACCCAATGCATTGGAGCGCAATCAGAGCACACCCTTCTTAATCATTTCATTTCTTGCATAAGTGTGTTACATAGATCATACAACATGGATTCATTAAACATCATAATTTATTCCATGAATAACAGATGTGTAATACATAAATTTAATTCCTAAATCAACAAGTACATGTGAATAAAGTTTAATATCCTTTATAGAGAAATGAGTATGGTATTCACTTACACGATGATTTTGGCATGGAAATTTTGGTGTAACTTCGGTAGCATAACAACGTCAAATAGAAATAGTAAAATGTGTTGATGAGAGATAAATGGGTATCTCATCATTTATAAATAAAATGGATAGTAATTGGGACATATAACTTAATATCCTAACATATGTAATATTATTTAGATGCATAATATAAAATAATTTCTTGATGTAAATAAGGAAAGAAAACTTCCTTATGGAATTTCGGCGTGGTAACGGGTGTACATGGAAGGAATTAATGAGAGAGAAACAGATATGTCACAACTAAAACCTAAGGAGGGAAGTATTTGGAGGTGAAAATTTATACCCCAAAATTTTTAAATCAAAAAAATTGTATAACAACATAATGAAATTTTGAAAAAAATGAGAAAGGAAGAAATCCCTTACTTGGAAGTGTGATCCCAAATGCTTGGGAGAGGCTTGATAGATTCTTATGGGTAGGTTGGGGTGACTTGTGAGGATTCAAGATATATGAGGGGAGATTAGGGATGTGATACACGTGTTTTGAGTGATGATAAGTGGGATATTGAGTGGGTTTATATAGGAAAAGAGATGGAATTCCTTATTATTTAGGTTTTGGACACCTCACATTAAACTAATCAAAAACACAAACCAAACCATGGTTTTTTACCATTGTTTTTGAAAAAGGGGAGTGGGAAAAATTATTTTATAAGTCCAATGTACTAAATTATTAAAATATTAGTCTTGCTTATGTGGAGGTGATTCACACTCTTAAGGAAAACATTTTAAAATGCTAAAACAATTTATAAGTCTTAGAGGGTCTACTAAGGCTTTGTAAAATAAATAAAACAAATATAAAATCAAATTAATTTAAATTTAAAATATATATTTGATTAAAAACCCTTTTATATTATTTTATTACATCACTATTGGGTCATTATGATGTCATAAAACACATTATATATTTAAACGGTATTTAATTTTTACCCAAAAATTCGACTATATCAGAAAATTATGGAAAATTAACCATTTAATAATTTCGAAATCCTGATTCCAAAAATAATATTAATTTTATCAAAATAATTTTCTAAATATGTGAGTTTTTACTTTTAAAATAAAAAACCAACATTTATCAAAAATTCATGGGTTTTGACAAATACAGCTTTCAAATCTTAATAAAAATTACAATTATATTCCTAAAAATTATATGATCATTTATATTTAATAAAAATTAATTTTTTAATAATATTTTATTAAAATATTATTTAATTAAAAAATCCATTAATTCATCAAAATAGATTTCTTAATTGAATATTCACTAAAAATACTATTTGTGATTTAAAAACAATTTACAAAGTAACAATAATAAAATGAATGTATATTATTTATTCTATACAAAAGTAATGCACATAATCATAGTGATAGGGTCTTGTTACATAACCCCTTATTACACTCACATAATACTGAAGGGTATGGTGTGCGGTGGTGACAAACTATCGGGGAGGCTCAGATAACATCACTCAGGTGGTAATCTTTATTAACTTCCACTTCTCCTCTAGGCAGTTCTGTTCAAGATTAACATGTTGAATCTTGGCTTGGGATTGGTCAAGAGAGAAGCCCAATGACACTAACTCCTTTCTGATCTCTGAAAAAATGGTCTTTATGGATAAATTCTACTAGATGAGTCCATCACTTCCTTTGTTTGAGTAAATTGGATTTGTTAAATCTCTATATTCATACTAATCATGTGTTCATTGTTCAACAGTTATATTAGCAGTGGTAAAAATTCATAATGGTGTTTTAAAATCCAAAAACATAAAACCAAGGAATTTCATTTTTTATATAACTATTTTACATAATAATAAATTTAATTAGATCAAGAGGAATTTTCATTAACAAAATTTTAGATCATTACATTAATTGCCTAGCCTTCACCTGTGTGATCCACCTTCCATTCCCTATTTTAATCCACCAATGGTGGGGATCCCCTTTATTTGGATCCCTATTTTAGGTGGGGCCAAATTTAAGCCTCCACTGAATCCTCTAGACTTGCAAGACCATGGAAATATACACACAGGCATGTCTCCAATTTTGATTTTCATTCCATCAGCCATAGGTTTCCCACACTTGTCCTAACTAATGGGTAGGGTACTTGGGGTGCATGTAGATATGCATCCCCTCAGTCCTGAGGGCCTTGACCCTAGGGGATATGTCATGGATTTCCTAGTCTTGGATGCGATTTATTGTACCATTTCCTTACCTCATCGTCTATAATACTAGGGACCTTTGGTTCCCAATGGGGAGGGAGAGGATCACGTTTACCTTTCCCTTTGAGGTCCAGTGCCTTATCCTCCTCTCATCCCTAGTTTCCAGTTCTCTGGGAATCCCTATTTTATTAAGCCCCTAATCTATCTTAAAATAACTATAATGTTTTATTCCTTTCTCTTTCTCTATAACTATGGATTGTATCAAAATGGGTAGTCAGATAAGACTGCCTAAGGTACAATGACGGGAGGAGATGGTGAGCTTTATCTCTCTCCCTCTCCCATTGGGTTCCAGCCTCATCCACCAGTGGAAAAATCAGATTGTGTGGTTTCTCAAATCTACCACTTCCTCTTGTTTCTCACACTGAGCATTACTCATGTGGGCTTATAGACCGGAAGTGATCGTGACATACACATGATCCCAAACATTTATGCATTATTTCAAGTGTAAGCCCCAACTTGACTATGGTCCTCCTACTCGGTATAAGACCTAACCATGTCACCATAAAACCTCAAGGCCTCCTATTCAGTATAATCCCCAACTCAATCCTATCAAGAGTCCATATTCTCCTATGAGAAAAAACCTTCATAGGGCCTCCATAGGTGTGGGTCCTCACAACCGAATTACTTGGTCTTTGATTCCCATCCAAATGGGGTATGTAGAAATCCACCCTTAGGTCCAAACCTAACACCCAAAATTGACCCAAATTCTATATTAGCCACATTATCAATAGGGTCATTTCAAACTTGGTAACCCATGTTCCTTCTAGGTTCCTTGGTCCTCTTTTTCTTAAGTCTCACAAAAAAATTTACTGGGCACCTTTCACCTAGACGTCTTAGCCGCATAAAGTTAATCTGTATAGTTTGATCCTTATCACATGGCCTTAAAAGTATGATATGTCCTATTAAGTGGAACTGAACTATGTGGGATTTAATTCTCATATAAATAAGACTTGTAGGAAGCCTCCCTGGGTTCTAAACACAATACCCAAAATCAACTCTAATTCTCTATAGGTCACATTCTTAGTAGGGTCATGTCAAACCTAGGAGCCCATATCCCTTATAGGTTCCCTGAGCTAATTTGGAATAAGTCTTGCACCAAACCTTTATTGGGAACCTTTATCTTAGACATCTTGTACACATAATGTTTAACATCACGATGTGGTCCTTATCACATGACCTTAAAAGGTATGATGTGTCTCATTAAGTGGAGATGAATTGTATAGGTTTTAATTCCTTTTATGAGGATATGTAGGAATCCCATATCATGGTTCTGATCCTGACATGAAAAACAACTTTCATCTCCCTAGATTATGACACACTCTAGAGAACCCCACTGTGTTTCTCAAAATCAGCGTTGTAATAATAAACGACAAAATAATCTATAATCCATTCATAAAAGGGTACCATTGATGTATAACGTTGGATGAATATAGATATCTTCATCAATGAAGAACATATGATACATACATATGATTATAAGTTCCATGCATGATAATAATTGATTTTTAATTTAGTAGTGACCCACATTATACTTGGTCATTAATGAAGCATTCACAAACATATCTTAAATATATAAGAGAGTCACAGAGTAGGAAATAACTCCCGCTAAAATGGTGTGATGAACCCAACCTCTCATCCACTTGACTAATATGAGTTATTAGGTATCATTTTCCAAGTTCCCTAATGAGAACCTACCTTTGGAAAGCAGGTCTATGAGTCATTATGAATATAAGGACCATAAGATGTCTTCATTTCCATGAATAAACCCCATTGGAAACCGCCCATAAGGGTTGTGGGTGTATGTTTTTAAAGTTAATGTTGTCCCACCAACACCACAAAACATCATTCCAACCCCACATGGAATTCAGGGATGAGACAAAAATGGTGAACCTAATGTGAATGACTGTAAAATTTTAAACCCCCCACAATTAATCTTTGGGAACCAAATTTTCATTGGAAACAAAGATGGTGAACCTGACATGAATCCTTAATAAAGATGATGGTGTCACCAACCTATTAAGTCCCTTTATCTCTTGAGTTGAAATGTGGAAAAATAAGAAAATAAATTATGAATGTGTCAGTTTAATGAGATTTATCTTAACGGGGTTTTCTTGTTTTTGTTTGTCACCAATATTTAACACACTTTCAAAAAGATATCCCTTTAATCCAAATGGAATCACACCATATCTCATAGTCATTTTCCCAAACTACCATTCATACTGGGTCCCTTTCCAAGAATATGACATCATCATCAACCTAGTATCCTCAAAACCGAGCCTCAAATGCACTAGTATATGAGTACTACCATAATAATACCATTTCAACCCTAGAGGATGCTCAACGGACCCTACATCTCACAAAGCCCCACCAATCATCCACTTGATGATGGCCGCTGGTCCAAAATCAGATTACACAAATCATCATCTCCAACTATTTTGGGATCTTATCTTGAAAATGAAACAATCAACTCCTCCCTTATCTTAATGATGCATATCAAGAGGCCACAGAAGCCTCAACCAGAATACAAAGGGGTCCTTTCAAATTGATCCTTCTAAAAATCACTACCACAAATGTCGTAAAGTAGTGAGACCTTATCATGATGAGGGTGTTATCCTCGAGAGTCTATCCCAAGTCATCTAGACCTGGGCACGTAATACAACCTACTAAGGGTAGGAACCGGTCAATAGGGAACAGGGTTACACCTCTATCCCCTCTAGAGGAGTCCAAAAATCAAATTAGGTGGAAAACCATGAGTAGGAACAAACACCTACTTGCACCAACCAAGTCTACCAGTAGACTCATGTGGAATCATCAAGAGAATCCCACCAACAAAATATGGTGGTGAATAAAGATCAGGCATAAACACCTTCCTGCGCCTAGAAATACTGCCAGTCAAAGTCGATAGAAAACCCTGAGTGGGAAAACATTCCAATCCACATCAATCTATTATACCATCAGACTCATTTGGAAATGTATAAAGAATCCTGATGGTGAAATTTGCTAGAAAAATGTGAGCAGGCACACACATTTGACCATGCTTATAAATCATGCCAGTAGCCTCATCCGGCTACATCCGGAGAAGTCAGCTGGTAAAACCTGATAAAAAATAGGGGTATAACCAAATCTATTTCCCCACACCAGAGTATATCCAATATCCACTAGTAGGAAATAAAGTACTGGAGTAGGCACATAACCCTGGTCTAGCTAGGAAATGGAAATATATCATCATTCCATTTTTTAAAGTTACAAATAATATCCTAAAAATGGTTGAGGGGTAGACACAAGTTTTTACCCACATCCTATAGACCTTCCATGATATTATTATAGCAAAAATAGTGGAAGAGGGTCAGATACAAAACATTGTCCTTATAATTTGTGTGACGCATTATCTTGTCAATCTAGAGAAAACACACACCTCTGATACCCTCTATGAGGGTCATGGGAAATCTCACCCATGATATATGGACAACTAGATTGGGTTCATTACCCCCATTGAAACTGGAGAAAATTATCATATTTCAATTTCTACTCCAAGGGAGGCACAAACCCTTCCAAAATTCAAGAAGCATGTCAAACAAAATTAGTAGTGATACAGGAGCTAGTAAAACAATATTCCATACCTAAAAACCAATTTTCCCAACAAGTGAACATAGTCACTCACAAGAAGGCATACAAAAATAAGCCTCAATAGAGATGACTAGAAAATGTAGAGTTGATCTACAATCCCACTCTAATTAATAATGGAGTTTATGAAGCCCTAATACATTTATATGTGGCAACGCAAGATCCTACTCTCATGTTACCAATTACAGAAACAGTGAAAATTATATTGGTCCACCCTGTACAATTCACCATGAATTCTTTATTCATGTCCATAATCTGATCGATCTTGAGATCCCATATCCTAATGAGAATCATGAAATCCATCCACGACAAAATAATATCAAACAACAATTGGGTTTTCCCCTTGATTTCATCCACCCTAAAATCCATCCCCATGGTATATATAGTAGAAGTTACCCTTGTATTTGGATGTCAAACCATAATGGTAATGCTCCCCATAATGACATGTGTTGTGAATGTTCTCTCTATAGTAGTGTTTCACTTCATCAAAAGGGTCCTCCCCTTGGAAATTTAATGATGATAAAGCCCTCCTACTACTAGAAACAAGGGAAAATGATGCCAGACACCTTATTATTGAGAAGTGAAATTCATTATCATCAGGAAGATAGCCCAATGTGATGGTCATTCTCCAAACCACCCTTGTATCTTCTTCCTTCCAATATGAAAGAGGAAGTCCCTACCGATCCTTCTATTTGTAATAAATCAACAGGTAAGTTTCCACTTTGGTTGAAAAATATTAAGGAACCTATAGAAAAAGACACATAAGACATGTTGAACATGAGGAAATATCTGACTAAAGAAAACTTACCAATCATGCTCTGGGCTTTAGTCGCCCCTCAATAAAACATTTGAGAGGTGTTGGTGGAAGATTGTGTGCATGATATCTATCTCAATATATAGAATACTATTCATTACTTAAGATCAAATTTATTACCCTATGATGAGTATCAATGTCACTTTAATGTAATATAAGGGATATAATTCCAAATTTACTTAGTGGCTCCTGTGGCTAAATGACATCCAAAATTGGCGAAAAATAAAGGATCCCTCCAACATGCATGTTTTTTCACATTAAAAGAATTATGTAAGATAATCACAGATACCTTGTATAGTTTTCATGTCAGAGGATGGGGTGAACACATAGTTTTATATTTCACTGTGCTCCCTAATCAGAAAATAATTCTAAATATAGAATCGTGTAATGTAATAGATTCATGATGAATTCAAAAAATGGACTCTATTCACTACCAAAGATAGTCTCTGCAAAAATTATTCTTGACCAACTCCCATTGAAATCATTCTATAAGAAATAAATCCATTCAAATAATTTTGCATCGGGCATCTAAAAATATCAAGAAATCCACCCACTTTAGGGAAGTTAGTCCTCAGGTAGCACAAATGTCAAGAATAGCACAATTGTATTCAGAAGTAGGTGGTACATGTTAAAACCAAATGTTGCACCCATATTGTGTTTGAATAAGACTCTATAAAATCATGAATCCATCTATGGTAGTAGTATACATGTAAATCCAGGAGCAACCCTAGCCCATAGGGTTAGGATCTTTTTAACACAACCTTTGAGGTTAACAAATAAGGCTTGATAGGTTATGAAAATGAAGAGGGAATAACCTCATACCACAAGGATGGTGGGTTTTACCTCAACGACATTTTCCTAATATGAGATCATTATTCTCTTGATTTGGAAAAACACTACAGAATGAACCATCTCAGTTCATCACATCCCATGACCTAGTATCCTCATTAGGAATGCACATGACCAAATTGTCTAGAGATTCCCTTCATATTTCCATCCATCAAACGAATCCAAGATAACCAGTGAAGTATAGAAAAAGGCATCATGGAGGTTAAAAATGGAGACAATATCTCAATGATAACAATGAATCACTTGAAATTTATTATGCATCAGTGAATGTCATTAACACCACCCCTACAAACCTAGCATAACACAAGTCTAACTCGAAAGAGATGGAGTAGGAAGTTTCAGTTCATAACATGGTCCATGATAAAATGATTAATGGATGTGTGAATACCCAAAACTAGAGGCTTTCCTTTAATTTGGGTATTCCCTCAACCACTCCATTATTACCATTTCAAAGAGCATCCAACAAAGAAAAGGTTAAGGTAAGGTTCTTCCCTTGCCATCTCTGGAAGAGTTAAATCCCCTTACACTTGAGGAAATATTCTCTTAGCAAGAGGAAGAGATGAAATAATTTATAAGACTCAACATAGAACTACTCTAAGGAAGAATTCATTCTATATAACCTCTACATAAAAATCCTAAAGTTTAACTCCCTTATATAGGCCATTGTTTTCCCTGACTCATTCGTTCTAGATGATCAGCTATAGTAGATTCCAAAACGCAATCAACCTCGACACATAGGTAGACCTAACTGACCTAATCCAATAAGAAAATAATTATCTTAAACTCCTATTCTATAGTGTAATCTACCTACATCAAGTACTTCATTTATTAAACTACCTAGAAAAGAGAATTCATGTGCTGGGAAGTGCAAACCTTTATCCCCGAAGTGTGAAATTTTAAAGAAATTATCTGTGGTTCGAGCTAAGTTTTTTATCTTGGATGCTTTTAGTATATCAAAATGCCTCTAGGAAGCACTCTTAGAGGGTTTTTCAAGCCCTCAAGAAATTGATATTGAATTTTCTTCTTCCAAATTAAATCATGCAGAGATGGATCCTATAAAATTCCACACACTCATCTCTTTCATGGAGCAAGACAAAGATTATGTTATATAGGGACACATCAAACCCTTGTATGTGTCTATAAATATAAATGGAATTGATATCCAGTGATCCTTTATTGAAAATTTCTCAAGATCCAACCTCATTCTGGTGAGAACACTCTATTATCTAGGTTATAATAAGTCTCACTTGTCCCCCTATTCTCTAACACTATAGGTTTAGGAAAAGAGACAGAAAAATCCTCATGGTGAAATTAAACTTAGGACTCAATTTTGGGATCTCATATCTGACTTATAATTTTTGGTTTTTCAAAAAGATAAGGACTTTAACATTCTATTGGGAAGGCCATGGTTACATCATCATGTAGTTATTCCCTCATCATACCTCCAATGCCTCAAATATTTCATTAATGGTTAAATTGGTAAATTATATGGTGACAAAGACCCATTTAAATCATATGAATCACAATAAATTGATGAATGATTTACCAAAGGTAAGGGAAACAACCCATGATTGATGATGATACTTGAATAAATTCCCTAAACGATTTGGAGATGACCTCATCCAATCCTTTCAAGCATATTGATGTGCCACCCATTAATCATATCTGATAGGTGGTTCTAAATTCAAGCACATATTTAACTACTTCCATGATATTAGTTAGAAAAATTGAACCTATAAAAATTGGAAAAAACTTATACCCTCTATGAAGTGATGATCCCCCGAGTAAAAATCCCCTCATTCCACACCCTAAACTTTAAAAAAACATGTATCATCAACTGGGCCAAAAAAGGTTGTCATTCAATCAAGGGAAAATGAATATGCTCATTCTCTATCCTGTATCTCCCCTTTAGAGCTTCAAAAATTCCCTACATCATTAGTCAAGTCAGAGGTAGTTCCTTCACCTTTCGAATGTTGAAATGTTGACTCCTCCCCTAAATCTAAGAAATTTGGTTCATCACCTGCTTCCGCTAAGAATAAGAAATATGTGAGAGGGTAGGATCGGTAGAAAGTGGAAGAGGTTGAAGAGATCAGGGATACCCCTCCAACATTTGTGGAAGGTTCCTCCACCACTGTTGAAAAACCTAGAGAAATAAATTTGGGTAATATAGAATATCCACGGACCGCTTTCATTAGTTCATATATATCTTTCGAGGAACAAGAGGTATGCACCTCCTTATTGAAATGACATCAGGATGTGTATGCCTATAATTACACATATATTCTAGGCCTCAATCCCAAAGTGAACACTCTCCACTTTGTATTTTCATAAAACCATTGGGGATATAAACATATGGCTAGGACACACCCAACTCATGCCTCTAAAATTAAGGCTGAAGTAGACAATCTTATTAAGGCCGACTTCATTTGGTAAGTTCATTATATAAAATGGATATACAAAATCATCCTACTAAATAAGAATAATGTTAAAATTAGGGTCTGTATCGACTTTATATATCTCAATTGGAACTGTTTGAAAGATGTCTTCCCTGTTCCAGTCATAGAGATACTAATTGATGTGATGGCTAGTTACCAATACCTATCCTTCATGGATGGATATTCAGAGTATAACCAAATTTTAATGGCCATAGAATATGAATAAGACACCACCTTTAGGGTCCCCATGGAGTATTTTGTTATCAGGTAATGCCCTTCTACTTAAATAATGCCAACACTACATACCAACATGTCATGCATCGTATCTTCAAACCATTCTTATGGTAGTTTGACGATTGATACATTGAAGATATAGTGGCTCAGTCATGATAGTGTTTCTAACCATATGGATGATATTTATACCATCTTTAATAAGCTGCGTCAATGTATCCTAAAGATGAACCCCTTGAAATGTGCTTTTTTGGTAACCTCAGGAAAATTTCTTGGCTTTGTCATATGCTATAACAGCATCGAATTTGATCCTAATAAAACAAAGGCAATCCTTATAATGTTACCTCCTCAAACACTTAAAGTGTTGAGAGGACTTCAAGAAAAAATATCCTACATTAGGAACTTTATATCCAACTTCTTATGTAAGTTTTTTCACTTCACTATGTTTATAAAGAAGGGGTCACATATCAATGGACCAGTGACTGCCTAAAAGAATTTGACAACATCAAGAAATATCTATTGATCCCACCAGTGTTAATTCCACCCTTTGAAATAAATATTCTCATTATATATGTGATGGTCCAAGATCAATCACTAGGAAATTTCCTAGAAAACAATAATGATGCTGGGAGTGAAAATAGTCATTATTATCTCAGTCAAACTATACTTGGTGTATAGAATCGTTATTAAAATATCGAGAAGAGATACCTAGAATTAATTATCACAGTTTAGAAACTGAGGAACTAATTTCATCACCACAAGGTCCATTTGGTCTCCAAAAATAACACACTCAAATATATCCTCATATGTTCTATATTGATAGGTCATTTGGCATGGTAGGTTTTTTTCCTATATCAGTTTGATATACAGTCTGTTCCTCAAAAAAGTAGTGAAAGGATATGACTGGGAATATTTTCTTGTAAAAAACCTGTCTGTAGAAATAACATCATTAAATACTAAATTTATAGATGAAGAGATATTTTTTATTAAATATGGACCCCAAATGTGGGGAATTTATTTCGATAGTGCTTCTAAGATCCCAACAGGGAAGAGAATGGGGGAACCTAATCTCAACAAAGTTGGGTTAAGGGTCATTATCATATCTCCAATAAAGGTAGTCTTTCCATAATCCTTTTTTATATTAGAAGGGTACACAAACAATGATATGGAATACCAGGACCTCATTACAGGCCTATAATTGGGACTCCAAATAATATTGGATCACCTAGTGGTGAAAGTTGATTCAGAGTTGACAATCAAATAGATCAATAGGGATTATGCCACTAGAAAAGAAGAGAAAATCACCTCGCTTCAATTTTTACAATGGTTAATGGCAGAGTTCCCCTAAAATACAATATTGACTCATTTCCCATTATCAAAAAATGTATTGTAAGATGAATTAGTAAATGAAACTAAGAATTTTGAAGACCCAAACTGGGATGAAATGGTCATCAGCATTGTGCATTTCTTAATGGTCTTTCCTTTTTCTCATGTCATCAGGGAAGAGATTGATGAAATTAGTCCTTATCTTGAACCATATATTCCTACCACTTAGTGGATGATACCCATCATGGACTACCTTAAAAATGAATTAATCCAATTATAAAGAGTTAGTAAAGAGAAAATTTGATGGAGAGAAACCAACTTCACTCTTTGTGATGGCCCAAATCACCAAAAATTTCTCTATAAATAAGGTTTTGATATAGTCTTTTTCATATGTATCAAAAAAGAAGAGACCACTTATATCATGAAATAAGTACATTTTTTATTCTATGGTGTTCAATAGTCGTGCTTCTGTATTTCCAGTCGAGTTAGAAGTCTTGGATACTTATGGCCTTCAATGATGCAAGATTGTATAAAATTCGCCAGGAAATATCATTCCTTCCAAGTTCATGCTAACTTCATCCATCAACCCCTATAGTTTCTATATATAAGAAATTACTCCTAGATATTTTCCATATTTGGAATGGATGTTGTGAGGACATACCCTCTAGATACGTCTAAGAAATTCAAATACATCTTGACTACTACCAACTTTTTCTCTGAATGGGATGAGTCAATACCCCTCAAGGAATTTGGGTCCAAAAGCATTGTCAGCTTTGAGAAAGCCAAAATCAATACCGAATTTGGTTTCCCTAATACAATTTTTATAGAAAAAGGAACTAATTTCTATTATAATAAGTTTCATAATCTATACCATGATTATAATATAAAATACATCCACTTATCCCACAATCATGTAACAGCTTACAGATGGATAGAATCCTTCACCAAGACCCTATCAAACATTTTTTAAAAAAAATAGTGGATAAGGATAATAATTTTTATCCAAAATTTCTATTTCATGACTTATGGACCTAAAGATCCATAGCTCATACCACCACACAAGAAACCTCATATTCACTCATATACAGAATAGAAGCATTCTTTCACATTGAATCCTAATTTCCATCACTCCATATCTCTATTTGTGATCAGTTATCTATAGATGATCCATCCTAGAAACAACTAGACGAATTGGAGTGACTCTATGGTAAAATATTTCACACCTATCATCACTTAGAGATCTATACAAATAATATATAATGAGTTTTTAAAAATAAGGTTCACCTATATTCATTCCCCCAATGAGAACTCGTATTGGTCCTTAGGACTCCAATGATACCAGGGAAGAATCTTCCAAAGATAGAGTCAAAGTGGGAGGGACCTTATTCCATACACAAGGTATACTATAACAAATCTTGCCCCATGATCTCTATGGATAGAGAGATCATCATGGGCCCAATGAATGAAAGGTTTCTCAAAAACACACTTTGTATAATGAGAGAGCGTGATGTCTCAGTTTCATGATGTTAAGTTCCATAGTCAATTTTTCTCACGTGACCTTAAAAATCATGAAATATAATCCACATCACAAGATGATAAACTAAATGAAACCAATGTCCTTTTTATATGAAATTAAACTACATATCATAATAGTCTTTTATGCATGACCTTATAAGTAACACCACATCTTCCACATCACAAGACAATAAATTGCATGACATTGACATCCTTATTGTATGACATTAAACTATATAGCATCATGGTCATGTATGCTTGAAATTAAAAGGAACACTTTATCATCCATGTAACAATATAATAAACTAATTGACAATAATTTTCTTATTATATGGCATTAAACTACATATCCAAACAACCTAGTCATAAGACCTTAAACTATACGATAATGTCATTTCTGCATTATGCAAAACTAAATGGTTAACATCCTTATTACATGTTGTAAAACTATGTAACATTTTGATCTATGTTTGAGAGGATCATAATCTTTGATGTTTCCACCCCACCACACCTTTATTCAATAACTAATTATTTCATGATTCACATTCCAATGATATACGTAGTGAAGAACAGATCTACAATTTTGGGCACAGCCACAACATAAAAAAAAAACTCACCTCTCTATGTATGGGTCAGACCTATCCAGGGATCCTTTAAAGAACTATGTATGGATTGATTCTCATTATAATGATATATATAGTGATTCATGTATCATACATCTTATCCCATCCACCACATAATCTAAATTCCTATATCCTTCACTTGTATCACCTTCATGTGGTGGAAGAAACCTTTACCAATCCTCACACTGAGCATTGCTCATACGGGCTTAGGAGTTTTGGTATAAAATTCCCCAGTTTAAGTAAGGAATATCAATTCGCATTAGGGTTACCATGGTCCTAGTTGAAATAACTTAAAATTAATATTAGATGTCTTTGATCACATGACTTTAAACTATATGGCTCCTTAAGAACTAAATATGGATTTATTCTTATTCCCATGAGATATGTAATGATGCTCAAATCTCATATCCTAGTCTAGCCTCAATACGGGAAATTCCCCCACTCTCATATTTATGTTTCATATCTACATGAGAGGATCAAATGTGGGTTCTCACCCTTTTGTGAGACCATATTAAAAAAAATGTCCCTTCCCCACAAGAGAATTCAATCAGTATAGGAAATATACTCAAGAAATACATGTGGCTTGATTCTTTATCCAATAAGATACATAGGGAGGCTTGGTTCCTATACCCAGGTCCAGCCATAATATTAATTTTTCAAATTGATTCACCTTCATCTATACCTCATGATGTTAAACTATACTGTTCATTTCCATGTTGCTTGACTTTATACCGCATGGTTCCTTAAGAACTACACGTGGATTGATTCTCATTCCAGTGAGATACATAGTAATTACTAGACCTCATGTCCAAATACTATCCATGGGGTAAATAAAAATTCCTCCTCCTACATACAGATGACAATATAGAAAGGAGATCTTAATTTGGGTTCCCCAATTTAGTGGTCCACCAGGGAAACAGGGATTCCCCCTTCTATATAAGAGTCAGATATATACAAGGGACTCTCTTCTTCATGGAAAATATTATCCTAATTTATTTCTTTATGCTCTGATATATTCCTTACACATGTCATACTCATAATATTGGACACTTTTGGATCTTTATAATCTTTCTCCAGCTACTAGCAATAAAATTTTTGATACCTTAGAACTCCTCTATTTGACTATACAATAACACACCCCAATTGGATTTTCATAATTCACCCACCAAAAGGTTTTATCATCCATCAGATGTTGTTTTTTGACTATGTAGTAACACTCCCTAGTTGTCTTTGCATAAAATCTCCCACAAAATGGATTTTTCAACCATCATCATGTTCATACTTGGGAGAAGCCTCTTCTACCTCCATAAGTCCTGAAGACATCATTCTAGAACCCTCCATTCAACCAGGATTTGTGTAAATACCTTACAATCATGTCCCATGTCACTTCTCCTAATTTGAGAACCCCCAAGACCTTATTTTACAATTTCCTTCATCATATCTGAAGTATGACGGAACAACCTTGGTCTAGTACGCCTTATATTAATCATTATTCCATAATACTATGGTCTTATTCATATAAACTAAAACTAAAGGTAACATATTTATTAAATTTGGGTTAAACCAGAGTAGGAAACTTATTCCCCCATTATTGGGTAATTTTGACTTGAAATGATCCTTTTATATTCAATAAATTTCCTTCTACAAACCAAACTTTGGGTTTTGGTAAATCTGAATCTCCATAAACTTCCTCCATCTATTAGAAATAGAATATAATAATTCTTGAGAACTCCTTTTTTTACTATGACATAATGTTCCCTAGTTATATTTTCATAAGTATCCCACTAATAGGTCTTATCATCCAGAAGATTCCACTATTAGACTATGCAGTAACATGCCCAAGTTGGCTTTTCATAAAGTCACTCACAAAATAGGTTTCTCAACGGGTGGTAAATTCATCCTCAAGAGAAGCCTACTCTATCTTCATAGTCCCTATCTCCTATATCACTTTTCAAATATAGAAATCCTAGATTAAATCTTACAACCTTCCCCCTTCATACATAAAAATGATGGTGCATTCTTAGAAAAATTACCCTAAAATGAAGAATTATTAACCTCTCAATTAGAGCTAAAAGACCTTAAAATTATAGCCCCCAATGTCCTTATTGTATGAAATAAAGATGTGTAGAATATATTCCTAGTCACAAGATGTAAAACTATAAAAAAACATTCTCACTAAAAGATGTTAAACTACATAGTTCATATCCTAGTCGCATGACATTAAACTTCACAATGATTTAACCCTTGTTAGAGAACCCCCCCCACTGATGTCGGTCATTTAATAGAATGTTTTATACTTTAAAGAAGACAAATTTTTGTTGTCGTGGTTTCCTATTCATGTATAATTTCAATACATATGTTCTATTCATTTTCAGACACCTTTCTTTGGAAAACAACCCTTCATGGTCTTGAGAAATTTGGATCTTCACAAATTCCCCGACTATTGATAATAGAGTATAAAACTTCCTGAGGAA
Organism: Viscum album; assembly: GCA_963277665.1. Lineage (NCBI taxonomy): Eukaryota > Viridiplantae > Streptophyta > Magnoliopsida > Santalales > Viscaceae > Viscum > Viscum album. Next base: position 561,848,243 of record OY728150.1, on the reverse strand, counting down.
ACCTTTGTTTGGCTATGCAGTAACATTCCCTAGTTATTTTTTTCATAATTCACCCATCCAAAGGGTCTTTTAGCCATAGGAATCCACTGTTTGGACATGCAATAATACTCCCCCAGTTGGCTTTGCATAAATCTCCCACAAAAAGGTCTTGTATACTAGTAACATATTCATCCTTAAGAGGGACATCTTATATTCTCATAATCCATGAAAATCTCATGTTTGAAACCTACTTTCAAACTTGGTCTACATCCATTACTCACATACTTGTCTCACATCATGTTTTAAATTAAAAAATCTTGAAATCATGACTCAAACTTCCCCTTGGGGTATCGGAAGAATTTCGGAACATTCTTGGCTAACAAGCCTTGCTTGGGTCATCATTATAAAACTTATGGTCAAATTTGTTCGATCTAACAAACCAGTTACGTTATTTTGGATTGCAAGAATTTAAATTTCCCTCAAAAATAGATATAGTACTTTCTAGGTTGAAAATATAAAAAAGGAAAACCTGGGAAAAATTCGAGTCTCGACTCGTTAGGCTTTCACTCTACATGGTTTAGGTTGAAATCAAGAAACAGAAAGTAAAAGTCGCAAATTTTTTTGGTTGATGAACCAAAAAGGGTTTCCTAAGAAAAATCCTAGCCTTTCTCACTAAGTATTCTCATGATAGAAATAGGCTAGAATTAGGGAAATGATACAAAAGACAAAAAATTAGTGAGGTTTTTTATATGAAACTAGCAATAGTAAAACTGTGCTCTCTAGTCACAAAGTCCTAGGAAAAAAATAGTGTTACTCCCCATCCCTATCAATATGGTTATGACTTGTTAAAAAAATACATCTTTATATGAAGACTAGGTTCAATGTTATGTTATAATCACACAAGGAAAATAGGGATGAAGACATAGATGATTGTAAATAAAATCCTTTTCATTTATGAGGTAAAAAGAAAATTGAAAGAGAATCCACAAGTTGGAGTCTCTCTATCATACTTTATAGAAGACATTCTGCATAACTCTTCATTTTTGGGATGGACTCCTCATCCCCCTCAGTAGCTTGTTGAATCTTGGATAACTGAAGAGCTTTAATCTCATCATCCAAGAGGATTTCCTCCACTGTGGTCGCAATGACAATTGACCCCTCATTTTGGGATCCTTTTAGAAAATTATGAATTTGTACGAGCTCTCATTGGGGGGAATCCATTTCTTACTGAAGGTGTGATATTGGGATAGGATTCTCATTAATTATTTGCCAAATATTTATTAATTTGTTATCATAGTGGTCCTCCTCCTGGGATAATGTAGCTTGGAGATCATCAGTGTTAAAGAGAATATTTTTTTATGAGGTTCTCTTATAGCTCGCATTCTCTCTCTGTGTGGTGAATGATCTCTTTCATAGAAGTATGAATCATAAAATAATAAAATTCACTATATCCCAACATTTCTAACATGAATGGAACTCGACAGAGTCTCAAATGGATTTCTTCAAGAGGCATCTCGGATATTATCATCCAGATGTCCCACAAAACAGAATGGTGTGTGGTGTGAAGGGTATTTTGTCTCCAAATATGACTCAGAACCGCTGTTAGAAGGAGAAATGTATTTTTAAATTAGAGAACTCAATTATTCTCCTTTATATAATCCCTCTGGGATAGTATTATCTTAGCTCTCTGATGTTGGTTGAATTGGCATGGAAAATCCTCCCTCAAGCTCGGCCACCGAAGTAGATGGAACTAGATAACAGGTAAAGATCATTGTTAGACTCAAAATAATAGAATATAGAATAAATATGAGGATATTCCAAAACCATAGACATGTAAACATTCTTTCTAGATAAAGATAATATAAATGTTGTTGTGAGGACTTACCGTCACTAGAAAAGAACTTAGCCAAGGACTTTATTGTCTTTCATTCCTTCTTTTTCGATGGAGTGAGCTTAGCACTCACCTCCGAAATGATAGGTATTGGAGGTGGCATTAGAGATTCTCCCTTCATATCATTATCCATCATCTTCTAGCCTGAGGATATATCTCTCAAATCTGGAGTTGATTCATCATTTTTGACTGGGGTCTCATTTAGGCCATACTTTGACAATAGGATCTTGGCCAATTTTCCCTTTTCCTGCTACAAATTAGGGTGACCTTTCCCTCAGAACAATAATTTTTTCGAAATAAAATAAAAGAATAAAAAAAGAGGAAATAATAAAATGATATATTACATCATTGGGATTGACATAGTCATCCCACTCTTCCAAATATGGGTGGTCAACCCCTTCAATATTCCTCCATTTTAATATATCCTCCACCCACCTTATGGTAGGAATCTGATTTCAAGTTTGGAAAATAATCATTTCTAGTTCCAAGATATATATCCCCACATCGATAGGATCATAATCGAAGAAAAGATTAACTAAGGATATAACATATCCAAATTCTATAATCTATAACCCGGTGTGAAGGATTGACCACACATCCTCAGTATCAGAAGGCACGCCCTATCAAAATTCACTACAAGAAAACTGCTGTTTAGCGGCGGTTTTTTCCCGGCGGTTTTTAAAACTGCCGCTAAACGCGTTTCGGGCCGCCATTTCGCGGCGGTTTAAAAACCGCCGCGAAATGCCAGAATTTTTTTTATTTTTTTTACTTTTTTTTTATTTTTTTTATTTTTATTCGAGGATTAGCGGTGGTTTTTAAAAAAACCGCCGCGAAATAGCGGCGGTTTCGGTAAAACCACCACGAAATGAAATGAAAAAATAAAAAAACATGAGAAACCCCGAAATCAATAAAACGACCATAACTTTGATCCAGGCATCCGTCGAAGTGCCACGACCAGTCAAATCGAAGATCATGAAGAGATCTAGAGGCACATATAATCAAAACCGTGAGACGGTCTAAGGTGCGGAAGATATTAGAGTTATAAGAAAGCTCAAAAAAGTTCTCCAACTTCAAACGGCCATAACTTTCGCTCCGGGTGTCCTTTTAGGCTCTACCACATATCAAATCGAAGCCAGCGAAGAGAGATATGCACTAAATTAATGTAAGAAAGCTTCTATTGTGTTTTTTCGACCCCAAAAACCCCTCTGAAGGCCTCCAAAACCCCGTTTCCGTCACCAGTGTCCCGTCGAACTTGTCTTCAAACGGACCTAACTTTCGATCCGCGTGTCAGTTCGGCCTCCTCCACCTGCCAGATCATAGCTTGTTCCATGAGATTCAGTTTGACTGGTCGCGGCGCCCACATGCACTCCTAGATCATATGTTATGGCCTTTTTAGTGGGTATCGGGTTTGTTATGTTTCTCAATGCCTCGTTTCTAGCACCCGTTCCCCGTCAGCTTTTTTTTAAATGGTCGTAACTTCTGATCCGCCTATCCATTCAGACTCTTTCTCCTTTC